>JAJMER010000009.1:0-632459 GCA_030574295.1 Kodamaea arcana | reverse complement strand
AAAAAAAGAATGTTAAAATATTCCCACAAACAAAAAAAAATAGGTTTTTACTAGCATAATAATGCTAGACTTTTCCTATTTGCGGACATATTCCATAAATAAGGTAGTCTTAAATATCATAATACAAGATTAGCAGTGAGCGAAAAAGCGAACTGTGATTTTAAAAAAAAAAAAAAAAAAAAAAAGAAAAGGAAATAGAACAGTTCAAAAGTATTCAATACTTGTTAGTTAGATGCAACGTAGTAATACTAGTTAGATACAACGAAATACAGCAAGAGTCCCAACTGTCACGTAATGTATCTTTATGTCACAGAGTATCTTTGATAGGAAGTAGTGCTATTTTACATGCCAACTTAAACAATACTGGATACTACGATGTGGAGTATTCATATCCTATACCTCCTCACACTCCAGCTACCTTGTATCTATCTCTACCCTCAGTACTCTCCCTAGATGAAGCAGCGCGACATTCACCTCCGCACTGGCACTTCGCTGCAACTTCGCACTCGCCAACTTGCAACTGAGCCAAGCAAAGTTGCTTCGCTGCTACAATCCAATCGCCCGCTTGCAACTTCGCTTCGCTCAGTTGCTTCGCTTCGCTGCTACAAGCCAATCGCCCGCTTGCAACTTCGCTTCGCTCAGTTGCTTCGCACGCTCACGTGACCTCCCCATGACATCCACACTCTCTATCACGGGAATATTTCAAACAATCACATACATGGCCCGCTTGAACAAACTACAGGAGCTCCTCCATCTCGTGGAGGATCCACTCCTTGAGAAGTTGGGCAACCTGTTTGATGCGGACCCCCGAATCCTTCAGTTCAAAGTCCAAACTCCGTTGGAGTTCCAACAGTTGATTGATGGTAACCTCAATGGCCGACTTGAGGAGATGCTCCTGCGTTCTGTTGAGAACTCGCTCTACAACCCGCGTAAGAGGAAGAACCCCATTGCGGAAGCGGCGGTGGCCAAGAAACCCCGTGCTCAGCGCTTCAGCTCCCTGAAAACACCCAAGCTGTCCTCTGTGACTTCACTTAGTGCTCAATCAGTTGTGTCTCGGGATGATCTAGATTCGTTTCTTCAACGTGATATAGGAGAACTTGAGATCTTATCAGTGCCGGAGCATTACCCAACGCAGCCACATACGGTATCTCTGTTGGCAGAGTTGTACTACTTAACACAGACGCTCCCATTGATCAAGCTCCTCCCCGGAAGCAACAAGGCACTAATGACTGAAAACTACGAGTTGGCGCTTTTGGAGGGTAAGATTGCCGTCTTGTACTCGCGGATCGAAGAATTGAAGCGCCAGGGAAAATGGTCGTTACGTCAGCCTCAGAGGTTCTATGACCCTTACACGTACGCCAAGAAGACTAAAAAGTTCACCTTCACATGGGACAACTTACTTGACGAAGCACGCTGGATGGCGGTGGAATTCAAGGAGTCTCTGAAGTTCAAGATGTCGTGCGCCGTTGTCATGGCGCACGCTGTAAAAGATTACTGGCGTTATGGTAGTGTAGTTTGTGTTCGAAGGAAAGAGGTGGTGCACTTAACTGATGCTGAGATCGAGGTGCGCATAGCCAACAGCATTGAAACGCAATCAGGAGGAATGTCGGACGAGTTTACGAATAATACTATTGCCCTACCTATACTTGAAGAAATAGAGGAGCCCGACTTGATGGAGATTGATGAGAATGTGGAAGGGACAAGCGAATTGAATTCTGTCAATGGGACGCATAATGCTGTTAAAGAAGCGCATAATGCTGTCAATGGGACGCATAATGCCGTTAATGGAACGAGTAATACAGGAACGCATAGTAACACTGTCACCATTGATGTCCACCTACTAACGAAGACAGAAGAGGAACTCGAGAACGACGACGATGTGTACGTCCCCACACCACCGGCTCCTCAAATAATACATATATCCAAGCCATCATATTCCACACCTTCCTCAGAAAGCCCATTCAAGCTTCATATTGACATCAATGAGCTCAAGAAGATTGACCAGCTGATCATCAAGAACCTTCCGAAATTTACAGCGTTTGATGACGACACACCAAACGCAGCTACACCAGCGTTGAAGTCGTCCGACAACTCCATGATCCCTGTATCACGACTCTTGCATCCATTTGATGATGATGATGATTGGTACAAGATTGTACTCAAAGATACAAACAAATCAAGTGGCAAGAAGGGCGATACTGGGCCACCGGAATACCAAAAGGGTCTTTTCGGATTCCAGTCCCGTCGGAGGTTTAGCTACTTGAAACCTCCAAAACCACCTCTCATCAAGAACATTGATTATCGCTCACCGACAATATGGCTTCCTCAGGATGACAAGTTCCTCATCCATTACGTGGCGGAGTTTTCGTTCAATTGGGAAATCATCTCTGAGCATCTCCTGCTGTCAGCCTCCAGCTTGAAGAAGTACAAGTCCAACATTGAGAGAAGAACTCCATGGCAATGCTTCGAGAGGTATATCCAGTTGAATGAGAAGTTCCAATTCTCCGATATGAAGGGTGTGTATGCCTACCATGCACAGAAATGGTTGGAACACGCCCACAAGGCACAACTGACTACCAAAAGGAGAATTTCTCCGTTGGGTGTGGGCACAGAGTCAATCCAGAGAGGTCACCGCAGGTTGCGGTGGGCTTCGTTGTTTGATGCCATGCGTAAGTGTATGAAGAAACGGGAGATTGCCGCAGCAAAGGTCACTACAAGAAGAGTCAATGATGCGGTAACGACAGATGAGGCTGGTGCTACTGCGGCAAGCTCATCATCTGGGAGTGCTGCCGTTGCGACACCTGTGTCGGGTAACTCGTCTTCGGGAAATATTGCCACCCCAGGTAACGCTGGCAGTAATGGTTCTGGAGGCACTCCTGTTGCACCCTCCAGTGCTGGATCAAACGGCTCCGCCGGAGCCACCCGTTCTGCGGATCGTGTCCCCACCCCGGCCGAATTATCTAAATTGAAGTTTGACAGGGACAAGGCTATTCAGGAGGCCCATATGAACCAACAGGTGACTAGGTCCCGGATGTTGGCAGCTGTCACTCAGCAGCAAAAGCAGGTTGGCGCCAAGAGACAAGCGGATGTTCCTACAAGCGTTAGCCCCAATTCAAACCCCACCAACTCGGCAACAGCAGCCCCTGCCGCAAGTTCTCCTACACCTGGAGAACTCCAGAGAGTCCAAAGCGGACTGCATATCAACACGAGCAGTCCGCAATTGCAGCAACAACAGCTTCAGAAGCAACAGTTACAACTTCAACAGCAACATCTCCTGCAACAACAGCAATTACAGCTGGGAACGAGCAGTGGGAGTCAATTCCATTCCAAGGGCCCCACCACCCCCAACGGCACACCGTACACGCCTGAACAACTTCAACAGCTTATTCAGAAGCAGCGTAGGATGATGCAACAGCAAAGCGGTACTGCCGTTCAAGCAAAGAGCCCGTCGTTGATGCAAAACGTACCCCTCAACAAGATGTCGCCTCAGTTACAGCAGCGTACGACAGCACCCCAGACGGCGCCCCTTGCAGCTGGGGCCCATTTGCAATCAGGCCACACACCACTTGCAGGTGCCGCTGGTCAGGCGACGCCTAAACCGCGCGTTCAGTTTGCACCAGCCCAAGTCTCGGCGATCATCAATTCGATTCAGCAGAAGAACCCCAGCTTTACTAAGGAGCAAGTAACCAAGCTTGCGGCACAGTACTTGGCTAGCCTCCAGCAGCAGCAGCAGCAGCGGTACAACCAAGCGCAGGCTGCGGCAAATCTGGGACAAATGACCCAGCAACAATTACAGCAGCAGCGGATCCAACAGCAACAGCTCCAGCAGAGATTAGCACAGTCAAGCCAAGGCAGCTCGGCCACTGCGCAGTTTAGGCAACTGGGCTCGAACTCTGGTAGTGGCACTTCTGCTGGTGTGAATCCTGCTCATAAACCACTGCCTCAGATCTCAAGCTTAACGCCGCAAGAGCGCAGCCAATTGCAAATGTTGAAGGCTGCAAAAAGTGCTCAGCAGCAACAACTCCAACAGCAGCAGCTCCAACAGCAGAAGCTCCAACAACAACAATTACTGAGCCCTCAGCTCCAACAGCAACATGGTCAAAGCCCGCTGCTTCAACAGTTACAGCAAAGGAAGGTGGGCAGCTCGCCTGTGGCGATGCCGTTGGATATGCAGAACATGTCGAAGGTTGAGTTTGAACAGCGCAAGAAGGTGATTTTGCAGAAGCAGCAATTGCAGCAGCAGCAGTTACAACAACAACAGTTACAGATGGGTAAGGGTCCGTTGTCGAGAGGGCATTCCAGTTCCAGTTCGGGCTCGCCTAAGTAACCCTCAAGCCTGGTAGCCTTTAACTTGTTCATGGTGGCAATATAGACTAGTATTATGCTATAGAGTATTTATAACGAAAGTACATGCAAATCGAAGTATCTAACTAAGTAAATTTATTCACTCTTATTCCGATGATTTCTCGGACTAATGAAAATCCGTATCAATTTGTTTCATATAGAGAAATTCCCAATTAGGAAAAAATGCCGTTTTGGGTGTCCTGTATTTTTATCATTTTGGTACCCCAGCGCGTATTTAGGAACCAGGCACCACTGCATTCACTAACTTCATGACGGACAATCACCCGTTGAACCTCAAGGAGGCACTCAGCGTGACGCCGTTGCTACATCTCATACCACGGCAAGACATTGCACCGTTGGTATCAACCAAAGGCATTGCCGTGATACCCGACGATCTGAATTTATATGCCTCCAATGATCAACTACTACGAGAAGACCCCAGGTATTCTGATATGGTAGGTATTTTGGCCCAGGAGTTTGAGCTGTTTGATGATCCCGAATTTGGGACGTTGATAATTAAGGGTTGTGACACTGGCGGCTTGATACCCAAGAGTGGAGAGTCCAATGATTTTAAAAGAACTAGTAATATTCACCTACCACCACTAGAGCAACGCCTTTTCGATACCATATCCCCAGTGGCACCATCTGAACCTTCTAAAATTATCTTAGAGAGAGACCAGGATGTTTCCAGGCTTTCTGTTCGTCGGAGCTACCCTGAAAACGAGCGGCTTTTGCATAATTCCAAGTACTTAAGGAAGTACACTAAGGAATTGTTAACCATGGGCATTCCTGTGACGGGAGTTAATATGGGTATTAAAAGAGTCAGAGATGACCTGAGAGAGAATGACAATGCCAAACGCCCACAGAAAGAGCATGTGGATCTCAAAGAACTTCGGCAACAGAAATCAACGTACTTATCTGTTGATGAAATGCTGGTCAAGTCCTTCGAGTCACTTTTGTCGATACTAGAGAGGTTAGAAGAGGAAGACCCGGAGTGCTTAGGAGGACCATCTCAAAGTTCCTCAAATGAGGCCAATTTCTTGCTCTTCATATCCATTGATGACAAAAAGTACCTCTCAAAACCTGCCTTAATAACCGCTCATGATCATCTTCTAAGGTTATCTGGTTCGATATTAATGGAAAAACTACCCGTGGAAAGGTTAATGCTCCTCCAGAGCTGCTTACAAGATTTGATAGCAGAGGCCAATATGGAGAGTTTAGTCGATGATCGAAATTCCCTCGCATGTAAGACCATGATGTTGATTTTGAATGCCTCTTTGGATAAGAGGTTATTTTTAGAGGATTATTTGAAGAGTACTATCGAATTTGTTAACTTGATGGTTAGGGGTGTTTTGAATGATTTAGACATATTCCCCAAAATGGCATCCTTAGATAAGGAAACGTCAAAGGTATCACCTAAAAAGTTACCATCAAAGGATATGATCTCAAATGTAGCCGATTTGGGAATCCTTCTTAAAATGATCACCACACATATTACAAAGTTCACAGTGGATGAACATATCCTTACCACTTTAGAATACCTCACTACGTCGTTAATCTTTGCTGATACTAAGAAATCTTTGGAGACACTCAAGTCTAGTGCTTGTAATCTCCTAGTACTTATATTTACAAGCAGAACAGATCAACGGGGTTTTATTCTCCATGAGGTGTTAAGCAACCTCGATAAACTCCCGCATCACAAAATTGCAGCCAGACAGTTTAAGTTGGCAAGAGGAGGAAATATTCAAGTAGTTAGTAGTCTTTTGGTGCGGTTTGTAGAGAGTTTTGGGTCTAGTGATACTAAGGATGGCGAGTTGAACAACAAGGGTGATGTGAAACTTGCACCTGAACAGCTGGCACAAGGTAACAGTAACAAGGTTAATGGGGATAATGAGGGAAATCCACCTACGGTGATACATGACATGCGTTCCCCAAGAATACTACTCAATGATGCAATTCAAACGGCTAACGAGGTTTCGTCCTACTTCATCTCAAAATTGTCTCAAAACGACCAGTCGCTGAAGAATCTTTTAGAACTTTTTGTAGAAGACGTGCTCACGATGTTGCCGTTCCCAGAATGGCCGGGTGCTGAAGTCGCACTTGTTTCGCTTATGAAGTCATTCTTGATTACATGCCAACATTCACCTGAGCCGTTTCTATTAGAGATGCTTGGGCTTATTGGTGGACGGATTCTTGGCTTGAAGAAAGCTTCTGCACGAGTATTTAAGTTGGGCTTGGACTTGACGGAGGAGGAATGCAGGTTATATAACTCCTATGCTATTGATTGCTTGGAATATATGCAATTACAAGTGAACAAGAGCAGTGCGCTGGTGTCATCGTTGAGATTTTTGGCATTAAAGTTGGCAGTTAGGGTATCCGAAGTGGTGGAGGTTGCCTTTGAGAGTCTGCAGGAATCTTTGAGAAATGAGACACTGGGCCCTTCAATTCACATGAGCGGTTTGGGCGATGCGGGTCTTTTGGACTCAACCAAAATCCTCGAACACCTCACTGAAACGCTCAGTTACGCTAGAAATGCAATCACCAACCCAATCAAGCTCAATCAGATCATCAACTCTGAAAAGAGTCAACTGGCACTAAACTCGTACTCGAACCTTCTCATTACCCAGGAACTTCCGCTCCTATATGAAAACTTTTTGAACGTGCTCCTTAAGTCGCTTGAAAACTCCAAGGTCAAGACCAAGGCACGAGCGATCAAGATATTGACCCAGCTCATCGAGCAGGAACCGTCTTTGTTATTATCACCATATGTGCAAGACTCAATCTCCAATAGGCTACAGGACACCTCCCCCCTTGTTCGCGATGCCGTCATCAATCTAATCTCCAAGTACCTTCACTCCAGACCCGATGTGATTGCGAACTTTCACCAGCAAATCTGTGAGTGTATGAGCGATTCGAGTGTTCAAGTCCGGAAGAGAGTCATCAAGCTTGTTAGGGAGATGTACTTGAAACTGAAGCTAAGAGCGGTAAAGGTACACATCACCTTGAAGTTGCTCAGGAGGCTAGAAGATGAAGATGTCTCAGTGCAGAATTTGGCCAAAGTTGTCCTTGTAGAGTTGCTAGTAGTCTCTGGTGAGAGTGGCAATGTGGAGCAGGTAAATGGAATGTTTGAAAATGCGATTAGTCCAGCGGGCGAGAATGATTCAAACTTTAAGCTGGAACCGGGCCCTACAGTTCAAATAGATCCTGGTTCGACAGTCAAGGTGCGAGATTCATCAGCTGAAGCCGGATTAGGTGCATCAGAAATTGCAATTGCAACATCCCAAACTTCAGTCAAAAGTCAAGGCTTAATAAAAAGTGAAGTCACAGACACCACATATGTTATGATGGAAATGATTTCAAGTGGAGACAAGAATTTGACCCTATTTGAGCAATTCATCCTGGAACATTCCACTCTGTACCGAGAGGTACTTAGGCTTGTTATTGTGAAGTGCTTGGATCTCGTCAATCATGGCGAGACCTTAGATCACATCGGATTTGGAGGCATGCTGCTCCAGTGCTTGAGGTTAACCTCAATGCTTGTGAAATGTGACGGAACTCTCATCACTCAAGACCAATTGGTTTCCCTCCAACCATTTTTAATTGACGACGCGACCTGCTTCCACAGCTTGGAGATTCTTCATTATGCGCTTCCAAGCACCAAGTCATTGCGGCCAGATTACTTGAGCTATGTTCTGGAATTTTTACTAAAGCGATTGACAAAGTTCAACGTGAGGGAGTTAAAAGTGGCCATGCCTTGCGTTTGGAGACTCAGCGAGATGAAAAACAATACGGTTAAGTTGGCCAATGCCACTATTTCGTGCATGAAGTTGATCAAGCCGTATATCGATGGACTTCAGAGGCCAGATTTAGCCCAGAAGGAAGTGTCACCTAATATGGGAAGCGTAGCTAGCGATCCGAAGTTACAGAAACTTCTCCACCTTCTTGGGTGTTTTGGACGATATTGCAAGTTCGAAAAGCATCGGGATCTTTTTATTAAGTCTTTCTCTGGATTTAAGGACAAAGAATCAGTAGTGAGCATCATGATCAAGTTTGTCTTGCACTTCTGCGACGTGACCCCAGGGTCCAAGGTCCACAGTGTTGCTGTCTTAAACTTGATCAATATCTGCAGCACCCACCCGAAATTATTCCTCTCAGAGGCCATCTTGAAGGTATTTGACCGCGAGTTTGCTGGGACAGACTTGGTAAGTATTAGTCACATCATTCAAGGGATGATGGATTTTCTTAACCATGAAGACTTGGCTACGCAGAAGCGAAATGGGGTGTCGGAGAGCAGTTCCACCAGCACTAAATTGGATGTGGCTGTGTTCCACGGCAATGCTCAGAGCTACATGAACGATGGAATCTGTGCTGGGCTCATTCAGAGGTACCTTAACGTGATATTGCGGTTGTGCTTGTATGACACTGGCCGGTTCTCGTACTTGCCTATAAAATTCCTACAGTTGGTGATCAAGTTGGGATTCGCCAACCCCAAGTTGTGCATTCTGACTATCATTGCCTTAGAGTCGGCACGAAGTATTGAGATCACCAGCATCGCTCGTGAATTGCATCAAGAGATATTTGACAAGCATGAGTCACTTGCAGGAAACTCGTACTTGGAGGGTATCAAGTTGGCGGTGCAGTACCGGCGACAAGTTTCTGCGAACTTCCTAACTGAGAATAGCTACTTTGAGGTCTTGTATGGGGTGGTGAAGAGCAACCACTCATCCAGGAAGAAGTTTGTACAGGCTGTTAGCAAAGTTTTCCAAGGCAAGCAAGATTGGGAAAGCGGACGAGATTTGGTGATGTTTGCGGCAGTGAATATTGGTAATTTGAAGTTTGCGAGTATGGAGGAGATTTTGATGGTAATTTTTAGTATTGACAAGTTGGTTGAAGGTGAGGGGGTAGAGTTGTTGGAGGAACTTCTAGAGGTGCACCCTGAGAATCTCAAAAAGGGAGTTCCCGGACTGGAAGATAACGAAGGCACCATCCACGACAAGTCTCCATCTATAGTCCCGGCCAAGATCGCCCTTGCTGAAAGCATATGCACGGCCATTCAACTTCGAGAACACCTAATTGCAAAGTATCTTGTGAGTCAAGAGAAAATTGATGGGTTCAGGCCGAGCCACGTTGATGTTGAGTTGAGGCAGCCTTTGAAGTACGTTGGTGAGATCGAGTTTGCATTACCCCATTTAGACAGGGCAGGTGTTTTGGGTTTGTTTAAGAAGCTCATGGAGGAGTTTGCATGAGCGCAGACGTGAACAAATGTTTGCGCTCTCTAGTTAATTTACAGCTAATGATAATAAATATTTAATAGATTAATGAGTGTATCACTAGCGATTTTTAAGAATGTTTTTTTTATTGAATTCTACGGTATGCATTGGGTGGGACAGAATACACAGACAAATGGTAGTAATTTATATTTCCATTTTTGATTACATCCTCCGATGATAGCATCGTACTCAAAGTAGTCAAATGTATCAAGACTTCGCATTACAGAGTTTATAGATATCATTAAAACAATGTCAATTTTGTAAGTGAGTAACGGTATCATTTCCGACTGTAACGTGTTATACCTACGCTATGCTCAGACCTTCACGTCCGTTCATGCTCTCTCGAAACAAATGCCTTTCCTTGCGCGTCCCATTTGCGCTCTTTTTCAAAGTCAAAGGTAACAGGAACCCTTTCTCCAGCGGTTTTAAGTCCATGATATTTGGCCCCGAGAACGTTAGCTGCCTCATTTTGTGCTTTACCGGTTGTGAGATTGGTTTTCGAATGCGATGTACAACTTCAGATGTATTAGATGAGATTTTCCCGGTCAAGGAACGATTAAGGGCATTTTCTTCTATAAGATCTTCATTTACTTTTTCATCTTCAGAAGAGACATTAAAGTTATCATGACCGTTTTCTTCATTCGTATGATCTTTCCCATTCGTCCCAGTTTTTACATAACCATTCCCACTCACAGCATACTTCCCATTCCTCCCCTCACGATTCTCCACCCTGGCTATTTTTGGGGGCAAAATCGGATCAATAACAATGCAATAGCCATTTTGAAGGTTAAGGGTCATGCGAGGGCCGTACTTTCTCACCCTCAGTTTCTTCCGCCTTTGCCTTAGGACACTCATAGAGGCAGAGTATTCATCTGTTTCCGGCTCAGGTAGGTAAGTTTCGAACTCGCGAATTTCCCTCATCATTTCTTCGTACCTCTTCTTCCAATTATCATGCTTGCGGTTTAATCTTTGGATTTCTGCCTTTGTTAGTTCATTCTTGCGGTTTAACTCTTCGTAGTCATTGATATCGTTAATGGACGTGATCAATGGTAGATGGCGTATCCAATCATATTGATGAAGCAACTTATTCCTCGAGTTAAGGTTATCTAGATCAGATAGCACCCTGGTTCGATCCTCGTTCACCATAATTTTTTCATCTCTACGCATCTTTTTATGAAATGCTTCATAAATATCATCGGTGAGTGGGTCTGGCCGGTTCTTACTTTGTCTTTGGCTCTTTAATAAGGTTTTTATATTTGGAGTATTATCCAAAGTGAGAGCGTTTTCCACAGAATTCTCCATGGAACCATTTACATTATCCAGGTTGGTAGAGATACCTGTTTTGGAAAATTTTCCTAATGAAGATGCAATTTCCAAATTAATACTCTTGCTTTGTAGAGCTTTAACCTCACCACCATATTTATAAAAATTCAGCAGTCTCTGCTCTATCACCTTGATACTCTCATTCTTATACATTAGGCCATTCACGTTATCAAAATTAAAAATCACCAGCTTGGAAGAACCTCCTTTGGATCGTAATTTCCTTTGATTTTGATCTAGTGTCTTGTATTTTAGATCATTGGCGTGATTGCCATTTGTGTGGTTTCTTGAATTGAATCTTGACTCATTTGCTGAAGCATATCTTGAGTCTTTAATATGCGAAGAATCCTTGGTAGAACTATGCGAGGAGTCATTTATAGGACTGTGTGTTAGGTCTTTGGAATAGGAGTTCCTTCTACCGTAACCTTTACTCTTGGATGAACCGTACATTGAGCTTTTAGTCCTCGCCATAGCATTTCCTGATGAATTAAGTCACAGTAAGTGGGGAAGGTTCGACACTACAGTAATAAAGTACTTGAGCGGTAGACTTCCCAGTACGTATTACAGACAATACAGGTCCGCGAGATGGTGGGAAAATAGGCGGGGGATGTCCGCGTTCAGAACTGGGGAGTTCATTGAGGTTTACGGAAGAGAGGGAGGATGAAGATGTATTGCTCTCAATAAATCTGATAAGGGTTGAGTTTAAGAAGTGGTTGGATGTTTGACTATCTTGAAGTCTTGTGTAGAATGTACCAAAGTCTCAGTATCTAATGTCCGCTAACATAAAGCAGGGACTTGTGTGAATGATTAAAATACGCGTGTAGAATACTTGAATTATAGATAGTGGAGCATGTATAATTTACTTGAGTCTAATCATGACTTGATTGAAGTGGGAGGAGTCGGTAATGTGGGATAGGCCGTCCCAAGATTTAGCACGGTAGACTCACACTTTTAGCGCGACAGAGAAAATCTAGAGAGAAATTGGAAGGAAGCGCGCTGTAAATTTCGAACGCCAGCCTAGAATCTCCCTAGAATGGAGAAAAACCGATCCAAGGTATAATCATTAGGCCATTCCCTTCAAAACTCTGTCTTTTCTTTAGATTTTAAGCTCAATTCTTTATGTTACCAATTAACAGATTTTTACTCCAAAATTGATATCATTTTGGTGATGATGATGGGAAACGACCCTTACATATCCTGCATATAACACACAGAAGACACCAAGTGGTAGCATTAAAGAGCCACGGTTCGCTAGAGTTATACTAGCCAGTCTAATACTAGCACATACCTTACTACTAAATTTGCAACGCTTGAATTTCCCGAACTTTTCCCTATGGTGGTGGCCGCCTCAAACCTGGGCTAAGCTCGCGCTAAAAATATCAAACCCTGCAAATCCCCCCACTATGACCTATTATAGAGGGAAGGAAAAGACAGCTCTACCACTGCCCACACGAGATGTATTTACTCCCCTGCAACCACAGAAGGACAGCTTACTTAATTGGAAATTTATTGGCAGTCTTTTTGTAGCATGGCTAGCATTAATCCATTATTATGAAAGAATCTATGTCCAACATACGATAAACAAGTGTCGATGGGACCGGTGGGAAGATTGGGAAAAAGGCAGTGTACCCCATCGGATTGCATTGATTGCAGACCCTCAAATTGTGGACGAATATTCGTATAAAGGAATGCAAGGTTACCTCACATATTACATAGAGATCATGGCGGACAATTATGCTCGCCGTAATTACGAGTACCTTCAGGATATACTTGATCCTGATACCACGATTTTCTTGGGGGACCTTTTTGACGGAGGAAGGGAATGGGATGACAAACAGTGGTTTGCAGAGTATAAGAGGTTCAATGGCATATTCAAACCAAGAGTTAATCGAAGGTTTATCAATTCAATTCCTGGAAATCATGATATAGGATTCGAAAAGATTGATCTGCTCAAAGCACGAAGGTTCTCCACATTTTTTGGTGAGTTGAACGACTTTATAGTCTTAGGAAACCATTCGATTATATCGTTGGATACGATATCTTTTAGTCATCCTGATCCTAAGATTAACCAAGAGTCCAAGAAATTCTTGGATTCTTTGAATGAGAGGTTGGATCCGGATTATCCTAGGATTTTGCTTCTGCATGTGCCATTTTATAGATTTACAGAGAAACAAACTTGTGGTCCTTTAAGGGAATCTAAGAAAAAGTTTCCAGTTCAGAAGGGGAAACAATACCAAACGGTTCTTGAGTATGAAATATCTCAAACCATTTTAACCAAGATTCACCCGGAAATTGCATTTGCCGGTGATGACCACGATTATTGTGATATTCTGCAGTCTTATAATTATAATGGAGGGATTAAAACAACAAGAGAAATCACTGTGAAATCTTTTGCAATGAATGGAGGTGTTCATAAGCCTGCAATGCAGTTGTTATCATTGTGGAATGAAGGTGCGAATAAGGGGGACACTTATCAAACCGAGATGTGCTTCATGCCTTTAGCTTATAGACCTTTGAAAGTATATGCATTGCTTTTGTTGACAACGATTGGGTTCTTAATGTTGGAGTATTTATATCCAATTGTAGGAGATAAACTATTGATTATTACATCGCGGTGGATTCCTTCAAACCTTCCTAGGTTTATTTCAAGTAACGTTCCAAGATGCATTTCAAACCATCTCCCAATGAATCTAGAGAGCTCAAACTCTCAGATAGGAGAGGAATTGCCTAGATGGAAATTAAAATCTGTACAAAATGGAGAGAAAAGGTGGTTAGAGTTTACGGTTCATCTTATTATTGCATATGTCATACCTATTTGTCTTCTCAAATTTTACATTGACCATGTATGAGAATATAAATAGATCGATGGAATATTCCGGAAGCTGCAAAGGAAAGTTTTTAAATCCGTGAAGCTGTGAATGAATGTGTCTTCTCTATCGAGAACTCTTTCTTTGTTGCTGAAATCATCACCAACCTTAGTAAGTGAAATTCATTTTCTAACATAGAACCTCGCCAGTGAATGGCCTGCGGCCTACAAAGGAAAGAGTAATGGCCCTCGGCCAGTTTATCTAAAAAGGAAAGAGTAATGGCCTTCGGCCAGTTTATGACTTGCGGCCTACAAATGAAAGAGTCATGGCCTTCGTCCAGTTTATGGCCTGCGGCCTACAAAGGAAAGAGTCATGGCCTTCGTCCAGTTTATGGCCTGCGGTCTACCATTGAATTTATGGCCTGCAAACAGAATATCTAACCATAGACTACACGTTGACTTTATAGGTAAATACTTCATTAGGGTAATATAAAATTTCCGTCAAATATTTCCTAACAGTTAATTGGTGGTTCAGCAAGATTCACTGTCATCTCACTTATCATCTGACTTCCTCCGCCTTCAAGAGAAACACTACACTGGTCCAATTTGCAGGACTTTAAATATTACGTCTTATAATTGGAAGTAAGGTATGGTAAAGAAGAGTTTCTTCCAAAGTCCCCATCCGTGAGGTAGATTTATGATGCCTTTCTAATTTCTGCTGCTTCGGATTAGGCATCCGCCTTGGTAAAAGTAAAAAACCTCTCAATCAAACCCGCATTGAAATCCTCCCTCTTCGAAACATATTGCCTAATATTAAACGGCTTCAAATTCGCCAATTGCCCTTCCGAAACCAACGATCCAATCAAATCCATCTGCACCGTGAACAAATTACTAATCTCCTTCAACAACTGGAAGTTCTCAGACAACTCCAAAATTCCCCATTCGTCTATAATCTCCTTATACCTAATAACTTCCTTTGTCAAAACAATTCCACCGGTGGAACTGATAACAAACTTCTTATAGTGTTCCAAGAGTTGGTTCAAAAAGTTCATCCCAACCTTGACTTGGACATTCTTCAAGTTTGCATTATTCAAACAAGCTCTAAAGCCGTCGTTTACTGTGAGTAAGAACTCGCAGATCAAGTCTGAAGTTTCAGTATCGTTGTCAAGATCGGCCGAGGTGGTGAAATCCTTCTTTTTCTGCTTTGACAAGTACGAGAGCGTTCTACCTGAAATCATATCCAATGTTTCAGTCAAAATTATATTCAAACTAAGCTCACATCTCATAATATACCGATTGGTGAGATCACTCATACGGTTTTTGATATGTGGCGCATTGATCGCACATGGTAAGATTATCTTCTTGATGGTTGAAGACATTAAGAAAAGAATTTCAGAAATCAAGTTAAATGACTTTAAGTATGTGAAGCTAAATGGAGTAGTCAAATTGACCTTGGTTGCTTCCTGCTTCAATTGATCATACGTGACTTCTAACCCACCACCAATGTACAATTTTCCAAAATCAATCAAAAGGATTTCTAAGATATCTAAGGAATAGTCGGGAGACTTATGCGGTGCTAACTCCAAGAGTCTGGCAATGGATTCGATAGTTGATTTTAGTACTGTTTCCACCTTAGACACACTCAAGTTGGAATCATCATCAGTACCTATTGTTGATTTATCAAGTGAGCCTCGATTACTTGCAGATGATTTACCAAAAGAACTTCTATCGGCAATGTCACCCCTACTAGTATCACTCCTGGTTAAAGATCTATCAAGACTAGCCCTACCACTCACATCCAACTTTTTCATAAACGACTTGAACTGAGTCAATCTCTTGGTTTCAGCATGTAAACTGAACCTCTCATTACCTACTTCCAAATTGTCAAGGTTCTCGATCTTCAGATTGAGTGCATTGGTTGCAACAACTCTTTCGTTAGCAAAATTGAACTTTTGAACAATATCATAAATGATCTCCTCCAAGTTTTTCTTCTCTCGGTTGAAATATGCATTATCTGAAATGTATTCTATGAACAAGTCGTAGTAGGACTGATCCAAAATACTGCTCAATTCATTTTCCTTATCGAATTCGTTGGTAATGACGAATTCCTTAATATCCTTGGTGAAATCGCCCACTGAACTGTACAAAGAATGCAAGATACGAACATGGGCTAAGGAATTTACAGAAAGCGAGTACAGAAGTAGCGCGCTGACCTTGTTCTGGATCATTTGTGCATACACACGTTGAATGAAAATCTTCAACACCGGCACAGGGTCGTCAAACACTTGTTTGACTATCCGCGCTTGTGCTTTAATTGATACTTTCAAGCGGTTTAAAAGAGATTCCGTTGGCGCATCCTGGATGATCCCGGCAAAGTTGGGGTCGGACAACTTGTTCCATATAGGCTCATTGTCAAGTATTGAATCTTCCTCGCCTTGAGAGTCACGGGAAAGCTCAGCGGAGGTACCATTCCCGCCATTTCCAGCTCCATCGCGCGACTCCAACAAATCATTCTTACTAACGAAGGCTTGAATGACGGTAGCTCCGCCATTGAATTCAAACAAGATATGGGCAATTTCCTTCATTGTGTCGAACTCATTACTATCAGACGCACTTTCAAACCCCTCGAGTAATTCTCTTTCCATTAATTCACTATAACGTTGGATCAGAAGCAGACATTTCTCTGTTTTGGGGTCGTCAGTTTGGATCTTCTTTGATAAGGTCAACAAGTTGAAGACGGTTTTGGCACACTTGACATTATCCTCAAACCTGTGGCTTTTCCGAAGGGTTTCCAAGGGGTCATATTTTTGTTTGGTGAAAAACCCGTGAAACGCTCTAATTAAGAAAATGGTCTCTGTTGATCGATCTCTGGAATTGGTAATCTTGTTTAAAGAGCTCCCAAGAGGGTTGATTTTAAGTGTAACTTCGGAGATTTTGACGTCTAGGGAGTCAAACTTTTTGATGGTCTTGTCGATTTTTGATGACAACTGGAGCACATTTGAACTATGTTTAAGCTCGTAGCTCTCCACCTGGTCCTCACATTGTACTTGTTGCTTTCCCGATTCCTCAGTTAGGTCCTTCAATGCACGTAGCGTGGACTCAAAGGTTCGGATGTAAGGTTTTGGGTCCAAAGATCCGTATTGGTTGACATCTGCTTGTTTAAGGAGATGATCTTTACTGAGTTCTTCTATGAAATCATTGACCGATAGTCCATTGAGGAAGTTATCAAGGTTTAGGAGCGATAATTTGGATTGATCGAGTTCATAAAATGAAAAACTCATCGTATTGGGGTGAACTGAATTAACTTTGGTGGATGCTTAGGTGGATCGGTGAATTGATTGGTTTGGTAGTTAAGCTTGTTGACACCTTTTTTTTGGGTGTGGAGAAGAAATATCCGCGAACATAATAAGTGAGGATGTTTGGCAACTCAGTTTAAGGTACTTCATAAGACATAAGAACTTGATTGATAACATTCTTCTGTGAGTGATTAGAGAAGTACATTATTATTTGTGGAATAACTTTTGATAAAATTAAAGTATATTTCAAGTTTTTCGAATACTGTAACAATTGAGGGACAGGCCATAGTGATGTTGAAGAGCAATGCACCTGGAGAAATTTATAGTAATTAAAACATTCTTAAATATCCCTTTACAACATCTTTAACGATCCCTTTAAGACCGTCAAAGTGAGAGAAGTAATGGCTGCAAAAAGCAGCCAATTTATTCAGTGCGGGACGAACATCATGAGAGCTACGAGCGTTCATTTCCTAAGATTCAGCAAGTCTTTAAAAAAGTTGGCGTCTTAGTCTTATTATATTCTCAAATTGAATGTCTACCTATATAGGTTCGCCAAGTTGATTATAAATGGCCATCTTGCGCAAGTTAGTTTAGAATGGATGTAGACTTCTGCAACCTGATCAGCTTGAGCTATACACGCAGGAACCATGCCTTACGGGATTTTCACGTAACTATTGCAGTTCGTGTATAATTTTTCTTTGTAATGCTGCTAAACTCATGTTTTCCTACGAATGGGAGTCTTATTGGAAGGTGATGGCTTCCCTTACATAAACACAGCCTGCTGATAGAGATATTGCACTATTTACTAGTGCGTGAACTGCCTAATCAAGTCCATCCTACACCGAAGTACTACGTATTTTCTGCAAACATTTATAACTATAAACTATAAACATTCACCGATCAAAAGCAAAATTAAGCCTTGAAGGTCAAGTGACACTTACCACAGTATTGTCTGTTCTTCATGTCAGCCATGAAGACACCAGCACCACAGGTAGGAGCAGGACATTCTCTTCTCAATCTTTCAACCTTTCCATCGTTGTCAACCTTGTAGTAAGTCAACACAGCTAACTTGTGCTTTCTGTGCTTGTGGCTGATCTTCTTTGGGGTGGTGTAGACCTTCTTCTTTCTCTTCTTACCACCACCTCTCAATCTCAAAACCAAGTGCAAGGTGGATTCCTTTTGGATGTTGTAGTCCGATAAGGTTCTACCATCTTCCAATTGCTTACCAGCAAAGATCAATCTTTGTTGGTCAGGTGGAATTCCTTCCTTGTCTTGGATCTTACTCTTGACATTGTCAATAGTGTCGGAAGACTCCACTTCTAAAGTGATCGTCTTCCCGGTTAAGGTCTTTACGAAAATCTGCATGGCTTGTCTGCAAAAGTTGCTTCTTTCTTACCGTGATGAAGAAGAGAAGTGAAAGGAGTTTGATTAGAAATTTGCGCGCCACCGGCCTGCACTGAAAATTTTCAAAATCCGGGTAATTATTTTTGTCGCGTGATGTGTGACTGTTTTTTCAGCTGACTATCCACATGTTGAGCTTTGGGTGAGGGAGATTAGAAGCTGTCGTTTGAAGATGACTACAACCATTTAGCGTATTGGCTTGAAGGCAGCCATTTAGCGTATTTGCTCGAAGATGACTTAGATAACTTGCACAAGAAGCATTTGGATGGTAATAACTGTTATATGCAGGAAATTATCATTATTGATGTTTGCTAACGATTATCCTTGACTAAGGGTCACCTTAATCTTGGTTATACCTTACTTCAATTGATTCTAATACGTTCTATCTTATCTAATTCTTACACCCTTTTTGATGATTTTTTTTTCTTTTTTTAGAGCTGGGTTATTGTTTAGCCAGCCATTGTGTGCCAATTTGCAGCCATCTCAGGTGATGTTTCAACAACGAAAACGACCAATTGGGTACAAGATTTAAAGGGGAAAATAAGTAAGGATGAGAGTGTTGGAATTAATATTAAGTAAATATGAATAAGTCTACTAAAGGACTAAATGCGGATATTTCTATATCTCTGATTCCTTCGAAGGCTGGCAATTTTAAACTTGCTTAGTTCTTCTTGTACAATTAGTATGAATATAGGGGTAAATTGACATTAGACCAATGTTATACAGTATTGTATTATTGACTTCTATGGAGACTAGTAATTGTAAATTAAACTTGCAATGTATGAATTAATTCTTGTTAGGTATGACCAATTAATTCTTTTAACGTATGACCAATTAAATCTTGTAGAGACCTCTCAAACCTCTTCCTCATGTCCCACATATCCGGTGATGGTGAGATGCTCGGGCTCCATAAAATTGTCTCATATTCGGAATGAAGTCCGAGCGTGAAATAAGGTTTGAACTTGATCTTCTTTGATTGCGGCTGTTCTATGCTAGTAAGGATTATAACATTCTTATTCAGTGTTAGTCAAGATAGTAAATAACAAGGCTTAAGGAATAAAGTTTTGGGAGGATAAGTCTTATAGATAAAAGTTATACAGAGGCACTTGACAGTTCAATGTCAAGACTTGGAGACTTGGTATTAAACAATCGAAGGAAGTATAATTTCCATGTGGATTCATTCAGAAAACCTAATCGTGCTGAGATTGAAGCTAATGAATTGTTTGATCTTGTTGCATCAGGCGCTGCATCGACAAGTTCTGGAATGACCTTCTTTCCAGAGTATAATTACAATAAGCTGAATTGGAGCAAGTTTGTTGATTTGATCTTGTGCCGATAGTGTAGTTTGAAATGTGAAGAAGGGGTATGAAGCAAGACCAAAATGTAAAACAACCGCTGATGATTTAATTGGTTTCCATTGGTATTAAAATATTAATGTGATCAAGGGAAGTTTATTAATATGGTCAAGGGTATTCATTAATGTGGTCAAGGGTAATCATTAATATGAAGTCAAGTGATTAATACCCAGAATACTGGACTGCCATAAACAAGAAGTGGAATGAACGAATTAACCAATGGAAATAAGCAATCAAAATTAAAAATGTCAATTACTTCAAACATATCAGCTGGTACTGATATGAGTGTTGACCTAAAGCATCAAGCCAAGATGAGTTTTAATAATAAGAGTAGGATGGATGTAAAGTGTGAATGTGGAGTATGAAGAAAAGAATAATAAGGGTAATAAGAAAATAGAAATGGAGAGAAAAGAATAGTACATTAGTACTAGTAAAAGTATAGCCTGGTGCTATTTGTTTAAATTTAATATTCAATAGAGGGTCTAAGAGAATGGTTTCGTACTCTAGTGTGGTAATGTGGAATAAGGTAGTAATGTCTATCGAGTCATACAACGAACTGAATACTAGCCAATTCTAATTGAGACTAAAAATGTACAAACTTGTTATGTGTATAGTATGTAAAATAATATGTAATAGATTGTAATAAGTGTAGAATGAAGGTCAATGTTTTAATATACTATTACAATCTTTGATAAGAGTTCGTGGTGTGATAATCTTGTTCAAGGAATTGTAGATTAAGGATATCAAATGGGTGCAAATTAAATGAATTTTGATACAATTCAAGAGTCGTCGGTTAAAGGGCTATCTCATATACGTGTCGAAGCAGATCGACAATATTGTAATCTAACTTCTATAAATCATGTTAATTATTACTAGCTGAGGTGTTCTGCGAAACAGTTAGTTAGATTCATATCACCTTTTACCCATGAGAACTCTTCAACTAGTCCAGATCATCATCCACCTCCACTCTTCCCCTTATGCTCCCAAAATTGATGGTCCTTTTATTAATAACCCCATTCACCAACAAAAACTCCTCCAAAGCCTCCAGTGTGAAGTCATTTGCATCAGTCCCCAACTTCTCAAACCCAACTATCCTACATAATTCTTTCCCATTTTTGTAAATCAAAACCAAAGGTAGGACTTTGATATTCAACTTGGCCACCAAGAACGGCGAGTCCTCGGCTTTAATACGTAACACCTTAATTGACAAATGCTTCTCTGCTATCACTTTCAACCTATCATCCATGATCTGACATCGAGTGAAGTTTGGCTGGTAAAAGTGAACAATCACCAATTCAGTTCCAGTCACTAGATCCATCAATTCACGTTCGTTCGATACGCTAATCAACGATCCCAAATCCCGGTTCTGGTATGCTGCCTCGTCTATCTTGCTGAACTCTTTCCTTAGTTGTTGCATCCTCTGTTCTCTATACTTCGCAACAAGCCCATTATCATCTTCATCTTCTAGCAATTCAAGTAATTCATCATCACTTTCTGAATGCAATTCGTCATCATCAAGCTCATTCCGAATATTGTCAGCCCTTTGAAGCTTGGAATCTTGGTATCTTTCAACCAATCCTGATGATTTCTTGTCCATATGTGACAGATGCTGTAAGTTGATTTTAAGGCTTTAAATGAAGCTCTAAATTAGTTCGTATTTGATGCTGTCGTATTGATGCTGTTTAACACCTCTTGATCTTACGCGTAGTGAAATTTATTGAAAAGTGGAAATTACTATAAGTGGAAATTCCCAATCGGGAGTCTACTGATACAGAATGTGGAAAACTCGAATGCTTAACCCTTTGTTTCTTGCATCCACCTGATTCTCTTATCTGAGATCACAGCAGCATTTTCTTTATGTATCTTAATTGAAATCCCTTGGAATTTTATCTCTTAGGGAGTTCGTCAATCAGCTTGCCGAGGTTAGTCACCCTAGATATGGCCAAATTGAGGGTACGTTAAAATGGCAGAGAATGGAGAGTTATTACCTTGTATTACTTGTTATGTATCTATTATGACTGAATCTGCTATCGTGAGCTACGTAAGAGTTGAATGTCGTCGCTACGCTCCAGCTTGAGTTGTGTATGTTAATCATTGTCGCTTCGCTCCGCCTGAATGTAATCATCGCCGCTACGCTCCAGTGAAGATTGTATGTGAGTCATCTTCACTACGCTCAGATTCTAACATCTTAAGAATACCTCTTAAAGCCTCAACACTTCGTACCACCACGTCTTTATGATTCATACCATTACCCTTCAGTTCTGTTAGCAATTGTATTGATTTGATCAAATTATCATCAATCTCTTTCACTGTTTTCAAGATGAGCTCCAATTCATATAGGATCAAGTTCTGTGAGCTGGTTAAGGTTTGATGATGTGCTTCATTAGTGGGAGGGTCCACCTCCTGCCTATTCATAGTGTCGCACTCAGTTTTACCCAGATTTTGGCGGTGGATATTTCCTCGATGTATGATAGAACGAGAATTAAGTGGTGTATGAGAGGTTAAACAGAGACGATGAGGAAAAAACAATACTGAAGGCGTTTGGATGAAAGAATGTTTGTAATTTTGAGAATTCAACCTGTCCCGAGTACATCCCTTTAGTTTGCCTCACCTTGAGATGTTTCCTTAATATGAAGTACATAGTTTGACTTGTAATACAGAAGACTGTCACGTTTGACTTGTAGCACAGAAGATTGTCAACGTAAAATAGCTACTCTTAAACACCGGCAATTCATTCAAATCAACAAAAAATTTGATGGTTAACCATCTAGATTACATTGCATCTGAAATAAGCGAACGTCTCGATTTAAGCGACCGTTTAGATTGTCCTTTAAAACGCCCTACCAAACCTCGTAAAATACTTCAAATGTTGGATAAGAATGTAACTGGAACTTCAAATGTTGGACAAGAATGTAAGTAAAGATTTCCTAACCCATTTCTTACAGAATCAATCAGCTGAGGTTGTATCCTACAATAAAACAACCATAAAGAGTTTAAGTGCCAGACTCAAATCTAGTAATGAATATAACCTCCAATGCATTATGAGTGTCACAATGAACATTCCTTAAAAACTATTGTGTACCTACCTTCTCAATGGGTGCAAAAACTTCTTAATATACGAAGGTCTTCATAGCCAGGACGATAAGTTTGGTGACATATTTTGACCCAGTGATTAGAACACTCTCAATTCGAAATATCTTTAATATATTTCATACTCCCCGATGGATTTTCTTTAGGCATTGGCATTTCATTCACGGAAAAGCACTTGTATGAACCGCGCTTAATTACTGGCATTAGTCTGAATTTGGATGAATTCATCTTTATCAAAACTAAGGCTGTGCCTCTTAACAAAGTAAGCGGTTTCTTCAAATAAAATAGCCACTTTCAATGCAGCTCATATAAACTCGAACGTCTCATTTTGAAGTGTAACATTAACAATACCGATAACGTTTACCAATCACTCTAAGTGACCCAAAACTGGCCTAATCCAAATTACCCCACTCAATGGATATGTACCAAATGTAATCTAGCACGAATGATACTTTACGGAAATTTGTAGTGAACTTCTTCCAACCTCTTTCGGTGACTGGGTAGGAGTTTCTGTAAATAGGCTGCAAATTTTAATAAATTTGAAGGCCATCAATAAAGGTATACAAGAATACTTGAAATTTAAGATGGAGCAACGACATGAATAATCTCAAATGAAAAAGTACAATATGCAACAAACTTATTATAAGAGCTCTTGTTTAATATGACTTGCCTTGGAAAATGTTTGCACTGAAAATGTTTGCCCTTCACACTTCATCTGTTTGTGATTTATAAGGAAAGCAAAGTAGCTCGTCCATAATTCTTTGTAGTTTCCATCATTCCATACATTGTAAGTTATCGTTAAGAATAACAAAAATTTGCTGAAGTCCAACAATACCTTTCCAGACAATCGAATATTCAATACAATATGAAGATACAGAAAATCTCATTTTTGTCTATTCAAATCGTTTATGCATACTTGGGCAATCCATATCAATTAAAGTCCGAAGCTTCAATTGCTTTGTATTCTTGTCAAGCTCAATTTGCAACCTATTGTAAAAATGATTCTAACGTTTGTCTTGGTAGTACTTTTAATATGATGGTGGGATGTCTTGAAGGCTCAAAGAATACTATTGCTTCAAGAGATGCTATGAGTTTATTTGAAAGTAGTTGCAAAGATAACTATGGGGTTGATATTTCTACTGAGCAACATCCAATCTTACCAGTCAATTCAACTTTTATAGATAAAACAATCACTGCAATCCTAATAGACAACTCATTGTATAGATTATCAACTGAAAACCTAATGATAAATTATAACTTATCCCTATATTACAGTCTTGCATTACTCAGTTATTGGCTCTTTATTGCATTATTATTTGCCTTAAATAACTGGTGCAAATTCATTTTCCCGAAGTACTTTATTCGATCCAAAAGGTCAAAGTTAATGATATGGTTAAAAAAACATATTACATTGCCAGCAATCCTAGGAAGAAACAAACAAGCAGAAATGGGAAGTTGGGGTTTTTTCAAAATTCTATTACCTTCCAGACTTGAAACTTTAATCATATTAGGTTACTTTTGTGGATGTTGTATCTGTATAGGGATCAATATTAAAGTCATCGATAATGATCCCATTTTCCTTACCAGATCTAGAGCGATCACCAAATATGTGGCTGTCCGTAGTGGGATAATTGCAACCATGAACCTGCCGCTCCTAGTTTTATTCGCAGGACGAAATAATTTTTTACAGTGGGTCACAGGCATAAATTTTGCAACCTTTATAACCTTTCATAAATGGATTGCCCGAATGATTGTTGTAATGGTTTTGATCCATTCAATCTGCTACACGATGCTATATGTACCTAGTGAATTATACCACATCAAGCATCAATATTATGTTTTTGCAATCATAGGAACAACTAGTTCTTGTTTCATCTTCTTTCAAAGCTTATTGGCAATTAGACGAAAATGGTATGATTTGTTTTTGGTGGTGCATGTTATATTGGCAGTAGTGTTTTTAATTGGATCTTGTAATCATGTTTACAAATTAGGGTATATTTGGTTCTTTTATCTAGCCATATTAATATGGTTAACAGATAGGTTGGTACGTTTATTACGAATGACCATTTTTGGATTTCCAATTGCACAGATTAAATTGATTAATGATGATACAATCAAACTAAAGGTGCCTATTCCAAAATGGTGGAAACCAACAAATGGTGGCTTTGGGTACGTTTATTTCATGACCAAGCTGTCGTTTTTTCAATCCCATCCTTTTTCGTATGTTCAATTAACAAACGAAATTAACTTTTATATTAAGGTGAAGGGTGGGATTACTAGGAAGGTGTGGAACAAGATAAGGTCAGATGAGGTTGTTTTGAATAAGTCGGATGATAATGTTTTGAATACGTCAGATGAAGTTGCTTCGAATACGTCAGATGAAGTTACCTTGAATACATTCAAAGTTCCTTTGAATAATTTAGCTTTGAATGATGAGACGACTTTGAATGAACCAGATATGGTGACTTTGAATTCCAATGGATTAATAAAATCACCTTCTATAAAAGACATTGCTTCACAAATCCCTTTGAATTTTAATATGAGAGTATCTGTTGAAGGTCCCTATAGTGGAGGTTTAGAATCTTGTAATCTTAAACATTATCACTCAACGGTGTTTTTTGCTGGAGGTAATGGGATTCCAAGTATGTTTTCTGAAGCTTATCAATTATCTAGTAAGAGATCAAAGACTAAACAGTCAATCAAATTGATTTGGGTGATTAGGGATTATACTTCATTGAATTGGTTTTATGATGAGTTGATGTTACTTGATGGCACTTCCATACAAATGGAGATTTATGTAACTCGACCAGAATCAGATATTGAAGGTGTTAAGTTTTATTTGGAAGAGCAGGAGGTGAAACTTAAGTATTCGTATGAGCAAGCAATCATCAAGCGTGGTTTATTTTCATCTGACCTGGAAGTAAATAAAATTCAACAGGTTTCATATGATTTGGACAAATCTAATGAATGCCATAATAAATTGGAACCCAAATTGGAACCATACACCTCCACAACTGACACTTACTTTGAAGATCCACAATTTAGCACCAAAAATCTAATCATGAGAACTCACAAGGTTTTGAATCACATATCATTTTACCATGGGCGTCCAAACATTAAGTATATTGTAGAAGGTGAAATTGGAGAATGTTCTGGCAATAGTATAGCTTTTGTCACTTGTGGACAACCACTGATGGTTGATGAAATGAGGAGGGAAGTCTCAATGGTTGTTGATAGTGACAAGAGGGTTGATTTTTACGAGCATTTGCAAGTTTGGCTGTGATAAAGTGTTATCTGTAGGTTGAATATAACGGAAGCAAGTTAACCAATAAGGAAAATTGGTGTCAGGATGTGTAATCCAAATCTTTATATGAATGAACTTAATTAGGAAGACTAAATATTCATTAACAAGCTTTAAAGAAGTTGAGATGAAGGATAATATCTGGGATTTCAAAATAGATACCCTATCTACTTATTCAATCACTTTCTCTTTAGTTCAGTTTGATTTACCTTTTGCTCATTATTTTGGTAAATGCATGCCTACTGACACTAAATTCATCTTGCAAACGTCCCTAGTTTCTTATTTGACATTCTTCGTAACCTTTCATACATTATTAAACACTTTTGGACTTTGGTCCTTCCTATTCCTCAACTTCTCACACTTACCATACACTTTTTTTGCAACCAAGTCTCTCCCCCACACGACTTTTCCATATTTTCAAATGATTGCTTTGGGGTAAATAAACATGCACCTTTGCATTTCTTTGAAAGTCCATTGTAGTGACCTAACTAAGTTTAATTAACATCATCACCTTTTCATCAACATCACCACCTTTTCATCTACGGTACTTCCCATCATCAGTTCCCTAGGAATTTGATTTTCCCCACGTCCAAATCGGGAATCATCAACATTGAAATCATCACAATAGTGTGCCAGATCAGTTTCATATTTGTAGACAGCAATTACAACTACAAGTGCATAATTCATAGACCGTGTAACTGTGTGGGAATCTTTAATTAGAATAGATATTTGAGAGACATAGAGTCGGCATATTATCTAACACGACATTGAAACAATCACAATCTGGATTTCGAATCTGAAAGACTCTCAAGGTTTACGAGATCTGAAAGACAGTTCACAACATTTCAGAAAATATTAAGGTTATAACAGTAGAGGAAGTTTGCATTGGGGGAGGACATAGAAGGAAATTCGACTACTCAAAGAACCACAGGTCTAAGGTAAATACATCGAAGGAGGTATACATATATAAGTTACAAAGGCCCTTAGGTGAACATTGAAAGAGGTATATAATAGAATTTGTATATAAGTTGTTGTACTTATAAAGTGACACTTGACTTTCCTAATACTTAGCACTCCTTCTTGGGACCACTTTCTAGCCCAGTCATAAACAATAGTCATGGACAGTATGGAACAACACAATATGATATCAACCCAATTCGAACCTTTGGAAGTCATTGGAAAAGGATCCTTCGGAACGGTACGAAAGGTTCGTGAAATATCCACCGATGAAATACTTGTACGAAAGGAAATAGAATACAATTCCATGAACAGCCAAGAACGGAATCAATTGGTATCTGAACTTAGGATTCTTCGACAATTGAACCATCCCAATATCGTAAAGTATCATCTCCATGACCACGTCCAAGAAAGTAAAACCCTCCATATTTACATGGAATATTGTGATGGAGGTGACTTGGCTCAAGTTATCTCCAACTTTAAAAAAAATAAGGACTTTGTTCCGGAAGAGTTTATTTGGCAAGTACTTGTTCAAACCTTATTGGCCTTACATAGGTGTCATTATGGTATTGATGCGAAGAAAGTCAACTTGTACCATAACAAAGAGAAAGAACCAACCATCAATAAGGAAACCGTGGTTATTCATAGAGATATAAAACCAGATAATATCTTTATTCTAAACTCAGGCAAATCAACCAAATTGGGGGACTTTGGACTTGCAAAAATGTTGACTTCTCAAAATGACTTTGCCAAAACCTACGTGGGAACTCCCTATTACATGTCTCCTGAAGTTCTCCTAGGGAGTCCATATACTCCAGTGTGTGACATTTGGTCCCTAGGTTGTGTCTTGTTTGAGCTATGCGCATTGCAACCGCCATTCCAAGCAAAGACTCATTTACAACTACAGACGAAGATCAAACGAGGGATTGTCCCCATTGATACCATTCCAGAAGTCTATTCAAACCAATTGAAACTGATAATAAAAGAATGTATTACTGTGGACCCTGAAACCAGACCTTCTTGTTTCGAGTTATTGGAATCGTTATCAATAAGGTTTTTGAGGAAAGAGATGGAATTGAAGGAATCAGCTTCCAATTTGCAATTGTACCAGAAAGAACTTCTTAATAAAAGTGAAGCTTTGAATAAGAAGGAGGAGTATTTGGAGAGAATGGAGGGTACAATTGGAGGTACATTGATGAATGATGAATCCGACGCCAAAAATGGCACTGGCTCCAAAGAAAGACTGGAGTCATATGAGGTGGAAGTTGTAAAAATTAGAAATGAAATGGAAAGCCAGCTTCGGCAGGAGATTGGTAGGATTCGCAGTGAGCTAGAAAGATCAATCCGAAGTGAGCTTGAAATGACTATTAGTGGTGAGATAGAGAGGTCTATTCGAGATGAACTTGAAAGGTCAATTCGTGGAGAACTTGAGAGGACTATTAGTGGTGATATAGAGAGGTCTATTCGGAATGAACTTGAAAGGGCTATCCGCGGCGAACTTGAGCATTCTGCGAATAAGAAACTAGAAAAGTCTCGAAAGGAACTAGAGACTTCTTTGAAGAAGGAGCATGAATTTTCACGAAAAGAAGTTGAAGCTACATTGAGGAAAGAGCTTGAAAGTTCCATTCGAGTGGATCTTGAAAGGAAGGTTCGACTTGATCTTGAGCCGAAGTTACGTGCCGATGTGGAGAGTAGGGTACGTGCAGATGTGGAGAGTAGGGTACGTGGTGATATAGAGAGCCGAGTGCGTGGCGATATAGAAAATAGAGTGCGTTCTGAGACGGAAAGCAAGGTTCGTAATGAAACAGAAATCAGAATTCGTGAAACAGAACGCAAAATTCGTAACGAAATGGAGCAAATCCTTATAGATCGTGAAAATTCTCACAATGAACGTGAACGTAAACTTCATGACGAAAAAAGAAAGCATGTTGAAGATCTCCAGAAGAAGTATACACTTCACGAACAAGAATTCGAAAAGAAAATCATGGAAGAATTCGAACTTCGTAGAAGACAGATGGATTTGGAATTGATTGACGCGAAGAAGGTTTATAAGCGTGAGTTTATGGTAGCAGTTGAGAAAGAAGTTCAACATAAAATCAAGGAAATTTTGGCTAGACATGAGAGAAGTGCTAATTTGGATAGGAGCCCAGAGAGGGTCGTAAATGATAGAGGTCCAGAGAGGAATATAAATGGTTTGGAAAGAAATCCTTCGCATGAATTGGTGAGACAACTTTCTGACCCTAAGGATTTGGCAAGACAAAAGTCTGACTCACTGAGTAATCAGGGGAGATATGAACTCAAGCCAAGGGGACCACAAGAAATGGAGAGACAATGGAGAGCACAAGAGGATCAACGTTGGGAGGAGCAGAGAAGGGAAGAACATAGACGAGAAGAACTTCGTAGGGAAGAGTTACGCAGAGAAGAGCAAAGGAGAAGCCCTTTAAAAACTCGGAATGCAAACACTGGAAATATCAATTTTATCCCTTCAATACCTACTACTCCAACGTCAATGGAAGATTATCAATTCAAATCAAGGCCATTTGTACAAAAAAAGAGAATCACAGATGTGATGGAAAGGATGTCATTAGAAACTCGCAATACACCGGAGTATGAGGAGGAATACAATGCAAGGAACCGTCGTAGTTAGGTTATAAAATAGGTAGGTAATAAAATGGTATATTATTTTAATGTAGGAGTAATCCACCAGTATTCGCTGAATTTTTGTGGACCCATATGCTTCAAATGGCACATATTTGATGTTTTATCATGCTTTCAAATGGAACATATTTGATGTCCAATAATTTCTCAATACCTTCAAATGGCCCATACTTGAAGTTTTAATTTTATTGCGTAGATTTACCGTCGGATAATTTTACTCACTGGGACTTTACATTTGCGGCAAAAAAGTGGCTGCAAAATCCAAAATAAAAATCATAGCTATGAATATTCCACGCCTAGTCATCATCCTCGCTTCCATCATCACCACTTGGTCATTTCCAATAAACAATCCTCAAAGATATTCAAATAGAAAGGAGAACTCCATCGATGTTCTCATCAAGGAGATTGAAAAATGTCAATCTGACAAGTATGAAGTCCAGTTGAATCACAAGTTACTTGGGTTTTACCGTTCTTCAATTGCAGATGAAACTCAAATCTATTATAATGTTCATCATGACAATAAAACTATAAAATTGGATGTATCTGAAAAATACAATTCTTTACAACATTTACATAACCTTGTTGTTGATGAAGAATTGGCTTCAATCAAGAAAGAAATCGAATACAAGATGATGACCCCTTTACTATCCGCATCAGATATTGATGATTTCACAGGGATTTGTCTTTTAGAGCCTGGTGATATTGGCAAAGTGACTTTTGAGGGAGATATGGTCATGGCAACTCTAGAATATACTATCAATTTAATAGGTATTGATGGTGTTGATATTTGGGATTATAAGAAGGGAAAGGTTCTAGCAAGTTTCGCCGTACCAGGATATGAATTCGAATGTGTAAATGGGTATAACTTTAGTGATTTAAAGAAAGAGAGCTTCAGCACCGATTTTGCCGATGCTTGTTCGGGGTGTTAAGGAGCGATTTTAAAAGGTTCCTCAAGTGCATTGCGCTTCCTTTTAATTTAGACTGAATTGAACAATACGCCCAGTGTCAACTGGATTAACAATACATATAGCATCACCTGGATTGAACAGTACATATAGTATCATGAACAATACACCTAGTGGGCAACAAAAAAGAATAGTAGAAAGATGTAAGGCTTTGCGAGTGGTTTTAGATGACTTGCTTTTAACTTAACCCCGTTAACTTAAATTCATGTTTTGGAACATTTCATGCCATTAGGGCTCACCAAGAGGAAAAGTTATTAAATTGATATATATTTTCTATGGTTTTGTATAGTCAATGGTTCTGGCAGTACTTGTACACAGTAAGTACTATTAACAGGATTCATTACAAGGTTAAAAAACCCATTTGCATCAATAGGAATTTTTCACAATACTCATTTGAATGTCTTACTCAGTCCACTTATCACCCACCAACCCTTCATAAGCCTCAATATACTTATCTTTTGTTCTTTCGATGATATCCTCCGTCATACTCACGCCGTCTTTCCCATTCAACCCATTGACCGTCAACCAATCTCTCAAAAATTGTTTATCATAGGATTCTTGGCCTTGTCCAACCTTATAACTAGCCAAATTCCAGAATCTGGAAGAATCCGGAGTCAACACTTCATCCACCAAAACAATATTATCATTTTCATCCAATCCAAATTCAAACTTGGTATCGGCAATAATTATTCCTCTTGATTTAGCGTACTCTTTAGCTTTAGTATACAAGTTAATAGCGATCACAGCCAATTTATCACATAAATCTTGACCTACAATTTTTGCAGCTTGTTCTGGAGAAATGTTCTCATCATGTTCACCTTGATCAGCCTTAGTAGAAGGAGTGAAAATTGGTTTGGCAAATTCCTGAGACTCTACCAAGTCCTCATCAATGGTTAATCCATGAACAGTTTTGGATGTCTTATATTCTTTCCAAGCAGATCCTGTAATATACCCACGAACAATGACTTCCAATGGGATCAACTTCATTTTCCTGACCAAGAGAGATCTTCCAATTAATTGGGATTTATACTTTGGTTGAGAAAGTTCAGCTGGTAAATGGGAAAAGATGTCTGAATCAGATACAACCAGATCACCTCCTAATTCCTTCACCAAATGATTTGGAATCTCTTCAGCCAAAAAATCAAACCAAAACTCCAGCAATTTAGTCAAGATCTTACCTTTAGAGGAGATCCCATTCTCCATAATCACATCATACGCTGAAATTCTATCAGTAGCAACAAACAACAAGGTTGCATCATTGACTTGGTAAATATCTCTAACCTTACCTCTAGCAATCAAGGGGAGAATCCCATCCAAGTTGGTGGAATGTAAAGACATAGTGAAATGAGTTGGTTACTTTTGACTCGGATTGATATTAAGCGCATTGCGAAATGCGTGGTGTGCAGCGTTCTGTTATTTACTTACAGTGGTGTAATTTACTTAACAAGTGAGATATTGACAGGTGGACTCACTGAAGATTGAAAAGTCAGATGAGAGTAGGGGAAGAGCAACAGTGGGATGATTCAATTGAAATATGGGTACTCAAGGAAAGGTAATAACAGAGTTCCCAATGAGGAAATATTTCTTCTTTTGGAAGTGTTAGAGGATCTACTTTTTCTTCTCTTGAAATGACATTTGAAGCTACTCGATGAGGAAATATTTCTTCTTTGGGAAGAGGCCATTCAATTGGTGGGATTTTGCAGCCACTGAAAATTATCAATAGATTGGAATTTTAACATACTGATAGAAAGTATGCTAAGAGCAATAAATTGTAGGTATACCATCATGGAAATAAGCCCAATTTGAAATTCAATAACGTAATGTACATCAGATCAAAATCGGTTGAAAGGTCGAAATATGATAAAGAAATGGCCAAGATTGATAATCAGACAAAGTATGGTAAAATTTCATATACTAAGTCCTATCAAAACAACGCAATTATATTTGAAAAGAAGGACATGGCCCTCAAGTTGATATCTTGTGAATACGAAGTGTGTAAAGATTTGAAGTCTCATTATTTTATCCAAAGTACTCATTGGATGTTTTGACCTCATTTATGAGAGATGTCATTTCAATGTCTTGGTTAGACATTCTTTAGATTGAAGTGAGCATAATTGGGGTTATCTCATTCCAGGGACTGTTAGAACAAAGTAAGGATCAGCTACTTCAGGTTGAGTCGTTGGCTTTTAAAAAAAACTGAGGTATTGAAGAGGTTGAATCTTCATAATCATAGGCTCATAGTGTACTTCTTTCTATGTACTTTACTTTTATGTACCTTAATTTTATATATAAACTTGCTTCGCAACTAATATAAACTTGCTTCGCAACTTATACCTACTTTAAATCTTCTAAAACTGCTTCTTTGAAAGACTTGCCATACCTTACCATATCCTTTGAACCATCGTCAGCAATAGGTAAATTGGAATACAAGGTGCGCTATGCGTAGACAAGTTGCATTTTGGTTCAAACAAGATGCGCTGAAAAGACTTACTCCGACTTTACCATTTGCTCCGACTTTAGCAGACCAGATCTACTCTGGCAGACTTTCTCTGGCAATTTCAGATAACACTTGGTGTACAAATGTATGGTCAATCGATCTCCCACTCCCTCACCTGCATATAGATGAAATAATAACATGCAGATGTGGAACACCTCCTTCACTCTAAGCCACTTCTAAACCAGTGCTCCAGGTTTTTATGCAGAATAGGAGACTATATCTACAGATATATGGTACCCCTCATACGCCCACCCCTTAATTAGCCGACCCCTCAGAGGGTGGTAATTTCCAATTGTACCATGTGAAGCGGACTTGAACGGAAAAGTACACGATTGAAGAGTTATTATAGAATAATATAATAATGATGAAAAATACATAGCCACCCTTGAAAAGTATAAATACACACCAATTTCTTATTTTTAATTAATTAATTGAACAATATGTTTGGATTTGGAGAAGATCATCACGAACAAGTTTATGGTGAAAGACATGAAGGGAAATTCTCTCATGAATTATTAGCTGGTGCTGCCTCTTTTGAAGCTGCTAAATTGTTTGAAGACAGACAAAGAAGAGAAGGTAAACCTGTCAGTCATCAATTTGCTAAGGAATTACTTGCTGGAATTGCTGGAGGTGAAGTTGACAAATTGTTTGAAACAAAGGGTTTGGATTATTTGGATAGGGATGAAACTAGAAGACAAGCCCAAGAACAAGCCACTCAAAATTACGATCAACATTATGGTGGACAAGATCAATGGAACCCAAATTCTCAACCTCCTTTTGATTATCAATCTGATAAATACAGATATTAGACGTTGAGTTATGTTTCACCTTTTGTTTCGTATAGTCTAATGAAAATTTATGAATGAAAAATAAAGTGTAGAAATTTAGAAGCGTAGAAAAATTTGACTGCAAAACGGCTGCAAAGCCAAGACATTTTTGAAACAGGGTAGCAAAATAAAGTTGACGTGGAATGTGAGTATACGAAGCATGATTGAAGGATGATGGAAATATGAATGTATAAGGGAAGGGATGTGAAGCGGAAGTATCAATTTTTCAAGTTGAAGAAATTTCCTTCAATTTCGGATTTATGCCTCCTCAAAAGAACAATCAACCAAAGATCAATGATTCTGATTTTAGAATGTAAGAAACAGATTCAGGAGCAGAGACAAGTCAATATTGGTCCAATACACTGGAATGTTAACACGTCATCTATTCATCAATGTGGTATCGCGCAAGTTGACTTTGTTGTTTGTGACTCATTCGGGATAAATAGCCGAGCAGTATTGCTTAGATAAGGATGTTTGTAGGGTTCTATGCTTCTTTAAAATGCTGGCTATAACTTTAAATGTATTGTTATTATTAAGTAGCATAGGAATAAACTTAATTAGCTTACTATAAATAACTTTGTTTGTCACACGCATTAGTTGTATAGCTTGGATTGTAATTTTCATGCTGATGCTAGCTTGGTAAATCTCTTATATCACACAGGTTATATCATTAAAGCAACTTAAAGCATATTCAATAAAATGACCACATAAAAATTAACACTTCTACTTTTCAACAATGTAGAAGAAATCCTCTCCGTCGTTACCCCACAATTCAAATACGAAGAGAAATATAATCAAATGTAATTTTGTTAAGTTGAATGATTTGCACGTGTTGTGCCTTGATATAATTGTATTAACTAATTGAGATCATACTTGACTTTTGCATTCTACTTATCTTATTCATAATTGTATTCTACTTATTCAATTTCATTTTACTTATACATAATTGCATTACTTATTCATAATTTCATTCTACTTTTACTTTGCATTCCACTTGTACTTATTCATTCTACCAATACTTTTCATCCGTTGACATCACCTCTCAAATTCACCTGTAACGACCACCCAAGAGCAACTACTAAGCAATTGTGAAGTTCAACTTTTTCAAATAGAAAGTCCTTTTTGCAGCCAATTTTTTCACCATTTGTAACATCCTTCTTACAATACCTCATAATATTGACTTAGTATGGATTTTTATTTGCTTTACTCTAAGTTTCTTTCCATTTCAATATCCAATATCCAGAAGAACCAAAAATAATAGCCTAACAAAAGAATTATCAAACCTAGCCTAATAAAAGAATTCTCAAACCCAAATGTTGAACATTAATGATATAACAAAAGAATCAAACCCAAGTTGCTCAACTGGTTTATTACTAGGCACATTTTCAATATTATGACACTCCAAGTCTCCTACATATAACCTCCCTATACGCGTCTTTTCAAATCACGAAACTCAAACACAACCTTTTCAACCACACCATCCAATATGTCCACCCGACCAGACTTAAAATTCACGGACCCTTCCGATGAAAGGAAATATTACAGTACTTATTCCAAATTACCTCCCCAAAATGAATCAACTATTCGTGTCATCGATCACAACAACCTGGATTATTTCACTTGTTTGGGTACAGATGCAGACCTAATTGCTGAGAATATCTACAAGACTCAATCTGTTATGAAGTTCAAAAATGAATATAGGTACGTGACCATATCACCGCAAGTGTTTCTCAATAATGTGTTGAAATTCGTTATCATTGACAAACACCTTAAGATCGAGGTCTACCATAGCAAGACATTTCAATTGATTGTAAGTGCAACAGCAGGGAACTTGGAGAAAATATCTACACATTATGGTGTGAATTTGGAGGGTATGTTTCAAGATTGTTCCAATCCTATCATTGGAGCATTAAAAATGAAAGGTAAGAATCTTGGTTTAAGTCTAATAGATTTGTCCAATTCAACCATCCAATTATCTCAATTCGAAGATAATGAACTTTTTCTGAATTTGGAGAGTTTACTTTTGCAATTGGGTGTAAAGGAAATCGTTGTACCCGCGTCCTATTTCACTGCGACTGAAGACGATGACTATGTAAGATTATTACAAATCTTCTCCAAGGTTAATGTTGTTGTAAGTTCAATTAAAGGCACTTATTTTGGAGTTGATAATATTGAACAAGATTTGGGAACAATCTTGAAGGAAGATAAAGAGGTAGAGTTGATACTTTCTTCCAAAAATATAAATTCAATTGATTTTGGATTATCATTGGGTTGTACCAGTGCTTTAATTAATTACTTGGACTTGCTTAAGGAAAGTTCCGAATTTACTATAGAAAGATACGATTTGAGTTCCTTTATGAAATTGGATAATTCAACAATGAAAGCTTTGAATGTTTTCCCATCATCAATAGGTACAGGAAATCAACTGAGAAGTCATGTAACTTCCATCTTCAGTTTACTTAACAAGTGCAAGACAGCTTCGGGATCACGTTTACTCTCCCAATGGTTAAAACAACCTTTGACTAATTTGGTTGCGATCGAAGAAAGGCAAGATTTAGTAGGTTTGCTTGTGGATGATTCAAGATTAAGAGTCTTTTTGACTAACGACTGGTTGATAAAGGTCCCTGACTTGAAGAGATTAATGAAGAAGATTTCCATTAACCAAAGGAAGTCTAATGGGAATGAAAATAAAAAGTTGGATGATGTTGTGAGATTGTATCAGTTAGTGGTGGCATTACCTGAGTTGGTAGATACTTTAGAAGAGATTAAGGTGGAGCAAACTGAACTTGGAGCGGACGGTCAGAATGTTGCAACGCTAATTACATCCCAATGGTTAACGCCACTCAAATCCCTCCACTCATCACTTATCAATTTTCAAGAATTAATTGAAACCACAATCGATTTATCACCCCTTGAATCATCCACTGGAGATCTCAATATTGATTTCAACGTGAAACCTGAATTCGATGAATCGTTAGTAGAAATTAATGAGAGACTTAAAGCAACTAAATCATTGATCAAAGATCTTCATCAAGAAGTAGCAGATGACTTGAACGTTGAAATCGAAAAGAAGTTGAAGTTGGAACCTCATCCCATCCATGGATGGTGTTTCAGAGTCACTAGAAATGATTCTGTTGTATTGAGAAATACAGAAAAAACGTATAACCAACTCCAAACAGTTAAGGCTGGGGTTTTCTTTAGTACTCCCGCGTTGGACTCGTTGTCTAAGAAGTACGCTAAGGTGAACCAAGAATTCAATGTGAAGCAGAGGGAGTTAATAAAGGAGATTTTGTCGATCACAATGACATACCAGCTGGTTTTCTTAAAGTTGAGTATGGTTTTGTCTCATTTGGATGTTTTGAATGGGTTTGCTAATACGGCGTTGTTGGCACCGGTGACTTTTGTAAAGGCGAACTTGCAACCGATGCATGAGAACAATGTAGAAGAAGGTCACCGCACAATTAACTTACCAGAATCTCGTCATCCCCTTTTGGAAGTCCAAGATGACGTCAACTTCATTCCTAACGATCTCAATCTCTCCTCCAAATCCTTTGCCATCATCACGGGTCCTAATATGGGTGGTAAATCCACCTTCATTCGTCAAGTTGGAGTAATTGCTTTAATGAGTCAAATTGGTTCCTTCATCCCTGCATCTTCCAACAACACCGTCCCTATATTCGATGCCATTCTTTCGCGTGTCGGTTCTGGAGACTCTCAATTGAAAGGATTATCTACCTTTATGATTGAGATGTTGGAAACATCCTCCATTTTGGCCACCTCCACCTTGAATTCTCTTATCATCATTGATGAGCTTGGTAGAGGAACTTCTACATACGATGGGTTTGGATTGGCTTGGTCCATTCTGGAACACCTTATCAAAGAGAAAAGATGCTTTACTTTATTTGCAACCCATTTCCATGAGCTCACTAAACTTGCACTGAAGTACAACACCGTGGAAAATTTGCATGTAGTGGCCCATGTGGAAGAAAAGGATGACATCACCTTGATGTATAAGGTTGAACCGGGAATTTCAGATAAGTCATTTGGAATTCATGTTGCCGAGATGGTGAAATTCCCAATCAAGATTGTAAATATGGCTAAGAGGAAGGCTGCTGAGTTACAGGAAGATGATGTTGAGAATAAGAAGTCGAAATTAAGTCTGGAGGAAGTTAAAGTTGGTACCGACTTGTTGAAGGGCGTGTTGAAGAAGTGGAAACAGGATTGTTATGCTGATGGGAAATTGAATTGTAGTAGTAAAGATGCTGTTGAGAAGTTGAAGGAATTGACAAACGGGGAAGGGATTAGGGAGGATAGATTTGTGAAGGAGGTTTTGGAGAGTTTGTAAGGCACAACTGGAAGTGTAATGTTGGAGAGCAGCAAGCTGAAGGATGAAGAATTTTATTAAACAAGTAATATTTGTATCATTTAAAGAACATTTGTAATATCATTTTAAACAAGTTATATTTTTAATATCATTTAAACAAGATATAGTTTGTACTTGACTTCAAAGGGATGCAAATGCAAATTGATCACATTGACCTTCACTAAAATCTTCTATATTCTCACATCAACCTGCGAAGGTATATTGATCATTAATTGTAGTTTAAATGGCATTTCACTTCAGTAAGATTTTTCTCAGTAACAAGTTGTAAGAGGTTACTACACAATGTAACCTACGATGCAACAATTACACTTCACATTACTATATACTTAAATCGGCTCACTGCCACCTACTCTAGTTTCAACTTATCATTCAACTTAAGATCGTCAGCATCTTTTTCCGCCAAAAGTTTCACCAGCTTATATCTATCCAACCCCGGGAAATCAGTACAAACGATATAAGGAACAGTCCAGTAGGTTTTAATCTTATAAAAGTCTTGGGTTCCCAGTAAGAAGATCTTCAAAAAGACATTTGCAATTAAGAGGTAATAAATACCCGCACCTGTGAAAATATGCCACCAACCATGACCTTCCAAAATGAAACCATAAGGCATACCCCATGCTCTTCTTGTGCTTCTTGCAAAATCACAATAGTGATTATCAATGTTCCATAAAAAGAACCCAAACCCAAATAAGAAGATTCCTTTGGCAACGGTAGTATGTAATAACCACCTATCCAGGTCCTTTTTAATTGCATCTTTTGACAATTGCATTGATTTGTATACGATAATTGCGTTCAACAAGCCATAAGCAGTTTGATGGATGGTTGGATCTTTAAGGTAGATATACACTGAGGCTAACAAATTGGATGCAAAAAATATAATTGCACCAATATACCAAGATTTACGTCTCAGTTGGAATTCACTGAATACAGACCAACATGGAATACATGTGGCATAAATCATAGGTAATTCGTCTAGTAATTGATGTTGGTAACGTAAAGTCATATGAAATAACCACAGACCAACGCCTACCAAGGCAAATCCTAAACCAGTAAGAATAAACCTTCTCTCCAACTTTTGACTGACAATGGTGTAGATAAACCAAATTGCAATCACGATGAAAAATGTGTTTGTTGTGGTGTTAAGTGCTTCTGCAATGTATGGAGACACCACATAATTTTCTTCACACCAATCAATGGTTGAAGTGGGGACTCCCCAATATCCCAGTGCTTTTTCTGGGGGGTATGGGATTGCAAATGGAAGCATTATTATATTAACTTGAAACTGAAAAGGTGAGTGGGCTGTTCCGGTCTATGATTGAATTGGCTAAGAAAGTCGGATTGAGTGATATTGAATATGACTAAGAAAGTCGGATTGAGTGATATTGAATATGACTAAGAAAGTCGGATTGAGTGATATTGAATTTGATGAAATATGGTGAGTCTATATGGTGATATAGATTTTGATGAAATTTATGATATAATCTTCAGGATGGTACCTATTATTTAGTTAATTCTAATAATTTAAAGTCTATTGAACCTAAGCAAGGTTTAAGCTAGGTAATGAGTCAGGTAAGATAATTATGTATGGTAAGATAATGTAATCTAGTAATGGGTTGATGAGTCTAATTAACTGTCTTCCGAATACCGTTTTATGGAACGTCTTCTTCTTTTAATCGTATGACTGCAAATTCCCCTTTGTAAGACAATAGTTTTTGAAAGATATTATCTAAATAAAATGTTGAATATTAACAAATCTCCGATATTAAAGTATAAATCTATGGTTGAAGTAAAAGTTCTAAGGCTTGCTTAAATTCGGTCTCCCTTTTATACTTTGCACTGGATCCTGACGTAACCGAATCAAGATTGCCACAAACCAAGTGCACGTGTTAATTTACGAGGTCAGAGAGGTAGGTGTTAGATGGTTAGTAGAAGTATGGAGTATTACCGTAAGACCTTTAAGTGGATTTAGAATGTGAATAATGAAGGAGGAGTGATGAGAGTTGTGTAACGAAAATGGAGGTAGAAGTGAGAATGAAGAATAAAGTATGGAGTATGACAGGTCAAACATAATCTATCAGTATTTCCGAAGTCCGATTCTCTTAAAACTATTACTAAACTAATTCTCATAAAGGATAATAAGACAAGTTTCACTTGAATGTACGGCATCCAATTTTCGAACTTACACTGTAACATGGACGATTGTTAGTATTGAAATAGGGAATAGTACAGAGGCTATGCTCATCGGAATAATCATATGCTGTGGAGCTAAATATGCATTATAAATGGGATAGCTAGTCCTTGTTCAAGTGTGTAAATGCCTTAGAAGATGTATTTGAATCCTTTAATACTACGCCTCCTTGATATTTTTAGATATGGGGTGAGTCCCGTTGAATTGAGGCACTTACAGGTTAGGTTATTGAGCCATTATTTCTAATATCGACACCTATTGTTGGAAGTATTACTATTTTAAGTGGATGAGATGGATTACGTGTGTACTGAACTTTTGTATTGAATTGTAGTGCGTTATTATACAAGATGCAAGCTCTTGAGTGTACTGGTGCGTTATTAAACATAGTAGTTTGCAAGCTCCTGAGAGTGTACTGGTGCATCATTAAACATGCAAGCTCCTGAGTGTACTGTAAGTAGATTGTGAGAAGGCATACGCGCATGATGCCTGTTTGTAGGTTTATCAGACACCATCAGAAAGACGGGTTTAAGAACCGGTCCCAATATCCGTATTGAGATTGTGTAGGATTCTTAAGCAAAGGTAGATTGTGTTATACTTGAATAAGTCCGTTTATATAATTAAAAATGTTCATCTGTTGAGTTTATACTTAAAAGTGTTCATCTGTTGAGTTTATACTTAAAAATGTATATCTGTTGAGCTTATATGCTTAAGTATATACCTGTTGAGTTTATATGCTTAAGTATATATTCTGTTGATTATAGAGACGGGAAGGCTGTGAATGAGAAGATGAACAGGAACCATAAGAAGCATTCAACCATCAACCACAGCCAATCAAAATATAAATCATAATTTGATTAAGAGTTCATCTCTAATAATATTAAAGCTTATGTAGAACATAAAATTGCCTACCCCTACTTTATTGTACATTACAGGTGTCTTGATTCCTATTTCATTTGGAACACAATAAAAATGCAGCTAACTTATCATACTAAGCCTGGAATGTACGAGGACTGAATTTCTAAATTTAAGTGTATTCTAACTCAGTGTATTTTAACTCCGTGTATATCTAATTTCTAAAGTTTAAAGTATATTCAAATACACTTTTTAAGTATATCTAGCTTGAATAGATTTATTTAGTGAGTTGCAAGTTCATTTTTAGTGGATACCGAATTTGCTGGTGAGTTAGTTCATTCTCATTCTAAAGTGATTTAATCCATTCTAAGTCATTGCAAATCCATTCTAACTCAGTCCATAGTCATTGCAAATCCATTCTAACTCATTGCAAAGCCATTCTAACTCACTGCAATCCATTCTCATCCAATCTCTCACTCGTTAACATACCACTCCAACCAACATTCATCTCTCCATGGTCTTGTGGTATAAGCATCAAACATGGTCATTTTTTCAATATCATTCTCTACAATACCAATTGACTTTTCAACTTCTTTCTTATTCCTTCCCAAAACAATCTCCTTCAAATCATCCTCAACTGAACACCACTCATCACTGATTTTAGAATTATACCTCAAATACAAATTTGCAATAGCAAGTTTCATTTCAATAAGAGCTAAGTTCATCCCAAGACACATTCTAATACCTTTTCCAAATGCCATCATATGTCTATTTTGCAATCTCATCCTATCAAGATATTGTTCATTTGTTTCATCCTCATAAATGAGCCATCTTTCAGGAATGAATTCTTCTGCTTTCGGGAAAACAGAACTCCTATGAAGTGAATATGGTTGACATGAAACCACAGTACCTTTGGGAATCATAACTTGGGAGTTATTGACTGTAACATTAAAAGATTTATCAACCATTCTTGGCTCTGCTCCTGGAATAGCTGCATGTAACCTTAATGTCTCTTGAAGTAATGCTTCAAGGTATGGTAAACTATCAATTACTTCCAAGTTTTCTATATCAAATGCATTTGATTTCAATTCGTTGATTAAAGTCGTTTGCATGATTGCATTTGCAGGTCTCAGAAGTTGATACGTTAGATACGTCAATTGAATGGCTGTAGTTTCATGTCCTGCAAATATATTATCTGAAAGTAAAGAATATGCTGATGGACCAGTAAGACCATAAGAATGAAGAATTTCCAATGTACTGGAATTTTGCATAGAATTGGCTGCAAAGTTCTCCTTAGTTACGTTATCCTTTTTAGTGACTTCCAAGTTATCCTTAGTCGTACCCAAGTTATACTTAGTAGTACCCAAGTTACCCAAGTCACTCATCAGCATTTCAGTTAAACTCAAAGAATGTTCAGCCCGTTTATACATCCCTAATTGCCATTCTTCAATATCCCTAGCAGCATCTTTAATCCCCTTTGATGCAGCCCATCCCCACAACTTTGGCATCAATGTAGTCCAAAACACCATACCCGATACCATTCTATGTTTCATGATCATATGCCTATCTTCCTTGTCTATCAAGAAATTGGAACCATTTTCTTTTCCAAGTTCAAACGAAGTAACAACATCCATAGCCAACGCAGAAAATAACGAATAAACATCAATGCCAACATTTTTCGATTTTAATAACCAATGATCAGTCATGAATCCTTTCCCTTCGCTATTCAATTCTGATTTCATATTGATATAATCTGGCTCTTGGCCACTCACAGACCCTATCTGGATACAATGCACCAAATTACGAACCTTCTCAAGTAACATATCTCTTGAGTTGGTAAACACAACGTTCTTCTTGTAAAGTCCCAAGATCATTTTCTTATACTGTAAATGTGTCTTATTCTCGATCGAGGCAAAAATATTGGGTTGGCCATGGTTCTCGAAATTCGAGTAGAAGGATGATTTAGGCATATTCTTTACATATATGTCTTGAACATACTGGGATGAATTGCAGCTGATTGATGTTGGCGACAACAAAACAACAGGTCCATATTGTTGATGCAATTGATGAACTTTCCGAATCCATTGATGTTTCCTTTGGAAGTTTAAACTTGGGAATGATGAGATCCGATGGAGATAAGGTCCAGGGACATTTTTCATAGGCGATACAAAAAATGGCTTGATGATTAAAAAATTAACAAAGTAAAGGAACGCAAGTCCTATCCCAAGTTCGTAATGATATGTTGTTATGAATTCAGCTAGCATGGTGTGTTGTGTTCTGGAAGATGTCGGTTCTTATCTGGTTCTTGGGGTTGTTATATGCAGGGGAACGATAAGGCCCGAAGGCCGCTCATGAAAGTGGAGAACCAGGAAGTGGGGGTAGTAATATGAGTGTTGATTCTTCTGGAATTGTGAGAATGAACAGAATGAAGAGTGGCATGTCAATGGTTGGGTTTTGATATTGAGGGAAGTTGAATGGTTGACTTTCTGCTATGGGGGGATGGACAGTGTTGAGGGGAGGCAAATGAAGGCCAAAGATCGCCAATGATTCCGATCGACCTCAGGTTTTGATATGTAGTGAATATGAATGACATCAGTTTGGTTAACATCCGTTTGGTTAACATCAGCTTGGGCATCAGCTTGGGCATCAGCTTGGGCATCAGCTTGGGCATAAGCTTGGGCATAAGCTTGGGCATCAGCTTGGGCATCAGCCAAACTAAACAACTTCGTTTAACGCTTACACTATCAAGATCAACAATAAAACTACCGTGTCACTACAACAATCTATCATATCCATAATATTATAACCAGTTATTTACTATATATGCCCTTTGACCTGGATTAGTTCTATAAGTGAAACTGAGATTCAACCGAGTTAAGCAAAATTGAAACAGATGTGAATCTTGATTGGTAAAGAATTATCCTGCTTTTAAACCCTTCTAAGGCGCTTTCTAAGGCGTATTATACTCACGCCTCCTGCCCAATTAAATGCTTAAATCTATCCAGTTGATGGATTCCACATTCAGTTTTTGCCTTCCCCTTCCATCTTCCACTTCTCTCATCTTCTCCCTCTCCAACAGGTACAGTAGAATGCCAATCTCCAACACTTTTATAACCCAAATCAAGGAGTTCATTATAAACAACCTTATTTTCATCTACATATTGTTTAACATCATTAAAAGACCATCTACATAATGGATTAATCTTATAAGTGTTACTTTCTTGTTCAAACTCAACAATAGGTAAACTCCCACGAGCTCCACCTTGAGATCTTCTACGCCCAGTCAAAACTGCTTTAACACCCAACTCTTTAAAAGCTCTTTGAATAGGTTCTACTTTCACCAAATAATCATACTTGGTCTCATCTGTATCCCAAAGGGTTTCACCATACTGTTGTACGAATTCTTCTTCGTTAGTCGCATTCTTAGGCTTGTAGGTGATGACATTCACACCATAGTTTTTCTTTACATTCTCCACCAAATCCAAGGTTTGAGGGAAATGGTATAAGGTATCTACAAAAATCAAATCCAAAGTAGTTTGGTCTTTGATTTTGGAAATAATATCTATGGTCACTAAGCCAGTGAGACCAAATGCTGTGGATTGAAAAAGTCCTTGAGGAAATGTTTCAATGGCCCATTGGATGATCTCTTTGGGGCTTAAATCCTCAAGTTGCGAGTTGACTCGTTCTAAATCAATAACTGTCATTGGTAAAGAATCTAAATCAGCTTCATCGCCATATATCTTATCTGCTTACGTAAGCACAATTCATTGCTGCACGTGATATGATGAATGCTTAGAAATCGCAATCACTAAGTTTAGAGAGTTAGATGATGTCTGAGTGTAAAAGCAAATATAATTAAGATACTTCATTTGAAGGTTGGATCACTTGGGACGTTCATGCAAATAAGCCTGGTAGGAAAAAGAAATCCAAAAATTGCAACTGTGGCATCAAGCCCGATGTGACTGATTTTTGCGGTAGCCGCGATGTTTGGGGAAGTCTCCAAGATGTGGCAATGATTACTAGCGAAGTTACGAAGTTTACTAGTGAAGTTACAAAGTTTATTAGCGAAGCTACAAAGTTTACTAGCGAAGCTATTGATATTTGCAAGTTTCTAGCGAAGCAAATTACTTACCCGGAGTATGCAGTACTGCTCTTCCCATTTGTCCTGGACCCTTAAATGTTGCAAAAGGGTCTGACAAATTTTCACCCAACTTGAAGACTCCTCATTTTATAGCGATAAATATTCAATCTTGGTGTTATTAATTTTCTTGGTTTAGTGCTGAGGGTCTTAGGGTACACAATAATTCCAAACATGGCAGTAGATAGCCTTAAGCATGGCAGTAGATAGCCTTAAACATGGCAGATAGCCTTTATTAAGCATAACAGTGAAGACTAATTTAACGATAAAATCGTTAATTCTATTTCTTGTTCTATTTCCATGGACCACTCATGGAGTCCTGGTGTATTCTACTGAATCATAAGATTGCCAGAATATATGCTATGACTAAGAAGTTTCATACCTAATTCAAAGTTTCATACCTAAATCTTAATAAATCTGTTATACTCTAATTCATTACAGCGATGTCAACATATGCTGTCATACAACATATTTGAGTAAGACCCACCTAAAGTGGCTTTGCCATGAGATACAAAACTTAACTGCATATTTGCAGCATACCTGCATATAGTCCTAATGTTAGACTTGTTGTTAAAAGATTTGCACAGTTTGAATCTTATATAAATCAGATAGACCTGTACTCAGTCAACTTAAGTTTAATCAAGTGTAGACGACTTTCTTCATATGGATTCACTCTTGTCTTCAAGGGTCCATTTCGCACTTTTAGGCTCAAATGGCTGCAAAAAAAAAGAAAGTTGAGCATGGCAGAGTACTTTTGCATAGCAGAGCACTTTTGCACGGCATATAATTTAATGAAGCATTATAAATACGCCTCCGGAGCATAATTTATGATTAATTACATACCACATTTTATCATGATTCCTACCACTTTTAAGAATTCAATAAGTAAATCAAAGTATCCATTTATTATGAAGAGTATTATTACTCCACAAGAACCTGAAGATTTATCTAAAAATTCGTTCAGTATCCTGGTAGCAAATCAAGTTAAGCAAAAGTTCCGTAAAATGGTTGGTATTGGAAGAAGCAGCTTTGCTTCCATTACATTGGCTACAAACAAGTTAAAAATGAAGCTAGGCTTTTTGACTGAAGTTGGTGTTATAATTTTAAGTGATTCTAATTTTGAATGTTCTGCTGAATTAGAAAAATCTGGGTTAATTGGTGATGACTCTTCTGTTAATGAGAATGGGGTTGGTATGGTTAAAGAGGTTGTGAGAAGTATTTATTCTACTTCAATTGAGGAAACAGTCTTTGATAGTATTGAATCTAAAGGTGAGGAGGTTTTAACAATTACCCCTGTTGAGTCCTTGATTGAGTGTAAGAATACTCCTGTGTCTGTGATTGAATTGAAGAGTATTCCAGTGTCATTGGTTGATTTAAAAAACACCCCAGTTGAGTCTATGGTTGATTTAAAAAACACCCCAGTTGAGTCTATGGTTGAGTTGCAGAATACTGCAGTAAGTTTCTTACTGCAGAAAATTCCGATTCCCATTACTCCTGAGTTTAATGTTTTATCAGAGAATATTCCATTTCCTATTAATCTTCATAGTTCCACTCAAGGTATTTTTAGAACTGATGTCTTTAACGGTCCAGAGGTCAACAGTGAGGTTTTAGAAAGTCAAACTGAATCTGAAAATGCAATTTTAAAGAATATTGATGAAGCTATTTCAAATAATATTGACGAAGCTTCATCAAATAATTCTGAAAAGGCAATTTCACATATTAATGAAGCAATTTCAAATAACATTGAAAAATCTTTAAATAATATCAGTTCTGAAGCAACTCGATTAACATTTGAAGAAAACGCCTACCTTCCATCAAGAAGATTGGTAAGAAAAGCTACTAAGATTTCCTTCGGTGAAGATGATGTTCGGTACTTTACCCGTACAGAGCCACCTAGTTGGGTTTCACGAATCGTAGAACTTAAACCCAAATCCTTCCGTCTTAGGTTCAGTAAGCGTTTTTCTCGAAACGAAGAGGATGAACTCACTCCATTACCATTGTATTCACCTGAAGCACAGGAGATGTCAATCATGGACTTCACATTCCGTCATACTTTTCCTCAAAATTACTACACCTTAGCCGCAGATCCAGAGGAAGATTTCCGTGAAGAAAGACCAGCTAGAGATCATTTTTTGTTTTGGTGTGGAAATGTTGATTCTGTTGGTTATTGTCCTTCCACTCTTTTAATTCCAAGCGTTAGAACCAAGCTTGCCGAATTTTGTTATTTACAAGTTGAAAATGGCAAATTCGGAGTGGGCTCGGTAAGTGGATATTTGGATGGATATTTTCAACGTGGTGGTTATTGTAAAGGTTTGGAAGCTGGGAGCAGTGATTTGGCTGTGAAATTTGCAAATAATGTCAATTTCATGACTTTTACAAAGAACAACTCTGATGAGTTCTGTGCTCCTGGGTTATTAAGAGAGTCAATTCTTGCAAAAGTAACTTCTGAGATTAATGAAAATGGTTATAATGATGGGTTCATAATTGGTTACCTTGATGGTGGTTATATGAAAGGGTATCTTGAACTGTGCAATGAGGCAGAAGGAATGGCATCATTATTAAAAGAGCAAGAAGTATTCTTAGCTGAGCAAGCGGCAATATTAGCAGAGCATAAGAAGTATGAGTGGTAATGAATAGTGTCTTACCAATGAATATGGGGTCGAGTGAGAGATAGGTGGCGATTATTAAGGACTTAATGATATTAGGAGTGTTTTAGGAGTATTTATTTTAAACTATACATGATAAATTAGTAGGAGCCATTCTTTTTCAGTGATTATTTGAAAGGTCAATAAATGTCACCTATAAGATCACTCAGCATATTTGACTTTACCATCTAATATTCTACTTAACCACCCAATATACTCGACCACCCAATAATCGACTTCACCACCCAACACTCAACTTCACCTTTACCAATCAACCCTCTATCCAACTTATAACTTCCAATCCTCACTTATTCTGCATACTCCGTCATCGGATGGTTGATTGAAAAAAGACGATTGAGCAAATTGGCTTTTATTGAGCAATTAGAACTTCATGAGCAAATACACCTCCATTGAGCAAATAAATCTACCAAAATGAGTTACAACCAATTTTCTTGGTAAAATAACCATGCCATTTTGAATACTATATAAGGTGTATGTTTTTTCTATCTTCCATTGTATTGTATACTTGACACTTATTGAATCATTTAATACATTCAGTTAATACATTGTTAATAATTCTACATCAGCTTATTAAAAAATCAAACTATTAAAATGGATATGTCAAAACCAATGCCTGCACATCTGTGCAAAATCTCCATGTTATGGAATTGGTACACCATCGATTCTTGTTTCATTGCAAGGACATGGCATGTTAGATCAAACGGAGCTTTTGCAGGAACTTGTATTGGAGTTTTCTTTTTAGTTTTTGCACTGCAATGGTTACATAGGTTTTGCAGAGAATTAGATATTGCATTAGCTAACAAGAGATCAAATAAACATTTGAACAAACAGAAAGTCTTGAGTTCAGACAACGACTCAAGTTCAAAAAATAATGATTCATCAATGGAATCTTATCAACCTATTAGAAATCCATACATTCACACATTAAGTCATTCTTGGTTATTTACTTCACATGGTGTCATTCCAACATTCCCAGAACAACTTCTTAGATCTGTCTTATACACAATCGAATGGGGAGTATCTTATATGATCATGTTGTTGTTTATGTACTACAATGGGTATATCATTATATCTTGTATTCTTGGTGCTTTTGTAGGTAAGTTGGTTTTTACTTTGAATGAGCCTTTGAATTGTAATGATGAAGAGGATAGGAAGTGTTGTAAGTAGGTTAGCAAAGAGGAAGTGTTGTAAGTAGCAAAGGGGAAGTGTTGTAAGTAGATCAGCGAAGAGGAAGTGTTGTAGGTAGATTAGCAAACAGGATAGGAATCAACTTACTCACACAAGAAGACTTCCCGAAGTATCAATTTTTCAAAACGTACTGTATCGCGGTTAAAATTTTGCAGCCAAATTTTGCAGCCATTGTTTAATTTGATTACCTTTTTTAGAGTGTGAAGTTGAGTGTTCTTTAAATTAAAATTACACAACAACTCCTTTTATGTAGCCAAATGTTACACTACAATTTAATATTCTATTTTGTAAATTACAATTTAATATTCTATTATGTAAATTGTCTATCTATTTAAGAAAAGATGTCAAAAATACTAGGAGGACTCTCAGTAAGCATGTCTTCTTAATGTTTTACAATTTAGAACATCTCTCCAAACTTCAAGCTCTAACTTTCAAAAGTTGATCAATAGTATCAACCAAAGTTTCCTTCAAAGGTCTATATTTGAAACCCAAAATTTCCCTGGTTACATGGTAATCCATTTTGGTAATATTCTTGAATTCTTCTGCATCTGAACCTGGAGTACCTTTATAACAGTTCTTTTCTGGGTAAGCTTCATTCACAACATCATACAATGTTTGGAATGTAAATACACCAGCAACTAAAACCAATCTGTGATCCACAGCTTTTTCACTTTCCAAAGCAACAATATGAGCAGCGGCAGCATCTCTAACATCAATCCAACCACCATAACGATGATTCATTTTACTTTCAGGGGTGGAATTAATAATCTCATCAATTGCTTGACATGATGTATTTAAAGTGTCTCCAACATATTCATCAAAAGCTTGAGGACCCCAAGTGTTGGATGGTAAAACAGATGCCATTTTAAAGTTGACTTTATCGTCCTTAACGAAATTCCAGGCATATTTTTCAGCAATTGGTTTAGAAGCAAGATAAGCTTGAATCATATCATTTTTGCATTCATCATAAGTTAATGGACTCCATACACTTTCATCAATTGTACTTGTAGGATCATCCAAAGTTAATCTGGCAGCAGCATCAGATGAAGTATAAACAACTCTCGTAACTTGAGGAGCATATTTAACAATACTATCATATAAAGTCTTTACACCTTCAATGGCAGGAATTAAAATATCTTTTTCAGGACTCTCAACATTGAATCTAAATGGAGATGCGATATGGAGAATTCCAGTGATATCTTGGTTTGCCTTTAAAACTTCATCAAATGAACCAACCTCTCCCATATTAGGAATGACAACAAAGGTGAATTTATCGGATTTAACAAGATCCTTTAAAAATTGTCCTTTATCTTGAGATCTAACAGATCCAATTACTTTATAACCTTTATTAAGTAATTGAACAACTGTATGTTGAGCAATGAACCCATTAGCACCAGTAACGAAAATAGTTGACATTGTAATTTATTTCAAAAACGTTTGATTAATAATTCAAAAACTTCAACGACTTAAAATGCCTTTTTATACTTGGGGGAAAGCTGGAGACAGAGTGGGGTAACACCTTGTGTGTGGCGTGTCACGTGACTGCGCCGGGAGCATGTCTTAATGTAGAACCCCACGCGTGGGCTTAGCCAGAGGATCATAAATGTTGAAGGTCAAAGTGACGTGGTTCTATATGTTGGGTCATTAGAACGTGTGGTTTAGTCAAGTTAATTGAGTTTGATTTGGCATTTGATGGATCAACTTTTTAGGCGGGGGATCGTGTGGGGGATACTTTTGCGAATTTGCGAACATCATTCCGTATTGTTGAACTCTTATAAAGAATTGTATATCCATGAGTCATATTTCATATGATTCATAATCGTATTTCATCAGTTGAGCCATGTTCTTTGTATTTAGTGGTTATTATAAAATGCTTATTAATGGTGCTTGGTATGCATGTTTAATTCAAGGCTTGTTGGAAAAACTTCTTTGTGGTGTAAACTTCAATGGAAGTGCTGACCGTGCTGTATCTTGAGCCAATCTTGAGCGAAGCGAGAGATTCAGTACTCTTCGTAGTACACTGTACTGCTTTATAAAGCAGTTTTCTTCGTAGTTCTCTTTGTAGTACACCTTAAGGAATAGTACTCTTCGTAGGATACTTCAAGGAATAGTATTCTTCAAGGTGTAATACTCGTCAAGGTGTAGTACCCTTTAAGGAATAACCTTCAAATAGTAAACTAAATTAATCTGTATCCAAGTTTACTTATGTCTAATTTTATCTTGATTGCACATTTCATTGTAACTAGCTTTGTAAGTTTCCTTGGAGATCTGAGTCTTGTTTTTAGCCTTACCTTGATTGTAAACTTAAAAGCCTTATAGTTAAGAAGACCCCCAATCCAAGTACTTTCACTTAATCCGTTCACTAAAAATCAATAAAAAATCATTTTCTTTACATTTCCATAATTTGCAGCCAAAAAAATGGATTTATTTAGTATTTATTTAAGTGGATATATTGTAATACTATTTAAATGTTTCTATTTAACTTAAACATTACAATTCATTCCACCTTTATTATTTTTCATTTCGTAAGTCTTATTATTCAGTATTTGATAAATACTCTGCTATGGCAAGACTTTCCTCTTATAAAAATATGAGCTAAGGCAAATAAGTGATTTCATGTTTGAGTAGAACTTTTAATATCAACCCCACTGTTCATTTTACTCAAGTAGTTTCCTACGAATTATATATTGCACTTACACGTATTAGCTTGACAAAGACAATAGAAGTTTAAAGATGAATAATTGGAACTCAAAACATCAAATCAGCACACAGTCAGTATTAGAAGGAGCAGGACTGGAGTTGGAACTTGTTTTGGAAGAGCCCTTAGGCGTATGGGATGAGCCCCTAGAAGGTGCACCTCAAGAATCCCTAGAAGGTGTATTCCAAGAATCCCTAGAAGAATTAGAAGAATCCTTAGAAGAATTGGAAGAATCCCTAGAAGTATTGGAAGAATCATTATCAATACAACAAAAACAAGTATTGTTACAAAAACCTATAAGAAAGTCGGTGGTGTTAGGAATGGTTACCAAACAACCCAACTTGGATTACACATTTATTAACAAATACCTCCCCATCTCATACAATAATTTTTGCAATTCGTATAAAGGTGTCACGGTAAAGATGTTGCTTCAATTTAAGATTGCAAACTCTCTTCGAAAGGGGAAAGCAAGGGTGTTTAGGGAAAAAATAGCTACAAGGAAAATCATTGGTAAAAGTAAATTAAGGAATGAATTAAAAGGAGAGGGATTATAAGAATTTAAGGGAAATAATGAAATAAAAATGAAGAGTACATAAAAGGTAAATTGAATGAAAATGATCAAATGAATAGAATAAGTGAAGATATTAAGGTGATTTGTGAGATGAATATGTAATGGAAAATATTGTAATAAATAAAAGATCGATTGGAAGATAAAAGAGGTGAGTAGGATGGGAATAAAAGTATTATTGGAGGAGTGGAAGAAACTGAGAGTCACGTATCATCTGAAAAGAAGTATTCACGAGGTGTGTAGATTATTCATTAAAATTATAAAAGGTGTGAAATTTGCTATATTTAAAGGTAAGGAGAAATAAAGAAGACAAGGATATTAGGTATGATACTGACTGTTTATTCCTCTACTGTCCTTGCATTGACACTTTATGCTTTGCAAAATGGCTGCGAAATATTATTTTTTTTCTCAAAAAAACCACCCCTTAATTTATACCCCTTAATTTGATAATTACCAAACTACCCAGCCAATGCTTCTTTTTATAACTCTTAAGGTTATGAAATATATATTACAATCTCCATACCAAAATCTTACAAATGTAACATATATTAAAATTTTAAAAAAAATTAACTTCAATCTTTCTTCGCATACTCTCCCATTTCACCACTGCCATTCATTATAATAATTCTTCATTTGTTCAACTCTCATGTAAGTCAAATTTGCTTCTTGTAAATACTTCTCATTTTCAGTCTTCTCAAAATCATTAAGGTACGTTTCAATATCCACCTTATCATCTTTCAAAGTCCCTTCAGCTTCAATTTCAAAGTTTGAATTGACTTTATTCTTCAAAATTGATACAACTCTGTTTTCTTTTGCTTTAAAAATTGATGGACATCTGAAAGATAATCTTTTGGAATCTCTTGGTGATGGGGTATAAAACAAAATATCAGCATAATTATTAAATTTAATGGTTCCAGGCTCTTCATCAAAAATGATTTGTTCCTTAAATGGTACTCTTTTAGATTGAGTAAATTTTTGAAATATTTTTCTATCCAATGTTTGACCTTCTAAAATGCCTGGAAAAGGTGATTGAAGTTGATGGGCATCATATCTACCAATGTTAAAGAACTCCTTAATTTTCTTGAAAATCCCATGCGTTTTCTTTAATGTAGTCAATTTGTCTTCTTCGAATGGACTAAAAGCAAGTTCATTAAGTGATTCAGGAAGTATGGGACTAGAATCTTGGTTGGTTAAATTCACTTCAAAATCCAAACTATCATTATCAAAGTTGAAATCAAATTGGAATGAATTGTCAAAATCATTGGATAAATTCAATCCTGCATACTTGTTTTTAGGGGGGTTTTCGGGGTTGGATGATTCAGTGAAATTTGATACTTCATTAGTGAATAAACGCCCTTTATCAGTTGTTTGGAATATTTCACTGGATGAATTTTTATCAGATAAAGAGTGGTTATTAACAAATAAAGAAACAAGTTTACCTTGTTTATGTCCGACTAGTGATCCATAAGGAATGAAGTTCTTACTCATCAATTTGTTCTTCATGGATAAGTTTCCTTTTTCAATACTAAGTTCACTCCCAATTGTGAATTTAGTATTGGATTTAATGTTGACTGTTTCGTTCTTGGCATCAATATTCAAAGTGACTATACCTTGTAGTTCTGAAAGGTTCTTGTTATCTCCAATCACAGCATCATTATTAACTGTACCATTTTTAGAACCATCAGTAATACTCTCTTTATCACTCATATTAATAATCCTTTTGGTAGAACTTTTTTGATTGATACTCTGTTTATTATGCTTCTCATCTGCATTCTCAATAATACTTGAATCATCATTCTTTATATTTAATTTTGAATTAGACAATGTACCAAATAAAACATCAGTACCACATTTCTTAATTTCCATTCCCAAACCACCATTGACCATTTCAGAACCACCAAACTTTGAATCCAAAATATCTGGAGAAAACTTCAGTGAAACCTTTCTAAACATACGTGGAATACTTGAGGTTGAGGAATTTTTGGAACCTTCGATTCGTGGAGAGAATACGGAAATGGTTGATGATGAACCAATATCATAACTTGGACTTGACTTGTATAAACTTGTTGAAAACATAGCAATTGGTTAATGTTTTGCAATTAGCTTTTACAAATGTATTTGCGGCTGCAAAAAGATTACATGCAGGAGGGATTCACACTTTAGTGAAAGAGATGCGCGAGTTCATCATGGTTAAGGATTGGAGTAGTTAGAGAGTTGTCAAGGTTTAGGAGGTTATGGTGAATTGTTTGAAATGGCATCTCATTCAAAATTTCTCTTCAAAAATATTGTATTCTTAATTACCTATACACTTTAAGTTCAAATAGGAGAGACTGTAGCTCTTCTCCAATCTTTTATATGAATTTGGATCATTCAATTACAAAGTAGTACTTCTCATCTCCTACTACTCTATTGATTTCCCTTCTGAACTTCATATGACATACTACTATAATTACTCATAGTACCGATCTGCGACATACTTAACTAAGAAATTCCTTCCGGAGTTAAGTCCCCAGCTATTCATTTTTTGCCACTATTCAATGACCTATGGGTGCAAATTATGTCATGTAATTACACCCGCGATTCCCCGAAAACAATGCTACTCTCGATATATCAATCACCAATGTCATCACCAATGTCATCACATACATACATAATATTCACCTAAAGCTCACATCTTATCAGTATCTGTTATAAGCATATTTAAAACGTTAACCGTCATCATATCACTTCCTATAAGTTCTATGACATCATCAAAGTTCGGATCACAGGCAATGTCACGCTAGGTCAAGGCTCCCCCCTGGACAAACCCGGACAGAAAAAGAAATTAAAACGATACCCTGAGGAAGAGCACCTTGAAAAAATCCACACTATTGTATATAAAGGTTGTAAGATTGATTTAAGGTATATTTAATAACAGAGTTAAAGGTTTTATATTAAGCCGGACTTACAAGACAAGATTAAAATTTTATACAAGGTTTAAAAGAGATTAAAGATTAAAGAAGATTTACTAGCTTATAAGAGTTCATAAAGATGAAATTATTTGAAACAAATCATTCATTTAGTTACCCATGGGAACAAGTTACAGCTGCCAATTGGTTAAAGTATCCCAATAAATTCTCAACTCATGTTGTATCTGTTGATATTCTAAGTCGACTGATAGATGTTCCTCGTCAAACTTTACGTACAGAAAGATTGATTGGTTGTAAGCAAGCAATTCCCAATTGGCTTTCATGGATAGTGGGATCTGAACAATATAGTTATGTTCGAGAGGTAAGTGAAGTTGATTTGATAAATAAAACTTTGGTAATGATGTCTTCCAATTTAACCATGAATCATTTACTTCTAGTTAATGAGATTGTGGTTTATAGGCCAGGGCCAATGAATACAACTACTTTCAATCAAAGTGCTGAAATTACAGCTTTTAAAATGATGTCGAAAATTTGTGATAAGGTGGAAGATTGGTCTGTTGAAAGATTTGGTCAAAATGCTAAAATAGGTAAAGTGGCCTTTGAAAGTGTTTTGGGAGCCGTGAGTGAAAAATGGGATAAAATCGATCAACTGATGGTTGAAACTACAAGTGAAGTTTTACAAGAAGTTGAGAAATTGGCAGGAGTTGTAGTGGAAACCACAGAGCAATTTGCTGGGGTTGTTGTGGAAACTACAGAGCAATTGGCTGGGGTTGTTGTAGAGACTGCGAAGGGATTAAGGGCTTCTGTTGGTGAAGTGGCTGAATCCAAGAAGAATGAGTTGAATTCAAGAAAGTGAGGATGAATGAAGGATGAGTGAACAAGTGAAGGATGAAGGATGAATGAACAAGTGAAGGATATTAGGAGATCATAATCACAACTCGAAACCATGAAGAAATCTTCAAAAAAGTACGATGAGTACAAGTAACATTAAAAATAACATAAAAGGTCAATACAAATGTTAACCTTTCCAATTCACTTCATTAAAATTTATGACTTCAATTATAATAGCATGCATATGAGCCAAGTGGGGATTATTTATTACAATGACTTATGTCATTATTGTATATACATTTGTTAATAGGATATTTATTATTTTAATTTGTAGGCATGTTAGGGAATGTGAACAGAACGAGATTGTCAGATTATGGAAAGAGGGTTTAAGAAGTCTAAGTTAAGATAGAGATTAAAGGCAAGTAAAAGCAGATAGATAAAATATGGTCGTGCCAGAATATAATCCCAGACTATAGCAAAGCCGTCCCAAATTATAATGGCCTCCCAGACTATAGCAAGGCCGTCTCATAATAACCCTCCCAGAATACAGTATCCCAGAATATAAAGTCAGGGCCCTATCAGAATATAGTAAGACAGTCCAAGAAGAGCAAGACCAACCTAGCAAGACCGACCCAAGAAAGAATAGAATCTCTGTTCAAATTCATACAATACATTCACTACTTTATAATTGTAGTATTTCTCACGAATTATTTCAATTCTAGTTCAGTGGAATACTTCTCACTTTTGGGTGCAAAATTAATTTTCAATACTGCCTATATTTTGGAATCTTTCTTACAATGAAATTAAATTGATGAAAACTGTTATGGTAAAAGTTAATTTGAATTGCTATTCAGAGAAAATTGTTGTTAACATACAAAGGGAAATTACGACTTCAAATTAAATTCTCTATGGAACAGGAAGACTCAATGGAATTCACTTCAATCTCAGAGGAATTCACTTCTCAGACAAACTCACTTTAATCTCAGACAAATTCACTTAATGGCTAATGCATCCTCTTCACCTTATACTACTTGTCAGGTCTATCTGCAGGACCTCATCTTATACGCATCGCTATAAAAATTTTAGATCATATATACCTGTTACTTAGATGAAACAAGGTGGGATTATTGTTTCAAATGTACTTCAAGATGATATAGATAATCTTGATGATTTGTTTTTTGATAGTGAGGAGGTTGAAGCTGAGAGATGTGAAGAATCAATGGAAAAGGTGAAGGAATTGGGTGCAAATACAAAGCATATAAGGAATACCTCAGCAACTTTCAAGGATACGAATGTAGAAATTCCAGTTAAGAATGTAACTGAAGATGTATCGGTCTTTAGTAGAGTTGATGAGATATTTCAAGCTACATCTGGTGAAATATTCCATACTACATCTGATGAAATATTCAATGTTCAAACTACATCTAATGAAATATTTAATGTGCCCAATGTCTCATCTGATGAATTTAATATACCCAATACCTCATCTGATGAATTATTAACAGAAACCTTATCTGGTGAAATATTACCATCATCTGGAGAAAAATTATCCAATGCCTCATCAATATTATCATCTGGAGAAAAATTATCCAATACCTCATCTGAAATATTCCCTGTTCAAACGAAATCTGATATACTTGGGAATCTTGTTGTAGATTCACCCGAAGAAGAATTCAACTTTGAAGATCCCATTAAGGAGAACTTGAATGAAAATCTTCAAATTCCTGATATGGGAAATCTTGAAAATTCCAATCGTTCGAATGAACCTCGAATTGAAGCAAATCTTGAAAATGAAATAAACTTGGCTTTATTAACGTTCAATAACTTTGATAAACAAGAATTTATACAATATTCTTCATCATCATCATCAACTGATTTATCACCTTTTGATCTGCCTGGATCATTTGAATCTTCAAATGATGGTTTGGATGAAAGTACAGATAAGATTACAACAAACATAGATAAAGACAAAGACACAAACAAATTAAACATGGAAGATTTAAACAAAAAGAAAATAGAAAAAAATGATACCATCAATATGTCTACAATAAGTTCAATCAAACAATCAATGGTTCAAACATCAAAATTGACATCTTTATTCATGACTCTAAAAGTGACATACTTGAAGTTATGTAAGGAATTCAATTACTTGTTATTCAAATTCAATGAGAATGAAAGGATCAAAATGGAATTGATTCATGAGAACAATGAGTTGAAGAAATTATTGACTGAAACTATACGAGACAGAGAAATAGATAGAAGGAATTTTAAAAAGGAGGTGAGTGAATTGAAGGAAGAGAGTTCGAGGAGATATGTTGGAAGAAAGAGGGCATGTTCCAGGATTTAACACCGCGAGAGATAGACGGTTTGAGTCGGGGTTTTAAATTTCAACTTCATGTCAATTATCCATACTTGGTATGGATGTGCTTACTTGGTAAATCATGTCAATTATGGATGTCCTGGTATCACTTCTTTTGATCATAGAATTCCGCTTTCATTCCCCTTTCAACCTACATCCCTGTTGAGCTAATCATAACTCATGTCAATTAGAACCCTATTTTGTACCAATTAGGGATCATTATCATTATCATTTATCATCTGATCAACCATTCAAGATTTTTATGATCTTTATGATCAAACCATCCAGTAGAATTTTTATGATCATTATAATCATTCTATCCATTATAGACCCTCAAAGGCATGATCATGTGCCATTGTAAATACATCAACCGAGTCATTAGTCTTTAATATGGCTAACAAAAGCATAGTTCATTATATGGTAATATCATTTCCTATAGAACTCATTACTGCAATTAAGTAGCACCCATTGCTAAAATCGTAAAACCAGCTACGGAAATCAAATAGCATATGATCATTCATCGATCCAAGCATATAGTACTTGCAATATATATATATACATAGAACGTTGGGAGTGTACAAGGGAAATTATTTCATCTGGAATGAAAAGATACAGTACTGGAAAACAGTCTTAGCATATCCATCCTTCTTTGTTCTATTATGGATTTAAAGAGGATGCAATGTTGGGTCCATCAGCTTTCTAGTTGAGTGTGGTCCAACAGAAATAAATGTTAACATTATACAATCAAAGTTGAACTTTGATTGTGAAATTAAAATTTTGTAGTCTTTTGAAGATAGATGCTAGTTCGTACTAGTTATATATCAGCAGAGGTATAGTAAAGTTTTGGATTTATAAGGATAGATAAAAATTGCAATTGACTATGACCATTTGACAAAAGTACTGTAACGTAATGACAAGACCATCTGGAATTATTATGGATTGGTATTTTAAGGTTTCCATGAGCCAATTCCACCTTGTTTGCAAAATTTAGAATTCCGGATAAATATATAAAGGAAGTAGTCTAGAAAAGTATAGAAAGAGGAAGACTAAGCCCAGTATAAGGAAGTAATCTAGAAAATCAGAAACAGAAGAGGATTGATAAATTTAGTATAAAATAATAAGACGTACTTATGTAAACCATCCACATTATCAAATGGTGGGTTTATCTGGCAAGTTTAAGTAATTATGGCTCTTACAAATGAGTTTAACGATATACCAGTCCTTAAGGCACTTTGAGACAGAAAATATTTATGCAATATATGCACCATCCATTAGGCAGGCTTTCGCCATTATTGAAGGTATAATTCGCTAACAAGTTAAGGGTCAAATGAAATTCATAAAATACGATCCAATAGATTTTGTGGTAGAAAAGGTTAATGCTAGTCAAATAATGTCTCAATATAAAAAAAGCATAGAATGGGTATTTATATCAAGTGTATTGTTAAGTTGGTTGAAGGGATATCGTGGAATAATACAATAACTCAAAGTGAACTGGTGTAAGAAATTCTTCCTCTTAATACACTCGATTCCATTGGCTTAAACTTCCCAACTGATCAAAACTTTGCATGAAATCCTCCAAAGTGTGCTCCTCACGTCAAATTCACGTCAAATTCAAATGACAGGGTCCTTTTTACTTGTCCTTCTTATACTTTCTTGGCAACGTTCTTATTTAATTTCTCTATTCTAAACTAGGATGTTTAAGATAATGGTTCAACCGCACTGACGAACTCGAGATGGTATTGCTTGAATATTTGTCATACATCCTTGTTCATCGTTACTGATGGCATTTAAGAGAACCTGAAGATGCAACCAATGATTTCTTTGCAAGAAATACAAACAAATCAAACTAATCATCAAGCACCTTAACTTGAACTAAGTAACAATCAAGCTAGCTACTTTAATTGCCATAATTCACTTGTATGCTCTTTTATAATTAATAGTTCCACATTGAAGTGAATATCCTTTCTGACGTTCTATTCAAGTTCAATCCATAGATTACCTATCAATACCATCTCTTTTCAAAAGACGGGAAATGTTGAACCACAAATTTCAAAATCTAAGCCATCTCAAATATCGGATGTTGAGGGAAGCTGAGCGATTTTCGAAAGATTCACAATCTTTAATTTAAGATTTTCCGTCGATAAAAATGATTCAAGGAGTACTTGACAATTGTGGGGCCAATATGAAGTTGGATAGGTTATGAAATGCGGGGATATCTATTAAGTGATTCTGGCTTTATATCGGAATCAAACTCTTCAAGGTTTATTATATCCGGGAATGGTCACTCAAAGTCCTCATTACTAATTGAAGGGGGAGTTTTTCCGGGCTGCAAAATTGGCTGATATGTTTGTACCCAGTAATGTTATATCCGATAATTTTACATCCGATAAAGCAAATCCGAGAGCATTCTGGTTCGTATAAGAATGACTATTGGAACCCAGATTATGAATTGTTGGGAGCTAAACTCAAAATTCTATTTAATTAGTGGGGTATGCTAAATTATAATTAAGGTTATACTATTTGGGGGAGCAATTTTTTTCTTTTAGGAATCCAAGTTGAACATTCCGTGGAGTGATCGTGCGATAAATCATGTAATTTTCACTTGTTAGTCTGGATAATATGTACTAATACTGGGCTGTTAAATTAATATATCAATACTGGGCTGTTAAATTTAACATATCAATATAAATTTATTAGCCCAGTATTGATAATGATTCTCGAATGTTAAAATACAAAAATAGGGGACATTTAACACCTCCTGATTAAGGTTTTATAAATTTTTTTCGGCAATATGGTACCTTTCGCGACCGCAAAAACATTAATCCGAGATTATGTACGCGCAATCTATGGGGAAATGTAGTGCGCATCAAAAAGGGGGAAACTCTGTAAATAGCAGAGACTGAATTCCTCTACCTGAGGATACTCATGATGGGTTTTGCTAATACACCGTATTCACCTAAACTTGTGTTTTTGAAAATTTCAAAGCATTCACTACTCAACTTTTACACAACTTTTTACACGACTTCTCTACACAACTTCTCTACACAACATTTCTCCGTTCCCCATATTGTGTGGGGACCTCCCCCGCCCACCCCCAAAAAATATCAAACACCCCGCCCATATAATCCGACGTGCATGAAGTTTTCCCGAATACTTATCCTGAGTAATTCAAGTTATTCCGGGCTAGACCTGTAAATGGGGTATAAAAGCCAAAGCATTTCCCAAGTTTTGGATTCTCTATAAGTTTCTTTACAAGTCATTATGGGTTTGGAAGATAATACATTATTTAAGAAGTTCATCGATGTTGGTGAAAAGAAAGCTGGATCCACCACCATGGGGATCTTAGTAGGACTTTTTGCATCTTTCGCAGGTATTCTTTACGGTTTCGATACTGGTACCATTTCTGGTATTATGGCCATGAAATATGTTAAAGGAACATTTCCATCAGACAAAGTTGATTTCAGCTCCTCTGAAAAATCTTTGATTGTTTCCATCTTATCCGTTGGTACCTTTTTCGGTGCCTTAGCTGCTCCAATTGTTTCAGATAGACTTGGTAGAAGATGGACCATTATAATTGCGTCTTTGGGAGTATTTAACCTTGGGATTATTTTACAAGTTGCATCAACAGCTATCCCATTATTATGTGCTGGAAGATGTATTGCTGGATTTGGTGTTGGTTTAATTTCAGCTGTTGTTCCAGCCTACCAAGCTGAGACAACTCCAAAATGGATCAGAGGTGCCGTTGTTTCATGTTATCAATTTGCAATCACAATTGGATTACTCTTAGCATCTGTGGTTAATCAAGGAACTCATAATAGAAATGACACTGGTTCTTACAGAATTCCTATTGCGGTTCAATTTGCATATGCTCTTATTTTAGGAGGTGGGATGTTCTTCTTACCTGAAACACCAAGATTTTGGATCTCGAAAGAAAATGAAGCTGAAGCCAAAGATTCTTTAAGACGTTTAAGAAGATTACCAATTGATAATGAAGATTTAATCGAAGAATATGAAGAAATCAAATACGCTTATGAATATGAAAAGTTGGCTGGTGGTGCAACATGGGGTCATGTTTTCTCAACTAAAAATCGTCAATTAAGAAGATTAATCATGGGAACTTCACTTCAAGCTTTACAACAATTGACTGGTATCAATTTCATTTTCTATTTTGGAACAACTTTTTTCCAAAGAGCCGGGATTCAAAATGCTTTCCTTATCTCTATGGCTACAAATATTGTTAATGTTGGTATGTCTGTCCCTGGTATTTTATTGGTTGAAATCATTGGTAGAAGAAAACTTTTAATGAGTGGTTCTATTGTGATGTGTGTTTCTCAATTCATTGTTGCTATTGTTGGTGTTGCAGACAAATCGGTAGCTGCCAATCAATGTTTGGTTGGATTTACTTGTATTTTCATTGCCGGTTTCGCAGCATCTTGGGGTCCATTATGTTGGGCTGTTGTATCTGAAACATACTCCCTTAATGTTAGACAAAAGTCTATTGCACTTTGTTCTGCAGCAAATTGGTTATTCAACTGGGCAATTGCTTATGCTACTCCATATTTGGTTGATCCAGGTAAGGGTAATGCCAACTTAGGAAGTAAGGTTTTCTTTATCTGGGGAGGTTGTAATGCTCTTGGTGGTATTTTTGTATACTTCATGGTGTTTGAAACTAAAGGATTGTCTTTGGAAGAAATTGATGAAATGTATCTTAATGTTCCATTTGCTTGGAAGTCAGATAAATTTGTACCTTCTCAACATACATTGAAGGATAATTCCATAATTTCTTCTTCTGGAAAGGCTGAATTAAAAGATCAAGATGAAGTAAGACTTGAATATGCATAGATTTTAAAATAACGAATAATGAACAATATAGTATAATACGACAACAATTTTAATCAAATGTAAAACTTACAATGATTAGTCAGATGATAGGTTATATCCAACTATCAAAGTTGAAGTTTATTCAAGTGTGCATTTGAAATGTAATTATCTTAAAATGGAGTGCAAAAGTTTTTGCAGCCATTCGGAAAATTTGTGCTGCATTTTGTTGCACTTAAATATTGAACGTCATACCTCTGTCTCATTTAACACTTACTGCTTCGTTATAGCATTTAGAGCTTTTTGCAGCTTCACTTATACTTCATGATCTGTAAAAAACATCTCCACTCTTAAACTTTTAAAACTAATTGCAATAGATAACTAACTTCAAGATTAAAACAAATAGTTAAATGAATAAATCTGCCTCAAATTTAAATTGTTTTCTTTTAGTCAGACATATATGGGACCGAATTATAATATGCATCAAATTTGGTTGCAATCTTAAAAAATTGGAAGAATTTTGAAATTTTTTTATGACAATTCGTTCCTTTTATTTCTACATATAGAAATGTAGTTTATTGATAGAGGAACATTGGTTGCTCAGTGTTATTAAGAGCTTACCTTTTAGCAAAGCTTAATCCTACCAAGAATAAAATTTTTATCTTATCTACAGAATTGCTTTCTATCAATAAATGTATGAGCATAGCAATTTTCATTTATTCCTGCCACCTTGAACTTGAAGTTATCAGGGTTAAATGTTACAACTAGTAAAGTGATTGCGGTGAATATCTACAACGGGATAACCTAACATAGAAAAAGCAAGGGTCTTTCAATATCTTTCTTCAATAGAAAGATGTTTCCGTGGATGATATTGAGTCAATGGGCAAGATTCTTTCAATATCTTTCTTAATTAGAAAGATGTTTTAGTAGATGAAAATATTGAGTTAATGGAAATTTTTCAGATTTGACACCCCACTTAAGTAAGATCGCATCTGATATAAAACCTTAACTAATTTAAGCGTTGCAGCATACAATTAAGATCTATAATACTCGATTTATTTTCCTAAGTTTTACCCACGGTACATACACAAGTTGCTAATTTTAAACCAAAAAATAGCAAACTTGTAGGTTGAAGGGTATCAGGGTAATTGACCAACAATAGCAATATAACCAAAAATTCATATTAGATTCAATACATGGAACAAAGCAAATTAAGCTTTAATAATGTTTTCTAATTGTGGATTGGTGCCTTATTTTGTAATTCCACAAGGGTTTCAGAATTGGTTCCAATAAGTTTCCTTAGAAAATCAATTCTATCAAGGAGGATTAGAAAAGTTTACTTTTCATACAGTTTGTCAATTTACAACTGATTTAGACAATATATCTTCTATTATAAGCTCAAATGTATGTTTTGCTTAATTTAACCGACATACCCGATTATCGTTAGAATTAAATTTAGCGGGATTTATTTTTATGGAATCTAAACTGCATTCAAATTATCAGTTCAGCAAGATTTTTCCTCAATGCTGATGGGCTATGGTAGTCTTGGTATCATGACGACACAAGAAGAAAAGGTGACTAAACATCAAGAAACGCCTCATGCATTGCTCATTACCATGCTTGTTAAACGCTTGAGAGCTTACGTAGCCGTGTCCGAGGTGCATGCTCTACTACATCAAAGGAAGCTTTGTGAGTTTCTCGGTGAAATGATGCAATGAAGCAAATGTTTTCGTACTGTCTTATTTTCTTCGGGTATTATCATGGAACAAGTGTTAGTTTTCGTGCTATGATGCTTTCTTATCATCATGGAACAATTAGAATTTTTTAGGAGAGATATTTCAGAAAGCACATGAACACTAACAATTCATTGACATGAATGTCTAATTGTATTAAGGAAGACAAATCAGGCAAAGTTAGTGTACATCAATTATCTACAACACAACCAGCACTTAGACAACGAACGTAGTGAGTTGTGCTTTGCCAGCACTTAATCATACACAACTCTCTACCTTCGTTAACTTGGATTGACTAATGCTTTCTTGCTATGAACTTCCATCCCATCTCACTTCCAAGCAATTTGTTTTATTAATGATGTCTAACCAATTTAAGAATTATAAATAACTATAATGATCCCACATTAATATCAATCTCGTATTGATTAAATGTTTATGAAATTTAGCGTAAACTCAAAGTGATATCATTGCCTCATTGATTGAATTCGGCCCTTAAGCCTATTGATTCCCTAAGCCTATTGTAAATCTGGAATGATCTCAAATGCCTAATTACAAAAGTGTATCTCATATCCAGATAATTTGTACCTTCCTTTCACGGACTTATCTGGATAACAACACAAAATTGTAATGATCTCACATTGTTGGCTCATATTTAAGAAATCTTGAAAGTTTGATGGATATAAGCAAAACCCTTCAAAGAGCAAGGAGTTTGATGGCATGATTAATGCTTGGAAGCTTTGTGTATTATATGTAGCGGTTAGTAATTCTTCCTTCATTAGCCACTTTGGGTTCCTTATGTGATGGTTAGTTATTCTTCATTCATTAGCCACTTTGGATTCCTTATGTGATGGTTAGTTATCTCAACCTTCTTTCGTAACTTTGAATACCTAATATTTTATTGTATCGTTGAATGGACAGTTGTAGCAAACATTGAGGTATCATTTCACCATTCACTGAAACGATTGGAATATTATTACACCACTATTGATATGATATGATTGTGATCTGCCCATTAACCGTGGCTAATTTCATTCCTACTTATTATTGAATTCCTTCTTAAAATTATGCCTATGATTACATGCTTGCTTTTTGTTGCATTCCTTTCTATTGTGTGAAAAATCGCTTCCTACCCGCATGTTCTCGGTACAAATATTGCATGGATCGTTGCATCAAGACTGCATATCGAAGGGGACATCCTGCGAGGAATAATTAGTGCATAATAATCCGTTCTCGAATGACTGCTTTAGCATTCAGAATTATCGAGAATGAAGGTTATCAAATGAAAACTGAATAAATAGCGGTCTCATCGAAACATGATTCAAACTGCTACAACGACAATGATAAACCATTAAGAAAAGTGTAGCAACTCACCGGCTGAATCAGCTAACCCTGATGGTTGGCGTTCCAAGTATTCCGTGCCAGGGTAAAATATTCCATGCCAAGGCGTGGGGGTCTTCCGGAAACGTGGGAATTCAATGACTCCAAGCTGCTCCACTGATTTGTACCAAAATCGCTAGCAAATACTACTTAATTCATCTCCTCTTGACGAATCGACTTGGTAATGTTAACGTATCAATGATCAATGAATCCTGTAAAACAAGTGCAAGTTGGTGTTATGTTGAATCTTCGTGACCCAGATTTTGAAGTGCATTGATTGCATCATTCTGGGCCGAACACTTCAATCGTAAATTGACTTCAGAGTTTTTCCTGGCGACATCGCACAGTAATTCACCCATCCTAGTAACCTTTGGCAAATATTTGAGCAATTCAAATCAATCTACAATTGTACTTTTTCAACCTTCACTTTCACAAATATGAGGGCAATAAAGGCGAAAAGGTTAGGCTAGAGAATCACTAAATGCTCTTGAATTGAACGTTGGGGAAAGAAGTATTTGGAGTACAAATTGGCCATGACCTGTGCACACTAACAAATAAATCGTACCAGATCTTTGGTTATTTGTTAATGGATTTATGCAGTGTTTCCTTGGTGATGGTATAACTGCATGCAGGGTACGATAGGAAATAGTACATGCAAGTGAATGCAAAAGGGTAATTCAAAAATAAAGCATGTGCAGATGGTTGGAACTTTCTTAACGAAGGAATCTCTAAATCAGTAGTTTCCCAGTTAACTATGCTCTCAACTGTGCTAATATATATCTTTACCAAAAACGGTAGTTAAAGATGGACTAGAAGTGCAATTGGGCATACTGCAATAAGCAATGCAGCATGTAAGACTGGCTCAAAACCTAAGGCTTTAGAAGATTTGGGCAGGAATTCGTGAATGGAATTCCGTATGGGTTTTGTTTAAATACGTCCTTTACACAGAATACTAATGCTAATAGGCATAGTAAGGCTGATTGATCATATTGAGAAGTAGCGACATCAAGAGGGTTTAAACAACTAAAGTTTACCCATAAAAAGTTTCAGTTGTACTCCATTGATGTTCCCGTCATAAGAATTACGAAAAAAGTTCAAAATCTCAATACTTAATAACTAGCACAATCTAGCAAACTGCCCTCACCCTGACAAATTTTGCTTGTCTTGCACAATTATTCTACAAAGACTTGACAAATCAATCTCACTTTAATTGCAAAGATCATTCAAATACACTCGGACTCATCCTAGTTTAAAAGGATGTTCACCTTGCTTCGTAACAAATCAATGAACTTCGATCACTCACTTGAAGAATAGTTTTTTTCACAAAAATGTTCACAAGGAACATCATGAACTTTAACGAGTTGACCTCGGATAACCAGCTATCTCTTTAAATGACAAAATTTCAGGATATTATTCGTTGGAGAATACATGCATGCAATTCAAGAAAATTGAAATCAAAAGTTTTTGGATGGAATGCTGTAGATTCTATACTCAATAGATAGAGTACCAGCCTAGAGCTCATACTCATACCATGTCTGAGAAGTCCTCCAAATTCTCTATTTTAGTACCAAGTCCATCGAAGCCCTACCAAGCGGTTGATGTCTCACAAATTTGAAGTAGGATATTTAACGAGATCGCCCTGATTTTTTTCATGGCATACAATAGTATGCCATCGCATTGACGCGTATGTAATATAAGTCTTGATAATATCGAGTGCGTACAACTAGTACAGGCTCTATAATATACACAAAATGGACCTACTTTGCGGAAATGCGGTTCTCAAAACGAGCTGCATCTTTGGAATAATATAACAGTCAAATTAGGGTGCAAATACGGCGTCAAGTCAAAATATTGTATACTACGCTGGTTTCAAAACTCTTTGTGCTCGCTGCAACCTGAGCTGTGGTGGAGTTATTTCTTTGGATAAATATAACTCGAATTCTCCTTTAATGATTTAGGCTAATAATGCAACTAAGGATTCCTCAATTGCTCGGGCTAGCATCTCTTGTAGCTGCTGCTCAGATAAGTGGAGTCTTCACCAAGCTTACCTCGGTGAAATATACGGGTCCCGGGTTTAATGTCAACACACCGGCTGCACCAAGTTGGACTGCTGTTGTCGAATGGGAAATGACTGGCCAGAAGGTCAAGGCTGGTGATACTTTCACTCTTAACTTACCTTGTGTTGATAAATTTACGGCCACCAGCAATACGCTATCATTAATTGGTGGCGATGGAGCTGTTTATGCCAATTGTTTTATGACTAATGGTGAAATATTCACCGAGAGCTCACAACTAACTTGTACAGCGACACTGCTGGTAAATGCAAACACCAATGTTGCAGGAGTGATCAGCTTTCCAATAACATTCAGTGTCGGTTTCACGGCACTGGAAGGTGATTTAAGAGACTCCACCTGCTATAAAGCGGGAACTAATGAGGTAAAATTCAATGATGGGCCACATCAACTTTCAGTTGCGGTACAATTCCCCGGAGGTTCGGTTTTCCCTCAAAATCCAGAGAACTATATTGCAAATGTGAGATCAGTCAAATCCTTAGGTTGGTCCCAAGTTTACGTTCTAGCAGGTAATTGTCCAGCAGGATATAAAAGTGGGACACTTGCTGTCACCCTTAAGGGAGCTAAATTTGATTGCACCAATGTGCATGCTGCCGTAACCAATGCTCTTAATGATTGGTATTATCCAACAGTTGTCACTGAATCCTTAGTATACACATGTAGTGCCACAAGACTCCTGGTTACATATCTGCAAATTCCCGCAGGTTCTAGGCCGTTCATAGATGGATTAATGATACCTACTGGTGGGATTTTGAACACTGCATGGACGAATTCCTATATATGCGCTAACAGATTTAACACAGTCAGTAATCCAGGACAACAAAATTGGCAGAATAGTGCCGATCAGAGTTCAGGGTCGAATGGTTTACCTGTTGTTATAGTAACTAGTACTTACAGTGGTTTGGTAACAACAATTTACACGGTACCAATTGCAAGTACCGCTACTGCGGGTACCAAAACAATTGTTGTTCAGGTGCCAACACCTACTGTGACCACCATACAAACATATACTGGAAGCGTTACGTCAATTGAAACTGTCACAGCTAGTGTAGGAGGAACAGGTACAGTCATTGTTAACGTCCCAATCCCAACGATAAGTACAACCACCACAGGTACCGGAAGCTTGACCACTACTACCATTACAGCTACACCAGGAGGAACTGCAACAGTAATAGTTGAGTTACCAATACCAACAATTACTAACATCAACACCTGGACAGGCTCATCAACAAGCATTTTAACGGTGCCTGGTACTCCAGGAGGAACAGGAACAGTCATCATAGAAATTCCTATCCCAACCACAACCATCAGTTCCACTTGGACTGGTTCCGCTATCGCAACATCAACCATAATAGGCACTGCTGGTCAAACTGGAACCGTCATCGTCCAGATTCCAGTGCCTACTGAAACTATCAGCTCCACATGGACTGGTTCAGATCTCGAAACCATTACCGTTAGCGCTGTGCCAGGTCAAACTGGTACTGTTATCGTCCAAATTCCAGTACCTACGCAGACCATAAGCTCCACATGGACTGGCTCAGGTCTTGAAACTACAACCATTAGTGGCGGACCTGGTGAGACTGGTACCGTCATCGTCCAGATTCCAGTGCCTACTGAAACTATCAGCTCTACATGGACTGGTTCAGATCTCGAAACCATTACCGTTAGCGCTGTGCCAGGTCAAACTGGTACGGTAATCGTCCAAATTCCGGTACCAACGCAAACAATCAGCTCCACATGGACTGGTTCAGATCTTGAAACCGTAACCATTAGTGGTGCACCTGGTGAGACAGGTACTGTTATCGTCCAAATTCCTGTACCTACTCAAACAATGATCTCCACTTGGACTGGCACAGATATTCAAACTGTTACAGTTAGCGCATCAATTGGTGAAACCGGCACTGTTATTGTCAAAGTTCCAACGCCAACCACCGTCATAAGCTCCACATGGACTGGCAGTGAGACTAGAACAATTACTAATTCGGGGGGCGATGGTGAAAGCAATACAGTTATTGTTGAAATACCCGTGCCTACTGATACTTTGGTGTCCACTTGGACTGGTTCGTACATCGAAACCACAACTGTGAGCGCTGTACCTGGTGAAACTGGTACGGTCATTGTCAAGGTTCCAACGCCAACCACCATCATTAGTTCCACATGGACCGGTAGTGAAACGAGAACAGTTACTAATTCGGGGGGCGATGGTGAAAGTAATACAGTCATTGTCGAAGTACCGGTGCCAACGGATACTTTGGTGTCCACTTGGACTGGTTCGTACATCGAAACCACAACTGTGAGCGCTGTACCTGGTGAAACCGGTACGGTCATTGTGAAGGTTCCAACACCAACCACCGTCATAAGCTCCACATGGACCGGTAGTGAAACTAGAACAGTTACTAATTCGGGGGGCGATGGTGAAAGTAATACAGTCATTGTCGAAGTACCGGTGCCAACGGATACTTTGGTGTCCACTTGGACTGGTTCGTACATCGAAACCACAACTGTGAGCGCTGTACCTGGTGAAACCGGTACGGTCATTGTGAAGGTTCCAACACCAACCACCGTCATAAGCTCCACATGGACCGGTAGTGAAACTAGAACAGTTACTAATTCGGGGGGCGATGGTGAAAGTAATACAGTCATTGTCGAAGTACCGGTGCCAACGGATACTTTGGTGTCCACTTGGACTGGTTCGTACATCGAAACCACAACTGTAAGCGCTGTACCTGGTGAAACTGGTACCGTTATTGTCAAAGTTCCTACACCTACAACTATCATTAGTTCCACATGGACTGGTAGTGAAACTAGAACAATCACCATTCCTGGGGGCGATGGTGAAAGCAATACAGTCATTGTTGACATACCAGTACCTACGACTACCTTTGTCTCAACTTGGTCCGGCTCGTACACTGAGACAACAACGGTGAGCGCATCAATTGGTGAAACCGGTACTGTTATTGTCTTGGTCCCAACTCCAACAACCATCATTAGTTCTACTTGGACTGGTAGTGAAACTAGAACAATTACTAATTCTGGGGGAGATGGTGAAAGCAATACTGTGATCGTGGAAATACCGGTGCCTACGGATACTTTAGTATCCACTTGGACTGGTTCGTACATCGAAACCACAACTGTGAGCGCTGTACCTGGTGAAACTGGCACTGTTATTGTCAAGGTGCCAACACCAACCACCGTCATTAGTTCCACATGGACTGGTAGTGAAACTAGAACAGTTACTAATTCGGGGGGTGATGGTGAAAGCAATACAGTCATCGTTGAAGTACCGGTACCTACTGATACTTTGGTGTCCACTTGGACTGGTTCGTACATCGAAACCACAACTGTAAGCGCTGTACCTGGTGAAACCGGTACGGTCATTGTGAAGGTTCCAACACCAACCACCGTCATAAGTTCCACATGGACCGGTAGTGAAACTAGAACAGTTACTAATTCGGGGGGCGATGGTGAAAGTAATACAGTCATTGTTGAAGTACCGGTGCCTACTGATACTTTGGTGTCCACTTGGACTGGTTCATACACTGAGACCACAACTGTGAGTGCTGTACCTGGTGAAACCGGTACTGTTATTGTCAAGGTTCCAACACCAACTACCATTATATCGTCCACATGGACCGGAAGTGAAACTAGAACAGTTACCATTTCCGGAGGCGAAGGTGAAAGCAATACAGTTATTGTTGACATACCAGTGCCTACTGATACTTTGGTGTCCACTTGGACTGGCTCGTACACTGAGACCACAACTGTGAGCGCTGTACCTGGTGAAACTGGTACTGTTATTGTCAAGGTGCCAACACCAACCACCATCATTAGTTCCACATGGACAGGAAGTGAAACTAGAACAATTACTAATTCTGGGGGCGACGGCGAAAGCAATACCGTGATCGTGGAAATACCGGTGCCTACAACTACCTTCGTGTCCACTTGGACTGGTTCAAATATTGAAACCACGACCATTGGCGGATCGGTTGGTGAGACCGGCACCGTTATTGTCAAGGTTCCAACACCAACCACCGTCATAAGTTCCACATGGACAGGAAGTGAAACTAGAACAGTGACCATTCCTGGAGGCGACGGTGAAAGCAATACAGTCATTGTTGACATTCCCGTGCCTACAACTACATTTGCCTCAACTTGGTCCGGCTCGTACACTGAGACAACAACGGTGAGCGCATCAATTGGTGAAACCGGTACTGTTATTGTCTTGGTCCCAACTCCAACAACCATCATTAGTTCTACATGGACAGGAAGTGAAACTAGAACAGTCACCATTTCTGGAGGCGACGGTGAAAGCAATACAGTCATTGTTGACATACCGGTGCCTACAACTACCTTCGTCTCTACTTGGACTGGCACAGATATTCAAACTGTTACAGTAAGTGGATCAATTGGTGAAACCGGTACTGTTATTGTCTTGGTCCCAACTCCAACAACTATCATAAGCTCTACATGGACTGGAAGTGAGACTAGAACAGTCACCATTCCCGGAGGCGATGGTGAAAGTAATACAGTCATTGTTGACATACCGGTGCCTACAACTACCTTTGTCTCAACTTGGTCCGGCTCGTACACTGAGACAACAACGGTGAGCGCATCAATTGGTGAAACCGGTACTGTTATTGTTTTGGTCCCAACTCCAACGACCATCATTAGTACTACTTGGACTGGTAGCGATACTAGAACGGTCACCCTTTCTGGAGGTGATGGTGAAAGCAATACAGTCATTGTTGAAATACCCGTGCCTACTGATACTTTGGTGTCCACTTGGACTGGCTCGTACACTGAGACCACAACTGTGAGCGCTGTACCTGGTGAAACTGGTACAGTCATTGTCAAGGTTCCAACACCTACAACCATTATATCATCCACATGGACTGGCAGTGAAACTAGAACAGTCACCATTTCTGGAGGTGATGGTGAAAGCAATACAGTGATCGTTGACATTCCAGTGCCTACAACTACTTTTGTCTCTACTTGGACTGGCACAGATATTCAAACTGTTACAGTAAGTGGATCAATTGGTGAAACCGGTACTGTTATTGTCTTGGTCCCAACTCCAACAACTATCATAAGCTCTACATGGACTGGAAGTGAAACTAGAACAGTCACTATTCCTGGAGGCGATGGTGAAAGCAATACAGTTATTGTTGACATACCGGTGCCTACAACTACTTTTGTTTCTACTTGGACGGGCACAGATATTCAAACGGTTACAGTAAGTGCATCAATTGGTGAAACCGGTACTGTTATTGTCTTGGTCCCAACTCCAACAACTATCATAAGTTCTACATGGACTGGTAGTGAAACTAGAACAGTCACTATTCCTGGAGGTGATGGTGAAAGCAATACCGTGATCGTTGACATACCAGTGCCTACAACTACGTTTGTTTCTACTTGGACGGGCACAGATAATGAAACGGTTACAGTAAGTGCATCAATTGGTGAAACCGGTACTGTTATTGTCTTGGTCCCAACTCCAACAACTATCATAAGCTCTACATGGACTGGAAGTGAAACTAGAACAGTCACTATTCCTGGAGGCGATGGTGAAAGCAATACAGTTATTGTTGACATACCGGTGCCTACAACTACCTTCGTGTCCACATGGACTGGTTCGAACACCATAACCACAACAGTGAGCGCATCCATTGGTGAAACTGGTACGGTTATTGTATTAATTCCACCACCAACCAACACTATCATCTCCACTTGGACCGGTTCGAATACTGAAACTACAATAGTGAGCGGAACGGAAGGTGGAACCGGTACCGTTATTGTCTTGGTTCCCACACCAACAACCATTATATCAACCACATGGACCGGTAGTGAAACTAGAACAGTTACTAATTCTGGGGGTAATGGTGAAAGCAATACTGTGATCGTTGAAATACCCGTGCCTACTGATACGTTGGTATCCACTTGGACTGGTTCGTACACTGAGACTACAACTGTGAGCGCTGTACCTGGTGAAACTGGTACGGTCATTGTCAAGGTTCCAACACCAACTACAATCATTAGTTCAACATGGACTGGTAGTGAGACTAGAACAGTTACTATTCCTGGGGGCGATGGTGAAAGTAATACAGTCATTGTTGAGATACCCGTACCTACTGATACTTTGGTGTCCACTTGGACTGGTTCGTACATCGAAACCACAACTGTGAGCGCTGTACCTGGCGAAACTGGTACGGTCATTGTCAAGGTTCCTACACCCACAACCATCATAAGTTCTACATGGACTGGTAGTGAAACTAGAACAGTCACTAATTCGGGGGGCGATGGTGAAAGTAATACAGTCATTGTTGAAATACCCGTGCCTACTGATACTTTGGTGTCCACTTGGACTGGTTCATACACTGAGACCACAACTGTGAGTGCTGTACCCGGTGAAACTGGTACGGTCATTGTCAAGGTTCCGACACCAACTACCATTATATCGTCCACATGGACCGGAAGTGAAACTAGAACAGTTACCAATTCTGGTGGCGAAGGTGAAAGCAATACCGTGATCGTGGAAATACCGGTGCCTACAACTACCTTCGTGTCCACTTGGACTGGTTCAAATATTGAAACCACGACCATTAGCGGAGCGGTTGGTGAAACCGGCACAGTTATTGTAAAGGTTCCAACACCAACTACCATTATATCGTCCACATGGACCGGTAGTGAAACTAGAACAGTTACTAATTCGGGGGGCGATGGTGAAAGCAATACAGTTATTGTTGAAATACCCGTGCCTACCGATACGTTGGTGTCCACTTGGACTGGTTCGTACATCGAAACCACGACAGTGAGCGCTGTACCTGGTGAAACCGGTACCGTTATTGTCAAGGTTCCAACGCCAACCACCGTCATAAGTTCTACATGGACTGGCAGTGAAACTAGAACAGTTACAATTTCTGGGGGCGACGGTGAAAGTAATACAGTCATTGTTGAAATACCCGTGCCTACTGATACTATAGAGTCCACTTGGACTGGTTCGTACATCGAAACCACAACTGTAAGCGCTGTACCTGGTGAAACTGGTACGGTCATTGTCAAGGTTCCAACGCCAACTACAATCATTAGTTCAACATGGACTGGTAGTGAGACTAGAACAGTTACTATTCCTGGGGGCGATGGTGAGAGTAATACAGTCATTGTTGAGATACCCGTACCTACTGATACTTTGGTGTCCACTTGGACTGGTTCGTACATCGAAACCACAACTGTGAGCGCTGTACCAGGCGAAACTGGTACGGTCATTGTCAAGGTTCCAACGCCAACCACCATCATTAGTTCCACATGGACCGGTAGTGAAACGAGAACAGTTACTAATTCGGGGGGCGATGGTGAAAGTAATACAGTCATTGTTGAAATACCCGTGCCTACTGATACTTTGGTGTCCACTTGGACTGGCTCGTACACTGAGACCACAACTGTGAGCGCTGTACCTGGTGAAACTGGTACAGTCATTGTCAAGGTTCCAACACCCACAACTATCATTAGTTCCACATGGACTGGAAGTGAAACTAGAGCAGTCACTATTCCTGGTGGCGACGGTGAAAGTAATACAGTCATCGTTGACATACCCGTGCCTACAACTACGTTCGTCTCTACTTGGACTGGCACAGATATTCAAACGGTTACAGTAAGCGCATCAATTGGTGAAACCGGTACTGTTATTGTCTTGGTCCCAACTCCAACAACTATCATAAGCTCTACATGGACTGGAAGTGAAACTAGAACAATTACTAATTCTGGGGGTGATGGTGAAAGCAATACAGTCATTGTTGAAGTACCGGTGCCTACGAATACTTTGGTGTCCACTTGGACTGGTTCGTACATCGAAACCACAACGGTAAGTGCTGTACCTGGTGAAACCGGTACCGTTATTGTCAAAGTTCCTACACCTACAACTATCATTAGTTCCACATGGACTGGTAGTGAAACTAGAACAATTACTAATTCTGGGGGTGATGGTGAAAGCAATACAGTCATTGTTGAGATACCCGTGCCTACGGATACTTTGGTGTCCACTTGGACTGGTTCGTACACTGAGACTACAACTGTGAGCGCTGTACCTGGTGAAACTGGTACGGTCATTGTCAAGGTTCCAACGCCAACTACCATTATATCGTCCACATGGACTGGTAGTGAAACTAGAACAGTTACTAATTCGGGGGGCGATGGTGAAAGCAATACAGTCATTGTTGACATACCAGTGCCTACCACTACCTTCGTGTCCACATGGACTGGTTCATACACTGAGACCATGACTGTGAGTGGATCGGTTGGTGAAACCGGTACGGTTATTGTGTTGCTTCCAACTCCAACCGAAACTATCATATCCACTTGGACTGGTTCTTTTACTGAGACCACAACCATTAGCGGATCGGTTGGTGAAACCGGTACCGTTATTGTCAAGGTGCCAACACCTACAACTATCATTAGTTCCACATGGACTGGTAGCGAAACTAGAACAGTTACTAATTCTGGGGGTGATGGTGAAAGTAATACAGTCATTGTTGAGATACCGGTGCCTACGGATACTTTGGTGTCCACTTGGACTGGTTCGTACACTGAGACTACAACTGTGAGCGCTGTACCTGGTGAAACTGGTACGGTCATTGTCAAGGTTCCAACGCCAACTACCATTATATCGTCCACATGGACTGGTAGTGAAACTAGAACAGTTACTAATTCGGGGGGCGATGGTGAAAGCAATACAGTCATTGTTGAGATACCCGTGCCAACGGATACTTTGGTGTCCACTTGGACTGGTTCGTACATCGAAACCACAACTGTAAGCGCTGTACCTGGTGAAACTGGTACGGTCATTGTCAAGGTTCCTACACCCACAACCATCATAAGCTCTACATGGACTGGCAGTGAAACTAGAACAGTTACTATTCCTGGGGGCGATGGTGAAAGTAATACAGTTATTGTTGAAATACCGGTACCTACGACTACGTTTGTCTCTACCTGGACCGGTTCGTACACTGATACCACAACAGTGAGCGGATCAATTGGTGAAACTGGTACGGTTATTGTGTTGCTTCCAACACCAACCAACACTATCATATCCACTTGGACTGGTTCTTTTACTGAGACCACAACCATTAGCGGATCGGTTGGTGAAACCGGCACCGTTATTGTCAAGGTTCCAACACCAACCACCGTGATAAGCTCCACATGGACTGGTAGTGAAACTAGAACAGTCACCATTCCCGGGGGCGATGGTGAAAGTAATACAGTCATTGTTGAAATACCCGTGCCTACTGATACTTTGGTGTCCACTTGGACTGGTTCGTACACTGAAACCACGACTGTGAGCGCTGTACCTGGTGAAACTGGTACTGTTATTGTCAAGGTTCCAACACCAACCAACACTGTCATCTCTACTTGGACTGGTTCGTACACCGAAACCACAACCATTAGCGGATCGGTTGGTGAAACTGGTACGGTTATCGTATTGGTTCCAACACCAACCAACACTATCATCTCCACTTGGACTGGTTCGTACACCGAAACCACAACCATTAGCGGTGGACCTGGTGAAACTGGTACCGTTATTGTATTGGTTCCAACACCAACCAACACTATCATATCCACGTGGACTGGTACCTATACTGAAACCACGACTATTAGCGGTGGACCTGGGGAAACTGGTACGGTTATCGTATTGGTTCCAACACCAACCAACACTATCATCTCCACTTGGACTGGTACCTATACTGAAACCTCGACTATTAGCGGTGGACCTGGTGAAACTGGTACGGTTATCGTATTGGTTCCAACACCAACCAACACTATCATCTCCACTTGGACTGGTTCGTACACCGAAACCACAACCATTAGCGGTGGACCTGGTGAAACTGGTACGGTTATCGTATTGGTTCCAACACCAACCAACACTATCATCTCCACTTGGACTGGTACCTACACTGAAACCACAATAGTGAGCGGAACTGAAGGTGGAACCGGTACCGTTATTGTCTTGGTTCCCACACCAACAACCATTATATCAACCACATGGACTGGTACTGAAACTAGAACAGTGACTATTCCTGGAGGTGATGGTGAAACCAATACAGTCATTGTTGAAATACCTGTGCCTACTACTACTTTCGTGTCCACTTGGACTGGTTCATATACTGCGACCACCACAGTGAGAGGTTCCGTAGGTGAAACAGGTACCGTTATTGTCTTGGTACCAACCCCAACAGCCATTATAACTTCCACTTGGACTGGTTCGTATACTGAAACCACAACCATTAGCGGTGTACCTGGTGAAACTGGTACTGTGATTGTCAAGGTTCCAACACCAACCACCGTCATAAGTTCCACATGGACAGGAAGTGAAACTAGAACAGTGACCATTCCTGGAGGCGACGGTGAAAGCAATACAGTCATTGTTGAAATACCTGTGCCGACTACTACGCTCGTCTCCACTTGGACTGGTTCATATACTGCAACCACAACAGTGAGCGGATCAGTTGGAGGAACTGGTACTGTAATAGTGCTTGTTCCAAGCTTTTCAACCCTTGAACTTAGTTCCGCAAGTTTGAGTTCGTCTAGTATGTCTACCCAAATCCCATGGAATTTGACATCTTCAAAAACTGAATTATCTAGCACGGGTTCAACAAGCTTGGTTGGTGGAGAGAGCTCTAGCTTGATTGAAACAATGTCATTGTCCTCTACTCAAACCCAACCAGTTGATAATAGCAGAAGCTCTTCAACACCCGGAGTAACTGTTTCCACAATCGTTTCAGAAGTATCACCAAGCTCAAGCACAGGTCCTCAAGAGTTATCTACTGCATCAACTTTCCCAGCTTCAACTTCAGACTTAAATTCTGTCAAGTCGACAAATACGATTGATATTGAACCGGCCACATCTACAAACACTTTATCAGTTCAAACCTCTACTTCAACAAACGCCCTTTCATCGAGTGTTAATTCACAAACTGACAGCGCCTCTGCGGGAGTAAGTGATCAACCAAACCCAACAGGAGATTTAGGCAATCCAGCAAGTCCTAAGGAATCTTCTACATTTTCTCATGCGACAGCGGTTGGAACTCCTTCTCAACCGTTACCTGCATCAACATTAACAAGCTTGCAAATATCTACAACACCAAATGCTGTTCAACAGTCGGATAGTCTACAATCTAGATCTGCCAGTGTGGGTACTCAATCAGTAGCTACCTTTGAGCAAGCTGCGCGTTCATTAGCTGTTTCGAAGTTCTCAGTTGGTGTTGTTTTATTTTTATCCGTCATCTTTTGATGCTCCACATGCAAGCATCTTGTATTATTTTATGAGGTACCATTAATTTTGGTACCACTATTTCGTTAACTGGGTCCCGTTACCCTTATTATTTTTCGCCACTTTACTAGAATTAGCTAGTGCATTTCGTTATAATTCGTGTATCAAATTATATATTGTTAATTTTCAACATCTTATAAATCTCGTAGGTCAAGATCGTAGGTCAAAATCTTTAAGAATTCTGATTGCTTTCAATAATGAAAATTATAAGATACTTATCAGATGAATGAACGGTGACATAATTGCCTCTGTGATTCTCTTGGAGGATAATTTGAACAATTTAAAGTAGTCCACCAACTTGGAAGTTAAAATTACACATTTCAAGAATTTGTTTAAAACTAATTCAATGTCAAACAACCGACCTGCTTAAACCAATGAGCATACTCGAATCATTGAAAGGAGTGTATAAGCATGTCCCTATTAGAATAAAATTCGAATGTATTTAGTACATGTATTTAGTACATGTATTTAGTACATGCAAATCTCGACCATTAGCACTTTAGAAGTGCCGTAATGGGCCGTATTGTTTTCAAGATGATACCAAATCTTGTTGTGTAGTGGTAGACATATCTAGGAAAACTACACATAAAACGAAATTGAGGAATGAATGGAATACTGCTACAAATCTCGATGAAACTTTTTGAAGTATTGGGAAGCTGTCTGCAATCCTCTTAATTGAGCTTAAAGCAACTTCTAGGGAAGATGAACATTCATTTGCAAGTGTCTGGCGTGTAGATTTGATTTGATTCAAAGCGCGTCTTTGGGACGAAATATAAACCTATCAAGCTGGCACAGCTCCTACAAATTAGCTAGACAATATCTCTTACAAGGCTGGGAATACGATATCCTAGTCAGTATATCAATATAATTAGTTGGAAATTGGGATTTACATACTTTACAGAAGTTGATTTTCCCTAAAATCCAATGTGATTGTAAAGCTCGGTCATTTATCTCATTATAATTAAACAAGTAGAGTAAGTTATTATAGCAATGGTGAACAATCAAAGATTATAGAATAATGAAGGTAGCGTAAGAAACAAGCAAACATTTCTAGTGACAAACTATTGGAAGTAGGAAGCTCCACTTGAAGACTACAAAATCTGATATGTTAATGATTATTCCAAATTAATGTTAATCGGTCCAATCTGGTGCATAATGAAAAAGTTCAAGGTTGAATTAACCACTTGGGTGATTATTCTCGAGGTTTAGAAAAGGAGAATTTTTATGGCTTAACATTCCTCTTGGTGTTGGACTTGAGTCCAAGCGCATGTGCCGGGAATTCCAGGAGTCTGAGGCCGGAACAGGAGGCTAGGACTCACAAGTAGGAGGAAACCATAAGCCACTGGTCACTGCAGAAAGAATCATGAAGCTTATTATTCGAGCAAGAGATATTAGAAAATTGTACCATTCAAGAACAATTCTTTCATTGGGTCATTATGTTTCCATAGACCTTAGTTTCATTGGGTCATTTCCTTAGTCATTGCTTGACATTGCAAAACTTCAATGGTTTGTTTCAAGATTGTGTCCAGTATAGCACAATGTGTTAATGTAGTGAGTGTCACGTCAATGTACGTCAGAGTTCATGTCGCAATACCAATACAAGTGCAAATGTAGCAGCGCCTCTAGTTCAAATGCCTAGTTTACCATGGATGAATAATTCTAGGGTGGAATTCCATAAGGTGTTTAGGATGGAATTCCGTCAAGGGTAATTCAGGAATGGTATTCTAATTTTTGGTCAATGAAGTAGTAAGAATACTGCTTAACATTTCATGAAGTAGTAAGAATACTGCTTAACATTTCATGAAGTAAGTTCTTTAAATTACATCAACAAAGGTACAAAAGTGTAATTTGGAACGTGCATGTTCCAACTGGCTTCCAAAATCGACCACATCATCTTCCTCCAATATCGATCATCTTCCTCCGATATCTTCCTCCAATATCGATCATCTCCCTCCAATATCGACCACATCTTTGAATCTGTATTCTTCTTCTGCTACTTTAAAACAGGCCAATCACCACTCGTATCACCAGTCCCATTGAAGCTATCCTCATCCTCCTCCGCTCACTATGTTGACTTTTAACCTACAAATTTACCCTGAACTGACTCACCATAAAAGAGCCGATTTTTCACCGGTGTAGATTTTCCTCCAGAAACCACTTTTCGTTGATATGTCCACATTACTTAACGAAACATTCGAAAGGTGTAAGAAAGAAGGCAGAAATGCCCTTATCAATTTCATTACTGCCGGGTACCCCACTATCGAAGACACTTTACCAATCTTAAGGAGTTTACAAGACGGTGGTATTGATATCATTGAGCTTGGTATACCATTTTCTGACCCTATTGCTGATGGAACTGTTATCCAACAAGCCAATACCATCTCTTTAAAGAATGGTGTGTCTGTTGCCTTGAGTTTGGAATTGCTCACCCGTGCCAGAGCTGAAGGTATCACTGTCCCTATCGTTCTTATGGGATATTATAACCCATTGATGACCTATGGTGAAGAAAAATTGATTCAAGATGCTGCTATTGCCGGTGCCAATGGGTTTATTGTTGTAGATTTACCACCTGAAGAAGCTATTGGGTTTAGAAGTGTTTGTAATAAGTATAACTTATCGTATGTTCCGTTGATTGCACCATCCACCACTGATGAACGTTTACGTTTCTTAGGTGAAATTGCAGATTCATTTATTTACGTCGTATCTAGAATGGGTGTTACTGGTGTATTGAAAGTGTTGGACCCTGGTATTGCTGCATTGTGTGCCAGAGTAAGAAAATTTGCAGGAGCCCACCATCCCATAGCCGTCGGGTTTGGAGTTTCTACAAGAGAACATTTCTTATTGGTAGGAGACCACGCTGATGGTGTTGTTATTGGTTCCAAATTGTTGTTAACTATCGAAGATTCTAAGCCTGAGGAAATTACAACAAACGTTTACAATTTCGTTCAGACAATTTTGGGTGGAGACTTCAAATCCTCCGCTCCGTCTGATTTTGTAGTGGACAATACCGAGTCTGCTTCTGGTACTTCCAAAGTTGCCTCCTTAGTAGAGAAGCATGAATTCAACCCCAGATTTGGAGATTTCGGTGGTCAATACGTCCCTGAAGCACTTCAAGCTTGTCTCAATGAGTTGGAGCGTGGGTTTGAAAGTGCAGTGGCTGATCCAAGCTTCTGGGATGATTTCAAAGCTTTATATCAATACATGGGAAGACCATCTTCATTCCATAAAGCAGAACGTTTAAGTGAACATGCTGGTGGTGCAACCATTTGGTTGAAAAGAGAAGATTTGAACCATACTGGATCTCATAAAATCAATAATGCCTTGGCTCAAGTTTTGATTGCCAGAAGATTGGGCAAAAATAGGGTCATCGCTGAAACAGGTGCTGGACAACATGGTGTTGCCACTGCCACTGCCTGTGCTAAGTTTGGACTTGAATGTACTGTATTCATGGGAGCTGAGGATGTTAAACGTCAAGCTCTTAACGTTTTCAGAATGAGAATCTTGGGTGCAAAAGTAATTTCGGTAACCAACGGTACAAAAACTTTGAGGGACGCTACATCCGAGGCTTTTAGATACTGGGTTTCCCACTTGAAGACAACACATTACGTTGTAGGGAGTGCCATTGGACCGCACCCATATCCAACGTTGGTGAGAACATTCCAAAGTGTTATTGGTAAAGAAGCAAAGCAACAGTTCAAGGACTTGAACAATGGGAAGTTGCCAAATGCAATCGTGGCATGTGTGGGTGGTGGATCCAACTCAACAGGGTTATTCTCTCCTTTCGAACATGACACTGAAGTGAAGATGTTGGGAGTTGAAGCTGCCGGTGATGGGTTAGATACCATGCGTCATTCGGCCACCTTGTCAATGGGTGTACCTGGTGTTTTCCATGGTGTCAAGACATACGTCTTACAAAACGATGATGGTCAAATTCAAGATACTCACTCTGTTTCCGCTGGGTTGGACTACCCTGGTGTTGGACCGGAATTGGCCTTCTGGAAAAAATCCGGCAGAGCCCAATTCATAGCTGCTACCGATGCGCAAGCCTTGGCTGGATTTAGGTTGTTATCTCAATTGGAAGGTATTATTCCAGCTTTGGAATCGTCTCATGCCATTTATGGTGGGGTTGAATTAGCCAAGACTTTACCAAAGGATCAAAATATCATTATTAATGTCTCAGGAAGAGGTGATAAAGATGTTCAGACTGTTGCAAATATTTTGCCTGCTTTGGGAGACTCTATTGGTTGGGATTTAAGATTTGAGGAAGATCCATCTAAGTAGTGGTAAGTTCCTTCTCTGTCTTCTATTGGTACTTGTGAATTATAAAATCGTTCTTCTATTGGTACTTGTAAATTATAAAACACCGTATATAAATGAAATTTGATCAAAAAGAATAAGAAATATGTAAGACTATATTTGGCCGTTGTAATTTTTTATTGCAGAGCAGAAGTATTCTAGATTTATCGACGAATTAAATACTCTCGTCCATTCCCATCATCAATATAACACTGGAAGACCACCCCAAGAAATTCTTAGCACCTTTCTCTACACCGGTATCATCGTCGTACTGTTCCCAAATATACCCCGACTTCTCCCACTTGTCATAAATATTTCCCACGAGATTGACTCTAAGCTGGGCATAGGTTTCTGCAATCTTATCACTAAGGTCACCAGTTGTCACCACCCTATAATGCTGCAAGCTCTCCAAAATCAAATAATTCAAATTGATCCAGATTGGTGATCTCCAATAATTCCCTGCTGTTCTATAAAACTCATCTGACTTGGAAAGAGATCTGATACCAAATTCCGTCCATAATTCCTCTGGATCTCTAATCAAATCTACCATGGCACGAATTTTTTCCGTTTGCTCTTTAGGAATCATCTTGGTGACAAATGGGAATAATGAAATATATCCTTTATGACAAGCAAATTGATTTTCATCATCTTCATCGACCGATAAATCACAATATGTGTTTGCCTCTTCACTCCAGTGTAACTTATCCAAATTTTCTATGATGTCATGTTCTATCTTGGTAAATTTCTCAATATCTTCCTCGTAATCACAAATTTCCGCTAATTGTTTCATCGATCTGGTCATAACACCCACCCATGAAAGCAAATCCACATTGAGTTCTGCAATATCTGGTTCACATCTAGGGTAATCGTCCAATCCGCTGGCAAGAGAATGAGATTCTGTACGACCTCTCCAACGGTAAGCCTCGGTGTTGTCACCTCTCTCGAATTCAGCAACAAGACCCCTTTGGGTTCTACGGAACATTTCATAATGCGCCTTCAATTTGGGGTAAACCTGCTTGACGTAATCCAACAAAAGTTGAGGGTCCGAAACCACCACCTGACCTAAATTGGATGATGAGCCAAATTCGGCTTTGTCATCAATGATTTGAGGAGAAGCAAGATCGTGAGACTTGATCTTCTCCACAAGAAATGTAAATGCAAGCATTAAAGTTGGAGGGTTTACAATCTGTGGGCTTTGGACTTGAAATTCGGTTGGAACTCTTGACCTTGCTTCTGGACCCAAGATCTGCTCCCGAGCAACCCAACCATCGTCATCAATCAAGTTGAACCAAGATTTCATGATATCCAATACCAAATCAGAATCATAATCCAAAAGTGGAAGTAAGTGAAACCCTTCATCCCAGAGGAAGCCACGAGGGAAAAAAGGACGTGATGGAACCAAAGTGAAAAGTTCAAAGGGACCTTCCAATTCACCCACCAATTCATGGTCTTCAAAAGAATCCTCATCAAATACAGTATCTCTATCTACAAGATGGTCACCATATGAATAGGAGAGGCCACCTAAAAGACCCGATAATACTTCTTTGGCGAATTTTTCATACTTCTTCTCGGTATATGGACTATTCAAGGAGAAATGTTGATCGAATTTCTCATCAAATTGTCCAATTGCATTTTTAATCTTCAGCCCAATGTTTTCTGTGGTAATTTTCTGCGTGGCTGGAGTATATGCACTTGAATAAATAATATTGAATTCACAAGCACCCTCGTAGACTTTCTGTACAAAATGCAAATTCCCTTCGAACCCTTGCAAATCACGTAAAATGTAGGCTTGTTCGGGGGGGAAGTCATCTGGACTATCATACTTTTCAACCAAATCCTTGATTGATTCTTGGAGCATCACAAGGAAAATATCCTTCGCTTTCCAAATGTTATCTTCGGCGATAGTTAATGAATAATGATGTGCTCTTGAGGGGTCCAATTCAGGTTCTCGAAGGTTTTTTGAAGATGGATGCTTGTTGGTCTTGATGGTTTTGTCATTCTCCTTCTTCTCTGAATTCTTCTTCTCATTCTTCTTCTCTGAATTTTCCCTCTTCTTCTTCCCCTCCGGATTTCCATCCGTTATATCTATCTCAAAAAATCCCAAGTCCTCCAGCAACCCTGCCAAATGAACATCACCACTAATTCCTCTTGAATCTCTTGGATTTTCTAATTTAATATATCCAGTTCTTTCCATTATACCTAGTGGGGATTCTTTCTCTCCTTCTAGCCCTGAATACCAAACGAATGCAATTTTTGTATTTTTAAAGCCTTTGTAAGGTCTTGTCCGGACTTTCACAGCCCATGACTTCCCATCCTCCGTCTTGACAAAATCGATGATGATCTTTGTATGACAATCTTCATCATCAATGATCTGTCTTCCACCATATCTTGGATCATATTGGACCCAATTGGCATGCTTCATGTTATCGTATTGTTCATAGAAATGTCTAACATTCCCAAGCCCAGTGTAGTCATTAACTTGGTACCACATTAATCCGGAAAGGAGGGATTTGGGGATCCTGGGACGTACCCCAAAGTAAAGTGCTGATCTGTAAGGTCCCCATAATAACGAATCATCTGAAATTTGACTATTCAAAGTTGAATTAAAATCCACCTCGGGAGTTGGATCGTATATGTTGAATTTGGCTTGATTGGCATTAACCAAACAACTTAACGTGCATACCAACCCTAGGAGGAGTGTATTGGCAATCATGTATGGGTTTTAAGAATGTTGAAATTTGATAAAGAGTAGTGCACGTGACCTTGGAGTGAAGTTTAGCTTAATGGTTTATAGAAGTTTTCTGAGCTGATTTGGTTTGTAATTACATGGCAAGTTAGTTCGCCTTCAGATTTCATATTGAGATTCCAGCGAGGTTATGGAGTAATTTTTAGAATTAGTTTTGACCTTTTCTGGGGCGCTTTATTTTGGCTTATTCGGGTGTATAGCTCTTTGGCTTATTCAGCTGTATTCCTCTTTATTAAGAGTTCATGAGCCCATGGCCATAAATCTTTTCTCTATTAAATTTTGGTACGCCGAATTGAAGTGTCAAGCGCGTTCTGAAGGATTATTCTGTGGATTGGTACGATGTATGGAAAAATGTATTCTGTGGATGGTACTAAAGTATGTATTCGTGGCGGAATGTATTCGTGGAAGAATGCATTGGTGGAAGGGTGTATTCTGTGGGTACACTTTAAGATCTACGATGTAAATAGAATCAGTTGTTATTAGCATTAAAGGGATATCCCATAAAACTCCATTTCTTCCTCCCTCTTTAACCAAAATGATCAGGAGCACCTAGTAATTGTTCTAGGTCTTCTGGCAGTAAGTAACGGAATATTTTATTCAATACTTCTGGTGGGTAAAGTAGTAAAATTTTCATTTGTAAGTGTGTGTCTTGAAGATTGGTGTTAGGCCTTGATGATGGAAAAGACGCGTTATTTAAAAAACCTGAAAGTGATAGAAGTTAACTTTAACTTGAATGATGTGATTGGTTTTGTAAAAAGAATTCTTTTATCGTACATTCTGCGACTCCTCAGATACAAGTGGGTATTGTGGGTGGGTATTGTGGGTTACAACCACACTTAATCTCAATATTATAACATTTAAATTTAACAATAATCAACTCTATAATGCAATAAAAAGCCGTTGCCCTAAAGTGAAGTTTGGATTCCCTAAGTAAACTTGGTTGTGCCACCATTCGTAAAATTTGCAACCGTTGCAGCCACTTCATCTGGCGCGCGAAAAATCTCCTCATCGAATAATCATCAAACCAAGTCCAAGGTGTTAAGAATAACCAAGCTCAAGAGGAATATCAAGAGCTATATCAAGAATAATTAGATTTAATTATCTAAATTACAATCATCCTCGTATAGCATCAACAATATATGCTAACATCGATACACCTGAATCATTCATACTATGTGGCCCCATAAGAAAGGGTTGGGAATACGATGTAGTTATGGTATTGATGGAAATGGTATGATCTCTCTAGATCCAACCTCATTACTTGAGTTCCCAAGAAAGAAGGATTCTGGTCCACTACTACATCAAGTTAATCATTCATGTCAATTACTACTACCTTCTCAAACTTCAAGGTTTACATTGAATTCGAAAATATATAATGACTTGAAGAAAAACTTGGAAGGTGGCTCTGTGGATAGAAACTCTACTAAAAATGTCAAGAGTAAACAAACTGGTTATATACCAAATGATATTTTGGATTCATTTATGATAGAATCAAAGGAATTATCTTCTCCCATTGCTTATGACCCAACATTTGGTGGGTTATTTGAAATATTTGAATTGAAGGGTCTTGATACTTTGGTTTTTGTTAGTGGAGAGGCAGGTTCAATTCTTAATATTGCCAATCTACTAAGGATGGCACCTGGAACTCAACATGGGACGACAAATAATCACACTCTAAATAGAGGGAGTCATAATGATACAAGAAATGATCAGGAAAGTCAATTAACTGATGTGGACGAAAGTCAAAATCAAAATCAAGAAAGTCAATCCGATATGGATCAGTTAAATATTACCCAAGAGAATTGCCTCCGAATAGGTGAACCCTTCCAAATAGAATTGCCTTCACCTATCAAGCAAATCATTACAGCAAAAGCAACTTCTAGTCTGCAGTATATAATTGTACGAACAAATGCAAAAGTATATTTTTTGACATGTTCCAAGTTGAAGCGTAAGGAATCTAAAGTTTCTAAAGTTTCTGATAAGTCATCTAATTCAACAAGATCTTCAACTAACTCTCCGAGAAAGTCACCATCGATTAGTTTTCCCAGAAATCCATCAACTAGTTTCCCCAGAAATCCATCAACTAGTTCCCCAAGAAATCCATCAACTAGTTCCCCCAGAAATTCACCATCAAGGTCCCCCAGAAATTCACCTTCCCCCGAGTTCCCTAGAAATCCACCCATTGAATCTGAAATAAATTTCATAATCAATGGTGAAATCAGCAATTCTCAATTGAAAGGGTTTGACTTTGCGGATATAAATACCAATCAATGGGATTCTTTGGAATTTTGTATTATGGATATTCATGGTAATTTTGGTATTTGGAAGATTGGGCTGTACGACAAGAAGTTATTAAGAATTAGAGTTGAACTGAATTCAGATAGTTCCGAATTATCCAATTGGAAAAGAATACTATGGTCTGACGGGTCACACCTTTTAACTTTTACTAGGAGTACTATTACTCAATTTTCAATTCCATCGTCATCTCAAAGGAATGTTAACGACAAATCTGCAACACCTAATGCAATAGAAAATGGTTTACCTGCTCAACGTACATTATTGACCACGGCAAACACATGGTCTAGAATACAAGATATCCAAACCATGGGCAAATCATGCTTCCTATTAACTTCAAAAGAATTGATATGGTGTAATTTGAAACCATTTGAGCGCTTGATCTCTTGGAAACATTTCCTTGATGATTCAGATCCAACATTAAAGTTTCATTGCAGTGAAATTGAAAAGGAAGTATTTGTGGTGATGGTTTTCTCACAGCTACACTCAATTATTCTTGTCTTTACTTTTGGAATGCAAGATGGTAAGCCATGTAGCTTGAGAGATCCATACTATTACAGGAAACAATCAGATGGAGATCTTCAACAGTTGTATCTTTTTCAGTGGGATCCTTGTGTGTATGGGTTTTTTGAGATATCTACCAGCTTATCAGTAACTTTCAGCTACTTGTCGTCCTTAATGAAGGAGACGGCAGAGGCGCAAGTTTCTAGCTTACGGGCTGCTAATAAATCCCTGTCTCATACCACTCAAAGCTTGGGAAATCATCAATCAAGCGACCCACTTAAAAGAATAAATTATAGAAAGATGCTTCCTTTATTACGTGGATTTAATATCACCAATGAACCCTCCTTGAAGGAGCCCATTTTAATCAAGGAAGACAAAATTAAGGCTTATGCATATAAATTGGGAGAGGATGGTCCAAATAAAATCAACCAATCCACCTCACTGTCTTACCTTTCCTTATTAGATATTTCGCTGGAGATTCCAATCCAATTGGGTAAGAATTTTGAAATTGACCTGATGCTCGATCAGCTTTCCGAGCATTACGCTGACAGAGAAATTGAGTTATCGAGCTTGATCGAATCTTCTTTTTTCAAGAAGTTTCAATATATTAATTTCAATGGACAAAGTGAGAAGGAGAGTATTCAAGAAATTGAATCCCCACAAGGCAAGACAATTGAAGATTTACAGAGGATATTTAGGACTGTTTTTTTCAATGATTCGATGCAAAAACAAAATACAGAAACCAGTTTAAGATTGGCATCATTATTGATTGGAGCTTCCCTCATCAAGGCCAAATCTTACACATTATCTCATTCCTTGGAAAATAATTATACCAAAGAGTTGCAAAAGTCCTCCACTACAGTTCAAGAGGTTTTGGCAGAATGGGATGTAGATGAGGTGGTTTTGGATGTTGATTTGAGTAGTAAGCCTAGTAGAAAGAGTGCATCAAGGAAACTAAAATCTGGAAGGGCTGTACCTGCTAGCGCGCGAGTTGGGTTACGGGGATCCAGTCAATCACAGTCTGTAAAAATCCATACTTACTCCCAATCGGAATCCCAAATCACCAGATCGCCTTCGCAAGCGAGTTCTACCTTATCTTCCCAGGTAAGGCTATCACAAGATTCCGATAGGACAAATTCCCAGTTTGGAGAATTACGAAATCTTTCTCAACCTTCACAAGTTCGCTCCCAGAAGAAGTTCAAACTTTCTTCACAAGGTGGAAGTCAACGAAAGAAAAAGAAAAAGGGAGGATTTGTTTGAGGGAGTAAGAGAATTCTTACGATGATAGTCAATCGAAGTACACATCAGCATAATCGTCACATAAAATAATAGCATTCATAGATTTATAGACAATTCAAATTAATAGACATTTACGTGGGTAGTTGGAATGAGCAGCTCATTATTGCCTTGCCCTTCATTGCATTGATGTTCTGTATAATGATTTAGAAACCCAGATATGGCTGGACTAAATTCCGCAGATCTTATGGTACATTTCCTTAGGTGATATCCCAAATGGAAATTCCCTAGACGTTTTCGGTTCAGCTTGTATTGTGCCTTAAAGCTAAGTTCTCTGATAGTACACGGTATAACATAACACATAATCATTGGTACTTAAAATTATATCACTAGCACCAAGATTTGAGTATAGGTCGTGAATCCCAAATATCATAGGACTACCGTAACTCTTTGGATTATAAGCAAACTCGAGCCCAATAAAATTAAGCTGCAGTTACTCATGAATTCTCCTTCGGAATGCGTTCGCTACGCTCACACTGTTCATTGCATACCAGACCTCGTTTCCTTATTTATGCTTATAATCAGCTGAGCCAAAGCCTCAGGATCAACCCCTTGATCCAACAATTTCACACATAGTTGTAATGTCGTCTCATCAACCTCAGTCACCTGTAACAATTTAGCAAGCTCTGTTACAAGGACGTTTGAGTTTGGTTGATAATATGACATGTTTATTTGTTTGGACTGGGATTAGAGCTAGTATGAGTTTTGGTATATACAGGTATTTTCTTTCAACCATGCTACGGAGTATTCATAAGGCGGCTCTTAAAGGAAGTGTTGGATACAATCCTTGCCTTATTAATGTTGGTATTAGAGAGTTAGCTAGTCCTATTAATTCAAGTGAATTGCCTACTGTGGGTATCTTGAACCTTAACCAAAGAAGATTCATCAAAACAGGTACCAAAACAGATACCAAAACACATACCAAAACACATACCAAAATAGATACCAAAACAGATACCAAAACAGATACCAGAAGATTCATCAAAACAGATGGCAGAATCAATACCAAATCCCCCAATCCTTCAATTCCATTGAAAATTGCATATTTTGGTTCAGATACATTCAGTGTGATTGTTCTACAGAAACTACTTCAATTTCAAAGTAAAAACCAAGACAGAATCTCCAAGATAGATGTCATTACCAGAACAATCAAACCACGAGGTAGGAAGTCTAAGACATTTACGGATCTTCCAATTGGGATATTTCATAAGACTTTAAGTGATGAGGTGGTGGATGAGTTTAAGGAGGATAATTCAAAGGTCGACTCAACAATTATACGTGTAGACTCCAAAGAAGATATCAACAATATCCCACCATATGACTTGGCAATTGCGGTATCATTTGGAATCCTAATACCAAGTGAATTTTTAGAAAGTTGCAAATATGGTGGGTTGAACGTTCATCCATCTTTACTACCGCGATACTCAGGATCATCTCCAATCCAATATGCTTTATTGAATCAAGATGAAGTTACAGGGGTTACGGTACAAACATTGCATCCTACTAAATTTGATCGAGGTGATATATTACTTCAATCAGAGGAGAAAGAGATATTAGACTCTGATGGGTTTGACTCTTTGGTTAAGAAATTGGGTAATTTAGGAGGTGATTTGTTGGTGGAGGTGGTTCGTAAAGAGTTGTTTATCCAAGGCAACTCTTCTTTGAAGGATACTGACCAAGTCGAGGGTTATTCTTCCACTCTGAAATCAAGTTTCAACTACCCATCTACACCATATAAATTCTCTTTGGCCCCTAAAATTAAATCCTCTCTTTCGAAAATCGAGTGGACTCATCAAACCTCCAAACAAATCATTGCTTTAAATAAAGCTTTGGGTGGTCTTTTTACCACAAAGTATGTGGACATTTACAAGAAGAATAAGGAAATCCAAGAATTCCAAAGAGTCAATTTGGATAAGATATCGGAAGTGGAAAAAGTTCCAGAAGGGTTGCATAATCCAGGTGAATTTTGCTTGTTCAACGATCTGCTTGTTGTTAAAACAATCGATGGTGCGGTGGCTATTGAAAAAATGAAAATGCAGTATTGCACTGAAGAATCTGCGGTGAAGTTTATGAATACTCTTGGTGTCAGATGTGGAAATACCGAGAATTTGTTTGTTTAATTGGTAGGACGCAATGAGGAGAACGTGGAATGAATGCACCTAACTTGCCTGCTATTCCGCTTACTTATTTTCGAATCTATATTTTATTATTCACAAATTTGTCACAATGACTTTACATGCTACGATATAAATACTCTAATATTAACACCAAAATTCACTGCCACCTAAATAGCCACTTCAATAATCTTCTCTGTGCCTACAAAACCACCTGGCAATGCTTATTATACTCACCAACTGCAATTGAAATCTTCCCATACAAGAAATTCCTATTCTCCTTCTCTGGTATTGGCAAGAACGGTCCTGCGATTCTCTTCAAGTCAATACTTATCCCTGTTGCCTCAACAGTGATTGCTTTAATCTGATCATAATTTATAACCCAAAGGGTTCTAAGTGTATTCACTTCAAAAAGAATAAGCACTTTGAATGTCACAACAACGGCCTTTTGTTCTCCAGATAATAACAAATGTGCCAAATAATCTTCATTGAAATAAATCCCACCATCAATACTATCCAACCAGTGACGGCCTTGAGCTTCTCTGATCGAATATGGCTTTACTATCCCTTCATAGGAGATATGACGAGGCAACCTAACCTTATCCAAGGCTTCCGGATCAAAAACAGTAGTTGTATTACGAATTCCTTCACCGAGATTTGAAGCCAAATCGAAGAACCCAATGGCTGTTTTAGTTGGCAATCCAACAACCCCCTTACCAAGACCTTTCAAGAAACCAACAGCACCACCAGAGGCTGCACCTTCGATTGGGTCTGTGGCAATTCCAGTTATACCAGAAGCAATTGATTCATAAAAGGAATTGGCACCAGAAGCAACTCCATACAAGGCATGCTTTGGCTTATTTCTTCTTTGATTAAGACGACGCCTTTCTTGGAATTTCTTATCAAGTGTAACAACAGATAATCCCTTAGCCATAGATCCTGTGACCTTGGCAAATGAGTCTGATAAACCGAAAACGGTTTTTTTCAAGAAACTAAGTCCACCTTTAGCAATCCCAATACCCAATTCTTGCGGACGATCGTTTATAATGAAACCTTGGTACGGTTCATAGAAAATATCAAGAACCCCAGATGCGATGTTATTAAACAATCCAACAGGATTTCCAATAAAATCAGCAGATCCCAAAATCTTGTGAACTTGATAAAAGAATGATTGTCCATAGTGGGTTTGAATGGACTCAACCAAAAGTGGAAGTGGTACTCTGATATTCTCAAGGAATAATGCATTCAATTGAATAGGAGCATCATTGATATTACCCATAGCCATGGTAAGAACATTAAAGAAAAACATAAGAGTATTCTGACTAGATGTTTTTTCTTCAGTGTTCAATCTTTCTGTTCTAACAAACGATAAGTTTGCCAGAATGGGTTGCAAATGCAACGCTTCAAAGTAAACATCACTTGAATTCGACAAAGTTTGAGGTTCTGGTAATTCCAAGTTGGCATCACATAATTTATCTACTTGTTCTTTGTTCCAACTGGCTCCAGGTAATTTGGCAAAATCAATCAACGCAAAGAGGAAATCTTCATCGATTTCAAGGGTCATTTCTTGTAACAAAATTGTTGCGTACTTCAAGAATAATACCCCATGGCTATCATCTTTGACTTTACATACAGAAGCCGAAAATGAAGGATGATTGTTCATCTCCTTTCCTGACTTGGGTATAACACTTGGGTATAACACTATTGGGAATATTCCACCATACAATTGATTATCAATTTGAATCCATTTCAATTTCAATGAAAGATTTTGATAGAGATCAGATTCATTATAACGAACCTCCAATCCTCTTAAGGTAATGTAGCATAATTCCAAAGACCTAGGATTAATAAGAGAAATCCCAAACCCTTCAAACTTAGTTATGATCTTGGTATGATAATTCTCATCACTTTCAGTGGCTTCAAAATTCAGTGTGGATGATTTATCTTGTAATTTGTACAAACTTAAAGATGGGTCATAATTGGTAATGATCAACGATTGTGTTGGCCCATCTGCCACAACATTAAGGTCAATGATTTTTTGGTCTCCTTCATCAGTTGTAGGTAATCTGAAAGGTTTCAAGTTCCCAATTTCCAGTAAATTAATTCCACGTTCTCTACCATTGGATCTGATAATAAGTTCCTTAATCACAGCATTCGGATAATCATACGCATATGGCATAACACTCTTGGCTGGTATTTTATAGTAGATTGGCTTATAGTCAGTATCACTCTTGACAACATCTCCATTTTCATTGATGTTCGGATTCTTTTGATAAACATAAAACTCAAATTCACTAAAATTACGAATTGAAAATGGCCAATGGTTATTGGCACTTTCAATCTGAATGAAAATGGTGGAGTTTTCAATCAAAATGTTCACTTGGAGTAGGATTTGTCCAATATTCTCCTTGTAAACCTTCAAATAAACCCTACCAATATCGTCCAAAGCAAATGGCGAGGACCAAGACTTGGAAGAATGAGCAAATTTCAACAAGAAATTCTTTTTTTCTGTACGACGGAACCCATAAATAGGTTTCAGTTCACCTGGGGCAATGTCATATTGTTGAGTGGACCCATTTTCCAAAATCTGGATCGTTTCATCAAGGTTATTGTTGAATAAGTACCTCGGAGCTATAGTTATCACCTTGGTCAAATTGTATTTACCTTCTCCTTCAGAGACACTTACCCCAAAGTTGATTTCTTTTCTTCCAGAAACAGCACGAACGGCAGTTACTTGACCAATAGCATCAAAACTAAGTGGCGCCGACCAAGCGGAATCTGCTAATTTGACCAAGGCCCTATTCTTTCTATCACCATACAAATCAAATGAAAACATCAATGGGGTGGTATTACTGCTCAGTACATCTTTAGCATGAACGTGGGTCCCTCCAAGTAAATTCTTCACTTCACGTTGAGTGTTTCCGTACATCATATTACCCTTCTCACTCACAACTATATTCTGGTCAGTCCTATTGAGTACAATGTATGGAGAGTAAATGACAATTTTAAGACTGGCTCTACTCAACTTTGGGTAATGAACCTTCAAATGTAAAAGCTGACCGTTTTCATGTCTTAAAGAAAACGTATCTTCCCTTTTAAAGTCACCACCACGAGGTGAATTGATAATTGCAAATTCAGATTTGCCAAATCCACAATTCTTCGGCTCAATACTTAAAAGTAGCAAATTCTTCAAGTTTACGACGTGGACAATACTTTTGGAACCTGTACTTACTTGACCATTCCAATCCTTACGAGCCTTCTTGTCATACAATCTGTAATTCAAGTCAAAAGGCAACAAGTTTTCAATCTCCACAGGGGAAGAAATCACCAACTTCATATGGGGGTAGATTTTGGCTAAAGGTTCGTCCTTGGCATATTCTGCCTCCGCTTGAAAGTGGAACGAAGAGTCATCTTGTGGATTGGCTGACTTACAAGTCAAGTGATATCCCTCAGTTAACAAATCTTTCCAAGTGAAGACTTCATTTGACCAATCGTACGACGCCTCTTCGAGCGATGGCCTAATACGAATACCACCAGCGTAAACAAGATCAATAGGTAAGGCTTGAGATTCCATAGATGCAACGGTTATCTCAATCTTATCAGACATTTGAATAATCACTGCAACATCTGAATCGTTTCTTACAACCACTGTCGATCTTAACAAAATGGTCTTGACATTATCAGTACCAAGTACAATCTCACAAGATAATCTATTGTGAACTCCATTTACAGGAGGGAACAACATGAACAAATCTTCACCTTCACTAGTTACGGAAATATTTCTAATTTCTTCGTATGATGAATCAATCAATTTAACTCCTAAAACCCCGATCTTGTTGTTGGAGTCCAAATTAGCTCTGATTTCCCTCCAATCTTCAAACGCCCATGGTATTGTCTGGTTCGATGCTATCGCAGTTCTTTTGGACGAACGATCTTCCCTATCTACCCAAACTTCAATCGCATAGCCTGTTTCATTTACTATCTTATAAGGGTTATCATTTCCAATTGGCTTGATTTCATCATCAAAGGAGGAAAATATCTGCGACATCAACGCAAGCGACCTTGAGGTCAAGGTAACCTCCGCAAGTTGTCTAGAAACAACATCAATCACAATGCTTTGTTTTGGAAGTAAGGTTTTAGAAGCATAAATTGCAATTGGCCATGGTTCAATCAATGGTTCCCATGTTGACTTGGAATAATTAAATATGTTAATATGCAGCTCAACATGTGCTTCAGCACTCAAATCAGTAGACCAATTGATGGCCCTAATGTCAAATGGGCTAATCGTCATATCTACAACAGGCAATTCATGAACATCACCAATAAGTACAAATCTCACCCCACCAACACTGGCATTGAATTCTTCACCTTTGATTACAATCTTGTCAATGGCACCTTCATCTTTTGATTTCATTGATAATTCTGTCAAAATACTTGGTGCATATTGTGATAATCTTCTTTTGAAGTCGTCAGAAAATTTGTAATCATTCTCATCAGATCCTTCCGAAGATGGATTTGCCTCGTTGAACAAGTCCGACGCTCTATTGAAGATTTTGATGGCTAATCTAATATCTCTTAATGAAACACGAAGTAACACAGGATCAATGGAGGCTTGAATGTTAGTCAAGAATGAGGATGCATTAGATCCACGATCGTCAAGGGCAAAAGACATTGAAAAATCATCAATAATACGATATTGATTCTCGTCAAATTCATTCATTTGGGTCATGAACATCCCAATATTATTGGCCGCTAATGAGGTGACATTCTGGCTTGTGATCAACAACTGCTCAACTTTGAAAACAACAGCTATAGTATCGATTTTCGAAGGATCTTCTAATAACATTATGGTAGGTTCCGTAATGTTGATCGAATATCCCACATTAGGACCCGAGGAATCTGCTGCTGCAGTCTCTTGTTTAGGGTTTTCTTCAGAATCCATATCATAATCAATGGGTCTCTCAACACGGAAACCTTTATCAGCAAATGATTGTAATGCAACAAGATAATCCAATGCAACAATAGTCTTTGGATTGTCAACGGTAAGCATCACAGTTATATTCTTCTTTGGGCCAGAGGTACTTGCAGCAAGTACAAATTGGTCGTTATCGCTACTAATGGAAGGAATAATTTGAGTATACTTGCTGGTGGTGCCAACTCTTACATCTTCAACGGTAAAGGAATGTGCCATTACGTTGGCAACAAAGTGGCCATCTTCATTCATATCAAACTTGACTCCAAATTGATTCAAGGAAAAGCATGCAAATTTCTTTGATGCAAAATCTTCAATACCACCAGTATTGTTGTATATCACTAGGGACAATTTCGGGATATCAAACGTTAAGCTCACTTTTTCATTAGACCCAAACTCCACGTCCAGATCACTGCCGGTGTCAGGCTCCTCCAGTGCCTGTACCAACTCGTTTGTTTGTTCTTCTTGAGTCTTATGGGGGGAATTGTTATGCTTGATCACGGCGTTTGCATTGACAGCCTCTTCTTTGATATCTTCCAAATCATCATCCAGTACTGGAATATCAAATACTCTAGATATTGAGTCAGATAACCTATACAAGGAGTTTAATTGAAGTTCTGTAAGGTTCAAATTGATTTCAGGGGTCTTACCTATGATTTTGATACTTCCTCCAGTCTTATCGGTACTTCCAACACTCCCAGCACTTTCTGTTCCACGAGGGACCAGCTCATTTGGATTAGATTCCTCCACCAACTCAATATCAAACAAAATATCTAAGTTATTGGCAATCTCCCCGGTTTGTTCAATTCCATTCATAAAATTCAACTTCGAAAGCAAACTTATATTTCTCACTCCAGCAGAAATTAAATTCTTTACAGTTCCGTTAGCATTATCGACTGAAAATTCATTGGTAGCTTTCAACTCCCCTAATCTGGCCGTTATAAAGTCGAATTTATGAGCAATTCCATTAACTGCGCGAGGGAACACTATCACGGGAGCCCTAAGTAAAAGGTCAAATTTCAAGTTACTTTGGATATTCTGACTTGCTTGGTTTATTGCGGCTTCTCTGGTACGATCATAAATTGCCTTCATTTTGAGGAATTGACTGAGATATGCGTAGATCCTATTGAACGAACTTTCAACAAAATTTATACAAAGCTCTCCCGTACGAAGTTCAAGAGTAGAATTGAAGGGATTCTCATTTGTTTCCTCATCAAACGTCTTGTACCTGAATTCGGCCAAGTTATCCCCTTCAATGTTGATAAGACTTCTCATAACTGAGTCCCTTGATGACCCATGATTAGTCTCATCATGAAGAGTCAAGGCACCCAAAGCACCACTTACGTCCAATTCTTCAGGTACTAAGAACACTTTAATGTTGGCAGTACTCAATTGCAAAGTTGCTAACTTAATCCCGTCCTCATTGAAGGCAATGATAATACTGTCCAAATTCACATTGATATTGATTTTTTCCGGAGACTGTTCTTTCCTCTTATCATTATGTTTGAGTTCATCAGCTGGAGTTGCTTCTGCATTTGGATCAGTGAAAGTGTTCATGAGGAAGTTCATAATACTTAAATAAGATTTTGGGGAAAGCACAAATTTGACTGTGGCAATATCAATATCTATATCCTGATCAAATACTTCAATTTCTTTCCCATTGAATTGTACAATTCTTTGAGACTTAAGATAATCCACTTTTAAAACCTTCTTATGCTCAGCTTTATGGTTATCATCTTCGTGAAACGTATTGGAGGAAATGACCTTTTCAAATTCACTCACACCAGATTTATCCAAGAAATCGATCAAATTAACATCTGCCACAGATACGTCAACATGCATATCAGACAAAGTCTTGTAAAAGAATAGATCAAGAGAGTCTCCAATCAAATCAGCCATATGTTCTGCTTCCAAGGTAATTGGATCAATGCATCTGGAAAGGGATATTTTCAAATATTCCACATTTAATGAGAATTCAAAAATCTTTTGAGGACTTATTTCTTTGGGTGATGATGAACTAGTTGGAGTTTCATTGTCAGTTGAATGAATTTCGGAAATTTTTGCATTCAGATTCGGCACTGTACCTTGTGATGCCTCATATTCGATTTTTGCTAACCCTTCACCAAAGGTGTTGAAAATACTTTCATCATCATCATCGAAATCATCGAAATCAGGTATAACCACATCAATGATCTTCATAAAGGTTTTATACTGGAAATCATTCATCAAAAGTTGGACCGAAGGGACTTCACCACTCACCTTAAACTTCGCCAAGCTAATGGCTTCAGGTAAAATGGAGACTCCAAGAAGTAATTTGATATTCAATTTATCCAATATTAATGCTGGCCTATCAATGTCTACATTGTGAAGCTGTAACATGGTACTTTTGATATCGGGACCAACCAAGAATTGGGCATCTTGTAGGTGTAAATTGAATTTATCATACATCAATGTATTCAATTCTTCCCAATCCATAGAGGTATAAGATTCTTTTGCTTTGATTTCTTCAATCTTGGACTTATCAACCAAGTCGCTTATAATACTGATGTGACCCGCATCCAAAATTGCTACGGGAGACTTGAAGTTGGAAGGATCTAACGGTAAAATGATCAATGGTGCTTGTAAATCCAATTTGACATTGATAGTTTTGTGTTCTTCCAAAGCATATTGCAATCCTATTCTTGTTTGTTCAGTAATGCTTTCCATGGTACCTTCTGCTGCGTTCATGATAGCTCCGATCGTATCCAAGTGCATTTTGGGTGGCTTGAAAAACTTGAAAATCTCCTCGATAAACTTGGGGTTATAGAAAATAGTCATGGACTTCAACTTCCCAAGTAAAATGGAATCTGCACTTTCATCCAATGGATTGTTTTCAAAAGATACTTGGAAAAATGGCTCCTCTTTGGATTCAACAGGTTCATGGATAGCGGAATGTAATTGTTTGACGCTTACTATGTGTTTATACAAGGTGGTACCAGTTCCATCCTCAACCCTAAACTCTTGCAATTGGAATTTCGCTAAGAACGAATCAGGTCTTTCATAGAATTGGGCAGTGCAACCTTCAAATACAATTTCACCCAAGGTAGGAAAGCTTTCATGACCTTTGGAATTAGCACTAGATTTGGAGCCTTCGTTACGCTTGATACAAATCCCACCTCTCTTCAAAGATGCTTGTATCTCCAAGGTGACCCTTTCCCTTGGGATATCTATTGAATTAATCAAATTCTCATCGTATTCAATTGCTTCATAAAAGGCTTTTCTTTGGTCATCACTTAATTTGAGGTCATCTGAAGGTGTATCAGTTGATTCAGCTTCAGAGGTAGTACCCCAAACGTAGGACATCCAGCCTGCTTTCTTTGTTTCAGCGGGAGTAGTTATCTTTGGAGCTTCTTCTCTAATCTCTGACCTTGCAATTGATCTATAGAATTTGATTTCTTCGTATGTCAACACTTCCTCCAACTTTTCCAACTCCTCTTTTTCTGTGGCTCGATGCTTATAAAGGGTGATGTATAACTTTCTTTGATCTCTTCTCTTTTTAAAGTATTCCCAACTCCATTTGTAATTCTTTTCGTGGATTTCGTTGAGAATGGACTTGATGCTGTATCTAAACCAAGCCTTTGGATCTTCCTCAACAGTCACTTTCGGTCTAAACCTACGAAACTTCTGAGTTTTGATGTACCAATGGAACTTTGAAGCCGTCCAAAGAATATCCCGATATTGCTGGGAATCCAACTCAATACCGAATTCTTGGAAAAACAATTCTGCTTTGATATGAGGAGACAGTTCTGTTGTTCCTGCTTTATGTACAGTAATTTTACCATCTCCAGATACGGGTTTCAAGAGGTATTGTGGGTTACTTGATGATTTGAGGTACAGTGGCTTATCTTCGACATCTAAGGTGGGTGTGGAGTCCACGCTTTCAGTATCAACAAGATGTGTCTTATCAAGACTTATATCGCCCACATCTACTATACCATCCACCGAGTTAATTGAATCTTTAAACCTAGCTAACAATTCCTTTTCATCTTCAACGTAAATACTCTGACTATCAGTACTCATATAACAACTTAAATCCTTAAGTTTAAGTAATTTCCTAGTAAATTGTTGAGTGATGGCAATGAAACTTGGGATCCAAGATTCATCTGTCGAAGTGGCGGACAATTCATTGAGTGTAATACCTATCGAATATGGATCTTCAGTTAAAGTGGAATCATCTTCATACCTAATATGGATATTCTTAATAGTGATTTGTAAATTATCAACTATTTTGGTAATCAAACTTTCCGTAAATGATTCATTCGATGTGAGGTTGGTTTTGATTTCTTGTTCTATTAATTCCAAGTTATCTAATTTATCTCTCTTAACTTGAAGTTCTCTCTTTCTTTCTTCTTCAGGATCATAATTATCCTGCAAAATAGGTGTAACCAAAAGGTAAACGTCTTCAATTATCACACTAACTGGTTTACCCTTAAGGTTTGCCCACGGTATTTGTAAGGTCAATTCTCCAAGATGCCCAAACTTAGCATCTAAAGGGAGATTGAACTTATCTAAGGATTCTTTCTTAAGTTTAAGGTTTTTCAACTTGACATCTCCATTCCAAATCCCAATGTTCAATTGTTTGGTATCAAAGTTTTCAATGTATGATCCAAGGAACCGATTTAAAATCGTTGCTACAAGTGATTCGAACATTTGGTATGGACGATTATAAAGTTGCGCAGGTTATTGTGGAGTTGATGGTGCTTAACTTTTGTAGTGGTGCGAGTAGCAAGTTTAGAAAGGCTGAGCGGAGGTCCGGCAGATACGATGAGTGTTAATAGATAGGTACCACCTAGGTGTTTAATGGGGATTGGATAAGGTTATTGTAATTTGCATTTGTATTGTTGTTTATTGTATTCACTTATTGTGTACATATGCCTATTACAAGAATCTGAAGAATTCAGTAGAAATGACCATAGAGACTTCTCAGTAATACGTGAACAGTGTATACTCAGAGGAATATGTTTTGACTTGTATACCTTCGAAGAATTTGGGTAATTTATTCAAATAGATACTGTGTACGAACAGGCCATTGGGTGCAACTATGTAGAGGGCAAAAAGTCGCATTAAGGATTTGTATACATATGATGATGCCATTGCTGTATCATTAAGGTTTAGAGTACTCAGTTGAAACTTCCCACTTTAAATGACATCATTGGAAACTTTATATTCAAGACTTTACAGGAAGAGTAGAAGAATGGCTGTAACTTTCCGGTGTAAACAAGACCTTCACAGGTAGTCTGAAACCACAGTGTCACATAATTTGTGTTAGATTGACTACCTTCTTTAACTTAGTTTGTCAGTTAGTCATGAAGCATTTGTATGTTACCTTTAGACATCCACCTCTTACCTTTTGACTATAACCTCTTGGGACCATTTGCCCTATTTATGTCACCAACCCATCAATTGCAATAATAACTTGTCTTCAACTCAGAAGTAAATGCCTAAAGGTATGTTCTTGCCTTCAAGTTATGTTTTAATGAACCAAGTTATGTTCATGAGTTAACTGCTCATTCTACGCCTTGCTTTGGCTCGTTCCGTCGGGGGATTTTTCTTCCCGTAAAAGCATCTCACTTATACACAACCATGGAAAGCTGCACATTCTACAACAAGATCGGAGCATGTCGACATGGAGAGAAATGTTCACGCCGACACATTAAACCAATCACATCATACACAATACTTCTTTCGAATCTTTATGAAAACCCCAAGCTAAATAAGAATAATGATGACGAATTGAATCTTAAACAAGTCCAGATCAACTTTGATGAGTTCTATAAAGATATCTTTGTCTACTTTGCCCGTCTTGGGGAAGTCAAATCCTTGGTTGTTTGTGAAAACGAGAACAATCACTTGAATGGGAATGTTTATGTCCGGTTTAAGACCAGAGAAATGGCCTATGATGCTACTAATAAACTAAATCTTGAATGGTTCAACGGAAGGCCTGTCCATTGTGATTTAAGTCCTGTGGATAACTTTCATGAGGCCAACTGTAGAGCTTACGAAACTGAATCTTGTGAAAGAGACTTCTGTAATTTCATGCATGTAAGGAAACCAAGTGAAAAGGTAAAGAGGCAGTTGTTTGATGGTCAAGAGAAGGAGACTCTATTAAGGGATTTGGAAGCATTGGGTGAGAAGATTGACGGTGGAGATGTTAAGGAGTTAAATGAAGATATAAAGGAGAATGTAGAAGAGGTTGAAAAGAAACCAGAGGATGAGGTTGTGAATAATGTTGGTTCTGTTGTTGATCAATTGTTTGCATAATTGATGAGATATGGGTAATTTTCAAGATGAACTTGTCTGGAATACCTTGTAAGGTGATGCCATGCTGTTGGCATAGTTCCAGAGTATGATACGAGGATTCTATTCAGCTGCGCTGATGAACAAGAGCTCGTGCAAGAGCTCGTGCAAGAGCTCGTACAAGAGCTCTCTTAGGACTGGTTATTGTTCCTGCACTGACAATAAGACAGGATTCGAATTCTGAAGTTCATCTGAAACATGAGCTCCATTCACAAAGTTGAATTCAGGTGATACATAAATGCCTACAATACAACTCTATATAATGTATAGAATAAAAATCCATCACTACCAACTTATCTAATTCAAATACTGTTCACCTCGTGTTATAGACCTCGTACGATCTTATCTCACTCCAAGTACTTTTTTACCGAATCAACCCTTTGTTTTGTAAAAGCTTGCATACATTAAAAAAACACTTACGAATCGTCTCCTATATCCTTACCTCTTTCCTGTCACTATACCAATAACATTATCTTTTATTATTCTCATTTCGCTGATTAGGCGTTCGTTATGGTATCGAAAAACCAAATCGCCCAATTAAATCAACTCATGTTCAGGTCCCCGCTAAACTTAAAACTAACAGCGAGGCGGAATACATTGAGCACTCTTCGAATAGGATTAATTAAGAGGGATTTAGGATTGATTAAACGGAACTTTAGTATGACACAGAAAGTATTGAATATAAAGAAAGATATAAAGACAGATAGTACTGTACCTAGACCTAAGATTGTTGATTATAGAGGCTTACATGGTTCAGAAATAAACATTAAAGATACTCTTGTGAGTGAAACAGAAGCTGCTTTGTTTGGTTCGCACAACGTGGAACCTGTTGCTCATAGTCATACTCATGGACCTGGAGGTGAATGTGAAGTTGTTAATGATTCTTCGAATGTGACAAATTCAACAGAGCATTCAGAAAAGTCCAAGGTCTCATCAGGACATTCACATTCCCATGATGATACACATGATCATTCCCATGATTCACACTCGTTATTTCATTCCCATACCCATACTCACAACCCGCTCCTAACATCCTCGTTATCCAATCCAGCTGTTAAAATTACTTGGATAGGACTTTTGGTTAACATTGTCATGGCTATTACTAAAGGTGCTGGTGGTGTTTACTTCCATTCCCAATCTTTAGTGGCTGATGCAATTCATTCTGTTTCAGATATGGTTGCTGATTTTCTTACGTTGGCTACCGTTAATGTAGCCTCCAGGGTTGGAACTCCTCAAAACTTCCCTCTTGGTTATGGTAAAATTGAAACAGTGGGCTCAATCCTTGTTAGTGGGGTCTTGTTGTTTGCAGGTATTTCCGTTGGTTGGTCTTCATTGTTACAAATCTTTGAATTCTGGTTACCAAGCGTGCATGAGTACGCCCTGGCCATTCAAATTGGACACTCCCATTCTCATCATGACCATGACTCGCATGATCATAGTACTACTCCAAATATTAATGCTGCATGGATTGCAGGAGGTTCAATAGTAGTTAAGGAACTACTTTTCAGAAGAACAATGAAAGTGGCTATCCAAACAAACTCAAAGGTTCTTGTTGCTAATGCCTGGCATCATCGTGTTGATTCTTTGACATCCTTGGTTGCACTTATCACCGTCACTGGTGGATTCTTATTGGATGTTGCTTGGTTAGATCTGATAGGTGGCTTGGCTGTTGCTGTTCTTATTATTAGAGCAGGTTGGGCAACCTTTAAAGGTGCTTGTTTTGAATTGGTAGATAGAGGTGAAAAGAGCGGGGGAGAGTTGTATTCGAAAATAAATGGTATTGTTTCAAGTGAGGTGGATCTCTTGGATTCCAGGTTTATATTGAAGGATTTATCGGTATTGCTGTCTGGTGCAAATACTAATGTTTTTTTTACATTGGTTAGTGGGGAAGATTTGGGTTTGGGAGAATTGACCGCCATTGAGGAGAGACTTAATGGGGTCATTAGGGAAAAGGATGAATTTGTCAAGAGGGTTTATGTTAAGTTTGAAAAAAGTGACAGCTGAGCCCCTAGCAAACATTTGTCTGCTCCGTAAGACGCACTTGTAAACTACAAGACTAAGCAATCCGAAATTGTTTTTACATTTACGTTACATAACATTTCGTTGTATTGCATGTACATTAAAATAGTTTCATAGAATTTATCTTTTATCTTCCAAATGTAAACTGTAATAGCTCATTGCGGTAGGTGGAGTGTAGATGTCACCACATATCTACTCTTCATAACTAAAGCTATATCATTTCAAGTCTCATCTATTACAACTCTTGCTCTATGTACAATATCTATCTACATTCTCTCTACTTCTTGGATCTCTTCTTCTTCTTCTTTTCCTTGCTTTCACCGCCTTCAATAAATTTCAAAATGTCATCAACGGACTGCGAAGAGATGGTTGGATCAGAACTTATTTGCTTAGCAGCAATCTTCTTAGGCTTCGCCTTTTCAACCACAGGCTTTTGCTTCTTTTGTTCTCTTTCCTGTCTCTTTTGCTCTTCCAAATATTCAAAGTACTTGGCAATACTGCTAACGTAATTGGCCAGTTGTTTGGTCAAAACGTCATCTGGACCAATGGTTTTGGTAAAGATTTCAGTACAAATAGTAAATAAGTCGAATGATTCCTGGTATTTTTCCAGGTTGAGTAACAGTAACCCGTAAGAGTGGTAAATACTACCACTAATTTCAGAGATTTTTCCGTTAAATTTCAATGAAAGGTCTAAAGCTTGCTGATAGAACAAACCAGCTTCAGCGTACAACTTGGATTGCATTAAGTTACCAGCAATGTTACTCAAGGTTGTAATCAAATTCGGATGATCTTTTCCATAAGCTTCGTACCAAATCGCGAACGCTTGTTTATAAATTTTTAAAGCATTAACCAAATCTGTGTTTGCAGTTTCATAAAATCCGGAATTCATATACGCGGTCACCGTATCATAAGAATCAAACCCAGTAGTTCTTTCGGAAATGATAATGACCTTACGAGCAATCAAAGCAGCTTGAGAGGACAAACCTAATTCGGCAAATAAGCGGGCAATTTGTGTATAAAGATTGACTGTTTCTGGACTAATAACTCCATAGATTTGCTCTTGAATGTTCATTAATTCATTCAATAACAGAACTGTAGTTTCAGTTTTCTCTTGTGCTCTTGCTGTCTGGAAGATTTCGTCTATGATGGAAGATTTGTAATCGGAATCCTTTACGAGTGGAACGAAATTTACAATATCCTCGGCTGAGAATGGAGCTCCCGGAATATCAGTTGGGGGAGTGGTTTCAATTGCCGTATCTTTATCCTTTGACTCAATTCTAACGTGTTTGACCTTCTTTCCATGCCCATTGGTTGTCTTTTGGATCCCCTTAGGGACGATATCGGTTGCAACATTTTCAGCAAAAAAGTCTTTCGATTTCCATTGGATACCAAACTTGAGAGCAATCTCTCTTAATAATTGAACAGGTTGGATCTCGGAAGTCCAGGAGTCAGATAAAGTAAATCTGAACCTGGAATAAACTTCTTGTTCGATTAATTTGAACACCTTTTCGGACGTTAAATTGGTGAATTCAGTATCTTTTGCAGAAGCAAATTTCTTGATTTCTTCTGAAATCACAACGGCCGACTTAACAGAATTGAAAAGACAATTATGGAAGTGTGCAACCAAATCAGTGAGCAAATAAAGTGGAATGTTTGATGAAAGAGTACGCAAAATATGCTTGGATGCTCTTGCAATCATTTCCTGTACTGCTACTCTCTTGAGTGACTTGTAGTTTGCAATAAATGGTTGGAATGTTGCGCTTGTTTCTGCTGGAGCAGCTTCTTCGTCTTCAGTGCTTTCTTTGGCAGACTCAACCTCAGGAGTCTTACTTTCATGAGTATGAGAATGACCACCATCATGAGTATGGAAATTAACACCATCATGGGTGTGTTCATGCGAATGTTCGTCGTGGGTATGTTCATGAGCATGTTCAGCTCTTTCAAGTTCTTCGATTTCCTTTTGGGCCTTAGCAATCTCATTCTGATGTTGCTTCTGTTGAAGTTGTTCAGCCTCTTCCTTTTCAATCCTCTTCAAGTCAATTTGCTCGACAAAGTATCCCAAATATCTCATACTGATCCCACTCTTATGTAACAAGTCGGTCAAGTGTGTTCCATCAAATGGAACACTTGGATCAGCCAAGAATTCTTCAATAAGTACCTTGACAAATTTTGACAATTCTCTAACTTCTTTCTTATCCTCAATATCATCCTTTGAGTCAGGTGAGAAGGTGTCTGGGTTGAAAACAAATTTTTCTGATGGTAAGGTAAACTTGGCCTTTTCTTCGTCAGTCAATTTTCCAGTCTCTTCTTCAATATAAGTAGTGATTTGACGCTTCCACCATTCAGAAACAGCTTCGTGACGAACCAAAGCTTCTCCGTGAGGATACGATGACTCGGTTCCGTCATAAAATGCTTCGGTAAACTCAATATCTCTTGGAACGGTTCTGTACAAGTCGATGACGTACTTTCTACCATCAGTTCCTTTAATTCCCTTGGTTTCCTTTGAAACAATTAATTTACCGTCAGATTCAACTTCTCCTTTAACCTCGTGTGACTTCAAATGGAAAGTCTCAGCAATTTGGGATAAAGGTTCGTCAAAGCTTTCATCACGTAAAATGGCTTGGTTATCAGATGATAACCCATATGAAACCTTTTCCTCATCTGTTTGTTCAAAGATCCCAGGAACAGGAGCTTGACAAATAACACGACGACCCATATAATCAACAATGGTGGTGACCAAAGAATGAACTCCTGGAGAATCGATTCTGTTTAAAATCTTAATTGCTTGGATATCTTTATTTGCTGTGTACCTAGCAGCATCAATTCCTCCTGTAGCTTCGAAAATATCAACAGTTGTCGATCCTGAAGTATAAAAGATTCCATTTTTCAAGTAGATTTGTTTTTCGAAATCTTCACTTGGATCCATTGCCGTAAGATTACCTTTAATTATATTGATTGCAGTTTCAGTGGCAGTCTTGGTGAATTCAGCCAAAGTCTTGTGAATGATCTTTTCCTTCAAAACACGTTCTTGGAAAGTATTATTAGGCAATTCTCTGATTTGTTGGACGTCAGCGTTCCAATCGCGAATATAATCAGATCCATCAACACCATTCTTTAATAATGGCAATTGATAACGAGATGGATCAGGGTAACTCTTGATTGGTTGAACCAACCATGGGGAAGATAAATTACCTAGTAAGTAAGACTCTGGATGTTCGATTTCTCCGAGTTTTACCTCATTATCATTAATCACTTTCGTGAATTGCTTAGAGTTGGAACTAATCAAGTTGTAAAGCAAGTAGTCTGAATTACCCTTCTTAGTTGGGTTGAAATTGGTGGTGGATGATGAATTCACAAAAAACCCGGAAAAATGACAAGTGATGTTAAGTATTTCATTTTCTAAGGTTTGCAATGTCAAATAAAGAAGATCCCCTTTGGTTCTTTGGACTGGGGGAACAGGCCATTGAGAGAGCGAAAGCGACCGGATTGGTAAGATGATTGGAGGTACCGATCTTGGTGAATGTTTCAAAAGGTTGGTGGAGCCAAAGAAAGATTTGGATACAGCCTGGATTTGAGTTTTGGTTTCTGGGGAGATTTCTTTTGTAGTAGTCTCGTCAGATGGAGTAGTTCCATCTGTGGAATCACTTCCAGCAGAAGAAACAACTTCGGAAGATTCCTCCAAAGTAGCCTCACTAGTCAAGTCCAATTCGTTAAACCTGCTTACCCCAGATTCATCAAAAGCATCGAAATAATGTAATCCAATCACATCTCTAAAACGAATAATTTGATCATAAACACCAGCCAAATTGTAAGGTCTTTCACGGACTTCCAAAGTGACATTGGACAATTCAGCTCCATTGAAAATTTCTTGGAAGGTTGAACTTTCATCAAAGTTTTGGGCAACATCTTCATTTCCGAAATAAATGTCATAGTTGGTTAAAAGTCGAGTGGCTGGCAAAATCAGTAATGCTTGTTTCAAGTCATTGAGTGTTTCCGTAATAATTGACGGGATTTCCAATGCCTTGGAGGAAATACTCCTTGGAAGGGCTACTTTTAAGGTGAACTCCTTCGTTTCTGGTTCTTCGACAGACATGTTGGACGTTGAAAAATTTTTGTGGAGAAATGCGAGAAATCATGAACAATCCTTGAAGTTACTTTTGTATGGAAAGTCTAAACTTTGAATGATTTGGACTGCGATGTAATGTTTGATCCCTTAGATGATGATTTAGCAGGTTCTCTGTTCTGTTTTCACTGACTTTGTATGATTCTTACAATTACCTAAAGTGGTGTCGTCAGGATTCGAACCTGGGGAAGAACTTTCTCCGGTGATAAGATCATATCTGTGAATAGTACTTCTCTAACTAGTTGTTCTTGGTGGTGTCTCAGTATGTAATGAACATTCTTACAAAGCTGAATCTGTTTTCATTTATAATACTTGGCTTGCTAAATAGTCTGAGTCGAATAACCGAAGAATTCCAGTGGTTGCAAATTTTCTTAATAATTGTGGAAATTGATCAAAATTAATTTAAATAATTTCGTATTTACAGTTTATTGGTTATTCATTAATTTCATAAGTAGGTTTATTCACGCTTTGTCCATTTACTTTCTTAATATTTTTGAGAATTGACCGAAGGGAGAGCTATGCTCGATTAGAAATACATCTGAAGTTGAATTGTGCTATATTCACTTTGTCATAGTGTACTCTTTTGGGTTTTTGAAAGTCTTCAATATTAAAGGCACCAAATTACAACATAAACATTTCGCCAACTAACGAGTGAATGTCACCCTGACCTAAATAATAAAATTTCAAGTCTATTCTGTCAATTACTCTTATATCCCTACTCAAGCAATTGTTTAAGATGATTATTTTGTTTACTCCATAAGCAATTGCTATATATGTTCTATACGAAGTGTGTGTAAGTCAGTTATTGCCAATAATTCAACAAGTAAATACTCTATACGAGCCTATACCCTATTTAAGCTAAAAAACAGTTGAGACTGTAAGCTGAAACAACCTGAGGCTCTATATAAGATGAAGCACCCTGAGACTCTATATAAGATGAAACACCCTGAGATTCTATATAATAAAACACCCTCAAACTCTATGTTCTAGGTTCTCTTGTCTAGTTCTAAGATTCTCCAAAGTATACCTCTAGTAAATCAATATACTTTCATTTTATACTTGGACTCACACAGCAAATTCAAATTCTGTTCATAACTTCCCCATTCTTCAGTCTACCTTCAGTCTACCAAAATTTCGATCCACGTTTTGTAAATAACGCGTACGTTTTCATCATGAACTGGCCTTTCCATATAGCATTAACAATTGCCCATATTGTTGGCCTACTATTATTCCTAAGAGGTTTCTTTCCATCTAAGGTTGTTCTTCCTGGTACCAATGAATTTGAAGTGGAAGGGGTTTCTCCATTCATCCAAAATGGACATGCTAAATTTGATAAATTCATTCTCATGGTAGTTGATGCAATGAGATCAGACTTCTGTTTCTCAGACAAGTCTGAAATGACATTCCTTCATTCTTTAATCAATAATGGTAAGGCCATACCGTTCACGGCGTTTTCAAATCCTCCAACAGTCACTTTACCAAGATTAAAAGGTATAACCACAGGTGGTGCTCCGAGTTTTTTAGATGCAATCATAAACGTTGCCGATAATTCAGAAGGTCTTAGTGGAGATTCATGGGTAGGGCAATTTGTAGGAGCAGGGGATGAGGGAGACATGCATAAAGAAAATATAGAAAAGTCATCCAAGAACAAACGGTCCATCAACTTTTTTGGTGACGATACTTGGTTGAAGCTATTTCCTGACACTTTCACAGAATTCGAAGGTACCAATTCTTTCTTTGTTAGTGATTTTACAGAAGTTGACAACAATGTCACCAAGCATTTGGAGTGGCAATTACCAAAACAGAATGTTAAAATAAAATCGCAGTCAAAGTCGCAAGCTAACTGGGACGGACTAATTCTTCATTACCTCGGTTTAGACCATATTGGCCATAAAGGTGGACCTGATTCAACTTTCATGAAGCCAAAACAGAGGGAAATGGATGGTATACTCGAGCAATTATACGATTCCATAGATGACAAAACTTTGATAATCTTCATGGGAGATCATGGAATGACCGAAGGTGGAAACCATGGAGGTTCTTCAGCAGGTGAAACAAATGCTGCAATGACTTTCATTTCAAGGAATGCTTTTGATCGCTTGGAAAAAGTCCCCGAGGCTCCATTACCTTGGAACCCCGAATATGAATATTACAATAAGATCAATCAAATTGACTTGGTGCCTACTTTGGCAGCATTGTTGAACTTCCCAGTTCCAAAGAATAATCTCGGAGTTATGATCTCTCAATTCCTCCACCTTTGGCCTCAAGCCCTGCACTTTTCTATCTTGAGAGAAAATTGTAGACAGTTCATGGACTTGTTTGTAGGAAAGTATGGTAAACAATACTCGGGAAAGCATAAAGAGGTTTATGACAGTTGGGAGAATGTACTGGTTCAGAACGTCAAGGGAAGATCAAAGGTTGAGAATGACCGGGCTGAACAAGTACAGGAGCTCTTACTTAAAATCCAATCCATTTTATCTGAATCAGCTACGAATTACAACTACAAAGACATCAAGTATGGGTATAGTCTCATTCTTGTTTCGGCGGTGTTACTGACTGTTCTTTTCACGCATTATTTCATTCAACAATCGAAGCCATTAACATTTGGATTCTTGGTATTCACCTTTGCATACGCAAGTCATTTCCATGGATCCTCCTTGATTGAAGAAGAACACCAAATCTGGTGGATCTTGTCTGTTACCGCAGTGGTTATCTTCTCATACTACTACAGAATGTTGAATCAGTACACTCTCACGCTTCTTGTTGGCCTTCGCTTGGTGCGGGCCTGGGGGAATAGTGGGCAGAAGTATTCCTCCGAAACCGTTTCATCTTATTTATTGGCTAATCCAAGTCTACTTTGGGTGCTTATTATTTTGACCTACGTATTCTATGGCGCTTCCATTTACTTTCAAGGGGGTATTAGTAGGATTCGTGGTACCAACTTGGTAGCGTTTGTGATCATATTTGTCTGTATATCGTTATCGGTTTCATTCAAGCTTTGCCAGTATTCCAACGATGGCCATGATGTCCCAATCTGGCTTAACTGGTATTTTGAGTGGATCTTGAACAGTTTCACCGGAAGCTCCGCTAAACCGGGCAGCTTGAACTTGGACAAGTTTCAACTCCAAACAATCAACACCCAGCTCTCTCAGTTTTCTTCAGTTCTTGTTGGTGGGTTGCTTATTTCAAGAATGCTCATTGGAAATCGTATCCCTAGTAAGATCACCGATGTCTCCAACATCTCCACTATTTACCTCCTTCACCAATCAAGGTATGAAATCATTCCAATCTTCTTGGTTTTTTTCCTTGTGAAGTATTCCTTTGCAAAGTCACTCACCAAGTTGAAGCTCCAGAATAGAATCGACAACCTTCTATTGGTGGCAAGTATTTTTGTCATATGCATACAGAACTTGTCCTTCTTCTCGGTTGGTAATACGAACCTGTTGGCCACTGTCGATTTATCCAATGCATATAACGGCATCAAGGTTTATGATGTACTTTTGGTGGGTTTGCAGACTTTTGTCTCCAATTTCAGTGTTGTTATCTTCTGGTCAATTTCATCGTTGCAGATCATCTTTGAACTGGAGGAGATCACGAGCAATAGAAGTAACTCATTAGATTTGTCCATTTTGAAAAGAAGGATCTTGTTGGTGAAGTCGGCCATTTCCTTGGTATTCTACGGTATTTCGGCTGTCAGTCTAATCGGTTCGTGCATCCATTTAAGATTCCACTTGTTCATATGGACTGTGTTCCTGCCGAAATTATTGTATTTCGGAGCATGGAGTGCGTTTGTTGCTGGGGGTATTGATTTGGTATTAGCGGCATTGATTATCTGAGGCTTTCCTGGATGTCGGTAGGGAAAGATAGTATATTGACAAAGATAGCAGTAATATGGACAGCACGAAATTTAGAAAACATTTAGAAGATGCAGATTATGATATATAAACTAATATTGCAAAGTTTTGAAGTGTACTAAAGTTGAGAGCCTTTTTGGGTACTCATTGCCTTTAATTCCAACTACATCTTATGGCTTCCACCAGTACATATCATAACTACAATTAAGAAATATAATTTACCTTATGAAGCGGCTGCAGAATTAAATGACTAATTACTCTAGATATACTATAAATACAAATACCACACGAAAGAGGGTAGTTTGGAAAGTTTTGGTCTAATGGCTGGATCCGATGTGCTGAAGAGGGTTAAAGAAACCTTGCAAATGGTTAAAGATTCTTACTTCAGGAGGTGTCCCTATATGTTACAGTAGTAACAGAGCTTGAGTAACACTATTTTGCAGATCTTCACATTAAAAATATTACCATACCTAATAAAATTGCAGAATCTTTCGTTAAGCTCGAATATCTACTGCAATAATGGATCCCTGAAATGCTCTTGTTGATTGATAAACTTCTTCGCCTTTCTATCAAACTGATCTGCGCTTCTCAATTGTCTTGCCCAGGTTCTCTTTTGTATAGCCAATTGAGCCTTATCCTTAACAGTCAACATATGTCTTGTCTCTGCTGCAATGACTGTACCCTGACCTTCACTCAATACCCTTTCAGGTACAAGATATTGTTGGTAGTACTTGTTGTTTTGACGATGACCAAGAATTGTACCCGAGGGAAGTATGAGTTCCTTGCTTGCATTTTGATACGCCAAGTTGTGTTGAACTGGAATGTCATTTATACTTTCATTGTCGTCATTATCGTTTTCAGCATCTTCTTCAGCTTCAAGGTCTTCCCATTCTTCATCTACCTCATCAATACCTTCATAAGTACTGGTAAAATCATAAAAGTCGGAGATCTCCAACTTTTCTTCTTCACTCTCATACGGAATTCTCATATGCCTCTTTTGTTTCATATGTTCTCTAACAGCTTCGGCATTACGTCCTTGGTAGTTACAAGATATACAGAAACCAAAACTGATCTTTTCTCCAAGATACGAGATTAAACCAGGTAAATCAATAAGATAGTTTGGTTCTGGGATATAAAGTCCATATGTTTTGAACATGTATTGGACATTTTCTTCAACGGTTTCGAAGGTTTTGTTGTCCTTTGGATGGGAAAAGAGACAAGTGGTTGGTGGGATAATAACACGGGATGCAAGTTTTTCTTCAAGAAGAGCGATTTGTTCAGGTGTAAGATCGTTACCTTCTGTTATTCCTTCTTCTTGTGATGTTTCGGCTTCAGTAGGTATTTTTCCTTCTACTGACAGTATTTCAGATTCATCTTGTACTGGTATGTCAGTTTTGACTTGTACTGTTTCGACTTCTTCAGCTTTCACTGGAACTTCACCGCCTTCCACTATTTCACCTGCTTGCTCTTTTGCTTTCTCAACTGCTTCCAAAAGAACCCGCCTCTTCTCACGTAAAGCTTCCTTTTCTCTTCTACGTTGTTCCTTCTTTGTTATTTGCTTTTCTTTCTTAACTACAACCTCTTCTGTGATGCTCAACAGCGATATCTTCAAGGTGAAAACATCCTCATCAATAGCAGGCAAATCGGCAACTCTTCTCTTCAAGTTGTACCGATGCCAATCTGATTTCATGTGGATACGTTGATCCTCATGTGTTGGGAACCCAAGACTACACGTATTACAGGTAAACATGCTGTTGACTAATTGAAAATTTTAGCGTGATCATATGCGATGGCGATGAGGAGAGAGTTTGGTGAAACTATTTTATATGCAGGTAGGTCAAATGATAGTTATGAAGATATTCAAATTGTCTAGGCATACTCCAGATTGTGAAACAGAAAGACAAGGGGTTATCCAGTAGTACTACTTTAGAATTTGAAGGGATTGTCAAATGAGGAGCGCTGTCAAATTTTGTTGAAGACTTGACATTTTGCAGCCATTTTACTGAGTAGTATAGCAAGGTTTAGAAGTCTAAGGGAGTCAAATATTTGGTGTACAATATCATTGAGCTGCCAAGTTTGCTGAAAGTAAAACTCTACAAGAAGTGTTCAAGAAGAATCTATAATGTAGGGGTGAAGAAGTCTTCAAGAAGAATCTATAATGTAGGGGTGAAAATGTTGAGAACTGGCAATGAGGTTCAAATAAGATACTATAAGGAAGACTATGAGGGCTGTACAACTAGTCTATACGAGGAAATGGCAAGTAGAGGAGAGGTCTTGGCTCAAGGGATTGTAGAGAGGCAAAGAAATATCCGCCAACGTAATATTCAGCATCTCTTTTCTGCCTCATTAAAAAAATCAAGGCATCGGAAAACCATAGCACCATGACGGAAGACTTATTCACTCCGATCCTTCCCAAGGTTGTACAGACTATTCGAGCATCTTCTGCATTAGCAGCTCAAGATGTTAATTTTTACAAGTCCATCGACTCGCAACTTTCTAGTGAATTGGATACTCTGTCCAAGGCTCTCTTTGATCTTACCAAGCGATTGATTCTGATCACTGGTGAAGAAGAAGTGTTGAAATTTGGTAAAGAAAATATCTCCAGTGACTTGTCTTGGAAACCTATTGGGAACTTGCTTGATCTGATCTTTGAGAAGATTGATATATCTATTGATAAGTTAAGTGGAAAACCTAATAGCACCAATATAGAAGAGGTGAATGTAGACAAAAATAGGAAAATAGTCAAACCTCAGCTTCAATTTAAAACTAAGGTTGATAATCTGGAAGATGGGCCATTCAAGCCTAAGTTAGTTTCCAAGCCTAATGCTTTAAGTTCGAATGAATCTTCTTCAAAACAACTGGAGTTACTTTCCTTGGAACTTATTACTCCATTGCAAAATCCAGATGAGGGTGATGTTGCCGTAGATCCCCCTTACTACCCCCACCCTTATGAAAAAGAGATTGATTTGCAACCATACAATCCCGTCATATTAAACAAAGCCGAACCAATCCCATCAACTGATTGGAATACAACCACTGCCATTTGGGTGGATACTCCAGAAAAAGTGTTAGAAATGGTCCAAACCTTGAAACAAGCTACTGAAATAGCTGTGGATTTGGAACATCATGATTACCGTACTTATTATGGGATAGTATCACTTATGCAAATTTCAAATAGAAATCAAGATTGGATCATTGATACGTTAATACTTAGAGATGATCTCCAACCATTGAATGAAGTGTTCACCAACCCTCAAATCACCAAAGTTTTCCATGGTGCATTTATGGATATCATTTGGTTACAACGAGATTTGGGACTTTATATCGTATCGTTATTTGATACGTTCCATGCATCAAAAGCACTTGGGTTTCCTAAATTATCATTGGCGTACCTTCTTGAGACCTATGCATTATTCAAAACATCCAAAAAGTATCAATTGGCAGATTGGAGAATAAGGCCGTTGGAACCAGCCATGTTATCGTATGCTCGTTCTGATACGCATTTCTTATTGAATATTTTTGATACCTTAAGGAATAAACTTATAGAACAAGATAAACTAGCACATGTTTTATCTGAGTCCCGTGAGGTGGCCAAGCGTAGATTCGAGTATTCCAAGTTCAGACCAACTACCAATTTCAAGAATGTGGTTTGTCCAACTGGCTTAAGTGATCCACTTGATTCTTTAATTGGCCAATATAACATCCCAAATCAACAAAGACCGTTGGTCGAGGTTTTGTATACATGGAGAGATGTCATTGCAAGGAAAGAAGATGAATCAGTTAGGTTTATAATGTCTAACCAACTTCTTGTTAGTTTGGCGAATTTGCAACTGCCCATTGATCTGAAAAAAGTTTTAGGGTGTCTGACATTTGTAAGTGATCATGTTAGATTGCATGCCTTGGAATTGGCAAGTCTTTTGGAAAGTGTAAGTGTTGAAGAAGAGGAAGAAGCAGAGGAAGAAGTTGCGGATTTTACAGCAGTAGGCGTTGCATTTAATGAAATATCAAAAATTAGATCCGAGAATGCCTTACTAGAAGGTGCTTCTTCATTTAGAGAGGTGTTGTCTAAAGATGAAGTGACCTTTGAGTTTGTAAATGGGAAGGTATTAAAACATGATTTTTCGAAAGAGAAGTTCGAAAGATTATACAATGGATTGGCATTACTAAGGAAGTATGTCGGTGATGAATATACTGAAGAAGGTGAGTATGATGAAGTAGACGAAGAAGAAATTGAAGAGGAAGTTGAATCAATCGTACCTGAAGTTAACTCCAAAATTGTATTGGATAAGACGCTCGATCAAAATGAGGTGATATCGATTCGTAAAAATAGAACTCAACACAATAAGAAGGTCGAGGCTGAGAATTCTCTTCCAGTGGATTATTCAAGTAGTGATAAGATATTGCTTGAGGGGAAGAAGAAAAAGAGAGATCCTAAGAACCAAAAGAAGAGATCATTTGATCCTTATAGAATTGAGAGTGAGGGTCCAGCTCCAGCCAAGAGGGCCAAGGTTATTAATATGGGTAAGACAAGTACCTTTACAAAGAAGAGGAAGTAAGTGTGCGTGTGAGGCCAATACAAATGCTCACTTCGACTTGCCCTTTGACTAAGCGCATCCTTGTATTATCTTATAGTTAAATCTAACAAGTCTCAACCGAGATTATTATAGAATGAATGTAGCATGAAGAGTAGAATGAATGTAGCATGATGAGTAGAATGAATCCTGTCTATAAATTTAAAAGTAAGTACTTATTGTAGTCAAGACTTTATAAGAAAGTTCTTGAATCCATTCCCATCCTACTTTGGCATCACTACTGGGATATAATGCGCTTACATAATCTTCAAAATTTACGAACTTAGCCAAAATCGCGTCTACCATTCACAGCCTACGCATGTCGCTTCCATCAACACTCCAGTCCACGCTAACGCCCAATGAATTATCCTTTCTAGCGGAGAATAGTCCAATTGTTATTCTTCCGAGATACTCCATGAAGAAAATACAACTCATAGGGACCATTATTCCTTCTTTAACAGCCATGAGAAGAGAATCAGTTCCACTCTGGATCGCCTTAATCCTCAAATCCCAAGATAAATGTAGTATAGTACCACCAGAATGGTTGAGCTTGACGTACCTAAGAGAGAAGTATGAGCAAGAGATTCGAAACCCAAACAAGTTCAGTGATTTGCCAAATAATTGGTTGGAAATCCTGAAAATCTTACTTGCCAAAGCTAGTGAGGACTTATTGGACCCGTCATATCAATTAAGGTCCACGCTACAGGATTTGCGAGAAATCAGATTGGTCAAATCAAGAAAGGGGTTGGGTGAATTGAATGAGAGTCATTTGACGTTGACGAGGTTGAGTTTGATGGAGATTAATGAGATGAGAGGCTTTGTTTTGGGGGTCATGGGGAAAATGATGGACATAACTGCTGGGGGTGTTGAGGAGGAGGAGGAAGAGGATGACCAGTGAGGTAGCGGTTAATGTATTCGGAGCAGTTGCTTTGTTTGACCAGTGAGCGTAGCGGTCAATATATTTTGGAGCGGCTGCTCCATTAGATACCCCAGTGAGTTGAACGGGAGAGTAAGTGGAGGGAAGCCAGTACAACTTAGCGAGGATTTTGGACAATATCAATAAGTTTGTAATGCATTATACTCTCATGTTGGCCTCAAGTTGCAGAATTGTCAAATGACTGATCCTCCTAGAGATGTAAGCATAATAGAGCTTGAAGAGTAAATAGGGAACTTGGATAAGTAAATAGGAGTCAACGACTCAAATTGTAGATTAATTGTGGCATAATAATAGATATCACTCTACGAACCAAAGTCACATAGATGTGTATTTGTAGTTATTACTTACCAATAGTGAATTGTAAATGGATCTACCAGGAAGGTCTATATGAAGGGAAAATAGGACTTGAAGGACTTCAAAAGTACTAAGTAAATAAGAAGACTTTAAATGACTAAAAACTGACACAAGACAGAACTAAGCAAAGACTTTAAAAGAGACTACAAAGAACTGAAACAAGACAAAACGAACATCAAAAAGTGGTAGCATCACGCCAATGATCTTAGATATTTGGAAATCTGTGAGCATCGAATTTTAGTGAAGTTATAGTGCTGAAAGTCTCTATTTGTATTGCTGATAAATTTGTAGTGTAAGAACGTCAAGCAGGACCATGATTTCAACAGTCTTTCAAAACTTGGAAGGTGCTCAAAAAGTAAATCTTTTCAATAGTAATGTAGCATTAAGATCATTAACCCACCATTGACCCCAGTGATAAAACGACTACTATTTAAAACTGGTCTACTTTTAAAGTTTCAGTCTGGGAGTAAAATGTTATATTAATAATCAAATTTGGAATAAACATGGAGAAGTAATATCGAAATCGGGCTACAACTTAAGAGAATAATGGATTCGATTAATAAAACAATTATCCATTTGGCTGCAAAAAAAAACAAAATTAAAGGTGCATAAGATTTGCAACAATACTGCCAAAGGTTTAGTTGCAAAATAAATCAAGAATAGATGAGCCATAGTAAAAATTTAAAAGGTAGCTTCCGAATATATCCCGATTATGAACAATACTTGAGAATGGCGCTATTTATTGGATATTCATGAGGTTGACTAATGAGAACTTAAGCTTCAGCTTGTTGAATGAGTGATTGATATGACTTGCACCAAGAGTATATAGTACCCAAACGAAGACCATTTGGAACATTTGGCTCATATAAGTGTGCTCTTTTCCAAGCATGCTCCTTCAGGTCGGGCAATCGTGCTCCTTCACACTGGCAGTGCACACAAGCACCTCACAAAATCCAGTGCGCCTGTGGATCTGTCCGTCAAAATTCAAAACGCTATCCCTACTGATCCACCCCAGCACTGCCTACTGATCCAAACCATCCCAGCACTCCCTATTGATCCAAACCACCACGCACTTCCAATGAACAAAATCTCCACGCTAAACCAACAATTCATCTCCAACCTTAAAACACACCAACTTATCACATCCAACAAACGAAACCTCATTCTTCTGATTCTTAAATCAACAACCACTAAAAGAGAAGCCAGAAATTATCTAGAGAAGTACCAAAATCAAGTCAACGCTTCAACAGACACTCAAAGAGATGTCTATGTTAGTAGATTTCTTGAAAAGAAGCCAAATCCTTTTGGTGGCATTTATGAACTGGATGGTAGGAGACTTGAAGAAATTAAACTTCGAATCGCCATCTTTAAGATCTCTTCGCAGGACATATCCGATTGGCTGGGAATAAGAGAGACACTAAAGAGATTGGTGTACTTGGGTATCAGTCCAATAATAATCTTAGAAGAAGGAAAGGTTGGAATCGATTTCAAATATGAAGAGAGATATATGGAAGAAGAGGGTCGTAGGGTTTCAAATGGCATTTCGAAGGGTTCGTTGGAGTCCGTTAATGATACAGTCAAGACGACCGTTTTAAGGTCTTTATTCACATTAGGTAGTCTGTTACATAATCCTGAATCATTATCCCCCCAAGATCAAAAAAAAAACCAGCCCCGAATTCAAACAGATATTAACCAAATTCTTCTACCACTATACCAGCATATCATCCCGATTATCCAACCTATGATCTACGACACAACCACCCAATTCCAATACTTTGGCAAGTCTACCTCCCTCTTGGGAGAAATCTGTAGTACTTTGTTGCGGCGAAAAAAGCTACTTAGTATAGAGAAAATCATAATGGTTGATAAGAACGGAGGAATTCCAAGCATTGAACGAAACCAAACGAGTCATGTTTTCATAAATCTTTCACAAGAATATTCGGACATTGTTTCCGAGCTCTATATCGGACACATTAATCCGAAAATCAGGGATGTTCATTTGAATAACCTTCATACCATGAATAAGGTCTTGAGTAATATCCTGAGCATACTGGAGAATGATGACACGACTGGAATCATCACAACTCCCGAAATCATGTCCATCAATGATGATCAATTGAACCCTATCATATATAATGTTTTGACAGATAGACCTATTATCTCCTCATCATTACCAAGCTCATCAACGAGAACTCCCAAATTGTCCACGTCGATTTTAAAAAAGGGGGTGGATGTAAAAGTTTATGATGTTGGTGTATATCCTTATCATGATGGATTCACGTTGACGAATCTCTTCAAACATAAGATTGTAAATAAAGACCGATTAGTTGAATTGATTAATGATTCCTTTGGTAAAAAACTAGATACTGCCACCTATATCAATAGAATCAACCTCAATGTTGCAACCGTTATAATTCTTGGTGATTATGATGGTGCTGCAATAATCACCTATGAGAAAGGGGTTCCATATTTGGATAAATTTGCTATTGCAAAGAGGAATCAAGGATTACCTGGATTGGCTGATATAATATTTAAGATCATTTTACAATCTCATCCGAAAGAACTTATTTGGCGTCTGAGGAAAAACAATCCAGTGAATAAGTGGTATTTCGATAGGTGTTACGGGTCTTTGACGGGAGAACATTGGAAGATTTTTTATACAGGGGAGATATTTAGGGTGAAGGGTGATAAGAAGTTGAAGGTTTATGAGGAAATTTGTGAGGGAATAGGGGGTTCGTTCGAGATTTGAGCGATGACAGTCAAAGTTGATCGAAACTTTTCTGGTCACTATCTTTGACTGTCAAGAGTAAGGTATTACTAGAGTTCTGGTGAAGCCTGGAACTTATGTTTATGGCCAACACGATGTGAGCTGGTGTTTATCACGCATTGAGATGTACGCATTGAGAAGTATTGAGATGTCGCATTGATGTACCTTTTAGATCATAGTATAATTCTAGCAGAATTGATTTTATCGAAAGTCACATCTAGCATTGATACTAATTAGAAAGAGACTTGCTATTGTATTCACTCTACCAACTTAACTCAGTTTTGAATCCCAATGACTTGGATAACTGTAGAACTAGACTCTTTATTTTCACTGCCTTTTTTCACTACTTGAAAATAGGCTGCAAAATTTAGGTTGAAGTGAGGAAAAATTTAATGGGACTGAATCAGGAATGGGATTCAGATTTGACCTTTACGTTGTAGTGTAAAATCTAATTTGTATTTCATGCACGTATTCGCCTAATTCCTCCACTCAAAAATGTAGGCCTCTTATTAAGAGCTCTCCTTATACGAACATGCTGAAGAAGGATAATCTTGTATTAATCTGAATGAATAATTTAACTGAACTATCTGGATATTACCTTTTCGAAATTAGCATCTACATGTTTGCAACTTCCCCAACAAAGTTCCTATTTTGGAAGTCTGATTGACATATGCGAATCAGAATGTTAAGATTTGGTGGAATTTGGTAACAAAACAACCTGAGCCTTATAAGGAGAAAAAGCCTGGTAATTAGAAATAATCACAGGAACTTCCAACATGTACCCGGATACAGGATCGTGGGTGAAATGTGGGGCATTTAATAACTTATTGTAATTATATATTTAGAACCTTTGTAGCCATTTTGTAATAGCACTTGTTTACATAGATTCTGCTTGAGGCATTATTCTTATTGTTTAAAGAGCTACCATTGTTAGTGTTCATCAAGCTAACTACTTCAACTATTCCCAAGCTAACTTCAACTAGGAATCAACATGTCCTATCAAAGTACTGGCAGCTCGACTGTTACGATTGACAAAGTTGAGAGTTCAAAACCAAGAACCACAACTTTCAATAACCTTCCTTTATGGCAAAAGCATAACCACTTCATTCGCTCAGGATATATTCGTGAAACTCGCTCCTTTAAGGCATGCCTTCATTCATTAACTTACTTACACAACGAAAGTTTGAATGTATATACCCATTTGATTCCAGCATTATTGATCCTTATATTTGTTACGATTAATATGCCTGAAGGACCCACCTTTAATTATTATCTCTTTGGTGCTGCCAGTACAATTTGTCTTGGTTTGTCTTCAATATTCCATTGTATTAAGACTCATTCTTGTGAGGTTGATAAACTCGGTTCCCAATGTGATTACTTTGGCATTGTCATAATGATCACATTATCGTTAATATCAGCAGTTCAATTAGGGTTCCCTGCTGAAGAGGCTAAATCATTCACAACCTTGTTCGTTGTATTGGGCATAATATGTGCAACCTTGACATTGCATTCAAAGTTTGGTTCCACCAAGTATCGCCCTTTAAGAGCTGGGATGTTTTTGATTTTTGGCTTGAGTGGAACTTTACCGGTGTTTTGGAGCATTCAGAAATGGGGGTTTGAAGCAGCTCTAGTCAAATTTGGTTTGAAGTGGTATTTTGCTGAGGCTGGCTCGTATATACTAGGAGCAATTTTATATGCCAGTCAAGTCCCAGAAAGGTTTGCAATGGTCACTCCAGAGTATGGTAGGTTTGATTTGATTGGCTCAAGTCATCAGATCTTTCATTGTTTTGTTGTTCTTGGATGTTACTGTCATTGGCGGGGATTACTTATTCTGGGGATGCAGTGAGGTGATCAAGATTATACAAGGGCTAAGAATGGAGGGAATGGATCAGGTCTAAGAATGCAGGAAATGGATCAAGCTCATACAAGGGCTAAGAATGGAGGGAATGTATCAAGCTCATACAAGGGCTAAAAATGTAGCTAATGGATCAAGCTTAGGTCTAATTCCGCAAAGACCCACTTTCAAAGAGATGGGGGAAGGAAATTATTGCAGCACTTTTCACCACCTCAACTTCACTCGGTATTACACTTTTGCAGCCAATCACGTGACGTACAAATTTTAACCAATTGCTAGCTTGCTGTAGAAAGTAAGATGAACGGGTTTTTTTTCAGGTAGTGGTGGTTACGTTAAACGACTCAAAACAGGGAAGTTAGGTTTAAAGACAAAGAATCACGATTTTACATATTCTACATGTAACATGTACAAGGACCAATTTGAAGTTTTCTTTATATTTAATTATATAGCTTAGATAGATATCAATTAGAACTTAGATAAATGTTAATTAGAGCTTGATATTCAATTTCATTACATTGTAAACTTAATGCTTCGTTCGTGGTTACAGGTGTTGATTACATAATCAAAAGACAAAATAGCACACTCCGAGGATTGAACTCCCACCAAACAGATATGGAACTCTTAATACTACCTTGTCATTCTATTTGGAGAGGAACGGGAACAGGGGATTCACCTGACGATTGGCATTTAGCATCGTTTCAAACTCAAGGTAATGATCACTTATACTTCAAAGAACATATCCAACGTAGTTTGAGATATCTCAAGAAGAATCCTTCAAGTACTTTGGTTATTTCTGGAGGGGCTACGAAGAAAGAAGCAGGAGAGGTTACTGAAGCTGAGTCGTATTATGATTTGGCAAGGGTGCTATTGAGGAATGGGGATTTGGCAGATAATTTGGATGGTGATCTGAGGGAGGATGTTCTGAGGGAGGATGTACTGAGGGAGGATGTACTGAGGGAGGATGTACTGAGGGAGGATGTACTGAGGGAGGATGTACTGAGGGAGGATGTACTGAGGGAGCATAATCATGCTGAATCCTCAGAACAACCGATTTTCAATCAGATCCAATCACGAATCTACATTGAACCATTTGCAACTGATTCTCTTGAAAATGTGATTTTTCTGATTTGTAGGTATTATGAGATTCATCATAGATATCCCAAATCAATAGCCATATTTGGGTTTGAGTTCAAAAGAGCAAGGTTTATGGAATATCACTTGCCAGCCATTGGACTGTTTAAAACTGAGTATATTGGGAATAATCCAAAACCAAGTATGAATATTGAGACTTATTATGAAGAGTTAGCCATGAATGAATATAAACATGCAGTAAGACATTTTGAATTGGATCCATATGGTCGGTCAATGCCTTTGCTTGGAAAGAAGAAAGAACGCAATCCTTTTGGGAGAAATCATAAGTATGGTGAGAGCAACCCGAAATTGAGGGAGTTCTTGAAAGAGGTTGTGAGGGTTGAGAAGAGTGATGATGAGTTGAGAGAGTTGATAAATTTGTGAGGTAATATATAGGCATTAGTGAATATATAGGCATTAGTGAATATGTAGGCATTGGTAAGTATATAGGCATTAGTAAATATACAGGCATTAGTAAATATACAGGCATTTAATAAATTGGAATAGAAAACCCTATCCAATAAGAAGGTCCGATTTATCCTTACAATAAAATTTAAACAAGCATTTATTAAGTCGAACTATCCTCCTAACCTTACAATTTTAAAACGTTCTCGTAAATGTGCCTTCATCATGGCTTAAGTCATCGGATGATGAACACAAATTTGCAAGGTTGTGTGATGTCATCTTCACCATTTTTTGCATCACCCAGTTGATTTTTCATATTGATGATTTTATTAAGATTATGATGGTTGATTTTTCAATCATGGTTGATTTTCACATCACTATGATTCACTTGAAATTTTTCATATTGGAATTTTTATCTAATATTTAAAGAGTTGTGCACTCAACAAACATGATCACTACGTGATCAAGTTGATCAAGTACAATTAAACACTAGCATTCAACTCTCTTCTCTTTTGAACAGCAGTACTTAACTTTCTCATCATTACAACGGTATCTTCCCAAGAAACACAACCATCGGTAATAGAGACCCCATATTTCAAGTCAGCCTTTGTTTGGCCTTCAGCTGGCATTCCCTGTTTCCCAGCGTTAATGTTTGATTCGATCATGACACCAATCAACGAGTTTTCACCAGCTGAGATTTGGTCAACAACAGATTGAAGTACAATAGGTTGGTTTCTGTAATCTTTTTGAGAGTTATCATGGGAACAATCAACCATCAATTTGATGTTTGGATTGGTTGACTTTGAAATAGCAATCTTTGCATCGGCAACAGCGTCTGGACCATAGTTGGTCACCTTCTTACCTCCTCTTAAGATAATGAACCCATGTTCATTACCTTTAGTGGTTGTAATTGCAGCCATACCATTTTTGGTAACGCCCATGAAGTGATGACCTTTGGAACTAGCTTGGACAGCATCAAGGGCAACAGCCAATCCACCATCGGTACCATTTTTGAACCCAATAGGGAAACTCAACCCACTTGCCAATTCTCTATGTAATTGAGATTCGGTTGTTCTGGCACCAATAGCACCGAAACTTAAGAAATCTCCAAAATATTGTGGTGAAATGGTATCCAACATTTCAGAACCAATAGGTAAACCTGAAACACCGGTCAAGTCAGCGTATAATTGTCTTGAAATTCTTAAGCCTTCATTAATATTGAAAGAGTTATCAACTTCTGGATCATTTACTAACCCTTTCCATCCAACTGTAGTTCTTGGTTTCTCAAGGTAAGCTCTCATTATCACCACCAAGTCGGATTTAAGTTCGTCGGCAATTACTCTTAACCTACCAGCATATTCCAAAGCAGCTTTGGTATCATGAATAGAACATGGACCAACAATCACCAAGGCTCTATCATCTTTACCAGTTACAATTTGAGAAGATTCGAATCTACCTCTAATTACCACTTCCAAAGCTTTGGCAGTAGCAGGAATACTATGTTGGAGCAAATGTGGTGCAATCAATGGGTCATAGCCCAAGATTCTTGTATCATCATATTCTTGTGGGACAGGGGTTGACATTTTAACTGAAGCTTTTATGAATTTATAGGAATGAGTGTCTTGTTTAAGAAGTTATCTTTAAAAGTTAAACTATAAGGTGATTTATATATTTGAAAAATGTGACTCAACGTGTGAAAATTCCTCGTGTCGGAATTTGGAAGGTACAGGTCCGAGCGATGATTTTGAGAAAGACCAAGAACGGGGCAGAAAGAGGTGGAAAGTATTAGATAAATCTTTTGTATGATGTAAGAAGTTGGGATGTGTAAAAATCCTAAGAGTTAATGGGATGTATAAAAATTGATGATGTAAGAGTTAATGGGATGTGTAAAAATTGATGATGTAAGAGTTAATGGGATGTGTAAAAATTGATAATACCCATAGAAACTTCAACAACTTCGTCAATATTCAAGTTATTGATTTGAAATTAATACCATTGGATTTATCTACATTCACTCTATACTTTAGGAATATTTATGAGAATATGTGGTTTCTTTCAAATTATTGTAATCTTTAACGTTCGCTGGTAAGAACTGCGTAATACTTAACGATCCCAGATAAGCTTCATAGAGATAGAATTTAACATTCAGATAGATACGATACATTGATATTCAGAAGATAGATTAATTTTCATAAGGAAGATCAATAAGGTGATAACGAGCAAGGTTAAGACGATACATAGGCAGACTTATGATAAGCAAGGTTAAGACTTATGATACTTAGAGCAATATACATATTAAAGACACATATTAAAGATTATTCAAAGGTAAATAACTAAGATTATACTAAAGTACAAAAAAGTTGATTATCAAAGGCATACTCAGGAGTCCCCATTCATATTAAAATCAATTCCTCAGAATGAATACAAACATCCCATTCATATCATTCTTCATCTTCGGACTACTAAATAATATCCTATATGTGATTATCCTTTCAGCAGCTGTCGATCTTGTTGGTAGCTCCACCCCCAAAGCAGTGGTTCTCTTAGCTGATATTCTTCCTAGTTTCACCATCAAACTTGTTGCTCCATTTTTCATTCATAAGATCCCCTATAAAACTAGAATCCATACCTTGGTGATTCTTTCATGTGGTGGAATGATCACCATTAGTTGTTTCAATTCAATTCCTATTCGAGTATTGGGGATTTTAATTGCCCTGGTATCTTCTGGACTTGGGGAACTGACGTTCCTTCAATTAACTCACTTCTATGGTGTGAGTTCCTTGTCGGGTTTTCTGAGTGGTACAGGAGGTGCTGGACTTGCAGGCAGTTTCTTGTTTATGTTAATGACCAATGTCTTGGGGATTAACGTTAGTTTAACCTTGTTCTTATCCCTGGTTTTACCTTTTGGGTTTTTGGTTGTTTATTACTATTTACTTGGTGATCATACACTGGGTGATGTAGCGTATCAACCAATAGACTTCAATGAGGCAGATTCAATTAATGACAATGTCAATGAGACTGGTCATGACGCAAGTCAATCCAATACCAACGCACTTCAATTTCAAGATTCTCAGGAGGTTCATAATATCTTCTATGATACTATTCATAAAATCAAACCATTGATCATACCTTACATGTTGCCACTTTCAACAGTCTACGTTTCAGAATATATCATCAATCAAGGGGTTTCTCCTACCTTACTATTCAAATTAGACACCCTCCCAAAATGGCTCTTCACATCATATCGAGACATTTACGTTGTATATGGGTTCCTATACCAATTGGGGGTGTTTGTTTCAAGATCTCTGATTAGTTTCTTTAGGGTTCGCCAACTCCATTGGTTATCGCTTTTGCAGCTACTCAATTTGGGTTTGACCATATTTCAATCGGTGTACGATAGGCCATTCATAACAATATATCCGTTATTGATACTCATCTTTTACGAAGGGCTACTCGGGGGTGCGCTGTACGTCAATACCTTTGTTTCTGTAAGTGAAGAAGTTCCAAAACAGAGAAGGGAATTTAGCATGGGTGCTGTTTCAATAAGTGATAGTTTCGGGGTGGTGGTTGCTGGTTGTATTAATTGGTGGTTGGAGGGAAAGTTATGTGGGATGCAAGTGGATAGGGGAAGGAACTGGTGTAGGAGTGGATAATACCGAAGGGTCTTGCAGTAGCATGCAACTGTCATGAATTGCCACAAGGGCTGCAACTATCGGATAACCGAAGTGCCTAAACTAAATCTTTTACCTAAACTAAATCTTTTATATAACGGATAGAACCTGGGGTTTCGAAATCATTCCAGGATCTTGCAACTGTTTACTGGATCGAATCATAACAGGATCCGCAACCGGCGAAGTTTCAAGTCATGACAGGATCTTTCAACTTGGCGGTTGAAACATTATTATAAATGACAACTTTGTATGTTGGACATTAAGTTCCAGTCAACATTTACCCCAACCTGCAACAGTTTAAAGAAAGCATTAGACAGTCTAGACAGTCTGAGATAAACATTAGAAGTCTGAGATTTTATAGGATTGAATAGATTATAGGATTGAATAGAAACTCCCTGTAATCTCCTGTTTATCAACAAGTATCGTCCGAACCCTGAATTATAGTAAACTACTGAAACTTCTTCAACGCTAATTACCGGTCCCAAATAGTGTTAAGTGCGAACTACCAGGCCCAAATAGTGTAAAGGAGCGAATGGCCAATTCCTCAATAAGTAGGCCACAAATGAACAAATAAACTTTCAGCACGTAGCCCAATCTTACATGAAGTATTTCATCTGGCTAGAAAATTATTCGATCACCAGGTGCGTCTAGCACAATCCCTTTATTATTATGTCTTATCACACAGACCATAGTCAATTCAAGTAATCTAACTCAAAACCAAATCCCTCGAGATTGTATCCTTTTGATTTGCCTAAATATGCCCGTTGTCAGATTGCCGCGCCAACTTACTATTGATTAGTCAATATCTGCTTTGGATCGGCACTGCATTCATTGTTCTGCACTTCTTAATGCATACTAAGCACTTTTCTGCATCTTGCTTTACGCTTCACTCATGCCGTGCTGTACTTGTGAGATTTACTCGGCATGCTGTACTTGCGTTCTTCTCGGTATGCCTTAATTGAAGGCTGCGTCGGAGAAAAGGCCTAATTCGGTGTCCCACCGTGGGCGTCGCACATCATGTACAACAGATCATGCGCTAGTTCTCGGTGATAATCTTACGAGCGTTCTGTGTGAGCTGTACCATGCGAGATTCAACTGTACCTTCGAAATTGGTTTAATATACGAAAATTCAATGTCAGGAATGAAAGATTTAATAAATTATTCTTTTTGGTATATCCTATAATTATCAATAAACTTAGCAACCCATAAAATAAAGTACAATGAAAACTTAGTAGATATCCCTTTTCTTGAACCTCCTGCCATTCACCCAACTTTGCTGCAAAAAAGATTATCACGTGACCAGAACAACATATCGGAACAAAATGGACCAAAGTTGAACCCAACAGGTGCTACTAAGAACTCATATGTATGCGGAAACATTGAACCGGCTGGCACTTTGCAGGTCAATTGTGCCTTTAATTAGTAGATCCAATGGTAGGTTGCAATTTGGATCCCATTCAAGAGGTAACTTGGGACTGGTTGTAGGGTATTCAACCAGTAGGATCTTAAAAGAGCCTAATCATGCTGTTAGGGGTTCTCCTTCTTGTATTGCAACTGCGAGGAACTATTCGATGTCTAGACCTTCAAGTATTAGAAGTTATTCGATACTTGGAAATAAGTCTACTGATTCAAAAACTTGTGGTTACAGTGGTGATAGTAATGGAATTCGCGGGTATACTAGAACTGGATTCATTCGCAGGTACACTAGTAATGAATATACTCCAGCATTTGTGTTTGATATCGATGGAGTGCTTCTTAAAGGAAATAAAGCACTCGCAAACGCCAAAGAGGCACTTGATCTCCTTGATATGAAGTCAATCCCATATGTTTTGATGACCAACGGTGGAGGTTCTTCTGAATCCAAACGTACGGAGTTTTTGTCTGGGAAATTGGGAGTCAACCTCTCGCCGTTGCAACTTGTTCAATCGCATACTCCAATGAAAGCTCTTTCCAATTCTCATGATCGAGTTCTCGTTGTTGGTGGAGTTGGTCAAAATGCACGAGAATGTGCTTTAGAGTATGGGTTTTCGGATGTTCTTATACCGCTTGACTTGGTTGCTCAGAATCCCCTGGTGCTGCCTCATCATAGGTACACCCAGGAAGAGCTTGATGCTTGGTCTAGACCTTTTGATCCAACAAAGCCCATTCAAGCTGTATTAGTTTTCAATGATCCCAGAGACATGTCAACAGATTTACAAATAGTGATGGATGTTTTGAACTCCCAAAATGGTCTTATTGGAACCAAACGTAACCCATATAATCTTTCTTCTCCAGAACTTCCGGCAGTACCAATCATTTTTAGTAACAATGATTTTGTTTGGGCTAACAACTATCCATTACCAAGGTATGGACAAGGTGCATTCAGACTTGCAATTGAAGCTTTGTATATGGAAACAAACAAGGCTCAATTGACTTCGACCATCATGGGAAAACCTTTCAAGCTTCAATATGATTTTACGCATTTTGTATTGATTGATTGGAGAAGAAAGTTACTTAGTGGTGATTTTGGAGGATCACAAGTTCTTCCAGAATTGGGAACAGAACCTTCTTCTTCACCCTTCACGGATATTTATATGGTGGGAGATAACCCAGAATCAGATATAAAAGGGGCTGTAGATAATGGTTGGAAAAGTATATTGGTTAGAACAGGTGTTTATAGGGATGAGGATTGGGAAGAAATAATTGCTAAGCCAAGTGAAGGCGTTTTTGATGATGTTTTGGCTGGGGTTAGAAGTGTTGTGAGTCGGATTAGATAGACCGTCTATTGGCTAGTTCGCATTGTGCTTGTCTATTGGCTAGTTAGCATTTTACTTTTGGCTAGCAGTGCTGTTGAGTAGTTAGCCCTGAAATCAAAGCAGCGCTGTGTACTGAGTAGTAAGCACTGTCCTATTGGATGGTCAGCACCGTGGATTATTGGCTAGTTAGTACTGCACTATTGGATTGTCAGCACTGTGGACTGTGGAGTAATTAGCCTGCTGGTGACTAGTATTGACATTAACATCGTGGATGGCTAGTTAGCACTGTGATTGGCTCGTGACTTGTTAATTGAATAAGGTACATCGAAGTTCCACTATTAGCTAGTATTGTCTAGTTGATTAAATATGAAATAGACATTTCCTTAATTTGGAATTTGACTAAGTGCTGTCTATGTGGATTAAGAAATGCTGTATATGTGGACCATGTTTAAATATAAATTCTGTTGGATCACTTTTGATCACTTTTGAACACCTTTGCTAATTCTGTTGGATCACTGCAACTTCTGTTGGATCACTTTTACACAATTCTAACTAGAGCCGACGTTCCATGTTACAAAATTGCCTGCCTTACACAGAAATTTCAACCATCTTATTTTTATTATTAAGCCCTGAAACTTTAGATCGACATTAGGGTTCTATCCACTCAATTACCATCTTAAAGTCTCAAGAACATTTCTGCCAAACCTTATCAACTGTAATATCTAGTAGGGCCGCGGCGGGCATCACATGCGCTGTGAATTTGCAGCAATAGCATATGCTTTGGATCAGCCCACCGTAGTCCCCAAGTTGCCATATTGCGCATGTCAAAGTACTTGTGAGACGCCTCACTTTGGGAGCATGAAGCATCCCATGCACCAATGAACCTTGTAACAAGATGCATGTGACTACTTGGTTATGCGTTTGAAGTTGCTACCGTCTGTTTGATCTATCTTTGCAGCAATCTTCAGATGATCGACAATTCCTACGATTGCTACAAATTGAATTATCTACAATTCAAACCATCAACTTGTACCTCAAAACTTTTAAGATCACCTATTTAAATATTCTAAAATCACCTAGTTAAATATTCTGAAATCACTTATTCAAATATTCTGAATCACCTTGAGGAGCATTCCCAGCACATGAAATTCCATGTCAAAGGTGTACCCTATTACATAGGGCATAAAATAAAACAGTATAGTTACGAACTCTTTCAATGAAATGGGCTCTGGGTTGCAAGAATGGTACGATTTACATCACGCTTAAGCATTCTGCAGCCTTGAAATTGAATCTATCGCATCGTCAACCATGATATTTTTGCACCCATTTTGCGAAAAATGCACCGAATCAATAGGCCAACCGTATGCAGAAGTTTTACCCGACAATGATATAGTTGGGATGTACCGGAAGTGTGAGATCAAGTAGTTACTGAGTGATATTTTATAGGTGGTAAGTAATGTACATCATCTTGCAATTGTGAACTTCCGAATAAAGGTACAAGTTGGTAGAATGAATCCTGTGTTCTATTGTGTAATGGATACTCTATTGTACCTCAAGTCCAATGGCCTATGACTAATGTCTTGGGGGAACGCGGCTATAAAAACAGTATGGGATACTACCGAAGTATCCGAAATGGTAAGGAAGCCGAAAAGAATAGGTAAGATAAACGAAGATAAAATGCAAAGAATATAAAAGAATTTGGGGTATATGATAAAGATAATGGAGATACTTCAGGAAAGATTACTTAAAGCGTTAGGGATAGATTGTATGATGAAGATTAGAATTCTATTGTAAATTGAAGATTTATCATGAAGATAAAAGAATCTATTGTATACTATGAGGCTTTAGGGGTCTATAGTGCGTTTTAAGAAGTTTAGAATTCTATTGTCCTTAACAATGCATATTTCATGTTGCAAGTAAGGTATAATAAGATTTCAAGAACAATAAGGGTTTTCCACATAAACAAAAAGATATTTCATTTAATAATAAGATCATCATTTTTGAGATGAATTCGGGTTAAAGTTGTATGGAGAAGAATAAGAAGGATGATAAAGAAGGATGATAAGGAGAATTATAAAGGAGAATGATAAAGGATAAAGAAAATAAAGAAGAATAAGAAGTATGAAGAATGGCGAAAATTCCAATAAAGGGTACATACTGCATTGAAACTGAGGACATCTGCATTGTTAGGAGATGAACTGCAATGAAAGGAGATGAAAATGGTGCATTAAAATAAACAGTACACACAATTGGAATAAACCTTCACAGTACACACAATTTGGAATAAACCTTCACAGTTCCTGTGAATTCCAAAAATCCCATTGTTCTATATGACTTTTCCGTATTATTTTTCTATTTGGGAAGGGCTTGTAAATATTATTTTTGAGTACGTTTGTTTGTTACTTTGGTATTTCTTGTATACCTTGGTCTGGTGTGTCTCTTGTATGCGTGTCTCTTGTATACCTTGGTGTACCTTTCTTTGTATTGGTACTGTTTTTCTGTGCCGTAGCTAATATCCCCTGGTACACAAATGTTACATCCGTACTGCGCCCAATCTCTACTACATGTCTATGTTATGTATATCTTAAATTACATGCTCATCTAGTGATGTAACTGTTCATGCGATAATTGTTTATCTAAGACATATTTACACATTTATGATACTGAATGTGTATGCTTATTGTTTGTTGTTTACTCATCCAATATATCGTCTAGTAGAACCATCCCAGGATATTTCCCAAACAATTTGTTAAGAGCCAATCTCAAGTTAAGAACTATCAACTTAAACTCTTAAGATCCTCCAAGATCTAAACCCTCTCACAAGATCTAAAAGATCTAAATTTTGAGATCTTAAGATCTAAACTTACACTTTAAATATTATTGGATTAGAAAGTCAATCCACACCATCAACTTTGCATTCTTTCATTTCATTCCAACAGTATATCTTAGTCATTACCGGACATACTTCAAGCAAAGATACGGGGTGCACGTCCGAAGTGATTACTCACAAGTTATGGTGACCATTCCTACTTGGCATTTGTTTGATACTTGTTTAAGTACTTCTGCAGTCTTAGTCTGTTTCGGCAGTCTTCTTCACAATCAAGTGAAACAGGACGATCAACTAAGAATAATCATTTGAATAATAAATTAAACATGAACAGTGGAGATGGACAATAAAGAAAATAGGAAGCAAAATTCAGCTTAATGCAAGTGAAATATTATTTCAAACAATCAATTAAAAAATCAAAGAAATTGACAATAAAAACTTTAATAACAAGAAGTTCGCAAACATCAGTTCGTTGTCACAGGACCGGCATCATTTCCTGATTATATCTCCGAACCCCTCGCCTATGATATCACCTCGATCGCCAAAGAACACTTTGTGCATAAAGCCGGCGTAGATCGAGCTATACTATGCGGACTGTACAGGCGCGCGCATAATGTCTCCATGCAGATGTACTGTATGGTGAACGCATAAACAACACCGGGTTAACGCACGGAAGTGAACTAAAATATGCAATGAAAGAATGATTGAATATGTGATGTTGAAGGAAATGTATGAGGTAGAATGGAGACGATAGAATTAATGCGTGAGTCTTACTAACTTATGTTTATAGTACAAAAAAATTGAAGTGTTCTTTTATATGTCAATGTTAATCTGCTAAGTATGTTAAATCTGGATGTTAATTTATGCAACTTAAGTATATGTTAAGATATGCAATTTAAGTTTCATAAGCTATGCACTTTAAGTTTGATATGTTAATTTATGCACATTAGGTGTGTTAATTTAAGTGAATCTATTACTATCCAAGTAATAAGTCCTAATTAAATAAGCGTAAGCAGGGATTTCAAGCAAAAATTGAAGACAAGAGATTCCAAAGCCGAGATTGATACCGAGATGAACGGAGTCGGCGGAGATCACTTGAATTGTTAACTGTACATTGAACATCAAATTGACTGCAGAATGGGATACGAATTAATTTGCTTTGGGACTCAATATTAAGGAATCTAGAAACTAGATGCATTTTAAAGTTTATTTTGCAGCAAGGGTATGTAAATCTTAATAGTAACCAGGAGCAAGTAACTTTTTTGCATCACTAATTTCTCCTCTATTATCAAAAGAAAGTCGAATCTACAAGAGGTCAGTTATAAAGGGTACAATGGAAGAATAAGTGACTAGAAGGAATTAAGGAGAGAATTTATTGGGTTACAGATGGTGCAAAGTTGAAGGACCGAGGCCAAAATTCAAAAGGAAGGGCTGAGAGTTAAGAATAACATTGCCAATGTGTAAGATTTCAAAGGAATTGCCGAAGGCGAAAGCTTTAGAAGGTATTAGCGAAGGAATAAGCTCTACAGATCAATAGATCTAAAGAGGCTCAACAAATCTAAGAACAAGGTACGATGTCTAATTAGTTTAGACTTCTGATTAATCATGCACTGACTAACCTGTGTTTCTAAAAATCATTCGATTACCGGTAATTCTTCGCATGCCTTTGGTACAGGCCCGTTGGAGCGCAATTCTGTTCAAGCAAAGTCTATGCATAAGACTGCATTTATGCATGTGTAGGGCGAGCATGGAACACCTGATCATTTGTCTGAATCTTGTGCTGTCCGGCTAATAGACATTCAGACGGAAGTTTAATAATTTAATTGCATTCCAGAGGCGTACCAAGTGTGAGGTGGATTATAACTGTAACCCACATTAAATAAACGTTTCAATGGACCCAACCTAAGATATACTCGGCATAGAAGTGAATTCAAACCTCACTACGCAATTGTTGATTTTTTTAAACTTCGGAATGTAACTCTTGGATTTAAGGTTTAGACATGAAGATATTTCTTAGATCTACATTGCTAACTAAAGCAAGATTTAAGATCGTTTGATCTTACTATGATGTTCATGTCAATTGTCATATTCATGTCAATTGAGACTTGTTCTATCTTCTATATTTCTGATACAAACAAACTCATTAAAACTCTTTATTTTCCAACATAAATTTACTTTCGTTAAGATTGAGTTTAAACTTTGTAGAAAGCTCAACATTGCCTTCTCTTACACCTCCGCAAAATCCTCCTACCGGAACAGCCGAATTTTCCTGAAGAGCTGACCAAGTTATTTTTTGTAATGTAGGTTGGTGGTGATTTTTATGAATGCCCAAATTTAGCAGATTGTATCAGTAGGCGATGTACCACTTGAAATCTTATAAAACACTGTGTCAAGATTGAATAAAATAAAACGCAAAGAAAGGATGTGCTTTGGGCACTCACTCAATCACGGCCCAAGCAAAGAAATGATGTGCATTGAGCACTAAAGTCACGGTCTTTCGCTTTTTATAGATTAAACTTCTATACACTTTGTGTCTCAACTCTTATCCGTTAATTCTGGCCACTCATTCGTAGATCTTTGAATGATTTAGATTATAACTTTGGTCTTGTCTTAGAAAGTACTAGTCAATTAAAATTCATTGGTAGGAGATACTTTTTATGTCAAGTCTTGAAACATAAGTCAATAACATAATAGTCTTCAAACATATAATAGCCTTGAATCAATAATATAATAGTCTTCAAACATATAATAGCCTTGAATCAATAATATAATAAGTAAACATACGCCCGATGTAATACTTCCCCCAATTCTCATTTAATAATAGTCGGTTAAAATCTCTCCACATAGGGTAATACTACCTTGGGTAAGTCACTTTGGAACTCCCTTCAATTTAATATTACCCTTTGTGAATATGGAAGCTTCGGAAAGATCAAAAATATCCCCTCACCCTTTAATCGAATGATCTCGTTTATAAACTCGGTAATTAAATATTGGAATCATTAACCTGGCTTGGGTTAAGCATTGAAACTTTGTCTCAAGATTGGGTGCAAAAAAAGTTGTTGTGCAAGAATATAACAATAAGATACGAAATAACCAAAACGCAATCAATTATATGGACGATCAATTTAATGCGCTCTAATTCATCACAAGCTGTTTTGTAATCACAGATGCGTGAAAGTTGTAAAGTAGTCCATCTAACATATCTTGAAGACACAATACCATACATTCCGATGCTTGCCGATCCATTAAGTGGGCCTATGGAGGGAGGAGTAAGTTCTAGTATGACTGTTGAATTGAGTTTATTTGATTCTTTATTAACTCTATGCAATGTACAGTAACCTTCAACCATCTGAGAAAAGCATTGGGGTTGCTAGGTCTTTACATCTTCTACATTTCTTATAATATTAACATTAATTATCTATAGTTTTGAATTTCATACTCATCAATATCATTCACTGTCCTTTCCATCTTACTAATCATCACACAGACTAGCTGTGTAGAGATTTTCGCCGATCTACAGCATATCTCTGATGAATCTTTCAGATTATGGCTTCAATATGGTTCAATGGGGAGAACCAGCATGAGCACTACTGTCTAAATGCCTATTGTCTAATCATTTGAACAGGATAATAGCCAGGTCCAATAGGTGCCATCATCATCCCACTACCTTTCAATAAACTTTCATTAAACATGTGCTTCTTAATACTAATCCTTCTACCATTCTTTCCCTTGCACACCTTATTATTCAAAACTTCTTCAGCTGCCAATGCAGCACCTTTTCTCTTCACCAATTTAGCATGGAAGAGACCACAAGCATTACATAAGGTACGGACTCCGTTTGGACCTCTTCTCCATTCTGGAGTTTCTGTGGTTCCACATCTGTGACATTTATTCATTGGTTTATTAATCACTTCTGGAAGGTATGGTTGTTGGTAATAAATAGGGTATGGTTGATAGTATTGTGAATGTTGAGGAGGTTGATGTTGTATGTGCTGTTGTTGTTGTACGTGAGGAATATGTGGTGCAACTATATGACTTGGTGGTGGAGCAACTATATGACTTGGATGTGGAGGTGGTGGTGCAATAGGTTGACCTTGCCAATATAAACTAGGACTCAGTGCAGAAGAACTTTGAGGCAGTAATGTTTGAGTTGGAACTGGACTCATCACATACTTTCTGAAACTTGGTAACCTATCATCAGAAATAGGTGATCTCAGTGTAAGTTCACTGATGGAAGGTAGTCTAATTGTATTTGGGGCAATTGGTGGGAGATCGATTGATGCCATTATAAAATTCTGTAATGTAAATATATAAAATGATAAACCTTTGACTTATTAGGAAATTAATCTTATTGAGTATGGCGAATCCTTTAATGAATTAAAATAACTTGGAGCTTCGCTACGCTATATATACTTTTTCTTCGGCTTATGTTCCTCTTTGTGGCATCTGTACGATGATTTATGTATGAGGCGGTATTAGGTATGGCAAGCAGAATGGTTATGAAGGGGGTGAAAAATATTTATGCGCGTGTGGGTAAAATGTGTTACGCGAGGTACATAAAGCCGATGCCGACATGCGAATATTTTTGGACAGAATGGCACAAGTAAAGTTAAGGTGGGTTTATTGTTTTTTTTGGAACGGACCACGCACTACAGTTGTAATGGATAAGAAGTTTTAGAGGGACATTGATAGACCATTTTGTTCTAAATTTATTTGATTTTAATCTCAATATTAATTGAGCAATAATACAAGTTAAAGCTAATAAGTGTACTATTTCCATATTAAGATAACCTCTATAGTAGTTTTAAACTTAAACCTTATAAAGTGTGCCTTCACCAATTCTATCACTGATTAGGTCACTATATTTGATCCATCTTTGAACAATGGATTAATTTACAAATTAAGTAGTCTTTGCGAGCAAATTTCACCATCTTCGTCAATTCAATAAGTTAGACAAAAAAAACAAACCCTTTACAATGGGTGTCTAAAAATTCCTCTCAACTTTGAAAGTGTTCCAAAGCTGAATTGACAAGTTTTGGTTGCAAAATATGGGACCCAATAAAAAAGCTTGTCATACTACAAGATGAGACATCCAGTGATAATCGCTTAACTCTCACCTTCGCCAAGATTCTCTGCTTTTTAATCTCCACTCCATCGACACGCAGGAGTTCGCCAATCAATTTCGATCACCTCATGAAGCTTAATTTCAAATATCTCCGTTATGCAACAATAAAAATCCCAGGTCAGGTAAAACACGAGCCGAGTACCAAATGGGTTATATCCGGGGGTGTACAGATCGGTAAATCTCGCATATCGATGAGGAAATTTCATGAAATGCCCTAGTGGATAGGTGGCATTGTTACATTCGGAACATTTATTATCCGTTTGTTTGTTATGGATGGCTTGAACTACTACCTTAAAGCGTTGTGAGACTTGGCTGAAAGTAAAGCCATCAGAACGTACATGTCTAACTTATAATTAGTATTCTGTTGCAGATGGAAATTGTAACCACAATCTGCGCGAAATAGTGATTGCGAAATTATCATTAATTAGAAGGGTCCGTGCGAATTACCTCACTTTCCGTCCTTTCCGACTTATCTTGTTACCGTTATCGTATCTTTTTAATTGACTAATGTAACAATGCTATGACAAATGATAGGGAATATTTTCAGTGCAAGGTGGTTTATTCATGGTGGTAATGCGAAAAGTGTTTTACATGGGTGCAAATTTATGAGTTGTGGCTTGTTATAACCGATAGATTGACCTTCACTTTGGTAATTAAGACACAATTAAGTGGTTATTTCCCATGAAATGTACGGCATGTGCACTGATATCTCGGATGAGATTTCCTGAAGAATATATTGAGATAATATTACTGAAATAATATTTGTATATTTTGGGGTCCAGGTTATGAAACTTCTAGCTGTTAACAACGGAACTGTAAATAGGCTTTCCAGTAAAATCATGGCTTTTCGTTAAGCGTCAACAAACATAATTCAATCAATACTATGACTTATCAATACTATGACTTATCAATCAAGTTGTTGTAATATTCAGTAGTAATAAATATGCCCATCCCCCTTATCAATTGCACTAATTATAAATCTCTGTCGTTGCAATTTTAAGTAACCGGATATGCTACACCCCATTCGGAACCCCATCCTTCGTTTTGCAGCTGTGCAGTCTAAGGTTCTCGGCATATCATGCTGCTTTAGTATGACTACGATCCGGACTCAAGTTGCGCCTATACTAAGCGCAAAATGAAATGCAGTTGTACCGTCACCTTACTTTGAGTGGCTTGCTTGGCCTTTGTGTGGCATCTTCATCTGCATATGCAATGGAACGCTTACAAAATCGGGTTGATAGGATTTCCATGTGATCGAATCAATTCATCATATTCACGAGCAATCAATATCGGTTTTAAATTGACTAATAATCTTAGTAGTCGTAAGATTATCTCATAATTAGTAGTCGTAAAATTATCTCATAATATACCATATACAAAAACAAGCATTTTAAAGATATTTTAGAATAATTTTTACATAGATTTAAATTCAACCGAAGTAAGCCCTTCTATTAATTAATACTTGCTTTGACGATGATAATCTCATCAAGATCATCAAGATCATACCGAAATTTCAAAAATGCCTCCAAAATAATCGCAACGTCCGTTTTGGGACTTACAAGCGAACCTTAATATTTCAATTCCGTATGAGGAGCGCAATTTACTGTGCACTTGGCGGTATTATGGGGGTGTAAGCTTATCAATAATGAGTATCCACAAGAAGTATAGAGCAAAAGAAAACATGTATTAAAGAAATCATAATTAGTGTCTAATATGAATAAGAGGAGAAATCATTTTGTTGTGGTTGGTAAGATTCATTTCAATGAATAATACCGATATAGTGTAAATTAATGTAATTAATTATGTATTTAATTATTAACTATCAAGTAGCAATCTAAATAGTCGAAACTAGAATCGGCAGGATCTTGTTACACCCGAATCTGCCGACTCGAGGCAGCACTTCTATTGTCTAATTCCGTCATTTGACTCGAGCGGATTTACAATTCTAATTGACAAAAAAAAGGCCCTGACCTTCCCCACCTCTCTTACCTTACAACCTAGTAACGAATATTTTTGTCAGGACATAGCTATTTTTGTCACGGATAAGTAAGCTTGCTACGATCTGATCTCATCTTGCGTGATCTTGAGTGGTGCCATAGATTTAAGAGGTTTGAATGGAGTTAAATGTCCATTGAAAGCTTAAATTAACAAAAATCTTCAGCTTTTGAGAAAGTTTGGTTTGCCCATTTTATACTTTTTACTTTAATTCTCGTTTATACTTTTGCCTGCCTTGTAAAGTAAATTAAAAATTATGGTTTAATACACATTTTCGTTTATTACATATTAATAGTTTAGATTCATTGGTAATTTTAAAGTAATTTGAATTTGTAATCATAAAAAAGAGCATCAAGGCACCCCATAGCAACACACAATCTCGTAAATAGAGGTCATTTGTATGAATTATATCCGTGATGTGCAGCAAGGATCTTACTTAATTCAATATGTCATAAGAATGTCATCATTGAAGACGTACTAATGTCATGACTTTGTAAGTGCATTTTCTAGAAGCCGAGTGGACTTAATTCCCAATGGGTTTTGTTGCTCGGAGGTTAGAGGACGCACTATCTACTGCACTAGAAGTATGCAGATGTAATGTGCTTTGCCCCATTTCATCTGCAGAGAATACACGCATACAACCTTCTTTTGGTATTGTGTCGCTGGTCACCTTAATAACTGATCGGCTCCAACTTTAGGTTTTATGGAAAGCAAAGTTCAGATGAGATCAAGATTGCCGGAGATATTTCAGGATTGCTCCATCTGAAATTTGGGGTTTGAGGATCTCCTGGGAGATTGTTTCTGATTTTTACGAATTTTGAGAAAGGATGAAGCTCTTAGATGAATGTGCTAATGGTGATTTAAGGGTGATTTTGAGAGCAAGATGACCATATATAAATGCTACGGTTGTGAATGACATCATTCTGTCATTTGGAGACTCTTGGGGTGGTGGAATGTGAAATGTGAAAGTGCTGTGAAATGTGCCATTCCAATTTCTAAGAATTGGAAAGAATTAGAGTACTGTGAATTTGTATTGATGTTAAGTTTGGAGCCTTTGAAGATGACTGCAGAAAGTTTATTGAACAGTTCCGCAAGTACGAAGTTTGATTAAAAGACAATATTTTTACCAACTTCCAAGTAATTTCGGAAGTCCTTCAAAAGATATAAGGTTTCTAACTCAGCCACTTTAGGCCTCAACAATTCATTTTAGGTATTCGCATAAGATTTTAATCTTATTTTTGATAGTCAACATAGAATACCCAACTTACTAGAGTAGGTTGGAACATTGTTGGCATAGCTTACATGTATATGTAAATACGCTTGGGTAGAATGTTAGGCTTTAAGAAGTAGATCACACGTCATTAATAACTGAAATATCCTGAGATTGTGCTTGATTCAGAACTCAATGGATCACATCATCTGAGTATCGCAAGTGGTGTGTTGGTAGCTAGTGGCATGTCAAAGATTACAGAAGTCAAGGCTTATAGCATTAATTTAGTTGTAGCTGTTGGGGAAACACTTGATGAACTCCTTAGAGTATTTTGCAACCGTATTAAATGGATTTGCAACCGAAACACATTTAGCAGCCTGATTTGATTCAATTGAAGAAAGATTCTCAATTGAGAGCAAGTTTAATCATTGACTCACAATTAAGTCTGTTGCCTGCATTGGAATTATGGATTCTCTAATCTACCTTGACTTTTGTTCAGTTCTGAAAGATAAAAAGCACTTCTATGGTACGGCACCACTAAAGGGTTTACGTTCCAAAAGCATTAAGTCGGTCTGGACTGGAACCGCCAAGTAGTACAACACCACCTGGTCAAATAATCTGAAAATCACATCAATATGGTCGAATTACCTGGGACTCGAATGAACATGACAACAATATGGCCGAATCATCTGGGAATCGAATTGCCTGGGACTTCCAGATACCTTGCAAAAAATAAAAGTTTGCCCTTTGGCAACAAGGCTATGATTGTTGTGGTTATATTTGACACTGAGTAAACAATGTATCGTCTTTGGAAACTCCCTTCGGAGATGTGGGGATAGCCATTCCTAAGTTCGGATTGTTAAGGAAGAAGAATTGTGGTTCTATCTTTACTTTGAACCCATTGATAAAAGCCGTACTGTCACAGACAATCCTACTATGAATGATACTGTTGTCTCCATTTTAGAAATTAAAAAACAAAGATTGTACTAAATTGCATTAAAATGTTCGAGTGTGTCAGATGGTGTTACAATGGTATCTATGAATTCGCAAATTCTAAGTTCGTAGAACTCTTCCACTCTTAGCCCCAAAGACCACTCCAAACTCATTACGGTGTTAAACACTACACAATCTTGTGCTAGATTGGATCGGATAAATTGGAATCGTAGGACTACCCGATGAAGTTTTCTTAAACACATGAAGATTATGATTAGTGAAGTAGATAAAGATGTGGCATTCTAACAACGGTTGCGATTGCAAACGGCAATTTCATGAATGAGCCACTCGGATAAACCCCCCCCTCCTTCACCTCGCTCTTGACCAAATAGATGCAAAATTTGCCGCCAAAATAAAAATATCTCATGTGAAGATTTGACATAACAATAATGGTCAAAGGGCCCAGAGGGGGGGCTTTTTCTCGCACTTAAGGCTGATTTTGGATTTTCTTTGATATAAGGTTTGGCTCCCAGAATTGACAAACCAAAATCATGCTTAACCGCTAACTGGTAGCGGTTATCAGATCGGTATTAAGATTAAATATCTCACGGCTTAACGGCTGAAAGATATTGCGGTATTTACTCCTGTTTCACATTGATGTTGCATTTTGAGGTTGCATTTCTATTTCCATATTATTTTGCACCCTTTCATGTTACACTCCTGAATATTTTAATTGTAATGAAGGACCAACAGCATATTGGATACATGTGAATGCTCGGATAATTTCCAAAGTCGATTGTGTTCGCTGAAGTATTCCATAAATTATCCGGCCATTGTATTTCTATCGTATATCTGTATTACTGTTGTATTCGGACTATTTCTTTAGAATAGACCACCTTCATCAACTGATGTATCATACATTACTTATATGTTCCAGTAAGGCATAATACTTGATTCAAATGCTGAAATAGATTGATGCTACTGAATAGATTGATTTTAATACTGAATAGATTGAATTGGTAATTTCCTTCATTCCATTAGACCTTCAATGTAGGATCCCATTCACATTAGACCTTCAATGTACCCCATTATATCTGATTCAGAATATCACTATCAATTAGAAATGTAGATTTTATAACACTGCCTAGGTGAATACATCAGCAGACAGGGTATGGAAAACAGACAGTCCTTTTAATATAGCAAGACTTTTTTATCACTTCCAATCGAGTTCCAATGGCTCACTATCCTTGAGGAGCATTCACCATAATTTTCTTGATTTCATTATTCAAACAATAAGGCAGTGATTCAATTCAAACAATAAGGCAATGATTCAATTTCCTAATACAAGCTCCGTAGAACCTGACACTCAGTTGATATCATATTAATACACCAACTGCTCCATATGAATCTCCCACACTCAAAGTTCGTGCCCGAACCGATTTTATCACTCAAGGTGAGAAGATCAGACTCTAAAACTACCAACAAGATGGTACATAGTGAAGATTATACATACCCTGCTATCCCATCTCAACAGGAATTGGATGACCATAAGGTCCCCTTCCATAGTAGAGATCAATGTGCTGCTCATTTGATTTCCTATTATAAGTGTCTTGATAAAGGAACTTCATTTTGTAATACCACCAAAGATGAATTTTACAAGTGTCAATACTTAGCTTTGAAGGAAAGACTTGTAGGTGCAAAAGAACTGTTGTAATATAAAGCAACTTTGGTGTGCTAGAATTCACTGTGACTATACTAGGTCTAGGTACTGTGACTGTACTGTGACACTACTGTACTGTGACTATAAAAGGAGGTTCTAGGTACGTGACTATAAAAGGAGGTTCTAGGTACGTGACTATAAAAGGAAGTAGGGACAGTTCAACTCGTAACACATCTATTCTTTGGAAAATGTAAAGAAGTTCAATACTTCAACATATGATTTCATAACATGTTACTTGCAGTCGAAATCTGTAGAGGTAGTATCATACATAGTAAATAAATAACGATATAGAGGATTTGTAAACTATATATACAAGCTTAGACTCTGAACACTTTTAAAACACCTCCAGTCAATTCTTCCATCCTCATCCACCTCCGCTTTATCTATGTGTCACGTGACGAACATTAATATTGGATGAAATTTCATTGGACAAACTGTACTAGGCAAGACAGTGCAAGATGACCGTGACTGAATTTCCACCATTACGTATGTATAACGAAGTAAAGAGGATGCAACGAGATTGAATGGATAATTTTATGTAATAAAGTGTGTGAAGTTGATATTAATTTTGATACTCTTTGGGATGCAATTGGAGTACACAGTATAGAGTATATTTAGACGTTTGAGTGTCAGCTTGCTTCATGGAGGGATTATTTGATGATGAATTCTTGATCAAGTGATAGGTGGTCAATATTGAACTTGGATATGCTTACGGCAAAATGTAAGCTTTATCTTGAATATTTGGGAACAAGAGATCGTACTACTCTTCAATATGTCTGTTGGAAATTACATTGGAAACTGAATAAAGCATTTGCATTCCAATTCAAGTACTCCTACTCATGGATTGAAAACTTATACTAACAAATCAGTCTCCGAAGATGACCTTCAAAAGTACAAGGTGCCCTTACGTTGGAGAGATAGATGTGCCACGTACTACGCCCTCTATCATACTTGCCTCATAAGACAGTCTGCCAGTAGGAGCGTTGATTGTAAGCAAGACAAGCATTCTTGGGAAGAATGTCAAAACTTGGATTTCAAGAGAAGACAAGAAGAATTGAAGGTGGTTAAAGAAAAGCTTAGAGCAGAGAAGGAGCAATAGATTAAGAATGGATTTAATTAGCATTAGATCGATTGAGTATATAGGAATACACGATTGGTATTATAGTGTGTTTATAGGTATTATGGGTGTAGTTTATTTGTGGGTGTAGTTTATTTATGGGTATTATGGGTGTAGTAGAATTATAAGTCTTATGGGTGTAGAATATTTATAGGTCTTATGAGTGTAAAAATTCATAGGTCTTATCGAGAGACCTGAAATTGTGGGGATCAAATCTCAAGTCAAATAGTCAAATGGTACAGACTGACTTGTGAAGAAATTTGCAGCCAGGTGTATTGGATATCGGTGTGCTCATCATAAGCTTAAGAAGGTTTGTGTGAGCAATGTGTGCAGCATACACAGCTTAGAACAAATTTTGTCAAGTCATTTGAAAGGACTAGACAACTTAATTTTGTCAAGTCATTTAAAAGAACTCACCCACTTCGTATCCATTAGAAAGTGTGTTTATTATACTGGTCAATTAGGTTGCAAATTACTGTGAATGACAATCTTCTATACAAGGTACTGAATGACAAATGCTTCTTCTAGACAAAGTACTGAATTACAAATGCTTCTTCTAGACAAAGTACTGTGAATGACAAGTTCTAGACATACAAAGAATTCGGTTTAGATCACAATTTTGCAGCCAAATGTAAACCACACAGACAGTTGCCTTTCATTTCAAGACTTGATTGACACATTTGATTTGTTGCTGTATGAGTGAGAATATGAAGCAAATCCCTCAAACTTTTATTAAATACATGAATATTCGTAGCAGTATACATGACTGTCTTACACAGATACCATCATAGGTTAGAAGTAACTTGCTTATTTTGGCTATTTCAATTAAGCAAACTTAGTCCAATGAAATTTCCCATATAAACTCTCAACCTAGTATAAGGTACTAACACCACTTCCCAATAAATATTATCTTCAACTGCCTAGGTCCTTTAAAGTGGTACCTGTCTAAGCCTTTGACCTTACGTAAGCTTTCTCGTCACACACAAATCTCGCGGGGGCAAGGCAACAAATAGACCACTCCACTCATACAACATCAATCAATAGATTGACGAACGTATAACTCATTTAGAACACTATTAGTACAATTGAATTGTGCAATTGAACTATAATAATTGAATTTTGAAATAATGGCTAAAGAAAACTTAAAGGTTGTTTCAGGTGAACCTGTGGAGATTCCAGATGATACTGAAGAAGTGCCATTACATGACGTTAAGGTGAAAACTCCCGAAGAAGTTGTTGTAGCAAAGCCAGTAGAAGAAGAGGAAGAAGAAGCACCACCTCAACCTGCACGCCCGGTAAACCAACTTAGTAGAGTCACCAATGACTTGAAGGACGCTTTCCCCGATATCGAAGAGAAGATCATCAAGGCAGTGTTGATTGCTTCGCAAGGTGCCATAGATCCTGCTTTCAATGCATTATTGTTCCTTTCTGATCCTAAATTTGAAGCTGAGGTACCGGAACCTGTTCCTCGTCGTCAAAGTAATATTGGTGATAAGTACGGTGGATTAACGGATGATGAACTACTTGCTAGGAAATTACAAAAGGAATTTGAGTTGGAAGATGAAAGAGTGAGGGCCAAGGGTTCAAGACGTGGTGGAAAACTGAGAGGAGGTGCATCTTCTCGCTCTGCTGCCGCTAATCGCGATCAAGATTCCCCAGATGAATTTGAACAATTAAAGGAAACCTTTACCCAAGGTCTTGAAGATGCAAGATCAACCTTGAATGGTTGGGTATCAGGATTGGCTAAGAAATTGGATGGTGAACCAGATGATCCAAAGAGAGATACCAAATTATTTGGAGCTTTGGGTGGATCTTCATACAATAACCGTAGGACAAGATTCGATGAAGATCCAGAAATCATTAACCAAAATGAGTTTGGAAGAAAGATTGCCTTGAATGAAAAGCCGCAGAAGCCTATTGATTTGGTGAATGCGGAATCAAAACCAGTGGTCCCTGAAAAGGAAGTGACTCATACCGCCACTCCACAGGGAAAGAAATGGCAACCTTTGAATTCGGATGTACCTGCGAATTCTGATGCCTTTTTGGTGACTGATAGTGAGGATGAGGATAAGTAAGTGGGTGAGGATTGAGTGAGGATCGAGTAAGGATAGTCGAGTGAGGATCGAGTGAGGATCGAGTGAGGATAGTCAAGTGAATATTTGTGAGCAAGTGTGGGAGCAAGAATTATTACTATATCAAGTGAACTAATCGTCTGAACACTTCTGGTGGAACAAATGAGGCTATACGGTGAAATGACGGTTACATATTTTGATAGATGATTCGCTTAAGCGCTCCATATTTAGTAATTATTTATCGAAACAACGTTGTAGTTCATTCTAAAATCTTCAAGTGAATATCGAATAGTTCAAATTGCATCTAAAGCATCAAAGATTGGTTGGATCAAACCATGGTCAAATGGCTAAGCCTGAACAAACATCTCTAAGTTGACCCATTGGCTGCCAAATCTTGCGTAATGAGCATGTATAATGCAATTTCATATATTCGATTGCAAACATACTTATAGAGAATCCAAGATCATCCACAGTGTGGATCCTATCTCAATTTGTACGCCTTTCAAATTTGTTCGCTGATTTTATAACCACTAAAGTTTAAACCGTCTGTGGAACATTCGTTACAAGTCCGATGTTAACTACAGTTATGATCTGTGAGTCACATTGATTAGCGGACTTTTATAATTTACTCTCTGTACAGTAGACATTAATCGCGATGCATGTAAACAACGAGACCAAGTTTGTTAAGCTACGGACTTCAACTATTGTACTCACCTTCTTACTAGGTTGATTATTAAGAGATATAGTTAAAAATTGGGAGATATTTCTAATGAAGTTCATCTCCATGAAAATACTTACATCCATGAAATCAATATAAGCCATTCCTTATCAAGACCCAACAATATACACACACATCTATTTCTAGTAACCAACCCACATTTTATACTTATTGAAAGTAAACTCTATGTCAAATTATACTACTAGTCAACTACACTAGTCAACTACACTGCTATACTATTTATGCCTCGTACATAACCTCCCTTCTTCTCCGCTCGTTAAATACCCAACAACTCCTTCTAATACCCCTTAGCGTATTGTTATCTCTCTACACACTCTAGGCGCATTTCATAATTACGTGTATTTGTTTATCAGTTACGTAAATGGATATGCATTTATGGCATACGCTTACATTTATTGCATACGCTTGCCATAAGGTTTGTCTTATCCATACATTTATTCAAATGTCAACATACCCCTCCACTGTGGCATTTCTACCACAGCCACATCTAAAATTCCAAACCTTCTCCTAAAAATTCTCGAGAATCTCCTGTATACTTCCCCATGTCTGAAGTGTCATAGTGTCACACCTATTCCAATGTGTTAGTCATCAGTTGATCAGGCCTTATCGGTACTTCTTATCCAGATCACGTGATGCAAAAAGATGCGATCAGTAGGAGGGAAGGGAGAGAAACTCGCTACATACAACTAGTGAAATCCAAAGATTCACATCACCATTTCTTCTTAACGAAAGTACTGTCGTTCATCAAATAGTAGATAGTTGGTTCATAGTAAGATTAAAAGTTCTGGAGCTTTTACTTTGCTGTTGCTTATAACAATTTCTTCCCCTCCTTTTTGCCCCCTGAAGCACACGAGATGTCTGAAGAGAAGATTGGTATTTATACCATAGGCCCAAAGATTGGTAAGGGATCCTTTGCTACTGTTTACAAATGTATAGACAACAAGACTAATAAATCGGTGGCGATCAAGTCTGTTGTGCGGTCCAAGCTCAACTCAAAGAAGTTGATCGAGAATTTGGAGATCGAGATATCTATCTTGAAAACAATTAAACATCCCCATATTGTAGGCTTATTAGATTATAATAGAACACCCACATACTTCCATCTTGTTATGGATTATTGTTCTATGGGAGATTTATCGTATTTCATACGGAAACGGAGTGAACTAACTCAGAATCATCCTGTAATATCAGGAATCTTACAAAGGTATCCATCCCCAGAAGGATCCCATGGTTTAAATGATACTGTTGTGGTTCATTTTTTGAAACAATTGGCATCTGCTTTAGAATTCTTAAGAGATAAGAGTTTGGTTCATAGAGATATCAAACCTCAGAATTTATTGTTATGTCCTCCCAGTCACTCAAAACAAGAATTTATAGATGGTCATTTCGTGGGATTATGGGAATTGCCACTTTTGAAGATTGCCGATTTCGGGTTTGCAAGGTTCTTACCTTCTACCTCAATGGCTGAAACTTTATGTGGCTCACCCTTATACATGGCACCAGAAATTTTGAGGTATGAGAAATATAATGCAAAAGCCGACTTATGGTCCGTTGGGGCTGTTCTCTATGAAATGACTGTCGGTAAGCCTCCCTTCAAGGCTGAAAATCATATTGAGCTTATTAAGAACATCGAAAATGCACACGATAAAATCAAATTTCCAGTATCCGCACAAGTTCCTGCACAATTGAAAACGTTGATAAGATCCCTTTTGAAATATAATCCCACAGAAAGGGTTTCATTCAATGAATTCTTCAATGATGATTTGATTGTGGGAGAATTACACTGTGTAGATGAACCTTTGGATACTTCCGAAATGGATGAAAACTTGTTCATCAGTGAATATATTTCTCCAGGAAGAACGGAAGCGAAGGAGTTTGAAATGAGTCCTTTGAGTCCTATCAAAGGCAAGGCGGTTCCTGAATCCTACAAGTCTGATAAATCAAAGCCTGAAAAATCGAAGGAAGATACCCCAAATTGGGACAGGGATGAGGAAATCAAACAGATAATCAATAAACAACAAGCAAAACATCCTACGGGTAGAGATGAACAGATCAAACAAATCATTAATCAAAATAGTCCTGGGCCGGAAACCTTGTCTAGTTCCATTCAACCTCGTGGAGGAGGAGGAACGCTTGTGATACGGAACAAGAGTGACATCACCTTGGAAAAGGATTACGTTGTTGTGGAGAAGAGGGCCGTAGAAGTGAATGCCATTGCTGATGAATTAGCCCATGCTGGTAGTGGTGCTCTTGCAATCAATGCTCGTCGCTCGCTGTCGATCTCAAGTGGCGACAGCAATAAATCAATTAACAGGCGGTATTCACTGAGATCAAACTCGACAAGTAGTCAAGGTAGGCCCAGCTTAGCTGATAGAAGGATCTCCATTTCCATTTCCCCTTCTAATGCTTTAAGTAAGGCCATTGGTTTGGCCTCGCATAGATTGTTTGGTACTAATAATCACATGGTTGATGGTGCCAATCATGTCAATCATTTGATCGGTGATACAAATGAGAAACTAGCTCTTAGTTCTCAGGATACTTCTTTCCTGACTGTTATATCTAGTCCAAATTTCACTAATCATTTGTTACTACAAAAGTTGAATATCCCAACCTCTTCTACAATAGCCGCATTTGAACATCTGGACTTGGGCCTGTCCCAATATTCACCAGATGAATTGGTTTTGAACAAATTGGAATCGATTGCTACTAAAGCGCATGCCATCAATCTTTTTGCAGATGTCAAATTCAGTCAATTGATTCCATCTCCACCTTCTTCAGATGGGTTGGATGATGAGGTTTTCCAACACAACTTTTCCTTACCTCCTAAAATGATCAAAACGATCAGTGAAGAAGGGGTCGTTTTGTATGTCAAAACATTATCCTTATTGGCGAAGGGAATGCTTATGGCCAGCGATTGGTGGTACAACCAATCTGAAGATGACTCAAGAGTGTCGAACAATATTGTATCCGTCAGAATTAACGAGTTGGTTCAATGGATCAGAGAAAAATTCAATGAAAGTTTGGAAAAGGCAGAGTTCATCAGATTAAGATTGGAAGAAGCGAATGCTGCCATTACAAAGGAAAAAACTGGTGAATCTACCGACTATTTCTTTAATAGTGGCAACGCTGATACATCTGCTCCAACTAAAGTCATTGCAGAGAAGTTAATCTTCGATAGGGCTTTAGAAATGTCAAGGAATGCTGCAGTCAACGAGTTGGTGAAGGAAGATTTGAAGGGCTGTGAATTGGCTTATAGCACTGCGATTTGGATGTTGGAAGCTCTATTGGACGAGGATGGTAACCATGCGGGAGTAGATGAAGAAAGGTTGGACTCCGAAGACCGTGCTACAGTGGAGAAGTTCATTATTAGTATCGGCAATAGGTTATCAGTTTTGAAGAGGAAGTTAAGTGTGAGTGAGGGTGTGGTTTGAAGGTGCTTGCAAAGCAAACTATGCAGTGTGAGCGAGATGTTGCATTTGATCGGAGAGGTGTCGGATAGCCTCCGTCAAAGGTTCTTGGGTGGTTTGGAACTTTGGCAAATTAATGAAGCGATCTTTAGTGTTTTCCATGAATTTCCATTTAGGTTATTGCATGAGTTTTGCGGCTATGTTTTTATTTATTCACTCATTAGCAGTTTCAATTCTTCGAGAGGTGATTCTCTCTATTTTTATACATAGGATCTTATTTTTGGGAACAAATTGTAGGCGGTTTAGTAATAAATGAACCTGTAAGGTCAATAACATAATGATTATATTTGTATTAAGAAATGAGCTGAATTATTTAATGGTCAACAGAACATGGAATGTTGTAGGGCTAATACTGCAGACGCAAAAATGAACTGGACTATTTATATTTTGCACCCTCGCTGCAACTCCTACATACAAAAACACGTATCAATCCCAATTTTCTTCAATCCAACGTTCTTACCCATCCGCCATGAGCCTGCAATATTCTTCTGGATCGTATGATATCAGCGGTGAAAGTGATACCATACGTCGAAGACATGAGATCCAATCCAAGGAATCTTCCAAATTGTCTGAAGAAATAGACGAGATAATTGAAAAGACCAACTCCTTGAAGATCAAGGAAGCCTCCTCCTACATCCGCTTCCAAGAATTGCTGATTAAATACTTCAATCCCATCATACTAACAGCTCTTTCTGCGTTTGTTAGGCTTTATGGGATTGAGAAGATGGATAAAGTTGTCTGGGATGAAGCTCATTTTGGAAAATTTGGCTCGTATTATATCAAGAATGAATTCTACTTTGATGTTCATCCTCCATTAGGAAAATTGTTGGTCGGGCTTTCTGGTTACTTAGCCAATTATGACGGTAGCTTTAGCTTTGACAGTGGTTTGCAATTTCCTGACAATTGTAATTATATTCTAATGAGATGTTTCAATTGTGCGTTTGGTATACTTTGCACGCCATTAGCATATAAAACATGTGTTGAGCTAGGATTTAGTCAATTAACCACTTGGTTTGTCACTTTACTGGTAGTTTTTGAAATGATCTCTCTTACACTTTCCAAATTCATTTTGCTTGATTCCATGCTATTGTTCTTTACCGTTTTGTCATATTACTGCTTAATTAAATTGCATAATTTAAGGTTGAAAGATGCTTTGTTATCCTTCAAAGGAATAAGTTGGTTGGTCATCACTGGAATTTCAATTGGGTGTGTATGTTCGGTTAAATGGGTAGGATTGTTTGTCACAGCGCTTGTTGGCCTTTATATCATATACGATTTGCTCATTAAGACTTATCAATTGACCTCAACCAATTCAATTTCCTTTAAGGTATATGCATTACATTGGATTTCAAGAATTTTAACCTTGATTGTGATCCCGTTTCTTATATATGCTACATGCTTTAGAATTCATTTCAGTTTTTTGAACAAATCAGGGACTGGAGATGGATCAATTTCCACATTACTACAAGCCTCCTTGATAGATAATACCTTAACCAATGGGCCTAGATCAATAGCTTATGGTTCGTTGGTTACTTTGAGATCTCAAGGTTTATCTCCCAATTTGTTGCATTCACACGCTCATACTTATCCTGATGGTTCTATGCAGCAACAAATTACCACTTACGGTTTTAAGGACCTGAATAATGAATTTGTTTTTGAATTTGACTTGGATCATGCTTCGCGTGGTTTTTTTGCTTCTGAAGAAGCAGAAGAGAACTCTACAATTGCTGACGGCCTTTACGACACGCTTATCAGAAATGGTGAAACGGTTCGCCTTATGCACAAAGAAACAGGATGCTTTTTACATTCCCATCAAATTCAAGCTCCTGTTGCCAAATCTCATCTAGAGGTTTCTTGTTATGCAGACATCGAATCAAGCGACTTGAAAGATGAATGGGTTCTTGAAATTCAAGCTCAAGAAGTATCTCCATCGCTTGATTTTGCGAATGAAAATCCAGATGAGCTTCATCCAGTTTCAACTAATTTCAGGTTGAGACATAAAGTTTTAGGTTGTTATCTTTCAACCTCAGGTTACGCCCTTCCATCGTGGGGTTTCCAACAAGGTGAAGTTACTTGTAAAAACTCGGTCTTGACTACAGACAAAGGTACCTGGTGGAATATTGAAGACCATAAGAATGAGAAATTGGAACAGCCCATCATTCAATACGTTCCACCAAAACCAAAATTTTGGAAAGAATTTATTTTGTTAAATTATGGGATGATGGCGTCTAACAATGCATTGATACCAGATCCAAATAAGTACGATAAATTGAGCTCAGAATGGTGGGAATGGCCCATTCTAAATTCAGGATTAAGGATGTGCTCTTGGTCTTCAACTGATATCAAGTATTTCCTAATGGGCCACCCCGTAGTTACTTGGCTTTCTACAGCAACAGCAGGTATATTTGTGCTCTACTGTGCTGTAGTTGCCTTTCAATGGAAAAGACAGATAGTTGAATATGGCTTATTTGAGCCAAATTGGAACTTTTTCCTTTCCCAAGGTATTTTACCATTCTTGGGATGGGTATTACACTACCTTCCTTTCATTGTCATGGGTAGGGTGAAATACTTACATCATTATGTCCCAGCATTGTATTTTGCAATCTTTATTAGTGGATATACTTTGGAGGCCATTGTTGTCAAGCGCCTTCCTAGGTTCGTAAGCTATTTTATGTTTGCCGTATTATATGCAGCGATTGTCGGAGTATTCTGGTACTATAAGGACTTGAGCTTAGGTATGCTGGGGTCTTCTAAAAACTTTGCACATCTCAAGTTGTTAGGATCTTGGATGATCTAGGCAACCACATCAAATGGGATTATTGCATAATCCATGAATGTATATGCATGAACATAAATGTAGAGTTGTAGATTTTGAAAGAGTTGCGTCGAGCAGATAATATTTCGAGTTGGACGATGCTTCATTGTCGTAGAAGACTTTATGGGACCTTATAATTTGGAATTTAACCTTACTGCACCTTGGTTTATTCGTTCCCAAAAGTGTCTTCGTGTCAAAGAAAAAAGCTGCAAAAAAAACTGCCGGTCCCAGGAATCGAACTTGGGTTACTTCCACCACAAAGAAGTGTACTGACCACTATACTAGACCGGCTTTTTGTTGAATTAATAATTGCCCAAAGAGACCAGTTGTACCTTACAAAATCAACAAGGCCAAAATTTCCCACAAACAAACAAAATAAGTTTTTACTAGGATAAAATGCTAGACCTTTCCTATTTGCAGACACACTCTATAAGTAGTCTTAATATAATAATACATTAGCAGTGAGCGAAAGCGAACTGTGATATATAAAAAAAAAAAAAAAAATATCAACGAATACTATTTAGCTTGAACTTAAGAAATTCCCAATTGGGGACATACTGTGTAACTAAGTAATCAATATTGTAATATTTGATTTGCCGGGAGCGAAAGCAGTTAATCACAAAAGACAAACTCATAAATTAAATACCTTGTTTGGTAAAAAAACTCTTCATCTGCAACATCTTTTTAAGCAATTTTCTGAAGTTTTTATACAATGTTTGAAAAAAAACCAAAGAATTCCCAATTTTGCACCCAAGACTAATGCTGTACTATACTTATTTCAAATATAGTACGCAATCTTATAGTAAATATCCTTGGGACATACTTATGAAAATATTATTACTTTCCCCAGCTTGTCAATTTCCCTTCGTTTAGTTTAGCTTTCAACATCAAAAGGAGGTCCGCTTTAAGCACTCACCCGGTGATGTTGTAAGACAACAGAGTACCAAAGGAAGTGCTACCCAAAAGGAAGCCTAATTGTTATATAAAAAAAAGTAGTTCCGGTACCGGGAATTGAACCCGGATTTGCTCGGTGAAAGCGAACCGTGCTAGCCATTACACTATACCGGATGGTTCTTATAAAACAAGTCGCACTAAATTGCCAAGTTGGTAAATAATATTTCCAAAAAGTATCGAAAATTTTTGATGTCTTGTGGGATATGACATTAAACCTTACTTAATCTCCATTGGTGATTTAGTTTGGATTTGAAGGTGTTTCGTAGCCGCAGTAGCAATTTTGCCTGGTTGCAAATTTTACGAAGATTCCTGCACACAATTGTAACATTTAAGTTATTAGACAAGAGACTAGCAACTACAAATATACACTTACAACGATATACAATTTAATATAAATTGCGGTAAAAAAGCTGAGTGTTTGTTTTAAGGCGTCAGATTATATGATTATACTGTTATTTTACCCTGTTTCACTCTTAACGTCAGTTTGCTAACACGTTTTCCAAGCATGGTGCTATATATATAAGACCCGAGCTAAATTTGACAAAATCTCTATATTTACATTTGAATTTGCATTCACAACTCAACTACTTTGAATTATCTGTCCAGAAGAAATCAAGTATACTTCATTGTCGGTTTCATCTTCTTTAGATTGAGCAATGAATATCGCGCTACCAAATTTCTCGGAACATCCAAAACCATTTATGGTTACAACTCCTATGGATACATTGGGTAACTCGAATGCAGTTTTGTCCACTGTCTCCAAATATGCATCAAAGCATTCCAATATTAACAACCTACCGATGGAGCTTCTTGTGGAAATATTTTGCATGCTTGATCCTGTTCAATTGGGTATTGTTAGATTGGTTTGCCGTCGCTGGAATTATGCTGTGTCTGACAAAAGCACTTGGATAAGCGCATTTGGCGGCAAGTTTGGTACTCCAGTGTGGTCTTTCCCAACAGTTAGCGGATCTTCCTTATGGATGGTAGAATACTTAGCGCGATTACAAGTGTTCAAGAAATGGAATAAAGGGAATCCAACTCATAAGACCTATCAATTGATAAACAATGAGTTTAGAGGTGTTGATGCAGTTGTTGTCAACTTTTCAGCAGAGAGGCTACTTACATTTTCAAGGCGGTCTGGAAATGTTGCATTATGCAACTTAGATGGAAGAAATGAAGGGTTCGTTCCTGGAGGCAATCTCCTACTGGGAGTTTTGAGTTACGATGTTAATGAAAGTTACTTGGTATTTGGGAAGGCGGGGGGAGTGTTTGCAAAGAACATTAGAGGGGGGAGTGTTTATGAATTAGCTGACAAGAGTGATGACATGATTGCAACAAGTAGTATAGAAACCAATCAAGGTTCCCATAGTACTGCACCAAGCATCAATACAGGCACCACTCGCAGTAATAGCAGTATTGAAACCACAAATGATATCTCGCCTTCGATATCGATCCTCCTCAATGCCCCAAAAAACTTGGACAAACATAAAACACGTCCTGATATAATCGCTGGGACCTTGAATGGGACTCTTAGATTATACAACTTATCATCATTGACATCCTCAATATTTCTTGGAGATAGCATTTTAAACATAAAGAGTGATTTTAAACGGTTTATTGTTGTGAATACAAAGAACAAGCTATACATCATTAGATTTAATACTTTGGAGGTATTAGTATGCGTGGACATCCCCGAAATTGAAATCAGCCATGAGACCATTCTGAACGTGGGTGTTCAGTACGGTGCTGTATCACCTTTCCGACGAAACCAACTTGACGTTGACTTTGGACATTTGAATGTCATTTTCTGCTACAAGAAGGTCGTTGATGTTTACGACATACTGGGATTTGATGGAGATAAAATCCCAGAGCACATTCCAAAGAAAAGCCTCCGATTTGAAGGAGAAGTTATACAATCAGCAATGCAACTTCAAACAAAAGATATGAAGCAAGCAGCTGGTAGGGACGGGCTTTCATATGCAAACGTTTTAAGTGACAATTCCGTTCTAATCTGGAATATTCGAGATTGGACTTCAAATGATATTACTCCTCAATGCAGGATAATTCCAGAATTTAACAAGAGAGCACCAGATACTTCGAGATACGAAAATATTCGCCCAATTACCGCCTTGGCCTTAAACAGCTCCATCATTGCCATTGCTGGTTACAACGGATATGTGAATATACATAACGTGTTTACTGGGGATTTTATACGAGAAGCGAGCATGAAGATGCCAAAAAGGTACGTCCATATGTATTCTGAGTTGATTCCTGTCGATAATGTTGTGCTTAGTGATAACCAATTTGATGCATCAGGTGTGATAGTCTCGGGAGACATTGTACAATATTTTCAATTTGGCCTTAAAGTTCAAACAAATTCCAAAAAGAAGCTAAATTATGGGGTTTGGGATAAGCAAGCACTGAAGAAGAAGATTCGCGATGAGTTGAATGAGTTTGACTCACAGAGATGGGTTGAACAAGAGAGAATTGCTTTATTTGACAAGTATAATGGAAACAGCGACGAAGATGAATTGGCGATAGCCTTAGCATTAAGCGAGAGCGTTAAAATAGACAATGGTGAAGATGTGGAGAGGGCAATTGAAGAATCTAGAAGATTGCATTTACAAATGGGTGGGAATATAGAAAATGGGGATGTACCTCTTGCTCAACTACTGGAGGAGGAGCAATTGAGCAGGATTCTTGAACTTTCACTAGTTGACAAGTAAGCATAGCAGGATGATTCAGGATTGATCGAAAGAACATGTATTCTTAGCACTAATATGCCTTTGGGAGTTCAAAATACGACCCTTCGGCAATTTTAAAGATTAGTTAACCTTTGGAACATTTAATGGGCTAACGATTTATAATTCCTTCAAAAGAGCTTGTGCTTCATACCCCATACAGAACTGCATGCATTATGTGAGTGAAAGCACATCTCGAACTCACTAAAATAGGTCGTCATACGTAGGATAGTTTTTTGGTAGATATAGAAATTAACTCCAATAGCGTATTCACTTCACATAACTCGTAGGTTTAGGAAATAATCATCCGTCTCACGCAACTATACTACCGTACGAAACTCACGCAGCATGAAAGGGTCGGGAAACAGTCACAGACTTTGCCTTTTGTTTAATCTCCGTATCCTGCAGACAAAACTTACATATGTTTTTGAAGGCATGTTATTGGATGGAAGGCCGTTTGTGATGAAGAGATATGTGTGTACGGAGCCTAGGAGTATTGTCATTGGGTTCTAAACGCCGCTTATTTTTATTTCCTTGTATTTTTGTCAGTTTCTGTGATGCAATTCTGACTCTTTTCCTCTTTTCCGTAATCATCCGAGAGTTGGGAACGATGATTCAGTTTTTCAGGCTTTAAACTTTATTAAACTGAAGGCAAACCAACTTACAAGCGTAACTGACTTTTTGTTCACTGTGTGTACTTGACTGTTGAATTAGGTAGAATATAGACCGCATTCATAATGGTCTTTATCAACTTCATTAAACTAGCTAAGCATTCCTCCTCAGGGGAAAGAATACAATTCTTCCTGAGTTCCCAAGCATACCTTCATGGGAATAGTTTGATAAACTATAGGGATTTGTTTAGCAGAAAATGGACTAAGGATGGCCCACATCCTTCAAATGCTAGTAGGAATTATTTGGGTATAGATAATGGACATTATGGTGTATATTATGCGATGTATAACCAAGACGCTGATCGGAAAAACGGTCAAGCGATAGCATACTCCATGGAGACACTTTATGCATTCATATTGAGTGGTGGTGATGTTTCTATAGGGTTAATGGTTCTTGATTATGACGGCAAGTTCTTCATATCTAGAAGCAATAGAGATATAAATAATAGCATGAATCTGAGTAGAGGGATGGGATCGATCAGATATTTCCTGACTAAAAGGGAAGCAGAGCAAGTGGATCCGATCCCCAAGATTGAAGAATTGGATGAGGCATATAGTGAAGCAGTTTCAAAGAAAATTGAACCAGAGCATACTGAATCCAGTCCATTAATTGGCGCCCAAGTGGAGTCCGTCCCATATGATATTGTGAAAGCAACATCCATAGCAGTTCAGCAAGAGCCTATATCTAACCTACCAGATGAGACCCTTACTACTCACGCTCCACAAATCAAAGGCGTGAAAGTTGAAAATGAATCAGCGGAAGTGGTTATTACGACTGCAGACCATACTCCGAATGAGGTCGCAGCTCCAATCAATGATTTAGATGAATCCATACCGGCTAAAAATGAATCTCCAATTCACACTGAAACACAACCCACATTCACAGATTCCCTCCTTAACACCTCAATATCAACCATCTCGGAAACTTACGATAACCACACATCTCCAGACCAATTAAACTCAATATACCCGATCTACCAGTCACTCAAAAGAAACGATATACCACTACCGGACATTGCATATTACAACATCGTACTCTATTCTGTAGCCAAGAGACAGTTAGACTCTGAAGTAGAAGCTACGGAACAGAAATTAACCAATTTGTTAACTATTTATCAAGATATACTTCAAAATGGAATCAAACCATCTAATGAAACTTACAACATCATCTTATCAAACCTCTTTGAAGGTAGTTTACAAGATCTGTCCAGTAACAATCCATTTGCCTTCCATTCAAGTAAATCGAAGGATTTTGGCCAAATCGGACTTGATTTGTACTCATCCATATTACATTATGAGCAACTTGACCTGTCGTTGATCTATAAAATTTTGCAATTCATTGGCAAGAACCCTAGCTGTATTTCCCAAAGTTTGTTGGAAAAGTTGATACCGATGATCGAATTGAGAGATCAACCTGCTGAGTACTATTATTCTGTGCTTGAATTAACCACTCATTTCCATAAATTTGAAGTTTTCAACAACGATGCAGCACGCATATACGAGTTTATCAATAATGTATACTCGAACTTCAAAAATACTTCACCAGAGTCTGATGAGTACGTCATGTATTCTAAGCTTATTGAAGGTTTGATACACAATGACCAATTTTCGATGGCTTCAAAGTTTTTGGATCAGATATTGATTCATTACCGAGCTTCTTTGGAGCACACTTCAAGAGCTACAAATTCCCAAATATCTGCTGTGATGTCGCTGTACATTTCAGCTATTCTGGAACGCAATTTGGATAAAGGATATGCTTTATTTTTGAAGTTTAACAACGTATCCTACCTACCCGAGTTTTCAAATGATTTATTTAACCAATTGATTGTTGGCTATGTTGCGAAGTATAGAGACAGTAAAGATACGTCTAAACTATCGCAAACTTATGATAGAATTTGGCACTTATACAACTACATGGCAATTAGAAAGGATTACCAAGATTCATTCTTCGTTGAAGGAACTTCTCATTGTCGTGATTTACTCATTTCACTTAGTATTGACCTTGGAGATCATTCCCACGTCTTTCAACTCATCAAAGAAGTCTTGTTGAAGAATCATATGATATTCGACTTAGGCGCTTTTCAGAAACTTTTAAATTATTTATATAATGGTGTCTTATATAACACTACAGGCAACGAGCCTTTCAATCAGTATTACTTTGGATTGATTTGGAGCATCTTAGCTTCTCAACTGATCCACTACGCTGGTAACTCCAAGGATTTGAATGCATTCATTTCTCAATATATTAACTATCTTCATCTCCCAGTGAATGTTCCAGAATTTAACGAATATTCCATCAGATTGTTCATGAATTCAACGATGATAGAAAAAGCTGTTGACAACATTGATTTCCAAACTGATAATATTTACGGATTAATTTCCATTTCGAAGCAGTTGATGTCGTTGTCTAAAATAGAGGATGCTGACCTTTTAAACAAGATTTTAAAGTTCCAATCTAGATTGATTAACCTGTTTGAAGATACAGAAAACCAGTACGTTGATCTCACTGATGACTTAATTACTTACAAGGAAGCAGTGAAAGCTCATTTTAAGTCAATGGCAAATAGGGTATCAGTGGTTGATTTGGATATTACAGAGACTTGCAAAATTCTTAATATTCCAATCCCGAATACGACTGATGTTAGATTGAACTATGACACCAATTTAAGTTATTTATTGAATGTTAATTATACTGCTGGCGTAAAAGAATTTGTGGAATTGTTCCGAAGCGGTTCTACGTTCACATCAGATACCTGGAATATCATAATTAACCACAAGTTTGCCAGTGCATATTTTGACTCCAACAATTCTTCAGAAATCAAATGCTCAGAATTCATTCAGCGCTTATGGTCACTGAGTATTGATGAAGATTCAAAAATTTCACTTTTAAGGCGTTTACTTCAGTTGCAAAATGATGTTGTTTCGATCAAACTTGTTGAATTTCTGAAAGGAAATGAGCTAGTTTTAGTAAATCTTTTACCGCATTTAATTGAAGAGGCTGAGGCTTCTACAAATCAGTACTTGAGGGGTTTAGTAAGTGAACCTGCTTTTTTTGACTTGGCTCACGCTTCTTCCAAATCTAAGAATTGGCTTGTAAGTTATTTCAAACTCTTGAACAAGCAAGCTAGATTTCAAGATACTATTGAAATAATTGAAAAACATGAGTTACCGTTATCTAGAGAAATTTTGTTCTTTTACTTGACCGCTCTACTTGCCAGTAACTCAAATGATAATTTTATGAGAGTTTTCAAAGAGAATGCTCCTTCTTCGGAAGTATTACGGAACACTCCCGAATTCATAGAATTGCTTATTAGCTACTACTTTTCTTTGGGAACGAATGCAGGATTGGAGACTATTTTGAATAGATTTTCCGTCTTTAAGGATTCATCACAGAATATTCGTGAGCTGTTGTTGTATGCTAATCTTTTGAACTCTAAGCAATCGATCGCTCAATTTTCGAGGGCCCGTACTATCAATGAACTCTCCTTGATATTGCTCAGTCAAGACGATTTGAAGGACAAGATTAGGCTGCTCAATCAAAGCCATTTGATAGCAGGCAACCAAGCTAAAATCCAGTTAATAGACAGCTTGCTTTTCAACTTGATGAAATTGTCCAACTCAAGCTTACTGAAAAACATTATGGTAAAATTAAATGCAACATTAAAGTTCTTCAAATTGACCAATTTTACAGAACTTAATGTGGACCAACTATCTAACATAATTAAACTACTCACATTGAATAAGTCTAGAGACACGTTGAATGTGTTGTTATCCATGCTTATAAACAATGGAAATTATACTGATGTTTTGAAATTTTATTTTATGGAGACAAGGTTACTCGCCAAGAGCGATCGGACAAAGGTTTTGGACTTGTTACTCAAATCTTTTAACTACATGCAAGACAAGATCAACGTTTTTGTCATTGACAAATACTGTCAAGAAAACAAAATTGAATTGCCGTGTTACAATGAGGAGTTGTTCAAGAAAGAATTAGCACTTTGAGGAACCAGAAAACTACTTTGTAGTCTCAAACTGCTTATCATTAGACTTTACCAATTATTTTTATTTATAGGGGCGACCGAGGACAAGACGTGTATAGAGTTTAATTTATTAATGAGAATGGAAAAGGACCTAATTTGTACTCCTTTAATATGCACTAAAAAAATCAAGAACTCTACAATTGCAACTGATCTGCTGTACCTGCAACCTGTACTGCATTTCTGAGCGGGCAAAGATAAAGATTCTGCCAAATTATTTGCTCTTAAAACATGCTTACTTAATAAAACTAATGATAATCGTGGATTGGCGAATTCCCCTCTTTGGCATTTTGCAACCCAAAAACTTAGGAAATAGTAGTGCGCATGCCTACAATGACGTTTGGTGCGGAGCCGACCCCGGAGTTTTTTTGGCACAACTGGAGCTTCAAACCAACAAATGAATTGTTCCTTATTTAAGGAGCTGAGATCCTTGACATGGTGCTGGAGAAGTATAAGAAACATGTCCTCAATTGCGATCAAGAATTCCCATCCAACTGCTGTCAATGCATTCAATCAGAATCATAAAGACTACAGCGCTCTTCGCCCAAACTTTGCAAAGGAATTGGTAAATCCCTTCTTGGTAAGTCTTGGCTTGGCAGACTACGATAAGGAAAGTAAAGCATATACCTTCAAAACTGGCAAAAAGATTTTAGAAATAGCTGCTGGTACGGGGAAATTCACAGAAAGATTGGTTGAAAATGGCTGGGGTAGCAATAACTTGTATATCGTAGAACCAAGTCAAGGAATGTTGGAAAGTTTCAAAGTCAATATTCCTCAAGTTAAGGTCGAAAATGTATTCAATTCTTCATCGTATAATATCCCGTTGGAAGATAACTCCGTTGACGTTGCTTTTATTGCTCAGGGATTTCACTGGTTCGCAGATATTGAGAGCTTGAAGGAGATTCATCGAGTTTTGAAGCCTCTGGGAAATTTGGGTTTGATCTGGAACTTTGACCGTTCAAGTCCAAGTCAAAATAGCAAAGCAAAGGAAGTCCAGTATATCAAAGGAGATAGTGTCTACTTTGACAACATTGATTTCGCTCAAAAACAATCAAATGAAGCGTTGTTTCTGCTCTATTTCCAAAATCAGCCTTGGTCTGAAGAAGTGACTAATTTAATGTACGGGTTTGATGTAGATGTTCCGCAATATCGTACTGGTGTATGGCGAGAAATTTTGAATAGTCCAGAAAACATTTACTTTGGGCCATCCTCGGAGGAGCTTTTCCTCATATACGAAATGCTAATTGAGAGAGAGAAAGTGTTCAAGTATTGGGAGACCAGGTCTTTTATCACTGCCTTGAGCAAAGAAGAGAAGCTTGCACTTGAAAAGGAAGTTGAGGGGATTCTCGAGAGGTTCGTTACCGATAATAGCACGCCGTTCAAAAATCAAGGAGATTCAAGATTGATCAAGCCTATGGGTACACACGCGGTTGTTGTCCCAGTTAATAAATAGTGCACCTTGAGTGATGAAAGAGTTCTATGAATGATTTATATTTACATACAAACTCTACACATTTATTTCTTCAAAAATATACGAGCCATTTCAGGTATCATCGTGGTTAGACATTATTTGAGATCAAATACTTGAAGCATATGTAAGTCATCTCTGAATAACATGATACAAACCTATAGATATATATACATTCTCGCTATCTATATCCTCTTTTAAAATTATCAATAAATGTGTAGACTAGGTTGCCTAAAAAAGAGCTCTAAACTATAGAAGAACTACTTTCAGTATATTTAGAGCAAATTTAAAACCTGAAGCCTGAGTGAGAAAAGTCACACCTACCGCCAAAAAAATAGGGGGTAAACAAACTTAAAGAATAACGCAAGTAATACCAAGGGTACTCACAAAATTGGATTGGCTTCACCAAATACAAAATGAAAAATTTGCATTACATTATGAGACCCTCTCTTATATGTATAGTGTGGTTTTTCACAGCTTTTTCGGCGGCGAGCTCAGTTAGCATTCTTAGGCTTTTTGAAAATGATAACCTTGACATTCAAGATTTGTTCCGCAATATGACTTTAGAGGAGAGAGATGTCAGTAGTCAACTTGACTCAATTAATCTATTAAAATGTCTCTCCTACTTCAACACGACTAGCAAAGTTCAGTACGGTGTAGACAATGATCAAGGACTTGTCATTATTCTAAACGGCGCTGGAAATGACACAGTCGGCGATAAGCAAAACATAAGGATATGTCGCAGACTTTTGTGTTTAGCATTGAGCTTTAGTTGGGTGAACTTCGCTAGCGAGTACAATATAATTGATATAATCGGTAATGTTATCGATGTTACATCAAATGATAATACCAGGTTGTCAGATGTCGCGCGTAATAGGAGTATACGAAAGCCCGACTATAGCAGTCTTAGGCTTTATGAAAATGATAACCTTGACATTCAACGTTTGTTCCGTAATATGACTCTAGAGGAGAGAGATGGCAGTAGTCAACTTGACGCAATTAATATATTAAAATGTCTCTCCTACTTCAACACGACTAGTAGAGTTCAGTACGGTGTAGCCGATAATCAATCACTTGTCATAATTTTAAACGGCGCTGGAAATGACACAGTCGGCGATAAGCAAAACCTTAGGATATGTTACAGACTTTTGGGTTTAGGATTGAGCTTTAGCTCGGTGAGCTTCGCTAGCGACTACGATATAATTGATATAATCGGTAATGTTAGCGATGTTACATCAAATGATAATACCAGGTTGTCAGATGTCGCGCATAATACCTGACGGTGTGGGTAAGTGACAGTATGTCACAAGCTTATGAGAAAATGAAAGTTATCTCGAATATACTAGATATGGCAATATGCATGAATTTTTTTACAAAAAACAACATTGATTAATATGAATGATTTACTATATGACATATACCAGTGATTGACTAGTGACTACGAAATATTGGAGCCACCAGGTGCCTGATGCAAAGTAGATTTTGCAGACTACGTGCGCTCATGCTCGGGTGGCCGACAACATTATGACATTAAGCCGTAATTCTCATTGGGTAGTCATTGTGTTCTGTGACACTGCGGCACACTTTAACGATCCCTATTAAGTGAGAGTAGAACAAAAGCAAAAATAAATGATAAAATCAATAACAGAAAAACAAGTAAGTTAAGTGACCACTCCATCGGAGTGGTCAAAAATATTGCCTTTTTTTTTATTTTTTAAAAAATCACAGTCCGCTTTCGCTCACTACTAATCATGTATATTATGATATTAAGACTACTGATTTATAGAGTGTGTCCGCAAATACAAAAGGTCTAGCCAAATCTGAATCAAGTCTGACATGTACTCTTCTGAATAAAAATTAACAAGAACCATCCGGTATAGTGTAATGGCTAGCACGGTTCGCTTTCACCGAGCAAATCCGGGTTCAATTCCCGGTACCGGAATTACTTTTTTAGATTGTTCAATTTTTTCACCTTATGTTCTGAGTAAGATTTTTTATTTTATTTGAAGATTTCACTTCGCCATGTCAAACCACTTTGTACCATTTAATGGGAGCTTCTATTAGTTCGTTATGTGGGAGTTTTTTTTGCCATATTTTTCACTTGTAGGTCCATATTTCTTTGGTATTTCGAAAGAATTGATCACATATCAACAGGAAACTAAAGAAATCTCAACTTTGAAAAAAATTTGAGCGCTTTAGTTAGTTTACATTGTATAAAAAAAAGAAAACCGATACCGGACACCCACATAAATATAGATAGAACGTGTACGCTTTATACCGCAAACTCATTAAACATGTTTCAGAACCTACCTGATGAAATCACTCTGTTAATTTTTGTCAAGCTTAACCAGAATGATTTAATAAATCTTTCACAAACTTGTTCTGTTGCTCATGCTGTGTCACAACCACTACTTTATAACAGAATTGCTGGAGTCTACTACTTCTGAGAACTCTTATTCCTCAATCGAGGTTACGGGAACTCAAATTTCATCCTTGTTTGCCCTCAATCTATTTTTCAAGAGGAGGCAACACAAGCTCATTAGGAGCATTGAATTCTGTGAAATGACCCCAAACATACATGATAGTGATCTCCTTCAACAGGTGAGCCATTTATTGAAAAATTGTGATCTTTTACAGGAATTTAGTATTTGAATATTTTCTCTTATCCATAATGTAATATCGGCCATAATCAATCAATTTTGAATAGCAGAGTTCAACTATAGCTCAAGAAAATTAACTTTTTAGTAATCTACAAACCAACACCAAACCTCAATATGTAATAGTGAGCGAAACATCTTCACCTATCAAAACTAGTCCCATTTTTATAAATGTGGTCACACTAAAGGTCGATATGAAACTACTCTATGGACTCATACACAAACCAATACAAAAACCATTCATGATAAACTCAATTAAACATGTCAAAAAATCTCGCAATCTACTTAAATTACTCATCTAAACTACTGCCAACCGATTGCAAAGGGAAACCCAACGTTGCAAACATTTACCTTGTAGCATACAAGAGTTAAACAAGGATATCTAGATATAGTCTAGGAACCAAGGTCATAAACTACAAATATTCTTTCTTAACTTTGTCAACAACAAACCATTATCTAATGACCTTTTAAAGCAGCGCCTATACTTCACTCAACTGCTTCATGTGAACTTCCTAACTTGTGCAGTTCCTTACTTTGCTAGAGCCTCACTCGACTGCCTAGCTCGTACACCTATTGGCGAAAGAAAAGTACATCAACTATCATATTATCAATGAGATTCGAAACAAGTTGGTAGCCAATACATGAAATCATCGATAACATCCTATGTGAATCAAAGATTTCGAAACGCTTTCACAACCGATTGATGCTTTCGTCGCAAAAGAAAGCATTGATGTAGAGACAATTATTGCAGAATATCTTGGAATAGTTAGTGCGAGATGTGAATTTCCATTCCATATGGACATACAAAATTGATTGGGGGAATACATCCGCATACTCTTTGGAAGAAGTCCTAGAATGTAAAATCATTTTACAAAGTAGTTGAGGGACTACTTATTTTAAAAGAATAATTGGCCTTCAGGGACACCCAATAATATCATTCTACTTAAATATTCATAAACATATTCTATACTTTTAAAATTAATAGGTTGCAAGTCCAGTTTAACTGTCATTTCTTTAGCATTAGGTTAGTAGTACAAATTGGGCATTATATTAAAATATGTAAATACAGCTTTAGATTAATTGAATTTTTCCATTGTACATGACATCCATAAGTATAGAAAAACTTTCCATGCGATTATGGAATATTAGTATTCGAATTATTAATCGATGACTTGGGGGGTAGGGCTAATTAAACTTACATATTGATTGAAATCAAGCTACCACACATGTAAAGATATGGCATCTTTTGCTAATATGTTAGTTACGCATATTTGAAGGATTTAATGGACTAGTACCAACTTTATATTATTGTGAATGAATTTTTGGCAAGTCAATTTGAGAATGGAATATTACTTTGAGAACTGGTAGCAACTAGATTACTATACATTGACAAGTGGACATTCAGTCAAAGAGCCTTGGGAAAATGAATTATTTCAGGAATATATTTTCTGTCTTTAAAATTACTCCAGAAGTTGGCTAGTGATCTTTTATTTTATTGGTTGTTCGAATCTTGCCATTCGAACAGAAGGTTTGCCATTTGGTGCTTTGATGAGCGTTATCTCTTATAAACCGGTACTACGATGAACCAGTAATTTCATAAACTATAAACCGGTTCCATTCACCTGTTTTTGCAAATGGTTGAAGTGATTCTATATAAATGTAGATGTGACAGGATGGATGTATGTAGCTCTGATTTATTGATCTTATACCAGAACTATACAAAATAGATTCACTTACATATAGTCCTGAGAGTTCCTACTCTTAATATTACTATGTCTGCTCGTTGTACTAGGGTTGGTGAGTTAAGGAAAGCCATGTTTTCTGCATCAAAAAGCAACAAGTAAAGGTACATCATTTTTGAAGTGAGATTCGTCTAGCTCTAATGTTTTCTATTATTCGTGATAAAGTTTTGGGCAATTTGATGGATTTTACAACTTTGATCCATGCATTTACAAAAGCCAGATGTGCGAAAAGTTTTACAGTGAGTTTATGGGTAGAAAGTATTGAGTGAAATAGTGCTTGTTGCATGTTGAGAGAGGATTCAGACGAGTTCAGTTGTGGTGCTGTGAATATCATGATCTTACTAGCCACATATCCTTAAGCGCATTGGCTACATTTCAACTTCGGTGGTTTTTTTGTAAGATTATAAAATTTCTGCGTTTCAGAATTTTTTTCCTCAGCTACACAAAAGTACTTGAAGTTGTGTAAAGTATTGCAGTTTGGATTATCTTACTTGTATTAAGAATTAGTTTTTTTGAATTAACTGAAGGCAGCTACTGATTGACTATATGTAGAGAGGTGAATTAGATATTCATTTGGAAAGAAAAGAGAATCTAGAATGAGTTCTTAAATAATTTGGAAAAAAATGAATATTTGAAGTTATAGAATCGGTCAGACAATATTTAAATCACTGAAGGTAACTACAGATTGCCCATATGTAGAGAGGTGATTGAGATATTAATTTGGAAAGAAAGAGAACCCAGCAGTTAGTATAAGTTCTAAATAATTTGGAAAAAAATACGTTTATCAACTTTTTTGCAAAAATATCGAAATTGTATTTGTTGTAGTCAACTTTGATAGATCCTCGATATGCTGTAAACTTAACTACATGTTCAAGTTTTAATAATATTGTTGATTAAAAATCCATAGTATTTTACAAGTAGGCAAGGAATGTACTCTCAGAACTTCAGTAGTGCTCAGGATTTACACTTTCACGATCTGTATTTCCTAATTACAAATCTAATGATCTAAGATCTCCTCTGACCCCGCATCTGGTGAACAGTTTTCTTATAGTATCTTTGCTAACTTGGAAAGTTTAAACTAGCATATGCGTCCCTGAAAGCGCAATGCTGGGTCCACTCATATTTAACAAATCATTTTGGGCATGCAAGGAAAAGACAAGTATTCAGAACGGTCCAATGAAAACAAAGGGAGGGCTTCATGTGCGTGAAGCTGAAGGTTTGTAGTTGACGTATTGAATCTTGACAAATTTCGAAAGCCCCAAAAGGGTCCCTGACTGATGCGATGCGACTTACAAATACAGTAATAAGAAGCGCAAAAAAATTCTTGTGTATTGAATGTATGCCAACTAAATTGCAAGCTAAACGAGGAGGAACGCACTACTCCTATGAGTGAGAGACTCATGTAATTCATGCGGTTCTTACTATTCACCCGGCCTTACCGAGAGTTTTGTCTTATCTTAGTCACTTCTAGATCTAGTGCATTATAATTTAGGGCATTTTCTTTTTGCGGAATGATAAGAGATTTTAATTGACAGCTATCTAATCAACTAACAGCAGAATTGCGCACAGTTACAAACCATCTAAGATGAATACAATGTAGATAAGACGATGAAGAGTTTGAATTTTCCGTATTTCAGGCACCTTATGGTGATGACGAACGCGAATTGTTCCTATGCCCCTCTCCGCAGGGAAAACGCTTCTATGTGGGGTCTTTACGTTTCAAGCACAGAAAACGCATCAAGCAACAAAAGTGCGATTCACAAAATATGCTTATCTCAAATTTCAAGCTATATAAATATAAAGCAGTATTCGTATCGATGACAGTATAAATAGAGGCGGTATTTAGCACACTTTTTGATTTACTTTTATTACCTAAATCTAATCAAAATAGCAAAGCTTTGAAAGTCATTGCAAATTGAGTTATCGAACAACCAGTTAATATAAAATTTAACTTGGTAAATATATTCTTCAAGTTTAAACCGAATCAAACATCGCAATATGTTTAAGAAATCAAATGTATTGTCTCCAGCACACAGCACAGCTATTCACACTGTGACTTCCCAAGTGCACGTAGACGATATGAGAATTAAATCGATCTTATCGAAACATGGGGTAACAATTAATGTTGACCATGAAGTAGATAGCGACGAAGCATTGATTCTTGCTATGGGATACAAACAAGAGTTTGAAAGAGAATTCTCACTATGGTCCGTCTTTGCGGTTTCATTTTCTGTGTTAGGGTTGTTACCATCCATTGCTGCAACTTTTAGTTATCAAACATTAGTTATAGGTCTCAGTCCAGTTCCATGGTTACTTGGTGTCATCTTCGTATCTTGCGTTAGTTTTTCATTAGCTGAAATTGCCTCAGCGTTCCCTGTAAGTAGTGGAACTCCTTATGCGGTATCTCAATTAGCTCCTCCAAAATATAGGGCTTTCCTCACATGGATAACCTGTTGGTCCAATTGGTTGTGCCAAATTACAGCTGCTGCATCTGTTAATTATTCCGGAGCACTGATGATCTTGGCCATTGCAACTTTCAATACTGGATTTTCCAATAGTACAGGAATTGTTTATGGTGTTACAACTGCCATTCAGTTTACTCATGCCGTAATTGCATGTATGCCAACAAAGTGGTTAGCACATTTTAATTCCTTGGGAACTGTTGTGAATATACTCTTCCTTGCAATCGTGTTTGTCATCATTCTTGCTGGAAATGACAGATTGTCCATGCATGAGAACATCTCGAAATTCAACGACAACCCAACTGCGTGGGGGTTCACAAACCAAACTGAGTACCCAACAGGTATTGCAACTATAATGTCTTTCTTGGGTGTTATTTGGAGTATGAGTGGGTATGATTCCCCATTTCACTTAGCTGAGGAGTGTGCCAACGCTTCTGTGGCCGCTCCAAAAGCCATAATTCTCACATCAACCGTTGGTGGTATGGTTGGTTGGTTGTTCATGATTGCAATTTCGTACACTCTTGTCGATTTGGACTTGATTTCAGAAGATCCTCTAGGATTAGGTCAACCATTTGTTACGTACTTAACACAATTCTTACCGATCAAGATGGTCAATGCTTGTACTGCTTTAACGATTATTTCTTCATACTTCATGGGATCTTCTTGTATGTTGGCAGCTTCTAGAGTGACATTTGCTTATTCTCGTGATAGTTTGTTCCCACTTTCAAAATACTGGAAGATCGTTAACACAACTACTAGAACTCCAGTGAATGCAGTATGGTTGAATTTTGGTATTCAACAATTATTACTATTATTGATGTTTGCTGGTGATACTGCCATTGGAGCTGTATTTTCCGTTGGTGGAATCTCTGGGTTTGTTTCCTTCACAATGCCTACTTTATTGAAAATCACATATGCTAGAGGTAACTTCCTTCCTGGACCAATTCATCTAGGTAAATTGTCTACTCCAATTGGGGCCGTTAGTGTTGCATTTGTTTTGGTCATGATTCCTATCTTATGCATGCCAACAGTCCGTGGTGCCGACCTTAATTTGGATGGTATGAACTGGACCAGTGTTGTATACTTCGGCCCAATGTTGATTGCCACTATTTGCTTCGTATTGTTTGCTCACAAATGGTACAAGGGACCAAAGAGTAACATTCCTGAAAGCGACTTGGTCTATGATGAAGAGTATCTTGGTGAAGACATTAGTGAGGAAAATCCCGATTCGTTTGAAAAAGTAACCAAGTCTGTGTAATATGGGAAGCACATGACAAGGTCCAAATCATTTGTCAGTCTTTTAGATAGAGCTGAAAACATGATTTGACCGCAAACATAGACTGCATCTTTGAAATCCTAAAGAACTGAAAAGTTAAAATCTTTCTAATCTCCAGGACTCAATCATGTTGAACTTTACTTCTCAATTCTTTTATTAAATAAACTTTCAATATTATTGAACCTGTAGTATATAATTCAATATCAATGTATTAGATTTTAAGTGAGTGCAGGGTATTTGCACACTTTCTGTTTTTGGTCATTCAGACCTGAGCATGTCAAGACATGGAAGTATTTAGCATGTGTGTTTTTTCAACCAACTCGCTAACCCCTAATTTATAGACCCTCAATTCTATTGCTATTGATATGGAATAGTATAGTATTGGTATTTCATGCAATACAATTTTTCTTGAATACTTGAAACCCTCAGTAAGGTAGCAAATAATTACATTCACAGCGAACAGTTCAATATCCCAAGGGGAGATAATCTTAGTTTCTTCTAACTCTGAAATATAATTAGGAATAATTTGCTCCTCCAGATTTAGCCCTTTATATAACTCTTTAGCCCTTTATATAACTCTTGAGCGATTTATAATTCATGGCTGCGAATTCCTCTTTAGAAAGTCACGCAATCAACTTGCCCGAATAGGCTGTTCGAAACGGTGAGCAATTTTAAATTAATCAGCAGCTTTCTCTATAGTGGATCTCTTGCATCAAGGGCATAATTTAGTACCCCTATATGCTTCATATCTAGAAGGAAAGTGAAATTGCATGGTAAGGTGATTGTGTAATTTTGCGTGAATATGGTGCGTTTTGGCAGATATGTTAATAAGTGGAACTTCGATCCCGATTTACTTGAAGATAAATTGGAGATCAAGAGGTTCAGTTCGTTTTTGTCCCTGTGGCACTTCCTGGCCTATGCTTCTTCCAAATTTCGCTCCATTTAAAGCGGGAATTTACACCATTAAGCCACTTACAGCCGCTCCTTTGAAATGAATTAAATTATGATCAAACTCTTAAGGTGGTTAGAGTAGACAAATCAGGGGATGATAAGGTTAATGTAATCGTTTTCTACAAACAATTTCTACCTCCTAGGAGTTGGAAGCTCCCTACCCGTATGCAATTGAAACTCAAAAGATTTTGGATTGCTAGTATGGAACCGTTGTAATGACAATTGTTGGGATACTGCAAAATAATGATCTATAATTATCCCAAATGGTCCAGTAAGATTCATTTGTTAAGGCCGTGTATGTGAAAACCACTCTACCTACGTATGCAAACTTCAGGATCTCCGTGACTTATTGAGCGGCTGTACGTGTTACTTTTGTGCTCACATCTGATTAACAGGTAAAGCTCTAACAATTGAAGCGGTACGATGATTCCATGGCCTGACCGAACGAACCAGAATGAATAATAAGGGTGTTATGACCATGATTTCTGCTTGTCACTTATTTAAAATACCTACACACTGTGTTGTAAAATCGCGCTAGGGAGTGTCAATTCTACAGTATTGGCTGTAAAAATCATGCTACTCTTATTTATATGAGTGTTAGTATATATTCTAGTAATATATGCCCGTGCCTTGGGGTGGGTGACTCGGAAGTCAACTACTTTGAATTAAGAATTGCTCCAAGTGAAAAACGGCTTCTTCAAGAAGCACAATTGGAAACCACGCCGCCTACACGTATTCTACAATAATCATAATCGTGCGAAATCGCACACCCATAAACATAAATTGCACACTAATTAGACTGACCATAATTTTCCACTATTGCCAAACCAACTTGCATTGAAAAAGGTTAAGTTGCGTGTGCTTAACCTCCTCACTATTTACACTATCTACGAAACACTCTAACCAGCTTATACATGCCTTCAGCACCTCTATCAACATTTTTGAAATCTCTAGCAACATTGCCAAGGGATGGATGATATTTCGACCAGTCAATCACTGGAGCTTTTAGGACTTTACCTGGACCAGGCAAATCTAATTCGTTTGCTACGAGCAGCATGAAAAAGTTGACACATTCATCCTTTGACTTCAGTGTTAGACTACTTTGCATTTGAGACAACCGGAGTATGTCATTCTTTAATGATTTTTCACTTGAGGTCAAGATTCTATGAGATGATGTTAATGCAAGGTAATCCGAATTTGAATCTAGGGAAGGTAAAACTTGAGATTCTTCAAGAGATTGGCCGTCATCTATGTTCTGTAACAGCTGAGTTGCTTCTTGACAATCGAATACATCAGTAGATTGGACTTCTACCCCAGAATTTACATCTTGGACTAAGGCATCTTCTTCTTCAACTACATTATCCTCCTCATCCTTTGGAGTTAACAAAGGGGAATTTTCATAATGGGTATCATATAGTTGGGCTCTACTTCTTACGTACAGCTCCTCTCCGGGATAACCTGGAGATGGCGGGGTTTCAAACAGAACTTTCAATTTTTTGTTTTGATATTCTAGCTCCAGAAGCCGACGTTTGTGAGTTGTTTTGACGTCCTTCAAACTAGCAGCCATGATGTTAGTGAGTTTTGTTAGGTTGCTTTGATTGATTTGTTTATTGATTCTACAGTTGGACAAAAACCGTTTCGTGTTGCTCTTACCATTTGCCCTCAGCACGTGACGTGAAAATATATTTGTGAGGGGTGCAGGGGGGGGGGAAAGACATAGAGATAAGGAAAACTTGATGAGTGATCTAAGGTGTTCACAGTAGTGTGCAACGGAGGTTTATGGGTGACGTGTATACCTTAAATTGAAATTATAGAGATCGAGATCGATCTAGTTATGCTATAGAACATTGATGGAACTTTGTGGTATTTAAAGAATAGGAGATATTGCAGGATTTCTTTGCAGTACTCCGACTGTGACGCAGGTGATGTCAATTTTGACGTAGTGGGCGAAACAAACCATGCTGGTCGACGTTTAGTCAAATAACTAGCAGAGGTCAAAAAGTGGTACTTATTGCAACGAGTTACCTATTTATAGAAAATATTCATCATACTGACATGTTGTCGTGCTAATATAAATTTCAAATTTTCATTTATGAGCTAAATATATCCTCGTCAAGCAACAACTGTTAGTCAATAGTTCTAATTAATAATTAACACTCTAAAGGCGAAAGCAAAGTTCCGCCTAGTTACAATTATTAATTAACACACTATAATCAAAAGTGAAGTGCCGCCTAATTACAATAAATATTTACACAGCATACCACTTTTTGAGGTTTTCGTCAATTATAATTGAAATTTACTTTTTTGCACCATCATCTATTTACATGCATTTAAACTATTTACTTTGATGTGATTGAAATTTCTGAAAGAGGTTGGATTTGATGTACCAGGTACCACTTCATTGGATAATCTGTTTGGGATGTTGAATGAAAGTGACTGTTTTCTTGTTTCCGAAATCACAGATGGAACTTTTACTAGGTTGCCTTAAATATTAACGGAAAATACCAATTGGTAAATAAAGTTTAAGTGTCTTGAAGTTGAATGAGTTTCAAAAATTCGAACATCAACTCCCCATTATGGGAATAGTTTTTCATTATCCTTCTTACAAATCAATATTATGGCTACCTCCTCTTCTCAATCTCCTTTGCATACAGACCGAGCTTGCCAATAGCTTCCTTTCCTTCCTTCGCACCCAACTTCCATTTGTAGAAAATCCCATGTTCTTCTCTCAAAGCCTTCTTCTTTTTCTTCACTTCTCTATGCATTATGCCAATCTGTTCATCATAAGGAATCCCAGCTTCAGCCGCTGCCAAAGTTTCTTTACCAAATAAAAAGTCGAAAACTCGCCCATCACTCCAGAAGAAGCCTTTTCTATCGATGATCCAATTTTTCCCACTTTCTTCCTTTAAAACAAAAAAGAACATGGCATTATCAGCAGTACCATAGAAACCTTTCCCAGTCCAAACACGGGCTTTATGTCTTCTTGAAATTTTGTCTATAGGTAACGTAATAACTCTTGTTGGCATTCCTGGTACCAAGGGATATGTAGTGAATTTAACATGTTCTCTTGGTCCGGGCAAATACCACATTCTACGAACAAGTCTTGTGGGGAATAAAGAAAAGAAATAAGCCGCTGAAAAGGCAACACATCCCATTCCAGAGAGCTTTACCAACAGTATCACCCATTCCCTTTTACGAACAACTTCGTTTTGTTCTTTTATATTTTCTTCATAGTCTAAATTAGCTTGAAACCATGCATACTCAGTAAGGACGCAACCATATACCGTGAAAACCACAGCCATACAAAAACACATTAAAAAATACAACCTATGAGGCTCACTCTCATAGATCAACTCCGGAGCCGTCTTGTTGTGTAGAATCTGAATCACTTGTCTAAAGGTATAATCTTTTCCGACTTGCGGTACACCTGGTCTGGGAAGAAGAGTAGGTACAACCTCTTTAATCAAAGGAAATCTTGGGATTCTATCAGACAACTTATTCGTTTGGAGTTTTTCACCTGGAAAGTGCTGCTTTAACTCTTTCCATTCCCCAGCAGATGGAACATTGGGTGTGGTTTGTCGATTTGATATCGATGTTTGCTTCAGGAGTTTAGGTACCTGTTTCAGAATATGCTGGTTTGATTTCAATAGTTGTGATTGGATACTGAACGAACGTTGAAGCAACTGCACAGGATTGGATCCCAATGGTCTGAGTCCTAGAAGGAACATGTTTGGATGAGGTTTTGTCATTCTTGGTTTGTGGGAAAAATAGATGCGAAGGATCCGACGTGGAAAATAAGACGAAGAACCTTGTAACTTCGGAACATTAACATTACAGGAATGGTACGGAGCTCTGGTGAAATAGAGAAGACTTTATTGTTCGATATAAATTACAGTTATTTTTCTATAAAAATTCCTACACACTGTTGCAAGTTGATAAGCATTTAAAAATTTCCAATTGATAACCATAGTTCGCTTCGCTCACATGTACATTTGCTCCACTCACATGTTCATCTCCGCTTACCCACCTTGCCAACCCTCCCAGCAACCACCTTTGTCTCAGCCCTCTTTAATTGAACGGGATGTAGTCCCACATATTTCCCATTCATTTCCTTAAAAGCCCTGAAATAATCCTCAGAGTCACTGAATGCTACAAAGCCATACCCTTTGTTCTTTCCTAGTTTGTCTACCGGAACTTTAACCTTGGTCACTGATGGATACCTGAAACTTTCTGCCAAAAGAGAGTCATTTGCATCATCTCCTAAGTTCCCAACAAAGAGCCTGAAATGCGAAGGATCCCACTCTAGAAGCGTTGAGTCTTCCCATGACTTGCCACCTCCCGTTCGGAGGACCGTTTTGCCAGATGCATTATTTGATTTTTTGTTTGCCAGTTGCTTGCTAGCATTGTTAGTCTGTCCTGTCTTGATGGCAGATTTGATTCCTATAGGGAAATTTTTATTGAAGCCTTTAGATAAATCATTATTAACCTGTTGGTTTAAGTATTTGGCAGCCTGGCGACTACCAGCTAGCCTTCTATCTGATGATTTGCTCATATTTACTGTTACCTTGTGTTTCAGCTTCTCATCTTACTCAACTGGAGGGTGAATCACGTGATACAAATTTGTTAGGTAGGTTTTGAAGTCAATTATGGCCATTAATCGGATATGATTTTGACAACCATATACCAAGCAAAACTCTAAAAAGGTAATTGAACTTCCAAGAGGATTAAAGAAAGATATTCAGGGATATTTATGACCGCCTTAGAAGAGGCAAGATCTTACACGAATTCCGGGTCCAGAGGAACTTGTTAAATATGTGCTTGAAATGTGTAATATTATATACATGTACCCCAGGTAGAGGAAAAATCGAATAAATTAATTATCTAACCTTTCAACAGCAGGGTTGCCCACACCTTCAAAGAGTCACTAGAGTTATCAGCGACAAGTGATAAAGATATTCCACTTATATATGGTAACCTGCCAAAGGAAGTTTTTGTCAGTTTTGCTCTCAGCGTTCAGTCTTTAACATACTGCATTCAGCTCAGTTAAATTGAGCTAGGGAATCATCAGCGGTTTCATCTAAACTTTGTATTCTGACTATCAACAATAAAGCACTCTCCATTTGAACCATCCTCAATCAAATCCATCACTTTATCAGTAACCTTGTCCATCAGAACCGGTTTTCCCAGAAGTTTAGCCTTTTGACCCATTTCAGTCTCTAAAATCAACCCTGGAAGTATTGAGTTGACTCTGACTTTGCCTCTAAATTCCAGCGCCAAACTGGTAGTGAATCCCAAAAGCCCTGCTTTGGTAGTGGAATACACTGTAGTACCAGGAAATGTCGCAGTAGTAAAGCTTAGTACTGATGCAATATTAATGATAACCGGCTTTATACCTTTTACTTTTGATGTTAACATTGGTTTATAAGCCAATTGAGACAATAAGACTGGTGAAATCAAATTGGTATTGAAAGTATCTAAAATATTCTCTTTAGATTGCCGACTCAATAAGGCATGACTGGTTATACCAGCACAATTGACAAGGATGGTTGTCTCCTCAAGTTCTTTAAGTAATTGAGGAATTGGATCATTCTTAATCAAGTCTATTAAGTCATATCGAATGTACAGATGCTTTTGAGTCGCATCCATGATTGGAAGTTCATCCAAGGCTTGTTCAAGTAACCCTTCATTCCTTGATAGTAAAGTTATTGAGCATCCTTTTTGCGCTAATTTGATGGCTATTGCTTTCCCTAATCCTTTGGATGCGCCAGTTATAAGTGCTTTATGGTGGAGAAGACTCATTAATTTTTAGTGAGGAAAACGTAGGCGCAGGTAGTGGTTAAATACGAATGTTTCAGACGAAGGCAAAAACACAAGCGCACAGCAACTAAGAAGTTAGCAACTGAATAGGAGGCTTTTTGAATAAGAGGCTCATTTTATTTAATTATTTACTGAACGTCTAGTGAATATCAGTTTGAAGTTCTGCAATTTATTTCATTACTGATGCATTACTAACTAATTAAACTTTTTGCACCCATTTTGAATATTTTCTTACTTATTCTCCTCAATTCTTTTACTTAGGACATCACAGGATCTATCCAATAATTAGTCGCAATATCAGTCAATTTCAGACTGTCTGTAGCTGAAAGGAAACCAGTTTCCGCCTTTCCTTACCAGTACTACCTTAGTATTTAATTATCTTGCAAGCTGCCAAGTTTACCAAATTGCTCTAAAATTATAGAGCATTATAGGGATCACATTGAATACTCACTATAACAGCATTGTTCTCCACATAAGACACCTCATTTGTGGTGCCTTCGAAGCAAATAATCCAACTCCTGCATACAATAAATCAACTCTCTTTGAAAATCTCATCTCAAATATAACAACAGGATCATCATGTTCATACTATCGGAAATCTCAGACCTAGTACGAATTCCTCCTCACACCTTTAACATCCCAATACAACATTCGATAACAGATGAGCTTCACAAAAAGTTTGCTAATAAAGTGATTTCAAATTTGGGATTGGTCATAACAGTCTGGGATATCTTGGATATAAAAGATGGTTTACTCAAACCAGGTGATGGTGGATCATACGTAGAGGTGAAATTTAGGTGTATGGTCTGGAAACCATTTATAGGAGAAGTCTTGACCGGCATTGTATCTGACTGTCTGAGCGAAGGTATCAAAGTGAAGTTGGACTTTTTTGATGAAATATTCATCCCCAAGCTGTACATATTTGAAAACTGTTACTTCAAACCAGTAGAGAGAGCATGGGTTTGGAAACCGGATGAAGAAACAGAATTGTTCATTGATTTGAATGAAAAGATTAGGTTCCGTGTAGAGGAAGAGATCTTTGTTAATGTCAAAAGAGTAGAGGAAGGGGAGGTGGGTCCTCCAGCATATGCATTATTGGCAAGTTGTCAGACTGATGGTATGGGGTGTGTTCTGTGGTGGGATTAATGAAACCAGTGAGAAAAGAGTTTTGGTTTTTGATTAGTAAAATAATGTACCCTCAAAAAGCTTTCATTTTGGCTCGTAAAATGATTTGACATACAGAAAAGAATAATATTTAATTGTCCAGAATGTTTTTGCAGTACATGAATTAATGCAATCTTAATAGAAAGAGCCCGATTCGCATTCAAATGTTATTATACATAACTTTTGCCAAACCATTCTACGACTTGTACAGACATTAGTTCAAAGAGTTAATACTAAAACTTTGGTACCTCGTAGTACTCACAAACTTGACCAATACTCCTTCATGTACCTCAGGTGTAAACTGCATCACATAAATAGTCTAATGAATAATGATTTATTATCAACTTCTCCTAACTATTGTAACTACCAAGACCATTCATTACGGCAGCTCCTTTTGAACTATAATATCCGTTATATTAGTGCTACTCGATATTCTTATCTCTTTAGCTGGTCTATGTATGTACTTTCACCAGTGGAGTGTAAATCGCACATTATATCAACCACCTCGCTCAAGTTCTGCACCGCATATCCATCTAGTTATATTGCATGTATTGACTGGTGGAAGAAAACTTCAAGTTTCCCTTGATGACCTTATCAACTGCTTTTAAGAAATCCTTCTCATTGGCAACCTTCCGCCTTGCTCTAATAGCAAACATTCCTGCTTCAGTACATACACTTCTCAATTCAGCACCTGTGGCGTTTGGACATAATCTACTGATCAATTCCCATCTAATATCTTTTTCACAACTCATCGTCTTGGAGTGAATTCTGAAGATATTTGCTCTTCCTTCCAAATCCGGTAAGGAGAATTCCACTTTTCTATCGATTCTACCAGGCCTTAATAATGCCGGATCCAATGTATTTGGTCTATTCGTAGCGAACATCACTTTGATGTTACCTCTTGGGTCGAACCCATCCAATTGAGTGATCAATTCCAACATAGTTCTTTGGACTTCGTTATCTCCACCAGCACCATCGTCAAAACGTGCACCACCAATGGCATCGACTTCATCAAAGAAAATGATACAAGCTTTCTTTGTTCTTGCCATTTCGAATAACTCTCTGACCATTCTGGCACCTTCTCCCACATACTTTTGTACCAATTCACTCCCAATTACTCTTATAAAAGTGGCATCAGTACGGTTAGCTACGGCACGGGCACACAAAGTTTTACCAGTACCAGGAGGTCCATATAATAAAATCCCCTTTGGTGGGTCAATTCCCAATTTCACGAATCTTTCAGGAGATAATAACGGTAATTCCACAACTTCTCTTAATTTTTCGATTTGTTCTTTACATCCACCAACGTCGGAATATGTGACATCTGGCTTTTCTTCCACCGTCATCATTGTAACACTGGGATCGATTCTAGGCGGTAATGGTAATTGGATCTCATACTTCTGTCTATCAACACCAACTCTCATACCTTCTTCTATATCTGTTGGAGAGACTCTTTCACCCAACCCAACCACAAACTTTGCAATTTGTTTAATGTTGATTACATACTTTGCTTTGTTGTCGGCATTTTGAAGGTGGGCTTGGGGATTACTAGTAGCTTCGATTATCTTAGTACATCTTGCAACTTGTAATGGATGTTCTTCAGACATCCTTTGTTTATCTCCCATCACATCCCATAAATGAGGAGGAGCCAACCCAGTATCACTTTCTTTGATTCCAATCAGTTCCTTGATACGTTCTTCGATCTTCTTTAAATCCGATTCAAGTTGTTTAAGGGAAGTAGCATAAGGGGCAATTCCATAGGTCTTTAAAACTTGAATATCTCCTTCAGACAAAGGTGTAATCTTATCTTCTACTTCTTCTGTGGCGACATACTTGTCCCAGTTGGCATTTGGAGGAGGCATGGTTTGTTCGTAGGATTTGTTAGCACTTTTCTGGAGGTTGAGATTTGTTAGCGCTTTCGGTGGCGAACTATGTACAGGAATGTGGTGATAATGCTACCATTAAAACAGGTCTATGTTCTACAATGTACCCGTTGCCTCTTATTTAAACGTATTATTTGATATACAAACTATTTCTTTTGGCAGTCCATTGTATTTGCCCCGTCCTCCGTGAATTGAGCATTGATTGGGCGAGACTGTTATTTTGCACTGTCACACGGTGACCAACATATAGTTGAAAGGAGTGAGACCTAATATACATATACGTATACATATATAAGAAAGCTATTCAAGATGAATTTGAGCAAGAACCGAATTAGTTCAAAATCCTGAACTAAGTACAATTTGGTACAAGATTGCCTGAGTGTCTTTATATAATCATCTTAAACGATTCAGTCAAATATACTATGTACATTATAAAATTCTTACATACCTTCCTTTCTAAATCTCTACACCTATCATCTCAACATAATCAATACATTGGTAAAAAAGTATTAGAGGTTCATTATTACAAATACAATACCCGAATCAAAATCATTCTAAAGCATCGTCCACACACTTCCACACTCGCCTCTCCAGAAATCAAGGCCTATCACACCCAATAATTGCTTTACAAAACCTACGCCTAACTTCATCAATCGCATTCACCAAAATCTCCTTTTCGCCATCTTTATTCAAAAGTAAGTCAAACCCACTCAATTGGAGACTTAAATTATGAAGTATCTCTACTCCATTGTCTCCCTTCAATAATGAACCTTCTTTGACGTACCTAAGTAAATTTACAATTAGTTGCAAATTACTATTGAATTCGTTAAGCTTCAACAGCGATTCCAAGGTTGCTTCAGTTGACGTCAATGTCTTTAGCATCAGCACTAAAGTATATCTAATGACATTATTCAATTTGATGAACCAAGTCACGGAGCTTTGTAACAGTATACGAAGGTTGTGCTTTTGATTCTTAGCATTTTCCGAGATCAATAGCGAAAAGGAATTTGATAAGAATTGAAATACAAATTGAAGCAGTTCAACTGGAGATAACTGATCTACTTCAACATGCAAATAAAAGTAATTCAAATTGATTAACGCTCTTGTTTCTTGGAAAAGGGCATTGGCATTGCTCGACGATGACAGGCTGACACGCCACTTTTCGAGTCTTTCGGAGATTTCTTGAAGATCCTGTGGGTTCAGCTCCTTGATTTTCAAACTGTCAAGCAATTTAAAATCGAGAAGTATACTTGACATTTTACAGTATTCGATTTCCAGTTCAACCAAGTTTAAGTCTTCATCATCATATAATTTGACCTTCGGGATTTCACATTTATTATACGCCCTTGGGAACATCCCAGGACGTTTAAATAATAAACTTAATTCAGAGTCCAAGTTATGAACACTCCACACAATACGTTCATGAACTCCTCTGTAAAGATGTAATTGCAGCACTAATTTGGTGAGTAGACTTAAAAGGTTCCAAGCCAAGGATGCATTCAAAGAAACAATAGCATAAATGTTGAGTAGTAAAAGTACAGTCAAATTCTCTAAAATCACATCCTCAGATACTCTATCCATATCCAAGTCAAGAACATCGATTATGCTCTCGATGTTCTTTTCGGAGAATATTTCTTGAAAGACCAGCTTATCATACACCAAGCATCCGATACTCATAACTAAATATGTGTCTAAATTCACTATCAGTTCTTCTTGGAAGTTAATTTTGCTAAGAGAATCCACCACCTTGGTCTTGTTCAAAAATGGATATCTACAAGCAAAATTCTCGAAATAATTCCTTATAAAAGTATGAGGTAATTCCGGGTTTTTAATAGCTGGTATAGTTACAAATTCTTCCCTCAAATTCGTGGTGGCAGGTGGACGGGGTATCACAGCACGTTTTATCATCTTCGATTTGGTGGGTGCTTTCTTGGAAGGATAAGATTTTTCAGAGTCACCATTAATGAATATCACTTGCGAGTTAGGATGTTGTAAAGTTGGAGATTTGGGAGAAGGAGATGACTCCATATCTGGATGTTGAAGTTTTGGTGTTGAATTAGATTTGGGGAGATTGGTGGTGGTTTTCGTTGTGTGAGATTTATGAGTTGTGTGGGTTGTTATATTAATTGTTTGGACAGGAATCTCTTTCCCAACCACTTCCACTTCATTCATTATATCACCTAACTTCTTAGTCGGTATAATACTTTGTTCTTCAGTTGTGTTGCTCACCTTATTCTCCAATTTGCTTCCCAACTTATATTTCTTCTTAGGTTGCTCCTCCTTCTCTTTCAAATCTGCATACTTTCCACCAACTTTGAAAACAACTTTATCTGCTCTATCTGCCCTCTTTCTCCTCTTATTACTCCGAATGATATATTCACAATCAGATCCAGTTTTATGACATGTGGTACACTTGGGATACTCTCGGGAACACTTCTTCTTAAGCCTATAACATCTATTGCAATTATTAGGATGATGTGATTTACTACTTTCAATAGCTGATCCGAAAGATGATTTGATAGGTGGGAGACTTGTGATGGTAGCTTTATTGGAAATTGGACTTATGTTGGGAAGTACATTAGATGGTATATTAGAATTCGAACTTAAAGTTGTGTTCATATTTGAAGTCAAAGTATTTATACTTGGGAGGTTTATACCCGGAAGATTTATCTTTGGTAATCTTGGTATGGTGGTTGCCTTATCTATTTCATTCTCCCTGGATTCGGATGCCGATACTGATGAAGCCTCAGGTTTGACTTGTTTTGTCTCAGCTTCACTTTCTGATCTACTTGAAGTCTCACTTAACCCAGTTAGCTCACCAGACAGCCCGTTTGTAATTGCTGAGTCATTTCTTGATGAATCGGTATCATCCCTCTCATCGTCTCCAGCTTTCCCTCGTAAATTAGATTGCTTCAGTTGTATGTAAGTAGGTCCAACCAAATTTGAAACTCGAAACTTGCTTGTAATGGCTCCATTGCCCATCAGTTTCCTATAGTAAAAGTCCATCAAAGGTTGTTGATGTATAGTGGTACAATTTCTTCTAAAATTTGGTTTTTTTGAGGCCGTGCGGCCGACCTTGAGAAGCCATGTCACGTGCAATTGCCAAGCGCCGCAGTTTGATTTGTATGGAGTCAAGGGAAGATCGGCTCAAATAATCAGTTTAGAGATTCTCTGTTGAGCTTAAAAATTGGCGATAGTGACCGTGAAGGTGTTTTAGTACATTAGACTTTCAACTTTTATGAATATCACTATATTCATGTCAGAAAGAGATTTGCTTTTCCGGGCGGCCACAAACTATGGCTGATCGTCAGCCTCCACTTTTTTCGGTGGCTGCAATTTACATATTGGGGAGCGTAATGCGTCATTTGGGGAACTTTGGTGGTGGTTCTTTCATTATAGACGAGAGATCACACATCTGAAGAGAGATCACACAACTGACGAGAGATTTTCACACAACTGACGAGAACTGGTTTCAATAATTCTATGTTTTGGCTGTAGGTCAATTTTATCTTATTTCTTCTGATGGTCAGGGATTCTGAATCGCCAATTCTAATCGCCAATTCTACGGTTGTATTGCTATGAATGAGCCAAAATGTGGTGCTTAAGGAGAATTTGGATTACACTTTTTACTACTACTTTTTTTTGATTCGACACATTCCCTTTTACACAGTCGTGAAGTCTGACTTATTGCAACGAGTAAAGGACCGATTGTACTTGGCTGCAATAGGAATGATGCTATCATAAGATTGGAATGGATTGGGCAGGATATAATTCTACTTTTATTTCAATCTAAGAAGGATCTGTTTACAAATTATTTCATTAAAATTAAAGGGTCACTTAAGATATGAAGACTTTATTAGCGCACTCTTTAAAACTCAATTCAACTAAAAGAGAAATAGTCTCCTTTAACATGTAAATACACCCTACTGGTCACAATATTTAATTGCTATTCATTTTTGGAAAGCGAACATCTGTTGGGTGCAAATTGCATTGCAAACAATAGCGCATATTTGATTCCATGATCATCTTCACATATAAACAATTACGTTAGGAGGATGTCAATTACATGCTAAACCTCCCAATTCACAGGCTTCCTTGTTACACTATCAAGCCATCTTTTCAGAAAATATAAACTTGCACACACAATGACTAGCATCACACCAATGATTCCAAAAAACCAAGATAATGAATCAACATCTTGCCCTGGTACTTTGACATTCATTCCAAATAAACCAGCAATTATATGCAATGGAAGTATAGCAGTACCAATGAGAGTTAACTTGGAAAACATTTCAGACATTTGATTTCCTGATTGAAACGATTTCACTTGTAATTGAGCTAAGTAATTTGAATGACATCTTGATAATATCTTCTCGTATGAAACTAAACTTTGGTACATGGTAAGCAAATGATCTTGAATATCACTTAAGTAGAGCCTGGAAACAAGATAACCATTTTCCTCACTCCTCTTCGAATAACTCTTCAAAACATCTGGCTTGGAAGATATTAACCTCATTAAAGTCATTACAACTCTTCTACATCTTCCAATATTGTTCAATACACTAGAAAAATCAGAATCACCAGCTGCTATTTGATCATCAATTGCCGCAGCGGAATGTTCTAACCTACTAATAATTGGTTCAAACTCATCAGTTATATCATCAATCAACGCATAACAAATCCAATCACTCGAATAATCAATATGGTGTTGTCTAATACGCTTTCTAACAGTGGCACCATGCGATGATTGAGTGAAATGGAAAGTCAAAACTCCATCTCTAAAAACAATGATATAATATGATACTTTTTGAAGATTTTCAATCTCAAAAGAATGGAAGCTGATCAAATAATAGTGTCCAAATGATTCAACCTTTTCACGAGGCTCTTGAGTCAAAATATCTTCGGTTGTCAATGGATGCAAAGAAAAAGCTTTTGCAATGGCCCTCATCTCAAGTTCTGTTGGAATACAATCAAGCCACCATGGGGATTGCTTATTACCACCAGGATGCTTCTGAAATAGTTCCGTTATACTATGACCCGGCTCAACCAAATGCTGCAAATTGGAAGAATGTAAAGTATCACCACCACGGAAAAATGCATACCGATTGGGTGAGTCCATACTTGGAGTGTATTTATCCGTGCTCTGGTACGATGTATTCCTTTGTGTAGAAGAACCATTATTTGAATTTGTTTTTCTAAATCTGCTGGAACTGTTGTCTCCGCTTTGATAACCCTCACCTTGATAAATACATCCAGTTCGAGAATCTTGATTGTTGAAGGACCGACTTTGACCATCCCATGGATTTGCATCACCAATACCCCAATGATTTTCATCATTAATGATACCAATAAAATCATCTAGAACACCAAAATCAATCTTGGTCTCCAGGGGAAGACAAACATCTGGACTTGATCCATTTCCCAGGGTTTCTGGTGAGCTTGAAGCAGAATATACTGGCCTGATCGAGTTGAAAGAGTCACCTCCATCAACTAATTCAGATCTGCTTGATCTGGAGGGCAAATCTAATAACGACATTATTTAGAGATATCCCATTCTAAGTTTTTCACACAACAAGGTTTTTTTGCACCCAATGTAATTAGGTGATTGTATTATAGAGCAAACAAACTGAACGAAGATGTGCAGATGGTTTCATAATGGCCAGTGAAGGTCGGTTGACGAATCCTTTATGTATCATCAGAATTGAGGCTGATGCCTGTCTTAAATCGCTCACATGGTCCAGCTTGACCGTAGACGGGGTGCAAATCTTGTAGTATTTTTTAGGCCCCATATGCCGCACACATTGTGTTGGATGCTTGATGAAAAATACACGAGCACTGAACATAGTGACAAGCACTCAAATGAGTTTCCTATAAGAGTAGCAATGGGGCGTGGCCCTTTGAATCTTATTAGCTTTTGCCAAAGCTTTGATGCGACAATTAGGCTTCAATGGGTTCTATATCAAAGTACTGCTCGTGTGGAAAATAAGCTTGAATAGTCTTCGTAATGGCTTCAAATACGTCGTATTGTTCAGTGTCTGGACTCACTTGTCATTCTTACTTCCGAAAATTCTTTAAACCTCGAGAACTTCAAACAAACCCAACAAATCATGAAATTAAACCCCCTTTCACCTACACTATTGAGTGCAATTCACCTTCACCTACGGTGAGTCTCAGTCAACTTATATTACTATTTACATTTATAAAGCAACCGGTACTCCTGGAGCAGGAGAGCTTTCCTCAGCAACAGTCTCCACACTCTCACGTAAGTTTCTAAACTCTTCCACTGCTCTAACTCTTAATTCATCCAATAATACACTTTCGTCTTTCGAACTTACTATTTTCAACTCCCCATGTTCAACCAAATCTCCACGCCAATATTCATCTGCTCCTTTCCTCCATAAACTTTCCCAATCAACCTTTGTACCCTCCAATTCGAATTCATCCACTACGCAGGCCAAATCCGCTACAGCTTCTTGAGAATAAGTTGGTCTATATTGTCCGGAATACCATGTGTTCCCATCATCATTCTTTCTTCTCATTGCCTTTGCTTGATCACTTTGCCAAACATCTCTAACTCGTCTTAATTGTACCAATCCATCATACGCAGCCTTCGCATATTCATAGTTATCGAATGTAGCTACCGCCATTATACGCCATAAATCATTTCTTCTGGCAGGTTTACGGTTCTCCCAGTTGGGACGAGGAAATTGTTCATCTATTTGAGTCTGATGGTATGCTGGAACTTGGGAATATATCACTTGTCCGGAGAAAATGTTCTTGAAGAGGAACACTTGTGGTCCAAAGTCCAAGGATGCAAGCTCTTCTGGTGTTTTTTTGGTCTGGGCAATACGTGCTCCAAGAACTTTACGTGCTTTAAGCTGTTCAAGAAGATGCTTACGCATCTTCTTCTCAGAACGTAATTTCATCACCATCTTTGAAGTTGATGCTTGAAAAGTTTTGTCCTAAATTCGAACTGAGAGTGATTTTCTGGGTCACGTGAGTAGGTGTCCTTAGTTAAGAAGGTGGAAATGTACAATTAAATGGATACGTTTTAAATGCAATAGAAGACTAATAAAATTTGCTTTTCTATTAAGAGGTTTACAAGGACTGACAAAACGTGCAAAATGAGACAAATGTATAAGTAAAAATGCATAACGCTAAGTTGGCTTAATACTTCTATTATAAAGCTCCATAATCAATCTAAACTATACGAGGAATTTAAAAGACGGATTAAGCCTTATTAAAGTTCTAAGGTCACATACCCTTAATAATGCAACAAAAATTAAAATTAATAATTCTGTCTGCTGTTTGAGTAGAATTGAATTTGGTAAGACTACTTCTTTCTCAAAAAGGTATAGCCCGTATTCCAAACCAAATCAATTCTAGTAGTCTCCCTATCCAACCCTAGTCCCTCAAATTCTTTCAACCATTCTTCAAGTAATTCTTTCGATTTCCTAGTACTATTTTCAAAACTATGTACTGAACTATAGGTTAAAATATAATCGAAATATTCTCCAAGTGTTAAATTCTCTTTCTTGATATCAAGATCTTCCAGATTAAGTTCCCTCTTGAGGGGTTCATAAACATTGATTAATCGATCAGTATAAATCTCATTTGGTATGTGATTATTCGTTTCAACCAAATATTTCCTTAAGATATTTCTACCTGGTTGTTCCCAAAATGGGCCAACTTTGGCTGGATCATCATAAATATACTGTTCATATAATGCATTGACTTTTTTAAGAAGTTCCGATGATTCATTACCATAAACCTTTGTAATAACAGGATCCACATAAAAAAAGTAAGCAAGGACACCTCCTGGTTTCAACAATTCGGCAGCAGATTTGAAGAAAGTATCATAATCTTGAAACCAATGTATACATTGAGCAGCCGTAATCAAATCTATGGAATCATTTTCGATTTCACGAGGTTCAGTAAGGAAATCTTCAACAGCTCCAGCCTTAAAAGTGATCCGATTTGATTCAACACCTAACTCAGCACATCTATCTTTAATGAGCGAATTGGCAGTAGATACCATAACTGGTGATAAATCAAGTCCAATTACATCTTTGGAAATGTTCAATAAAGGGTACGTTGCAACACCTGTGCCACATCCTAAGTCAATTGATTTGGCAACAACTGGTTTGCCAATGTAATTACTCAAGATCAGGTAGAAACTTGGTGGATAACGAGGTCTAAACGTGTTATAGTTGAGTGATTTGAATGTTGTATTTGAAAATGTAGCCATTGAATGGTGTATTGAGTTTTGTATGGTATAACTATTAGAACTTGATTGTCTGGGTTATATACTTTTTCGGTTCCGAAATCGCAAACCAAAATGGAGAGGAGGGGTTAGTAGTCAGTAAATTGGGGTGTACTACTCAATTAGTTTAGTTTCTGAAAAGCAGTAAGGGGTATTAGTTTAGATAACTTAGTATGCTTATTCACTTCATTGCCATTCCTTACTAACATGTCAAGTGAGAAGATATTGTGGGGAAGCTTGGCTGCAAAACGATGAGGACTTGCGCGGTGCGAATCCTGACAATAGTAAATCGGACGGGAGTGCAAATAATGAAGAATTCAATGCTGAGATCAGGAGATGCTCTTATTTTAGATTTAAATTGGTCGAACCTTTTGGGGAGGAAGTGAATTAGTTTTTACGACTTCTTTTGATCTTTCGATTATGCAATTTCATTCATTCCCATTCTTTAGTTATACAAAGATTTTCAGTAATATTGGAATGTCATTTGATCAAGTCTTACCAATTATATTTTTATGTTTGCTGACTTCCATTCCTCTCCATCTTAAACAAAGGAGAGTCTTGTCACCTTATAATCTGCATTTTCTTTCAATATTCTAAGAATTTGTCTAAATTTTGTATAAATTTTGTAGCTTGGTAAAAATTTATACAAAACCTATGAACCTGTTCAAGTAGAGTCAAAATTAGGGAAAGACATTTCATTTTGGGACTTCCACACAGTCCTTGCAATCAAGTTCAAATGTCAAGCCCAAATTTAAGCCTAGGGTTCTGTATATACTACCAGTTGAAAACGCGCTTGTGAAATTAGCAAGTGATCAGAAAGGTCTTTTGACAGGCAACTTTAGGAGAGTTATATAGGCTTTGTAGGGGCTAAGAGATGTAACTTATTCAATGCTAAAAGTTGACACTCGTTACGCGAAAGGATTTGTTTATATTTTCATTCTTCTATATATTTGGATTTTTTAGTCTCATTGAGGTCTATATAATTTTCATTCGTGTTACGTAGTATTTATCTGCGAGTCAACAGTGCAAACTATTGAGTATCACATCATTAAGATACGTATTCGCTACCTCCCAGTATTTCATAACGTATAATACTATTACTCAATAGCATTGTTTCACTATCAAGAGATAGTCGGTGCTGATCATAATATCCAAGTGGGCCAGTACTTTACCAATAGTGTACTAGTACTTCACCAATAGTGTACCAATAGGCTTTAGTTATCAACACTGCCAGTAATATCCAATCATCTTCAAAATAAGATACCAATAGTGCTTAACCAGTCTTAAGGTACTTAGTTTGACTCCACATTCAGTATCCAGATATGTTCAACTATATCATATACTATATTGTGCTCATCACATCAACAACAATAATCTACAATTACATCTATCACAATGATATAATACTGAAGTTCTCAGCAAGACGAAATTTTGTACCTTCAAGTGAATTCAATAAGATCATTCCTAACATTCATAAGGAACTTTCTGATATTCAATTTCTTCATCAAGATGATGAACCTGTATCCGATTTCAAAAACATTTTCGATACAGATTCTCACAAGGATCGGATAGTGGGGGTAATATTCAGTGGATGTATTCTGTTGAGTATTTTAATAATTTTACTAATGATGGTTGAAATTGGAGATTTATTATTCGTAGAAGAAGAACGATTAAATATGTTTCTGTGGACCATTCATACCTTAATGTTGATGTTGATCTTAATACAACCATTTTTGATATCAAGTATACTCATAAATCAAGATCTATTACCAAGAAGTCAAAAAAGAAGATATGCTTTAACCTTATCATTATTTGGGTTATGGTTGTTATTATTACAGAAATGTGCTAGTCAATCATTTAATCAAACCATAGATCGTTCCTTTCTTGAAAATAAGATAAATGAAATCTCCATGGCGGGTATAACAATCTTAGCCATTTTATCTGGTGTAGGTTCCATTCTGACTCCTTATAGAGTTTATGGATTGGATTCAAGATTGGAGAGGGTGCTTTCAAAAAATCAAACTAAAAAACGTAATGTAAGTGTTGCCGACATAAATAATTTGATTAGTACTTACAATAGCACTGCAAAACTACTTGAAAAGAGAAAAAATGAACAACAAAGAGTTAATGAAGAAGCAGGGTCTGAAATGAAGTCTTCCAATCAAAACCTAAGTCAATTCATACATAGGGTTTCATCGTTTGCTTCAATATCTTCTTCTCAGAATAGTGCTTCGGGCGAAATCTCATCGTTAGAATCTTTGAAATCTTCCTTGTATGATGAAATCAACAAATTAGTTTTCAAATTTAATGATCAAAAGAAAAGTACTCCTCATAAGGTTCTTCATTATTTAAATCTCTTATTTGGGATTTATTGTACTTACAGGATTTTCAATGTGATTTTCCTTCGGTTGCCTTATTTTTACTTCCATCCAATGGATGACTATGAATTACATTCGCCTGAAACAAATGTCATTAAAGAAGCAGGAGACCAGCTAAAATCCACCCCAAATGACGCTTTAGCAACCACCTTGGCTAAAATCATCCTTGGGATCTTTTCGTCCTTTACAATGTCGGAATCTCAACTAACAAATCAATTAAGTTTCATTTTACTGGGCCTGCTCTTTATAGGTTCGATGTCAAATGTATTTGTCACCTTCAAATCATTCGCCAACATTTTGCCCAATAATACAAGGCATGACAAAAATATCAAGATATGGTTGAAACATTTATTTGCGGCAGAATTGTTGGGAATATACGTAATGGCGACTGCTTTGTTGATAAGAACAAATCTACCTACAAGCTTATCATTCCAAATTTCCCAGATTTTATCGCTACTGGGACCTAGCGTGAATACGGTAGCAGTTTCAATTAGAGAGGTTGCATTCATAGATAGATGGTTTGATAAAGTTTTTGGTTTGAGTTGTTTTGTTACCGTAATTGGAATTGTTGTAAGGAAGTTATTCGAGGAAGAGCTGGTTTATGAGGATCACGTTGTGTGATGCTTTAATCAGAGGGTGTTGGTGAGAACTAATAGACAGGTATATTTTAAACAGGACAAATATAATATGGCTATCAAAATATATTTAGCAGCTATATAATAGAAGACTAAGCTGAATAATTTCTAGAAAGTGCAGAATAGAACAAAATGAAAGGACTCGGTTTGTATTGAGTTTCCTAATATCATTACATCCAAACTCAGTTTGGTGAAGCAATATAGAGTTGTGTAAAGTCAAGCCCAAATATTATTTGGGGTATAGCTTTAAGACGGATAAGGAATGGAAAGTGCGTTCTTTGATTAGGAAATAGTTTTTAGACAGACTTGATATGTATAGTCTTAATTAGTATTACAACCTGAAGAATATCACTATGAGGATATTAAGAATCGATAAAATGTAGGAAAGAAAACACGTATAGTTCTCTAAATGGATGCAATAAGATTTTAGCTTGCTACTCCACATGTTTCGAAGCTATTTGACGTTTAAAATAGGAGGTTCTATGTAGGAACAATTCACTCGTATGCGCTCATCCTGCCATCTATCGCATCTGGTAGGACATGTCATCTGGTTTAAAGACATCAATTAGCTTAAATAGAGAATCACACTCCATTTATGCAATGCTTCGATAAACTATCGAAACATCTTTGTTGTTTCAAACTATTGATCTTTGTTGGTTCATATTATTCAACTTCCTTGGTATGAGTCAACCCGCTCGTTCGAACTCAAATCTGGAGAACAAAATTTTTCAAGTACCACCACAATTAATCTCCTCAGACTAGTTAGAAGAATGTCCAGCGCTCCATTTTCAAGAGACACTCTCGACCAAGTATTAAAAAGAAGATTCTTCTTTGCCCCTGCTTTTGAAATTTATGGTGGTGTTTCGGGATTATATGATTATGGTCCCCCAGGAACCGCTTTCCAAGCCAATGTTGTTGATACGTGGAGAAGACATTTCGTATTGGAAGAAGATATGTTAGAAGTCGACACCACCATGTTGACTCCTCATGAAGTTTTGAAAACCTCTGGTCATGTTGATAAGTTTGCTGATTGGATGTCCAAGGATAAAAAGACTGGTGAAATTTTCAGAGCTGACCATTTGGTTGAAGAAGTCTTAGAAGCCAGACTTAAGGGAGACAAATTGGCAAGAGGAATTGAAATCAAAGTTGAAGATGAAGAAGCTGACGATAAGAAGAAAAAGAAGAAGACTAAGGGTAAAGCTGAAATCAAAAATATCAAGTTGGAAGACTCTCAAGTTAAAGAATACGAGAACGTTTTAGCACAAATTGATGGATTTTCAGGTCCCCAATTAGGTGAATTGATTGTGAAATTTGGAATCAAAAACCCAACTACTGGCGGTGATGTTGAAGCCCCAGTGCCATTCAATTTGATGTTTGAAACCGCAATTGGACCATCTGGTCAATTGAAGGGTTACTTGAGACCAGAAACAGCTCAAGGTCAATTTTTGAACTTTTCAAAGTTATTGGATTTCAATAACGAAAAGATGCCATTTGCTTCGGCTTCGATTGGTAAATCTTTCAGAAATGAAATTGCACCAAGAGCTGGGTTATTGAGAGTCCGTGAGTTTTTGATGGCTGAAATTGAACATTTCGTTGATCCTTTGGATAAATCTCACTCTAAATTTGTTGAAGTTGAAAACTTGGTTTTAAGATTTTTACCTAAATCTGTTCAAGAAGCTGGTGAAACTGAATTGGTTGAAAAGACTATTGGTGAAGCAGTAAGATCAGGAATGGTTGATAACGAAACTTTAGGTTATTTTATTGCCAGAATTTACTTATTCTTAGTTAAGATTGGGGTGGATACCAATAGACTTAGATTCAGACAGCATTTGTCCAATGAAATGGCTCATTATGCTGCGGATTGTTGGGATGCAGAATTACAAACTTCTTATGGATGGATTGAGTGTGTTGGGTGTGCCGATAGATCTGCTTACGATTTAACTGTCCACTCTAAGAAGACCAATGAAAAGTTGGTTGTTAGACAAGCTTTAGCAACTCCAATCATAACTGAAGATCTTGAAGTTGAAATTGACAAAAAGTCATTTGGTCCAAAATTCAGAAAAGATGCTGGTGCCATTGAAAAGTGGTTACTTGAAAGAGATCAATCTGAATTAGCAGCTTTAGCTAAAGAATTGGAAGGCGGTTCAATTACCATCAATGTGAATTCTGCCTCTTTCACAATTGAAGCTTCCCTTATTACAATTGAACGAGTTAAAAGAACAGAACATATCCGTGAATATACTCCAAATGTAATTGAACCTTCATTTGGAATTGGTCGTATCATTTACTCCATCTTTGAACATAGATTCTGGACAAGACCAGGCGATGCTGATAGAGGAGTTCTTTCATTACCTCCATTGGTTGCTCCAACCAAGGTCTTGCTTGTTCCATTAAGTTCAACACCTGAATTACAACCAGTGGTAAAGAAGATCTCAGCATACTTGAGAAAGCAACAAATCCCATTCAAGGTTGATGACTCTAGTGCTTCAATTGGTAAGAGATATGCTAGAAATGATGAATTGGGAACTCCATTTGGGATTACCATTGATTTTGACTCTATTAAGGATGAGTCAGTGACTTTGAGAGAAAGAGACTCTACAAAACAGGTCAGAGGAAGTTACCAAGATATCATTGCCGCAGTTAGGGATATCACTTATGGGGAAGTTAGCTGGGCTGAGGGGACCTCCAAGCTCACTCCATTTGAAAGTAGCAGTGAGTAAGAGACTTTAAGAGCCCTGCTCTAAGGTGGGACCTTTTCAGCTTTCAAGGAATATTTACTAATTCTATGGAATAATATATCTTATATATCATCACAATAAATTACTTCAAAAAGTTGGTTTTAATCATTACTTTATTGTAAGTATATAAAAGATTATGATACGCCTTTCTGTTGTATACTCGAATGACGTTATGAAGATGCACCAGTCTTCAAGATAAAATTCGTTTATAGTTTCTGAAATGTACAAATCTGAGATCTCTAAGGCAGTGGCACTTGAAGTACATTTCCATCTCCAGAACAAGAGGACAATTAGCTTACATGTCTTGACAAGTCTAGAGAGTTTAATGCGCTAGTAGAGGATGAAACTGATTCTCCTTTTAGACTCGCAAATTACCCAACGTACTTGAAACAAGGCGGACATCAACAAAATTATACAATCAATCAATAAAGGTCATCACACTGGATGAGTAGAGGAATGTAGATGGAAGAAACTTGTTCTTACAGTTGTTGATCTAAATATATTGTTAAGGATGTAACTATAATGATTACGCTCTAGTAAAGAATATGCTAAAGTTAGCTCGCGTAGGGAAGCTCAGGTATACGTAATGATTAATATGTAAATGGAGAGATTAATAGGGTTAGCTAGTGGTGAATATGTACAATATTGTGATGAGAATCCATTGCTATAATAGCATTAAAGAAGGATGATCATATGAATTGATATTATAAAGTAGCAATTACAGTCATGGAACTGTCATTATAATAATACAAATACCTTATCCACCCAACAATATAATCCACACCTACCTCAATAAGAAGTTAAATCCCACCCCATGTTAGTTACATTGCACACTATTTTAAAGTGGTGTAATCCACGGTATTAAGATACCAACAGCTGCAAATCAAACTTTCAAATAAATTCTTGGAAGAAACATTCTACAGATCAAGCTTAATGACTCCCAAGAGTCAAGATGGTACTGGTTGACCCACACTTACACAATTACCTGAATGGCTTCACAGCACCTCCTCGCCGAGTGCTGCAATTAAGTCATCGAATAAAGCAATGAGCCCCCACACCCCCACTTTAACTGGTTTGCTACCTCGATAACTACATACACATAATAAACTACTATCCAATGCACTACATGGGCCACAGATCCCTTCCTTCCATGCACCTTACAATTGCACCGCACTTGTACCCACCAAAATTCAAATTTTCGGCTTTTGTTGAAAAGCTCCGACAACAAGCCACCATACATTTCCAGTAATATTCACTAGCCACCGAACTCATCATTACTTCCGCTTGCTCTCATGCTTAGGGTATATCACCGAGGAAAGCTTTCTACCAAGAATTTTATCTTAGCTTGATTTTATCGAACCATCGGACTTTATATCACCCCCACAAATTTAGAGATCTTTGACAGTAAGCATCAAAAGTGGTGTGTTTTTGTGGTGAATACAATTTTTTTGGCCCCACATTGCCTGTTTTGTTGGCCGAGCCCGTTTCAAACCTGAAGTATAACTACTATGGCCCCCCCGCCTAGATTCCTGTATATAGTGCGGATTTTGCCGTACTCCGGTCTTTAAGAGCAATACGATGCTTCTAATAAAGAAACGTTCTTTCTCCATATAAACTGTAAGAGATCCTTCATTTATCTCCACAAACAAACCTAGATTCTTCCATAGATTCTTCACTTTATTCACAAGATTATCTAAAGGGATCTACTAAATAAATATTTATTCACAATGACTGCTCAAGAATCACTCTCTAGTGGAACCAAAAGTGCCATCTCCGAAGGAGACGTTCAGAGAATCGAATTTTCAGGAGATGCTGAAGAATTTGTTACAATTGGTAAAACAAGATATCACAGACATGAATTGATGTTGGCTTTTGGTGGTAGTCTTAACCCAGGTGTTCATCCAGTCCCAAAATTGAACATTAATCCTGCTCCTTTCGGCTTAGCCGCATTCTCTTTAAGTGTGTTTGTTTTATCATTGTATAACGTCCAAGCTTTCGGAATCACCATTCCAAATGCTATTCTCGGTCTTAGTTGTTTCTATGGAGGTGTTGTTCAATTTGCGTCCGGAATTGCTTTGTTTTTTGCCGATAATACCTTTGCTGCCACTGCATTGACCTCATATGGTTGTTTCTGGATGAGTTACGCTACCTTATTTATTCCTTCATTTGGTGTTGTGGCTGCTTTTGAAGATGAACCGGAACAATTTGCAAATGCTATAGGTTTCTTTTTGGTGGGTTGGACTATTTTTTCATTCCTTTTGTTTACACTTACTTGGAAGTCCACTGTTGCTTTCTCCGGGTTAATTGGTAATTTGGTTGTTTTGTTTGCCGTTTTAGCTGCTGGAGCTCTTACAGGAAGTGAAACCACTACTAGAGTTGGTGGGGGATTGGGAATAGTTGCTGCTGGCTTCGGATGGTATAATTGTTTCGCAGGTGTGGCCAATCCTCAAAACTCTTATTTCAATATTCATCCTATTAACTTACCAGGAAACCTGATCTAGTTTTTTAGGGGTATACACTATTTATGGAGAAGATACACGTTCCTCATGGAACAGAGAAAGAGGCTGTGTATGGAAAGCATATATGCACGGTTGATGGAACTCACTCCGATATTTATTGTTGAAAGAAGAGCCATCTTTAGAAAGCAATATCTAATGAAATTACTTTACCGTGGTTGGACTGTGTTGTACACATCGCTGCGCTGGTCGCATACAAAACTAAAATTATAATGTTGCAACCATTGTACCCTATTTATATTTATAAACGAGTGATCGGAAATTAGACTAATAAAGTCTAAATACTGTAGTTTCGCTAATAACGCTTATCAGCAAGCTCGATAATTTTCATTGGATATTAATTAGTGTTGAGTATTATACGATGTTGCCAATTAAGGAAAACTGCTTCTATTCGAAAAATGACCCAAAGAATCACATTCGAAGGCATGGAGTGCCCGTAAAGTGAACTAGATCGGCCACGTTCTGGCTCAATATTCTCTGTAAGAACAAGCCAATGCTACGCAACTTTATCTCCTTACAACCCCCTTACATACGCAAGAACGTACTCTCTCAAAATAACCTTTGCCTTATCCCATTCATCTCCTTCATATGCATCACCATAAACCTTAAATAATCTCTTCAATTGAGCAATTTCAAATTCCCCTGTTACTATTTCGTTTTGAACGGCCTTCTCAAATAATAATTGAGCAAATTCCCTATCATTATCATATAAATTACCCAATATGAGAGTTTCAGTTAAAAGACCCAGAGAGGATCTGTTTGTCTTCTCGTTTATCTTCTTTGAAACGTCTTTGATGTAATCATTATAAAGAGCTAACGCATCTTCCAGGGAGAAATTTGATTGACCGATCATTAAAAGCTGTAAAGTACGAATTGTCAATTCCTTAACCAACGTATCTGCAACTTTAAGTAAATTTTTATCATCCTGAAGTATACTCTGATACACAAAACATTTCAAAAGGGCCTGTTGAAGAAGTTCGTCATTCAAACCTTTATACTTATTAAAGATTTCTAAAGCCTTTTGAATGTTTGAAATATTGATACCATATATTTCTATTAATCTTACACGAAGCGCTAATGATTTAGAATCTATATTGTGAGCTTCAATGTACTGGAGGATACGGTTGAGGAGTTCATCAATTTTGATTGGCTTGTTCTTAAGTTTGAGATCTTCTCTTAATTTGAATTCCTTTTCAAGTTGTACTGTTAAATCTTGTTTAGTTATGATTTCCAAAGCCGTAAATAATTCTTCAGTAGTAGGTTGTTCTGGGGATTGGTCTTCATTTGAAGCTTGTTCAAGAATCTCACTAAATATATTTAAATAAGTAAGTCCCGTAGTTTCAGATAACTTACCACGTAATATTTCCCACAGTGGAGAATATTCTTCTAAAAATATTCCAGAACGATTTAAAACGTCAAAGAGGTTTGTTGAAAGCTCTTTCAGAGGTCTAAATTCTTTTAAGATACTTCCTATTTGTTTAAGGACGTCAACATCTTCTATGGAAACTTCTAATAAGTTTCCAGTAATTTCTTGATCTCCTAATCCTTCAAACTTTTGAATCAAAGATTTCAATAATGTTTCTACCAAGTGATGGTTCTTGTTTTCAACTCCATTGAAAATCTCCAAATTCAGAAAAACTCTCTCTGAATTAAGACCAATAAACCTTCCAGCTAACTCATTGGACAAGGGCTGATCTTTTACAGCAAAGTATAATGAGAAATCCGGCACCAATTCTTCAAATAATGATACTTTATTCTCATTTGTTGAATGATTTATAGCTTGGATTAGGGATACCCGATTTTGTTTGGTTGCATCAGGAGCATGAAGTTTGACAAGTTCCACTGTGATACCAGATGGGTCTTTTTTGAGAAGTTGCGAGAACTTCCTGTTGAATGAAAGCATTTTGCAATGGGAGTTAAGTTTCAAAATCTGAGATCTCAATTTTTCAGCTAGGCATTGAAAAATTAGAGTGAATTAAGCTGCAAAACTGCTGCAAAATTCCCATAAAGCATAACAACAGTAGTCACCAATTTACAACAGCTAGGAATCATATATGTTAAAATTGTATTTCTATACATTTCATATTCTAATTTGTTCAACATTTTAAATTCTCTATAAAGAGCTCCCCCATATTAGTTTACAGGTGCTATAGTAGCTTTCTAAATTTTATGCTATTTTCTCTAAATCGCTTCTAATACTATGATACATTTGGAGCTGTATATCATTTGGTATACATCAAGATCCATTGTTCTTTCGTTTATTCGACAACACATTACATCGATAAGAACATTTTATCGATATGTACCATTACTTCGCCATTCACAATTTCTGCTCAATTCTTGCCAACATGCCCAAACCAATAAAATAATCTTCCCATTTGTCTTCCAAATCAATTTTTTTCATCAGACCAAATAATTCCTTTACATATTCATCATACGAAAGCTCACCTTCGTTTTCACATTTCATACTCCAACTAGCCTTATAAGCACCACCCAATGCACAAGCATTTGGAATATCAACCTTGTAACTCCCTTCCAGGGGACTTAAAATTGAGCCCATTTTCTTTACAATACTTGAATTGTTCAGAGCTCCTCCTACGAAGAAACAACGACGTGGTCTTGATGATAATGATTCATAAGTTTGTTCAATTCCATCAGTAATTATTGGACCATTCTTTGTTAGTTTATCATAGATCTCATGAATATTAGAAGATTTGGAAGTTAACATTGGACCAGCACGAAGCCTACAACTTAAAGTCTGAGATTCAACAATTGAAGGTGCGTCTGATTCGATTGACCAATCTAATAAAGTTTTAGCATTCTTTGAATTCTCATCGCCTATTTCCACTTCTTCCAACTCATCTTCATTTAAAATAAATCTTCTTGTTTGAGCACTAACACTTGGAACAATTTCTCCCAAGGGAAAGTAAACCCCAAGTCTCCCTTCGAAACCTTTTGATTGATCCAAGATTTCATCAAATTTATCCCACGAATTGTTATCCAAATTATATTTCCGATTGATAGAATCTCTAACATTTTCCCTTGCCAATGATCCATTACAATAACAGATCATTCCCATATAATGATCTTTAATTGTTGGATGCTTAAACAAATGATATTGAGGTGATGGTTTATAATTGGAAGTTACAATAAGTACTGTTGTTGAAGTACCCAAGGATATCAAACAATCATTGGGTGCAAGAGGCAATGAAATAATGGTTGCAAGATTATCACCAGTAAATGAATAAATCCTAGTATTTTCCTTAAACCCATACTTTGAAAAGTAGGAAGAAATCCTTCCTGTAGATTCATAAGAAATTGGTAATACAGGACCTAATTTCTTACGAAGTTCATCAATATCAGTTTGTTTGGTTGAATTGACTGCAACTCCTAATAATTGATCGTCATAATCTTCTTTTTGGATATCATATAGATTCATACCACAAGCTTCACCTTGTTCAATATTTGCGTACTTCCCAAGGAAGATGGATTCCAAGAAGGATGAAACAAGTGAGATTCTCTGGGTATTCCGATAAATGGAAGTATTTGAATTATCACCCCCATTCTTCATTACTATCTTCCTAATTTGAAGACCGGTAAATCTAAAATGAGCCCTTGAACCAGTCAAGTCAGCCAATTTCGAAGGACCTCCTATACTCTTTTCGAATTCATCAAGTTCATCCTGAGTAGAGTGATCTTGCCAATTTGGTGAGAATTCATATGAAAATGCGTCTTTCAATTGCTCGGAGAGGTTTGATGAATCTGGAGATATTTCCACCATCTCTTTATTCTTCCAATACACCAGACCATGTTGTTGACATGAACCTGAAATCCCAACAACATCACCAAAGTTAAAACCATCATCTTTCATTCTTGTGAATAATAAATCCAATGAATCTAACCACATATGAACAGGACTGACGATTTCTCCATTTTCATGGAAAAGTACCCCCTTTGATATACCATACTTCTGCTTCCATTCAACATCAAATTCAACCGAATAAGTTCCTTGAGCTTCAAGCTTTTCATTGGTTACAATGACCTTGATTTGTTGAGTAGAAAGATCTAATCCTAAGAAGAGCATATTCGGGAGAATACAGAAATTTTATGGGGTTATTGATCAGTGAAAAGTTGTTTCGGGGTTTCGGCAAGATTGCCGGAGTATGAGCATTTGCTTCGTGATTGGTATAGTGTTAAAAATTGGCTCTGATACACCCTCATACCCATATCGTTCATATTATCTTAGGCTCTACCTCTTGTTTGTTCTCATATATTACAAACCACGCTATATACTTCTATACGATTTCTGACTGCAACACCAATCACTACTTGCGCAGCATATGCTCTTAAATACGCATCCATATAATTGGTACCAAATATCAGCAAAATACCGTTCGTAAGTTCAAACGCAAAATCTGTGACGGCCAATATCTATGCACTGCCCGAAGTCCGATATCAACGACGTTCCCTAAAATTTCAACTAGAAGGCAAGTGAGTCAGAGTTTATGATATCAAACGATACCACAACAATAAACTTTTATAATAATGCATATCCTTTAAAGTACCAGACTCTAAAAAATATGAACCACACACTTCCACTTCTTTATCAAGAACAGCCTACAAACAATTAAGGAGATAAACCTTCAGTGTTGAGGTTTTGCCACAACTTACACTTACTCTTTTTGAGCTGAATATTCAAACGGCATCAACAACTTCACTCAGTTAAAGTACACTACACCAAACTACCAAGGATCAATCCCATAGTGCTTGATCATATTTGATTATCCAAGGACTCTAAAAAGCACTCGGATTTGCATTAAAGACAAATAAAGTTATATCATATGATTGAACACGCAGTGTTCACATTGACATGAATTCAACGGGCAACACATACCCCATATCAAGAAATACCCCATATCAAGAACCAATAGAAGGCCCCTTACACACTCAGCTAAACTTAACCTGTAACCACTTCACTCCCTTCTTCGTATTAATGAAACCCCAGTTCGGTCCTACCACAAGCAATACCAAAACGTATTGAGCAGCTAGTAAGTAGAATACATTCGCTAAGGAATTGGTAATCAACAACCCTCCAATCAAACTCGTGACAATCGATCCATACAGAAGATACTTAATGTAATTGTCTATCTTGGGTTGGTTGGGGAGTGTGATTGGGAATTCAATGATAGATAAATCAAGTGACATGTCGTGTTGTTCAATCTAGATCGATCGTTTGTATGCGGGCTTCTTCAATTGCCCAGTCACGTGATAAAATGCTGTAATAATTTCTACGCGTTCCACAAGGTCACGTGACACTTAAGTACAATCAGGCACACATTGGGGAAGCAGTATCTACGTCATATTTCCCAGATTTAGTGTCCGTGGTGAAGTGTCCGCATATTGACAAGATTTGCTGGGACAACGTGTTGGCATTATGGGCACTGTACTTATCTTGGCGTTTTATATATTTTACATGTCAAAGAAGGTGGGAAATGTAACCTCCAAATAGAGTAGGATAAGCCTTGGAGGCACTCTATGTTGTTGAAAACTGCGGTTTTGCAACATACAGCAATTAAACGCAAAATTTCCATCAGAGTCAGAAATGAGGCTAATTGAAACTATGAATGAAGTGGTAAGAAAAATATGGTACTCAAAAAAAAGCTGAATGATTTGTAGTTGCAATCAATGACTACTAGTGATGAGCCTTACTCTAAAGAATTGGAATTCTAGCTTTAAGTGTGGACTTTTGGGATTGAATTTTTGAAGAAGGTGTTGGGTAATTGGCATTCCTATTTAAAATAACCAACGCGAGAGTTGATACCCAATCGAGAGTTAATACCCACTCGAGAGTTGAGAGGGTAAGTAATGTCAGGCATTTTCTCAAAAACTAGCTTGTAAGTGTGGAGAGGTATTGCTTTTAAGTTTCACATGTTCCTTTGAAGTGCTTGGTATTACCTTGGTTATTTTTATTCCGTTTCCTCGTATTTACTGAGTAGTATGTTTCTTTGGGTTACAGGAATCAAAAGCAAATACCTCAATGCTAAAGCTTCAAGAGTCTCTTGAATGCTATGTAGCATACTAGTCATACCAAGATTATGATTATAGGACGAAAAATCAAATTAAATAGTTGCAAATTGACGTCCCGGCCATGATGCCCGGACCTAATTTTGCAGCCAATTTCGTAGGGCATTTTCGGAAGGTTCCCCACAAAGTTCTTTTTTTCGGGCGATGAGCTGGGCTGCGAGCAGTCCAACGAATAGAGATAGTTAGATCTCGGAGATTCATCATGAAAGCCTAGCAGTTAAATAGTGTTTATCATGTATTATGATTTATCAATGAAATAATGAAGTGTGTATGCATACTTTTGCAGAAGTCTTCTTTCACATTTTCCATTGTCTACTCTACAGGATTACATGTTTTACGAATAAAATAATATTCCCCAATTATTACGCTATGACATTAGAAGGCTTGGTTGGGGAAGTTTAGTCGAGGAATCTTCTACCTACCATGTGGCGTTTTATTGGACTGTGGTTTTCTCAAAGTCTGCAAAAATCGAAAAATTCAAAACTAACTTTTCAATGACAAATTCAGAATCAAGCTCCAAACCAAAAATCCTCTTCATTGGAGAGTTGAATACGGAACTTACTGAGTACAAAGCTTTTGCTTCTAAGTTTGAATGTATTTTCTACACTTTAACTACTGTCGATGAGCTTGTTGAGAAATTCCAAGGAGAATTTGCTGACATTGTTGGGATCTACGGAGCCTGGCTTGGATTTATTCCACTTGGTGGGTTTGAAGGAAAAGTCCTTGAAGCTGCTCCTTCAGGTTTGAAAATCATTGCAATGAGTTCTGTTGGTTATAACAATTTCAATGGTCCATTATTAAGATCTAAAGGTATCATCTTGAGTAATGTTCCTTCTGTTTATGCTTGTGAACCAGTTGCTGAATTAGTCTTATTTAATGCCATTCAAGCATTCAGAAACTTCAAACCTCAAAGTAATATGTTGACTGATGTAGTCAAAGATACAGTTTTGACCAGACAATATAATGGTACTGTTTCAACCTTTGATTCGCAAATAGGTAAGGTCGATTATTCAGAACTGAAATCTTCCACCAAGTACCAATTTGGTCATTATCTTTCTAATAGAGCCAATATTTCGGCTAAAGGTCATGATGCTGTAGTTGTAGGCTTTGGTCCAATTGGAAGATGTATAGCTGAAAAATTATATTCATTAGGAATGAATATAAATTATGTCAAGAGATCTCCATTATCCGCAAAAGAAGAAGCAAGTCTTGGTTTCCCAGTGAAGTACTTCAAAACAATCCAAGATACCTCGGCAATTGCGGATTTGGTTGTAATTGCATGTCCTGGTACGGAAGAAACAAGACATTTGATCAATTCTAAAGTTATAGAAGGTTTTGAAAAACCAATCAGAATTATCAATATTGGTAGAGGTTCGGTGATTGATGAACAAGCTTTGGTTGATGGATTGAAATCAGGCAAAGTCTTGTTCGCAGGGTTGGATGTATTTGAAGAGGAACCAAAAGTTCATAGCGAATTGTTGAATAGAGATGATGTTTATTTAACTCCTCATATTGGTAGTTCAACTGTTGAGAACTTTGATTTTGCAGCAGTGAGTGCGTTGAAGAATATTGAAAATGTTGTTGGTGGTGGAGAGGGTGTAACTCCAGTTAATTAGGATTCTTAGAATGAATGGCTGCAAAATAAAGAATAGGAAATGAAGATGGAGACAATAGAGTGGAGAAAGGTCATCCCAGCTCAGTTTCAACTACAACCATAAGGCTATACTTTGGTTGTTAGCTATTCTTAACTGTGCTACCCCGGGTCGAACAAGTTAACTTGCTATATTAGATTGACTTGTTCCCATTTAGAATGAATGATTAACTTAGATGATATTGTAGAACTAGTATAATAACCTTACGTTTAGTATTCTCCCATCACTTGTAGAATTACCTCGACCTATCACCCAAGGTCATCCCATAATATAACCATGACTATGATAACTTAAAGTTTATCAATTATACTTGACTACGCCGGATTCTTATTACCTGGTATTGAACATTGGTGACATCTTTAAATAATGTCTGCGTGATCTGATAAATTACATTAGGTGGGGATTGGCAGACCACGGAGAGTAACTCCTTGGAAGGAATTGAACCATTATAGAATTGTACATAATATGTTAAGCAGATTAGAGGTAGGGATAATGGAATATCGCAGTGCAATCTACATAGTATGTTAGCAGATCAGACGTCGGGATAATGGAAATATCACAGACCAATGATTGTATTCTTATTTGCCACCATAAAAGAGTAGGAGAAACTTTTCTTTTAACCATACTCCGTATCGTTAGCTTTTCCGTTCATTCATTCCGATCATTAAATTCTTAGGCCAAATAAAGAAACCTTAATGAGGCCAAATAAACAAACCTTCATGAGGTGAATGACTTAATATTCACAATCGTCTTAGATCACACCAACATTTCTATTTTGTGAGATTACTCTTCAATATTTCGTTGATTATCTTCACTCAAAGGTTACACTACAATCAAACCAAATATCTGGTTTCTCAAACAAATATCTGGTTTCTCAATAAACATAAAGTCGTGACATAATATACAAAGAAAGGCAACGTCTAAGTGTCGTTAATAAATAAAAGCAAAGATTGCTAATTTTGAATAAATAATGATGATGTAGTAACTTACACGAAAAGAGTGCAGTACTATTACACTAAGGCGTGTGAATATGTTTGCCGAGTGGGCACATTTTATGGTGTCGTTCAATTTCGTTTAAAAGTCCGTACGAAGTCCGTACGGGTGGATTCACTTGGGTTTTGAGTTCCAGTTAATCCCTTCGGACTCACTTGGGTTTGAGTTACCAGTCAATCCCTTCGGTAATTTGAACTCATTTTGAGTTACCAGTCAATCCCTTCAGTAATATCGCCACCCATATCAAACTCAAATTTGTACCCATCTCTCTCTTCAAACTTTGGCAAGTCGAAAAATCTCCCATTCTTAAAAGGATACTTCTTACTCTCCATTGAAGAAACTGTGGTTGATCTTGTTAAAGAGGTCATTAACGAATTGGATTCGAAATCAGATGAAGGAGAAATTGTTCTTGAAATGGCTGAAGATGTGGAAAGTTCATATTCATCATCTTCGAAATCAATATCAAGATCGGAATCTTCCAACTTATCCAATTTTTCAAAATCTTTATAGTGAGTGAATCCCAAGGAATCATATGATGGAATATTCATTAGCGTTTCTGTTGAAGGAATATTCATCACTGTTGAAGGAATATTTAAGAGTGTTTCTGAAGGAATATTCAAAAGTGTTTCTGAGTTCAAGAGCGTTTCCGAATTCAAGAGTGTTTCTGAAGGAATATTCAAAAGAGACTCATTCGAAACAATAACAGATGTATTATCACTTGATTCCTCAGAAACCAAAAGTGCTCCAGTTGATGCAACTTCTTCCGAAACTAAAAGTGCTCCAGTTGATGTAACATCTTCAGAAACCATAATACTATCTGGAGTAATCTCCGTATCTAGGATTTCTGAGAGTACCTCAACCGTATCTAGTTTATTATCTTGTAATTCATCAGACTCTAATACATTCATTTGAATTCCAGCCAATTCATCCTTACTGACGACTTCACTAGCATTAACTGATTCACCCAACCCCCAATCGATAAATTCATCATCATATTTCATTTCACTAACACCATTGATTAAATCAGTTAATTCCAGTTCATTGTGAGACCTCTTATTAGTATATTGAGCCGCATCCAATTGCAGTGAATTGTATCTTAATACAAGATCTTTCAAGTGTTTATAGTCATGAATCAATGCAAGTAAATTGGATTTCAATTCCATGTTTTCATGATCAACTTGTTTAATATTATCGAGAAGATCATTGCTAATGCTTTTTTCTTTAATTCCTTTTCTACCTGGTTTTGGTCTTGGTGGTAGTACCCAATTCTTTGAAGTTTTAACCACTATTGGTGTATTATTTGCTGGATGTTAGTATACACATAAACAAGTATATTTGGAATTGGAATGTCGACAACTCTTTTTGGAATTACCCAATTCATTAAATACTTCAAGGCTCATAAAACTTCAAACGTATTAAACGTATTCAATAAAACTTCAAACGTATTAACAAACGTATTAAATTTCAAACGTATTAAATTTAAATCTATTTAATTTCAAACGTCTAATAAAACTTCAAAATGCTATCATAATCTAGATTAGCAATAATAGTAACTACTGATTATACAAAGATATATATTCCAACTAATTATCCATCATTCAAACCAATTTCAATCCAATGTAATTCCATTCTAAAAATTACTTACCTAACATTTCTATATCATTGGATAATTACAATTTCAAACCGATATATCTTCATATATATAAACAGCATCGAACGGTGAAAGTCGGAAGGAACGGAAATTGCAAAACGAGTGGAATTAGGAACAAAAATGTGTCTGATTTTCGGTTCTGATTGCGGGAATAAATCAGACATTTTTCCCCTTTTACTGGAGTTGAGTGGTCCGAGAATCAGATTATAGAGATTGAAATTATAGATTGTACATATAATAGTTGGTTTTCATACATATGATAGCGCATGTATATTGATCATTCATTATACTCATTCGTATAATCATACCTACTAATTCGTCTCTGTATCACTTGAAAATTTTCATGCGGTCATCCGGAAATATAGTTCATACGAATTATCCGGGGAAGAATACTAAGTGGAAAATGCACGTGCAGAGACAATATAGAGATGAGATGACCCGTCAAAGTTATTGTCTTGATTGATTTATTGTTTTAAAATGATCATGTGGATGTGATTGTCTTGAATCATCCACGGGTCATAAAAAGTTGCAAATGCATGGTCATATTTAAGATTTACGGGTCTGGTTGTCCATGTGATTAAAGTTGCAGTGCGAGCGTGTTCTTCAAGGAGATTAAAGTCCGAGGACCAACCCTATCTCTTTAATGTTAACCTACAATACCTCTCAGGTAAACTTACCAAGCAATCACTCAGGTTAATTTAACTACCAAGTGCTCACTCAGGTTAATTAAACCTACCATCACTGAGGCTAATCTACCAAGCAATCACTTAGGCTAATTTAATCTACCAAGCACATTGAAAGGCTACTTTTTTGCTCGCTCTTCATTAACGTAAAGGTACGAGGTACGAGAATACAAATATTAAACCTCCAAGATATTAACGAGGTATTAAGCTCTTTTTTTGATTTGACAGCTCATCAACTCTATCATCTACCCTTTCATCAGCACTTCCATTTTTTGCAGCCTACAATGCTTTTCTATTATTTAATCACAAGCACTAACACAAAGGTTAATCAAGTATAAACATTTCGTATAAACATTAAGTATAATCAAATCCCATTAACAATGAAAAATCTATAGTAATTTCCGATAATTCAATTGCAAGGATGATAATCATTCTGATATGAATCCTAAAACAGCCAGCTGATCCCATACTCTCGGTCAAAATACCATATTCATTTATAACCGGAACTTGCTGCACGTTCCCGACTTAATCAACCGAATAACCGAAAATCGAATATTCAGGCGGACCTGTCAATTGCCATCCTGCATACTCCACACATTCCATATCAACAAGATTGCAACAATCTGTATGTTTATGATACCTGTACGTCGGTGTATGATATCAATGTATTCTTTCGTACGGATGTATACATCCTACATATAAACGCATTCTTGCGCTGGCAAAAACCATCCACGTATAGAATATGTCTGCATTGAGATACATTACTGTCTGAATCGCCTAAAGGCCGATTCGAAGTAAACCCCCACAAAAGAGAAGAAACCCACTGAGCCGGGTATGGCGATCATCAGGCCACTTAGGTGCCTTGGCCAAAGACCGACTATGACCCCAGGTTATATGACGTGGCAAGACTGACCCCAGGTTATATGACGTGGCATAGGGGTATTGTGGGGCATGAAGGAGTCAAATAGGATTGGAATTGGTTGGAACCATTCAATTTATCCCTTTGAAAACGCATTCTTGTGTGTTATAACGTCATGATTGAATTGTTGGTTATAATGGTTTCTCTAAGCTTCCAATTCATTAAAGGACTTCGTTAAGTTTTCTATTTGGACTCTGGTTGAATGAGTTTGTATCCTTTAATCAGTAGGAGATCGCCTTATACTCTCTAGAGTTTACACATTCTTCTTTAAGATGATGCAAAAGTATATTCCCGGGCCAACAATTCGTAAACCGTCAAGTGTAAGGTGATCTTGAAGGGTATTTAGTGGGGTTGAAAATGGTATCGTATAGAATAAATAGAATGGATTTAAGAACGTTCAATGGAGATGTTGTCAAATCTAAGAATTTGTCTGCATAGTTAGAGGTGAATTCGTTGCAGGACTAGTGAATTAGCTTAGGAGCATTGCTTGCCTCTATAGTAATTGTATTTGCACCCAACAGAATTACCTTAATATATATGGGTAGATGTATTGTTTAGCATTAAAATTCTTACAAAGACTTTTGTTTAGCCTTCTTACGAAGACTTTGAATAAACAAGCAAAGCTTAACAAAACCTTGGCCTATTACAGGGACTAAGTAAAATGCCAATAAATTCTTATTTCTCCATGAAAAGGTGTTTATTTATCTAAAATTAGTCATATATGATTAAATCAACAGAGTGTTATTCAATTGAAATATCTAATTGTACTTTGTAATTCAATTTCTTCGCACCTACTTGGACCTCCTGTTAATAGCTCATTTTCGACTACCCTGAAACCCGCACGGCCAATTTATAGACCAACAAGCTCACCCAAGTTAAAATACAGTTACTTGAGGTTACAAGTTGACTTAAATATCAACATACACCTTAATATACACATTGCATATTCCTACACATCTGTACTGGAAATTGAATATATATTTTTATTACTTACGTAAGTGGTTGCAACGCGCCAAATTTTGCAGCCAAACTTGAAACTTAGATTCATAGACGGCGGTTGGATTAAAATCAAAGTTGTATTATATTATCTTTCAATTTCCATCCCGAGACCTTAGACATCTTTGCATAAGTCTTCTGGTGACTACGAAATAACCTCACCCCGCTCCATTGTTTATTGTTGCAATGGCATACTAGTACTCTTGGTCAAAACCTCTCCAATTGTACTTTCCCTCCAAGCAGTGGTAATTGTCTTTGCCTTTGTCAAAAACGTAATTCCACTCTTACCATAAAAGTTCAAGTTACCCAAGAAAGAACCTCTACTTCCTGTGAATGAGAACATTGGAAGAGGAACTGGAATAGGAACATTGATCCCAACTTGACCGACATCAATGTGCTTATTGAAGTAACTTGCACTAGCACCTGAAGAAGTAAAGAGGGAAACACCATTACCATAATAATTATTGTTGACCAATTTAATTGCTTCCTCCAAAGTATCCACATTAACGATACTTAACACTGGGGCAAAGATTTCTTCATCATAAGCTCTTTGACCTGGCTTGACATTAGTTAAAATGGTAGGACCTAAAAAGTTCCCTTTTGGATATTTCTCATGAACAAAGCTAGTACCATCCAAAGCCAAGGTTGCACCTGCTGCAACACTATCTTTGACAATCTCCCTTGCCTTTTCCAAAGCAGCTGGGTTGATCAATGGACCAACATCAGTTTTGGAGTCGAATCCAGACCCAACAATCAAGGTTTTAGCATCTTGAATGACATCTTCAACCCATTCACTTGTTTTACCAACGGTAACCAAAACGGAAATGGCCATACATCTTTGACCAGCGGCTCCAAAAGCAGCACCTGTGATTGCATTTATGAATTGTTGTTTGTCTGCATCTGGTAATACTACCAAATGATTTTTAGCACCCAAATTGGCTTGGACTCTCTTACCTAAAGCAGATCCACGCTCATAAATATATTTACCTGCATTATCACCACCAACAAAGGTTATGGCTTTGATTCTTGGATCTTCTACGATCTTGGTGACGGTTTCATTTTTACCATGAACGACATTCACTACACCAGGAGGAACACCTGCTTGAGCAGCCAAATCGGCAATAATCAAAGCGGCACCTGGGACTCTTTCCGAAGGTTTAACTACGAGAGTGTTACCTGTCACTAAAACCAAAGGTAAAGTCCATAAAGGAACCATTGCAGGGAAATTGAAAGGACAAATGGAAGCAATTACTCCTAAAGGTTCTCTAATCATCTTAGTTTCCATATCTTTTGCAACTTCCAAAGTTTCACCTTTAAGATCATTTGTAATATTACATGCAGCTTCTGCAACTTGTAAACCACGAGTAACATCTCCAAGTGCATCACTGAAAGTTTTACCTTGTTCAAGAACAATCACACCAGCAATTCTATTCATATTTTCACGTAATAACTGAACGAATTTGAATGCAATACCTTGTCTTTTAATAATAGAATAATCAGACCAAACTGGGAATGCAGCTTCAGCAGAAGCAATTGCATAATCAAGTTCTTCTGGTGTGGATTGAGGAACTGTAGAAACAATTTCGTTTGTAGTTGGATCATGAATATCATACCAAATCTTAGATTCAGATTTGAAAAGTTGATTATCAACAAATGAAGGTGTAATATATTTTTCACTTCCTTCATGTTTTGTGGGGTAGTTGGTAGGGGTAGTTGTTAAAGCAATTGTAGAAAAACCATTTCTTAATACTTGGTTGGTTCTTAAGACTCGACTTATTCCGATTTTACTTCTAATATTACTTCTTAACATCTTGAAAGCTATAATTCAACTTTCAAACTGAGGAGATCACTGGGTTTTATAGGCGGGGGGAAAACGGATCCCGTGGAAATCTCATTGGCATGAGATTGTAGGATTTGGGTTTCCTTGGTGTGTATATAAGAGAGAGGAGCCATCCACAATGAAGATTCATTTTAAGGAAGCCGAAAGGACCTTTGACAAATCTTTACATCTTTTCAAAGTTAAAATCAGTCAGGTCCTAATTACTCTTGGTCCTTCATTTCTACTTTCAATCAGCTACTTACTTCATAACTTTCATAGTCAATTTCAATTTCATGTTGAAAAATTCTGCATATAGGCAATGCGCTCTATCAACCCGCTACGGCGGAAGCGGCCTCCCATTTGAAGTCCTATCCAAGCCATAGTATTCGATAAAGTGCCTTGTAATCTTAACCATTGTATCATGACTATACTCATATTCCAATGGTTAAGCATTTGATAATTTATCTGACTCATAGAATGAATAAGAAGAAATACAGAAGCGCTTAAAAGTACCAGTACTGCCACAGTTAATTATTCAACTACTCAATAGGTCATTAACCTCAACCATTAAACCTCAATTACATTTTGGCCTTACTCTTACTCGTAAAACTTCTTTGGCTTCCTACATTGTCATCGTACTACTGGTTGCAAAAAATGTAGATTAAAATGCGGAAGGGTCGGGTGGCTCCTGCTTGTGGGCTGCCAAAAGTATTATAGAATTTGAGGCTGAAGTGACGGTTGCTTATATAATTATTATTGTAATGTACTTGTGTTCTTGTACTCCAGTGCAACTTCTTTATATTCAGTCGTTGTAGTATTGAGTATCAAGCTAGCAAGTCCAATCAATAGGCTTAGGTATATACTCTATTACGAGTCAATCTAACATATTAACTATCCCATTGATGCAAATCAGTATCCCATGCCTCAAATCTTGACCCAGCATCAATCCAAACTTACACCAAATCGATCTTACAGTTGGAGACAAAACATACTGGCTAAATCTACATTTTTCATAACTTCTATTCAATTCTATTTCAATTCTAATCCGCTCATTTACAATTCTAATGGTGGATACTAGAGCCTTGATTGGGATTCAATTTCAACTCTATTTCAAACCTTCAAGTTCTAATCTCCTTCAAGCTCTAATCTCCTTCAAGCTCTAACCACCTTTCATGCCTTCAAGCTCTGGCTTAGTTTCCTTTCACTCTCCCACATATCAAAATACAAATCCAATAAACAACTCGAGCTCCATGCTTGCGTAGGACTCAGATCATAACATATATTCCCATCCTTGTTGGTCAACTCGGTCAACCCTGCCCATGGACTCGCTTCAATCCACTTGACATGCCCAATCAACCGTTCATCAAGTGCACACAACAAATCCTGAGTGATTTCATCCGACGTTCTTGAAGACTCCGCGTCATATGCCTGTCTGAACTTTAAGTACGCTCTCAAAAAGTACCCACTGCACCAAACCCATTCTGGCCCTTGATGATAGTTCCTTCCCTTTGAGGTTGCAAAGTCATCGGTATCGGGCCCGTTGATATAGTCCGGTCTGTAGTTGTAATCCAGAGGATCCAATGTCCGCATTCCAACAGGACCACGAATTACATGATCGGCAAGTGCCAAAGCAAAATGTGCTCTTTCAACATTGAACAATTCTGGGGCAACACACATTGCAATGGCAAAGTTAGGTCTCAATTGATAATCCTCATACGGCTTTCCTGATCTATAGAGATCCTTGTAAATTCCTCTTCTGTTGATGATACTTGAATCCACATCATAAAGTCTATCTTTTTGAGGATCTCTTGGGACGAAGAAACATCTCTCAAAGTTGTTTTGGAGGAGCGTATTCCACTCGACAAACGAAATTTCAGACCCATCTGATTTCTTAACTCCACTTTCTTTGAAGTTACCACTTTTGTTGAGCTCAACCACAAATCTTAAGGCACTCTTGAGCAACCCTTGCAATTCAACGGCTGCACCATCTCTAGGAGTTCCAGGAACACCTTTAGAATGAGCCCTTTCACTCTCACCCATCTTGTCCATCCAAGTCCCACAATTGTCTTGTGAACCACCATGGACAAACCCGGTGTTCCAATCAATGTTAACTTCTACATTGAATCCATTGTCTTTCATCTGAGAGTCCAAGTTGATTCCGGCATTGGCTTCTCTATATTTAATTCCAGCAGCATGACGACTGAAAATCTCATAGATCACCTCTTCAATGGAGCTCTCGTAGCTGAACGCCTCCTCAGAGTCGTACTTGACGTAAGTATCGTCCAAGGGGAATCGCCTTTTAACACGCTCCTTCAAAATATCAATCCCGTTGGGTACATGCTTAATATATTCTTGAATAGCTTCAAGGAAGAACCACACAGCATCTCTTGCATTGTACCTTGGGTTTCTTCCAGCATCCAACAAATTCGGAATCAATCCGTGTTTTAAAGTTTGGGCAAAACTGAGAATATGCAATCTTGCATCTTCAAATCTCTCTGTAACAATCAATAACCCTCTGAAAGAAATAAATACATCTCTACCCCAACTTCTCATGTAATCATTACTGAAATGAGGTAACCCAGCAGCCAAAGAAGGAATTTGCTCGAGTGCTGCCAAAGAGGTATTGTTCATTTTACCAACCATTTGGACAGAAGTCAATGCTAATCTTTGAATAAAATTGGTTCCCTGTTGAATTTCAAAGGACATTTGACGAAGCGCTCTGAATCTACACGATTCATACGCAATACCAATCACAAGGGCAAAATAATGGGGTTTCAAGAAATAAGGAACTTTCTTGATGGCTTCAATCCGGTCCCCAAGCCATTTTTGGAACTTCGCAATACCAGGACTGGTAGTGGCATAGATACTTAAACGGTTGACTACATAGTCAAGTGCCCAATCGCCACTTCTGAGGTGGTTACACAAGGCATGTCCAAGGTTGTTCTGCCAAATGACATCTCTGAGCACATAATTCCAGCCTTCAAGTCCCGCATAAACGAGCACTCCAACATCTGGAACGGCGTAAACACCACTTTGACCAGCACTGGCATCACGTTCCTCTTGCTCACACTTATAAAGAATTGCATTCAAGTCATACAAGTTCAAGTCCAATGTACTTTCAATTGAACCTTGTTTAATAAATTGATCCAATTTCTGGTCAACATGAGGAATTTCGGTCGAGAAAACCGTAATTGAACCAGGTGGAAACTTCCAGCTATCAACTTGAATTGTCGTTTCCCCATTGATATATTCAACAGATGGCGATTCAAGCTCTACTACTTCGACTGGAACTCCAGTCAAGTATTTCGGATCATACTTGTAATCTCCAGTTTTCTTCAAACCATAGGAGAAGTGGTGCTTGACAATGGTACCGTTCAACTTACAAGGGTTCAAAGTTTGGTGGGAATCACCTTGGTAGAACTTTGTTCTTGCAACCAAAAACCAACCCTTTCCTGTTCTTGCATTATGTCTCTGAATAGTGATATACTCTCCCTCATGATGGATGTACATTTCATGGTCACTAAGAATATCCTCGGTTTCATCAGCCAAAACTTTTCTAATATGATGCAATTGGGCCTTGACTTTACCAATTCCGTTTTCAGCTGAATCATATTGCCTGGTTTCTCCAACCACGTTGAGCAATTCTGGATAGATTTCATCATACCCGTACACAGACCCAATTGCAGACGAACAAAATGCAACCAAAGCAGCATTAGGCAAAGTATCTTCGACAGTTCTCTTCTGATTTGGAGTTTCATTGTCATGAGTACAATCCATGAACAATGCATGAGGTTGTTGGTTGGTTAAAACTTGCGGAATATCAATTTGAGAATGGGTATGAATGTTTTCAGCTGGTTCTTTGGTTGCAGGGTACGAAAATGCATCCAAAGGCAACCAAGTCAAAGAACCAATTGGTCTTCCACCGTGCTTATGAACCAATCTTGATAATTCGGCAACATTACCAGCTTGCATTGCTTCTCTAATAAGTGAATTAATACCAAGGCGCTCTACAAAGATTTTATCCATTTCCTCAGACCCACTGAATAATTCAGCTACAACGTAAAGATCAGGGTTGGCTCTCCTTGCTGCATCCAAGAGGATTTCACCGACATGAAGTGGAGTTGAATGACAGTTGTCGATTCTAAACCCATTAAAAGTGGATGCACATAATTGAGTGTATTCAATCATACGTGACCATAAATATGGTGAGTCTTCAATCTTATTACCGTACCTTAATTTCACACAATCACCCCAAACAATCACTTCTCTTCTAAGGTAAGCTTTTGACTTACTGGAGGCAAAATCCACTAAGGGATTCCCGCCCCAAATCCAACCGTTATTGGCCAAAGAATGTGAAGTACCTTGGGAAGTGAACCTTGTGAAGTATGGTTCTGCCAAAGGATTCTTAGTATTGATCTTACCCATTTTTGGACCGTTATCATCGAGTCTACAGAACTTGATTCTACCAATAAGTTGATCTCGGATGGAATTAAGATCATCGTTATAAGTCCTGTATAACGGGGCATTAATTTCATCAATAATGGAAGAAGCTCTTTCACTGATGATTTCAGGATTCTTGGTACGATACAATTGAGAGACAATGGACCAAACCTTTTGCGGGTCGAGTTTATTGTCAAATCTCTTTTCAAGTATAATTGAGCTATTCTTATTGGCAATCCTTAAAACAAATGCGGAAATATCCGTTAAAGAAGATCCAGCATTAAGGTACTTTGGAATATGCACTGCTACTGGGGATTCCGTAATTTCATCTAGAAGATGTTTCTTATCGAAAACATAGAATTGCCATAATTGCAACTCATCAAGAACATATTTTGATACCCCATGTCTTACCAAATGCTCGATTTGATCATAGGAAGTGATTTCCGTTGGGAAACCGAGTTCTTCCAATCTTGAGGAAAATTCGGCCAATTTCGTATCCAATTCGATGGCAGAGGTCAAATGAGGAGCTGTTTCGGCGGTATACCCACTCTCTGGATGTTCTCTTAACCACTCTGAATTGTTTGCAGTATGATTCCAAACAATATCTGTAAGTGAAAGAAGGTTATGTTTTTTTAAAGTTGATGAGATGATATTTTTTGCATCTTGGTTATCTTTAAAGATGGTATTGTCAAATTGTAATTGATCGTAGATTGAATAAGGAGAATTGGATTCACCTCTTTGTTGTAAAGGAGTGAAATGTATCATATTATAACCCTTTTGAGATACCTTAGAAAAGAATTCATCCCAATCGGAAGATTTTCCAATCCATTTAGAAACAACAGATTCAATATTAATGTTATTAAATGGAACGTACTTTCCAGATAATGTTAAATTTGGTGGAACATTGAAATAATATTTTTCACTGACCGTATTAGGACCAATTTGTAAAACTTCTTTATCATCATCATCTTCTATTAAATCACCATTTTGATATTCAAAGTAATAATTGAAACAACCAGATCTATAAATATCAAGACTCAATGAAATATCTTTATGGAAGGAACCATTAAGTGGATAATCATAATAAGTATCTCTTTCAAATTCAACGCCATTTGGAGGAACATTTGTCTTCAATATACCTTGTTGAGAGACTTCAGCAGCGGAATTGATTTGGAATATCAATTTAAATAAAGGGTCGTTTGATCCTAAATTTGATGGAATTGCAACTGCAGGTAAAATCAATACCCCATTGGATATCAATTCAGTATTGACAGGTTCTCCAGAGTCAGATAACCGGAGTAGAACTGTTCTGGACATAGTGGTGGAAGTTCAAAAAAAGTGAGAATTCAGCGCAATAATCGGACTGAAGAATTTGGAGTCAGGAGGTTCCAAGGCAACGAGGGAGAAATTAACATGGATTGTATTGTGTTATAGGATGCATGAGGTGTTTAGAGGGTGTGTGTACAGTTTAGGCGTGCAGTTGAAAGATGATACATATGGTATAAGATGAAGAAGATATGGTACATATACAATGGAGGTAGAATTGATACTTTTGCATTAGGATACATTCGGTCTTTTCTTTGACAGTGAAGGTTTGATTTGGCTAAGTTATATAGTCTTTGGGTTTGAGAATCGTAACTATAACAGTACGGAAGATTGCTAAGTGGTACAAATGTATAAACTTGAAATAGCACAACAATATACCATAGGTTTATGTAACAAATAATTCTTAACAAGTATAACTAAGACTTTGAACTTTAATTTGCCCAATTATGGAAACAAACGGCCCATTGATTTCCATTGATCTCTTGGTGGGGTTAATTAGGGGCCTTTTTTTTCGTAGGCTGCGACGGGCGTCTAGGGATTTTGCAGCATTTGTAGGTTACGTTGTATTCAGGTATTCATATATACAATAAGATATTAAGATATAATTGTATAAGGATATTCATATTTAATTATACGATAATATAATTGTACACAGTGAATTGTACAATAATAAATTAAGTGATTTTTCATCTACAATTGTATCTAATTATCATTTGTGACAATCAAGAAGTAACTGTATTATGACTTCAAATATAATACCAATAATTCAAAAGATTCTATCTGTTACTGATACTAAAGCAACAGTTACATTTATATTATCTTCATTTTATTCCACCTACTTTTGGTTAACAATCAATAATACAAAATCAAATATCTTTCAAAGATTACTATTCATTGATTTTATAACTTTAATAGTGATTTTACTTTCTGGGTATTTATTAAATTCTTCATTCATTTTTATCTTAATGATATTCATTTCTTTGATTTCATTTGTTTTAAAGGTTAAAGGGGAGAATATAATCGAGATTCGTTTCATAAGGGGAAGAGGAAATTATGGTAAGAAACTACGAAATGATTATTTGGATGTATTTGATAATCAAAGGGAGAGAGTAAAAAAGGTTAAAGATTTGAATGGGGATAAATTTTATGGAAATGAATTGAAGGGAATTAAAGATAGAAGTTATGATAGATTAAAAGAAAATGAAAAAGAACCCACCCATAAGGAAATAAGTTCCAAAGAATTCCCCAAAAAACCAGTCATTGAAATTGTAAAGATAAATCCATTTCAAATACGTTCCCAAAGAGTACGTTTAACAAGATTACAAGAAAACTTAAAAAACCTAAAAGGTGGAACGTTTCAATCCGAGGATCTTCAATTTCAATCTAGAAAGTGAAGGAAAATATTAAAAGATCCTATTAGAAAGAAATGTAATTGTAAAAAACCGGTTTAACCTTAAAACATACTAAATGTCATCGTACAATTGCCAGTAGGGACTAGTGAAATATGTAACAATCGAGCAGGTATTAACATCAGGTATTAACATAAGGATGAGCATTGAAAAGCCAAAGGAACCATTGCGTTTATATGAATCTGTTTAAAGTTCAACATTTACAATTCTGAAACAAGTTTTTTGCACCCAAATTCAACAAACCGAAATACACTTTCAACTAATCCTGGAAAATGAGTCTTCCCAATCATCTCAATTGTATTTATAAAAATAAATCTTATTATAACATTCATAAATTGAGCAACTTCGGACTTTCTTGGCTTCTATAGCAACTAAACACCAGAGCGTTTTTTAGCTGCCTAAACATTTAGCTTGTAACGGTTTGACCTTTAAAGCAATGTTACAACTCGCCTGTTTAAAGAATAGATATTATATCTCCTGGTTAAGAAGAATAGATTATAAATAGCCCCGTAATAAACTTAAAAGACATGGCTAATTAAGGTCATCAATAAGATACAATTTAAGTAATATTACCTATAACAGTAATACTACTTTAAGCAATATCACTTCTTTAGTAACTATTTTTCCCATTTCAGATTAAGTAACACCCTTTTGAATTTCAGCCCAAACCTAACCGAACCTTATAAGTTTGCTACGTCATAGCAAATTTTTGTTCATATGAGAGACTATAAATGTTGTTATAAGTGTTATTATAAATGTTTAACACCTTAACATGTCAATATATCATCTCTCGCCATCTCTACCATTCATATCCCCACATATCCTCATCTCCTTATCTCCAAGACCGTCGCCCCTTGTCGACCACATGCACTCCCACACGACTTAGAGTTTTTCGCACAATCCTAGGGCATAACAATCGTCACCACATAAAGCTTACCACCCCTCAGCCTTTCCAAATTATCAATCAATCAATCAAATGGGAGCTTGTTGTTCATGTTTATCTTCACGTAACGGAGACACGCATACACCGTTGTTACTAGCGGAAAACGAGCGAGAATCGATTTCTGCCTTGTTACAATACTTGGAGAACCGGTCGGATGTTGACTTCTTCTCCAACGGTCCTTTAAGAGCGTTAAGCACTTTGGTATATTCCGAGAACATCGACCTTCAACGTAGTGCTGCGTTGGCTTTTGCTGAAATCACAGAGAAAGACGTTCGGGAAGTCAACCGAGATGTACTCGAACCAATATTGATTTTGTTACAGAGCAATGATAGTGAAGTTCAAAGAGCAGCATGTGGTGCCTTGGGAAATTTGGCAGTCAATACCGAAAATAAAATCTTGATTGTAGAAATGGGTGGCTTGGAGCCTTTAATTAAACAGATGATGTCCACCAATATTGAGGTCCAATGTAATGCTGTGGGATGTATCACCAATTTAGCCACTCAAGATGATAATAAAAGTAAAATCGCTAGAAGTGGTGCTTTGATTCCATTAACCAAATTAGCAAGGTCAAAAGATATTAGAGTTCAAAGAAATGCTACGGGGGCGCTTTTGAACATGACCCATTCAGGCGATAATAGACAAGAATTGGTCAATGCTGGTGCTGTTCCGGTTCTTGTTTCTTTATTAAGTAATGATGATGCAGATGTACAATATTATTGTACAACCGCCTTATCAAATATTGCCGTGGATGAAACAAACCGTAAAAAATTAAGTACAACCGAACCAAAATTGGTTAGCCAACTTGTAAATTTGATGGATTCTCCTTCCCCAAGAGTTCAATGTCAAGCCACTTTAGCTCTAAGGAACTTGGCATCGGATTCTGGTTATCAAGTGGACATCGTAAGAGCTGGAGGTTTACCTCATTTAGTTCAACTTCTAACTTGTAACCACCAACCTTTGGTACTTGCTGCTGTTGCTTGTATTAGAAATATTTCAATTCACCCATTAAACGAAGCTTTAATCATTGATGCAGGCTTCTTAAAACCCCTTGTGGGCTTATTGGACTACACTGACTCTGAAGAAATCCAATGCCATGCAGTTTCAACCTTGAGAAATTTGGCTGCTTCTAGTGAGAAAAATAGAACCGCCTTGTTACAAGCAGGAGCAGTAGATAAGTGTAAAGAATTAGTCTTGAAAGTGCCTTTATCAGTTCAACTGGAAATTTCAGCTTGTTTTGCAATCTTGGCTTTGGCTGATGATTTGAAGCCAAAATTGTACGAACTGCACATAATAGACGTTTTGATCCCATTGACCTTTAGTGAAAATGGTGAAGTTTGCGGCAATTCCGCTGCGGCTTTGGCTAACTTGTGCTCAAGAGTCTCAAATGAACATAAGCTGTACATCTTAAGTAACTGGTCCGTACCAGATGAAGGAATTTATGGCTTTTTGTTGAGATTTTTGGAGAGTGGAAATGCTACGTTTGAACATATCGCCTTATGGACAATCTTGCAATTGTTGGAATCAAATAATGTAGAGATAAATTCCTTAATCAAAGAAAATGAGAACATTTTGCTGGGAATCAAAAACTTGAGTGCTAGTCAACAACAGGGTGGTGAGGAGTTTGATGATCCAAAGGTGGAGTTGTTCAATTTGACGCAACAGATATTGCAGATTCTCGGGTAGTAGCATATGCGTTGCATTTGGCAGGAGCTAGAATGGACTGGATGCGTGTTCCTAATTGTTGTAAGTTGTTACTGCATGGTAATACGGGAATTCAAGCACCCACACTCTACTTGCTTAAATTGGTCAAAAAAAGGTTACATTGGGTTAGAAAAGAAGATTTTCGTGACCATGGGGTTCGAGCCGTCTCCGCAGAGTCGTTGGTTTGCTCAGAAAATTTAGTCTACACTTATGTGTACATGAATATAAATATTTGTAATGTGTGAGTGTAGCCAGTAGTGTAGATGAAACAAGATGAGTTGAAACTGTAATTAGGAGATGAAACGTAAATTGTGATATGAAACTTTAAATTGTTGTCTGAAACTGTGGGTTGTAGTGTCGAGCCATCACGCCGTTAGAATCTGGGCAAGGTGAAGGTAGTACCAAATAGGCTCGCAAAACGTACATTGAAGAGCGAGAGCAGTATAATATGAAGAGAATCTTAAGCTAAAATGGGTTTTACCTTATCAGTCTTATCAGAAGTATTCAACTTTGCAATAGGATCAGTAATATTGGAGGTATCAATCGTATCAATGTCAGACTTCTCGATAGTCAATCCGTGTAACTTTTCAGTTAAAGAATCAACGACAGGTATTTCACCACTTATATTTTGCAACTCAGTTGATCCTGCCACGATAGTTTTATCTTTAGATTCATCATGCTTATCAGCTTCATTATCACTTTTGGGTACTTTATCGTTGTATACTTTATGATTACCTTTGTATACTTCCTCATTACCTTTGTTAGCTTTCTCATTACCTTTGTTAGCTTTCTCATTCTCCAACATCTCATCTAATTCCTTATTCAATTCCAAGTCCAAGTCCTCATCCTCTACTGCCTCCAAAACCAACGAATCCCCAATTTCATCCACTCTCTTAACTTCATCAGCCAAAATATCTTTCAATTCCTGGACATCACCAATTTGATTATTTAAATTCTTTAACAATGATGAACTTTCAAAGAGAGTTTTGTATATTGACAAATTCAATTTTGATTCAGATATTTTGATTAATATACCTGTGACTTCAGTTTTTGAATTTGAAGAATTAAGAAGGGCTTTGTTAAGAATGATTTTCCTTCTAAGGAGGGATTTCAAAGTACTTGGGAAAGTTGCTTTAACCTGTGCTCTAACTTGCAAGGGTTCATTATTAATTTGAGAATCATTAGTAGTAACGTTACTAGGCAATTTATCTGTAGTTGCTTGGTTATGCTTCAACTTTATACTCACGATCTCATCTTCAATTTGATCAAGATCTCTATTATATAGTTCAATCTTTTCATCTAATTTCAATGCAAGTTCTTCTAAACTTATTATAACTTTGTCATCGTCTGATAACTTGATTTTATCAAACTTTATATAGTTATTGTCAACATAACATTCACCCGATCTTCTTAACCAAATTAAAACAAGGTCGAGATCATGACGAGTGATTGGATCTTTTGGACTATCGAGGTTCTTGCTAGCACTGAGCAGATCATTACTCTTAATTTTGCTACTATCACCATCCAACAACCTTGATAAACTCAATCTACTAAACAACGAAATTCCCTCAGTTCTAACATTCCTCAAAACATCTCTTGCTACTCTTCCCAACTCGTCGTTAAAAATGAATTCTTCATCCAACTTCACTTTATAAGGAAGTAGCCATCGTATAAAACTAACCTTGATGAATTCATTCTTGGATTGAATGATCTTCCTATTAATTAATTCTTGAAGTATCATTTCAAGTTTGGGTTGGCCATAAACCGGTAGCGTTAACTTTGAAAGTAAACCTTCGGTACTTAAACAGATTTTGGAATCTCCTTCATGAAGGAAATCAAGTAATAATGAACTCCATGCTTGAACATTGGCTTCAAAACCTTCTGGATTTAATTCTCTTAGTTGGGAAAAATCAGAATAAAGTGAATTCAATCGACTGGGTGTGAAATGCTTGTTTTGAACTGGCATGACAAGGTTGCGGTTGGTAGCTCCAATTGAACTGCTTATCAAGGCAATGAAAAATTGGTGCGCATAAAAGTTGGGGTAATTGCGCCCATCGGTCGGACTACCGACCGAAGCATCCGAAGCAACTGGGCACGAAGGGCAGAGGCATGTTAATTAGGGATAATAAATGATGTGTCTACCAAATAGGCGATGAAAATAAATTGAGTAATCGACTACTAAGGAATTATGGACCCTCTTATTAAGCTTCCTTCGAGGACTTTGAAAATCGGTTGAAACACTTGGAACTCCGGGATCCGTAGGCAAGGTCAAGTATGCTATTTTAAATCTTCCCTACATGTTTCTATTCAATATCTATTATTCTATATATCAAGCACGACAAGACTTTTAATTTCACCAGGAATTACAAGTTGTTATAAGAGACGGATGCCTTTTGGATGCATCATGTATTATCACCTTACCGCTCTGGAAAAGTCTAATTATAACTTAGCAATTATCCCACCATTAGTTTCGCAAAGGTATTGGACCTTTAGTATTTAACCGTTCGTATTGGTGGTGAAAAATTGGTGGTATTTTTTGGAGTACTCTCCATCACCTCAATTCGTCTATCGAAGTTACTCATAGCTATTCCATACTCCAGGTCCTAAAATATATCACCAATATGAAACGGTAATATTCAAAGAAACTCGCTCCAAATTATTCACCAATATCAAACGGTAATACTCAAAGAAACTCGCTCCAAATCATTCACCACTCCATTAACAGACTTTGCTCCGTCAGAATACTTTGTCAGACTTGAAGCATTCTTCTGAACATTCGAATCTTCATTATTCCCAGTATTTACACTTCTCTCAGACTCTTCACGCCCACACTCGATCTCATCCCTTAACTTATCAACCACATCTAAAATCGCAGTGGCTGCTGGACTATCTGAATATTCATCAAAAAATGATACACCCTTGTCACAAGACTTCCCTATCCTTGGGTCCAAAGGCACAGCGCCCAAGAATGGAATCCCAAATTCTTTGCATAAAGCCTCACCACCTCCGGTGGTTGCTTTGAATATTTGACTTTCATGTTTACAGTTTGGACATACAAACCCACTCATGTTCTCCACCAAGCCTAGGATTTTAATGCCTGCCTTCCTACAGAAGTCCAATTCTTTCCTCACATCCAAAAGGGCCACTTCTTGCGGAGTAGTCACAATTAATGCACCATCAATCCCAACTTCTTTCATGTAACTCGTTACCGATAAATGTTCATCACTGGTTCCAGGTGGAGTGTCTACAATAAGGTAATCCAACCTACCCCAATTTACATCTTTTAAGAATTGCTTAATCAAACCATTCTTCTTCGCTCCTCTCCAAATGACCGCCGAATCTGGGTCTGGCAACATGAACGAAATGCTCATCAACCCAAGGTTGTCTGCAACGTATACTGGAGACAAACCAGAGTTACTCTGATGTACAGATTCTCCCTCTGCTCCTAACATTCTAGGGAGAGATGGACCACAAATGTCCAAGTCCATGGCTCCAATCTCAAGCAGTTCATCAGCAGCTAAAGCCCAACTCAACATCGACGTAAATGTCGACTTACCAACTCCACCCTTCCCAGAAAGTACAAGAATCTTATGATCGATACTCGCAAGCCGCTCGTTAATAAGAGGAAGATCAGGGTCGGGGCCTATTGGTAGTTGTGATGAGCAAATGTCTTGGTTCGCACATCCATTACATGCATCCTCTTTACCAGCTTGCTCAGACTCGGGACCAGGACAGTGTTCGGGCTCTGGCGCCGTAAGTTGTGTGTGTATTTCTTTAGAAGGTGACATGCTTACTTATCTCAGATGGTGTGATGCGTCACAAGATAAATCAGATTCCTCGGTCACGTGATCATGAGAGCTTATGAAATCTCCTACAGGTGTAAAGTTACAGTTTTATATTCTATATTCTTTGAATGGACGGTAAATCTAAGCCACACCTTCATGCATTATAAGTGAACTGTCGGTGCCTTTATAGACCATACTGATTGCCTATTACTACCTCACTTACTACCCCTTACCAACTCTCACTCACCTACCTCGCTTTTCAAAATAAACCCTCTCAGCCTCACCAAAAAACAATGCACTAACGCGATCCTTCACATTCGCAATCTCCCCGCTTCTCTCCAACGCAAAATCACCCACTCTCTTGGAGATCAACTTCAATGCCGTTTTCGTCTCAAACGTATCCTTATCACTCGCTCCTGGAATGATATCGAGTAACTTTTCCAAGGTGGCCAAATCATTCTGTTCTAGGTACTTGAAGTAATTCTCATAAATACCTGCACCAGCGTTCCAACCAACCACATTGGAGTCCACGGGAAATTGTGCTATGATTTTCAATAAATCGTGCCTAACCTCTGAGTTATCACCAACCGCCACTTGAGGTCCAAGAGTATGCGAAATCGTATCATGGGCATCTTGCCAAAGCTCCGCTTCAACTAAAGCTCTGCATTGACCCCAAACATCCCCATGTTTACTGCTTTCAATAGAAATGGCCTCACTTATGAGATTACGAGGAATTTTGTAGATCTGATTGAGCTCTTCGATTTCGTCAGGTCCCCCAGCCAAAATCGCAGCCACATTCAGAATTATAATCGTGCGGATTTTGGGTTCCGGTGAGGTTTGATGAGACGTAATAAAAAGTGCATCCTTCCAAAGCCCAACTTTGCAAAGATAATCGGAAAACAATCCAGTGATGTTGTCGAAAGTTGAATCCGACTTGGATTCTCGAAGTACTTTGTGTATGATCCATTTCCACTTAATATTAATGGAACTGGTATCAATGGAATCAATGCTCGTCGAATGATACAATCTTAAAATATCAATCACCTGGGAATTTTCAGAGTGATCGTCGGTTGCCTTCTTCTCATTACCACTTTGCATTTCAAAGTCAAGCTTAATTTGCCTCTCCCTCTTAGCCAAGTCCTGATTCCACGCACTTTCCTGACTCTTTATCAACTCTCCAATCAGAATGGTATTGGCACCATAAAACATTCTAACGGCTATAGATAAGTTCCATGGAAGACCCTTAACCAATTTGTGGATTTCCCCAGATATGATCTGGTAAATCTTTACAAGCCCAGGCGCAACCGCACTTCCATTCAATAACCACTCATTCAACTGATTACTCGCAATATTTCTAACCAACTCATCTCCAGAATCAGCAGTGGTCAATGCGGCTGCCAAGTGTGGATTGTCGCTCTCGTAGGCTAAGTCAACAGCACCAGCCAAGTCTCCTGCAAGGAGAAGAATGAAAATACGCTCAAAAGTATCATCCGCTTTACTGTACATCGCATCGATAGTTGACTTGTTATATGACTTAAGCCATTCACCAAAGACTCTGCGCTCATTAAGAGTGTGGAGTCTATTTTGGATCTCAAGATCATTGACGTATGCTGTTCCAGGGGTAGCTTTCTTGTCAAACAAAGATGACAAGAGCTTGACCATGGTTACTTCTTCTGAAGTAAGGTCACACAGCAAAAGCTCACTGAAGAGTTGAACCTTAGCCTGTTCTACAAATGGACGCTCAGATGACGGCGCGAGCACAATCTTGGAATTTCCAAGTAACACTTGTACGATGGAAGGTATGTTGTTCGGATAAATCCCGTCATCCACTGCCACGCTTGAGTCAGTGGGTATGGTAGCAACTGCAACTTCAGATTGTTTATTGAAGCCCTTGAAGAGCAAATCATCCAAATCGAGTTTGCCGGTCCTTGACTGCACCAAGGGATTGAGAGCGGAATTGATGTCATTGGACAATTCAAGTTGGACCAACCAATCTCTCGAGATGGGTAAATTCGACTTGATTTGAATGTTGTCGAAAATGGACTCGTTAGTGATTTCAGGCTCGTATGCCTTTTCATTCACAAGATCTGAAAGGTTTGTGTTTTTCGGAAGAAAAGAAATCATTTGTTTGAGGTACTCGTTAGAAGATGAAGCAAAGGCGGGCCCTCCTCCATAGGTTGGTGAAAAGGCACTTTCTGCGTAAGCATCTTCCATAATGTCATCTTGGTCATGCAATTGAACGTTTGCATCGTCTTGATGGTACAACCGTGACTCGATTTCCACATCAAGAAGGTCCCGCAGAAGACTTCCTGCTGTCACCTCACCTATCTCACGAGCGATGGCTCCTCTTTTGACTTCCAACGGTGAAATTTCCCTTGCCCCCTCAAAAGCAAAACCTCCTGGAACTCCCCGGGAATATTGAGAGAATTTGTGATCTCTAATTTTGCTTCTCATCTCGTCATCGAGTCTTTGTCTCTCGATTCTTTGATTTTCAATTTGAATTTCCCTTTCTGTTACTTCATCTTGTTTCCTTTTCAATCCCTTCAATTCTTTAAGGTTCAGGACCCCATCGTCTTCTGTAATATCGTCAATCAACCCCCAAACAGAAAAATGTTTAACTTTAAAGACCCACTTAAAGGTCATCGGGTCGTACGTCACAAACTCTGCCCCAGGTTGATGTTGTAAATATTTGATGAAATCAGCCGAGGACTCATTTTTCTTTGGTGCCACATTTTCAAGTGTAAGTGTTGCCGGGACGTTTACCCCAAACCCAACAGGGATCTTGATTTCCTCTCCTTGATCATTATAATCAGGAAGAGTGCGAATGTGCTTGGTTGCAATTGCAAATTTCCTTTCAAAGAGCACCTTGTCGAGAGATACGTTCTCTTTGGCAGCAAGTGCAATGTAGTGGGAAAGATCAACAGGGTATGAAAAGGCAATCTGACCGTACCCAAGACGACCGATGATGAGATTCTCAACTTTAGTGGCCTGAGTAAGGGTTAATTCAGAAAGTTCGTGTATGGTTGGTGAGGAATAGTACCCAAGGGAGTGTGACGAAGTGACATCTGCTTTCACCTTTGAGTCCGGTGCTGTCGATGCAAATTTTGGTACTTTCCCAGTAGATTTTGGCTCGGTCGAACCAGTACCATGAGTAAACAAATTCCCTTTTTTAGGGAGTTCCACCTCCTCATCTGTCTCGCTATCCAAATCACTTGTAGTCTCCGTCATTATCCTCCTTCTCTTTAATACTTTATCTGCATCTATCAAATGAAAATTCAAAGGCTTGGATTTTATAACCAATTTCTTTACGCTACCTACGCCCTTGGCACTATATGCGGTTCTTAAAGACTTTGTCTTTGTAACGGGTTTACTAAAATTACTAGGAGTAAACATACCTTTGATATCGACATTTTTCGTGGGTGCTCGAAACAACTTGAAGGTCCTCCCAAGCTTTCCTAATAGAGAAGATTTCGGTTTATCGACTACAGAAAACTTTCTCTTACCTTTAGGTGCTGGTTCTGGGAAAAGATTGGATGTTAGCGAGGATGGTAAGGTTGAAGATGTTGGGATTGAATTTATCAGATCGTGGTAATTAAGTGGATTGGAATTTCCGGGTTGCTGGTTATTTTGAAGTCCAGGAAGGTTGTTGTTTTGATTAGACAGTCCAAAGAGACCACCTTGGCCAATAGGATTTGACGACTTGGCTCCAAATAGTCCGGGTTGTGCACCGGAATTCTGCGAGTTGGTTCCAAATCCTGATAGTACTGATTGCCCTGATTGACCGGTAGATTGCCCTGATTGGCCAAAAAGTCCGCCAGTCGATTGCCCTGATTGACCAAAAAGTCCGCCAGTAGATCCTGATTGACCAAAAAGACCAGATTTCGCTGCCTGACCCTGTGTTTGACTATTTCCAAACAAGTTCGAAGTTGTATTGGATGATCCGGCAGTATTTGAAAAATTGCTGTTCAAGTTAGCGGTACCATTAGTACTGGCTGTACCATTGGTTGCATTATTAGTACTATTGAACAAATTATTCCCAGTCGTTATATTTGATGAATTACCAAACAAATTACTTCCAGCAGTTGGAGCAGAATTGTTTGACCCGGTGGCACTATTTCCAAAAAGATTGCTCGTTCCTGTGGTACCAGTTGCAGCAGAACTACCACTAGTGGTACCAAACAAATTAAGGCCACTAGATGCACTGGTCGACTTTCCAAGATTAGGCTTGGAAAACATAGAACCTCCAGATGGTCCACTATCTGTGGTGGAGCTTGGCTTGGGGTTACCAAACCCTCCGGATTGATTCCAGTTGTTGGAAGTGAAGTTCATTGACGTTTGGTGTTGTGTTTGCATCGCCAAATATAGGTGATTGAGCGGGCACGACCCTCACCTTCGAGAAATCATCTTAGTGGTACATCGAAGTAACTTTACGTAGGCATTCGTTTCAAGTGAGATTGAAAGAAGAGTGAAGGTAGTCCTTTGATTTTAAGTCACTGTAGGGTTAATTCATTTAAATTGGTTTTCCATTTGGTAAGGAGTTGTATGAGAAGGTAAAAAAGTACAACAGGTTTAGCCATTTATTAGGATGTTTAAGAAAGCAAAGACAAAGGCAAGAGCAGTATAAGTTATCAGTAAGCTCAGGAGTTAACATTGTTGCAAATCCCATTTAGTATAGGAAAGTAAACCTACACAGATTTAGCCTCGCACGACCTTTTTGCAGCCAAATGCACAATCATTCCGATGGACTATCATTGATTCTACACTTGACAAAGAAATTATATGGAATAAACTTAAATATTCATCTTTATGTTACTTAAATCCCTTTTTTTGATCATTAATATTCATTAAATTTAATATTAGAAATACTAGTATAGTATAGTATGATAATTAAAGATACTAGTATAGTATGATACTTAATGGAAATCTCATGGAGTTACTGTAAATCTAGGGGAAATTAAGAAAGCACTGTCGTATTGGACTCAAGTGGACGTTCCATTCATGGAATAATATTGGAATTGGCTCAAACTGAATTTCCTTCGGAAATTCATACAAAGGGTGACAATGGGCTAATTCATACAAAGGGTGGGCACATCAACTTACTTAAGGGTAAAACACTTCCCAATATTTCAATCAATCTTCAAAATGAGACCATTCTAATTCTTTTGCCCTATCTTTATACCACTTCTCTTCTTTCTTAGATCTTCTTGCATCCTTCGCTTGAGCCATCATTGCCTTCACCAGAATCCCATGCTTTAACCCAAACACAACATTTGGATGAAACACCACAAACAAAGCACAGGTCAAAAGAATCATTGCACCATCGAAAACCATTATATAAACCTCTTTATTGGAACTTCCAGAGCTAAGTTTGTGAGTGAATTCAACAATTCTAAAAATGCATCTTGTATAAACCAATAATACACCTATTAGAATTGCCAAAGGAAGTAGTCTAAACATTATTGGATTATAATTTCTTTGTTCTTTGTATTTTGGATCATAGCTCTCTTCTAATTCCTTTCTATATTCCGTAGCATTCTTGGTTGCAAAGAGTATTTGAAAAAATGCTTTCGTGGTTCTTGGAGCTGACAGCATGAAATTGAAAATACTTCGATTATAATAATCAAAAAGTAAAACAATGAACAAAGTCATTGTAAAGATTTGTATTGAAATTCCAGCCAAAACAATCTTACTTCCAGTAGTACCATGATAACCAATCTCTTTTGAAGCAATTCCTATTCCAATAGATTGAATTATCATACTTAAGAGATCAAAACCAAGAAACAAATAAGAAAACCAAAGAGGTTTCATAATTGAGCTTCTGCTGCCATGCGATACAATCAATTGTGCAGTTAGAAAATAAATTCCAGCCATTATAAACGTAGGACCTAAGACTAATGCTATTGCTTGACACAGGTACATCGAAGCTTTATCTTCATGCCCAACACATAAAATTCTTGAAAAATATCCAACGAATTCTAGGCCGTTTGCTATCACGAAACAGGTTGCAAAATATAAATTATGAGACCATACAAATAGGGCTATTTGGGACATAAAGAGGGCACCAAAAATGACTGCAAAAATAATGTTTGGAACTATTTTTAATTCAATGCCATATAAGTTGCTCTCTTCAACTAGCTCTTGTAAAGTAATCGAAGCCTCAAGGATTGCATTGGTTGCCAGAGGTAAATCCTTCGTAGCTGTGGCCATGTAGTTTTCAGCACTAACAACTGTTAAAGATGCAAGTGCACCATTCAAACTATTATTGAGTTGACTTAACTTGTGAAGATTTGTTTCCTTTGCCATTTCAAAGCTTACTTTGGAAGCTATTGAATATAACAGGTATGCATCATAGGGTGGGACTGTTGTTGCAGGAGGAACTTCAACCAACCAATTGACAAGTGTAAGTAATTTTTGAGTCATACTTAATAACTTGGTTATATTGTAGCTATCCTTTGATCAAACTCCTTGTATATATCTCCTTAGCAATTCAATTTACTATCTATTGCTCCAATTTCAATGACTGTATATTGCTCCAATTTCAATTAATGTATATTGCTGCAAATTTCAATATATCAAAATTTTCATCAATTTAATCACCTTATGATTCAGAGTCACCTATATCACTTTATCATATGACTACTTCATACATATATTTATATAAGCTCACCAAGGCTATGCCTCGTATTTGCACCCACAGGTTACGAGCCTCAGGATACAGCCCCAGGCTGTGTGCAAAAAGCATACGGGGTAAAAGAAATTATTTACATGTAAACACGAAGGGTGCTAGCAAATCATATGGCTTTTAAAGTTCCCTGAATGACGTTTAAACCTTAATGCAGAACTGATTCTCCAAGGAAAATGAATGCAATGAAACGTAGATCTATTTGTCGGAGGCAAAGTTAAAATTAAAGATCTACAGATCAGTTCAATTATAAATTTATTCAAATCAGAAAGTTTGCTGTCACTCTACGTCTCGCAGATTATCCAGGTTACACTAAGAACACTTGACCTCACTAAGAACATTTTCCAAGTCGACTCAGATTACAAAAATTTACATTATAATATATTTTAATTAGCACTTCAATTTTATTTTATCAACACTTCGACTTCTAAACATAACTCTTTATCACTTCATTTTTATGACAATAGAACTGCATGTTCTACCTATCTACACTCTCGCCTTCACTCACACGTACGCTCAACCAGGGTTCCGAATAAAACCAAAACCCATCAAACTTCCTCAAGTTCCCCTTCAACCCATAAATCTTGTTTGGAACACCAATGTCTATCAAATAATGGGTTATATCACTGATTAAGCCATTTCTATACGCATGTAAAATCCCTATTATCGGCAATCCCATTGAAACACACCATCTACAATTAATTCTGATTGAAGCAGTTGTACCACTACCACCATCTATTCCTGAAGGAATGTCCAAAGACAAAACAGGTTGACTATTAGTCCATTCAATTACTTGTTTCAATAAAGCTGAATCTTTTTCTGTATAGTACAAGTCATCCAAATGTTCATCGTAACCTTGTAAAGCATCTATAACCAATTCTACAGGGCTATCTAATTCATGGTTTATGATTTGTAGCAATTCCTTAAAGGTTGGAATTAATTTTCCACCTGATTTTTCAAACAATCCCTTCTGTACAGTCAATTCCTCATTATCAATCAACACAAATGCCAACACTCTTATCCCATGGTTTGACAAATGACGTCCTGTCGCAAATGCTCTGGATCCACATCTATTACTACCAATTAAAAGAACCACAAGTGGTGGTAAGTTATGATTTTTCTTATTACTTAATCTAGAGGAACCTCCCAATATTTGAGATGTGATCAATTGAGACAAGTTAGAAGCACAATTTTCAATCATTAATGACGACAGAACACCAAACGATTCAGTCAACCGTTCTATCTCTAGAAGTTGTACTGGAGTCGCAAGATTTATTTGTTGATTGAAAGAATCTAAAAGGGTAAAAGCAGAATTTGACCCAGATGGAGCTTTCACGGTGGGGGTAGTGGGTTTGTTGGTCTTACCAATCTTGTCCCAATTGTCCACTCCTGATAAAATCATCTCATCGTTGTCATACTTTTTCTTGTTATGGCCCACAAGGCGTTCTTTTAGCAGAGTTGTATCGTTTTCTTGGAAATCCTTAAAAATGGTCTTTTTGTCAAACATCGCAAGGTTCGCTTGGAAATCAAAATCTCCGGAAGATTTGATAGAGGCAATTTCCGAAACATTTGATTGCGGAGCATTCGCTTGATATCCCAAATTGGGTGATTCATATCCAGCATTTGCATCATAAACGATATTCAGTTGCCTTGAACGGTTGTCAAATTGAGGTACACTCACTTGGTTTGGGTACACTTGTCCTTGAGGAGGTTGTGACTGACCATACAGATCTTCATATTGCGTATATTGTTGTCTGTCTTGTTTACCTTTCTTCTTAGGCATTTCAACAACCTTCAAGTCTAATATATCAATCGACTTGATGCTGGTCAAAACAGATTTATCAGATAATGTGATACTATTTGGATCAACTTGGGAAATCACTCCGGATGGAGTGCTACCATCTTTTAGGAAAAGGTCAACCTTATAATTAAGGAATTGGGTCATGGTGTTTTTTAATGTTGGCCAGAATTGATTTGGATTCCAGTGAGGAACTCGCTGAAATTATCGTGGTGTTGTATGCAGGTGGTGGATTAAAGAAGTGTCTGGATAACCAATTCAAAAGATACAAAAGGTTTCAATTGAAGAGCTTAGAAAGGAATGAAGTAAGTAGATGAAGGTATATTGGGAAGTTTGATTTATTGGATATTAGGGAAATAAACGTATACATCAATCACTGTAAAACTTCATATCCCACCGCGTTTTAGGGAGGTGGTGTAAAACTTAGGGAGAAATTAGGGAGGTTTTTCATGCTGAACTTTAGGAAGGAACAAGAAGTTGATGCAGATAGGCTTGTTTTGAAGGGAGTGAGGAATCTTGGATTGCCTTGTAGGATCTGAGATAGTCATTTGATGAGTTACTGAGAAGGTGTGGTTTATGGGTAAGGGGGAAGATTTAAATTCCAAGTATACAATCGAACTTCATGATTCAACATTCGTGTATATTTTAATTTTTACCTATACGTTCATTTGTAGGCTGAAGCTTTTATTGGAGGATTGTCAAGCTTGGTTGCAAATAAATATTGACAACCTAAATAAAGTGCAATGATAGTTAATATTGTTGTCTAGAGTTCAATCCCATATTGTGATAGGGAGTGAAGATGAATATTTGAATCCTTTAAAGTAGTGATTTGTGAATAATTTTGAATCCTTGAAAGTAGTGATTTATGAATAATTGCACTTCTATTGTATCCTCATGGTGAATGGATATCTGAATCAAAATGTAGTACCATAATTTATATAGTTCTTTGAAACACATTATCAATAGACTTCTACAACTTTCCAAAAATCAACATCTCGGGTTATTTTCTGATTATCATTGAAACGCTAGGGAAATCATTGTCAATCAAACAAGGAATGGTATTTATGAAACATCTACAAACTATGTATACCTTATTATTGATTGTGGATCCATTAAGGAATAAATCTACATCTTCAAGTTGCTTCATAATACTTTGACTATGCCTTCAATGAAAAGTAGATCACTGTCGTAATGTATTGTGAAACACAAGTTAGTCTTACACAAGTACCTGGGTTACTAACAAGTGGTTAATCTTGTGTGGAAATTGTGCAGTATCCGGGTTAATCGTTATAATATCCGCGTCAATCTTGTTGCTGATTAGTTCTACGAATAAAAGTTAAGGAGTGGGGGTTGTAGAGGGTGTACTTTAGTGTAATGGTCATTACAAATGTGTATAAATACACAAATAGTAGTGACAATTCCTTGACCACAATTTTTAAATTCCAACTCTTCTTCAACATTATTTTATCATTACTTTATCACTACTGTAATATTGCCGTATCATTACTGTATCACTTACTATACCACTAATGATCTACCACGTTCTGAATATGATTACCTAATAATGTTTCAATTTCACACACAATAGCACTTGGGGTGGATTTACCATATCAACCAAATATTTACTTCAACCGTCGGATGAAACATGTCTCTCATTGAGCAATACCCCAAGGAAATACTACAAGAAATTTTCTTTCACCTATCTCCAGGAGACGTTAGCAAATTAAGATATCATGACACATTAGGAGAGTTTGCAATTGAGAGAAGATATTCTTGTATACGGTTAGACACAAGTGAGGATCAGTCGCAAGGGAACCGCATTGAGTTTCATGAAAAATATACATCTGTACCAGTAAGATTATTCAAAGCACTGCACAACAAGTTCAAGTTCAAATTGAACACCCTTCAATTTGAAAACCATTCTTTGTTTTTAGCATTTCTGAGAATAGAGCCAATGGTTCTTAAATTTGCTAGATTGGAATATGTTGGTGGATATTTGAGCAAGTCTAATGCTGGAAATATCAACAATCTAACAAATTTAGTTGAGCTTTCCGTTTACAGAACCCCGAGAATTGCAGAACGTAGTCTCAAGTTACCACCCAACTTGCAAGTTTTAAAACTAGAAGATATCGTAATGAATACTTACCCTGCATCATTACGTACTCTTGATCTCAACCTTCTGGGTGCATTCGTAAATGTGTCACTTCCAAGATCCTTGAAAGAGTTAAGGTTGGTTTCTAAACGTTTCCGGGAAGAATTTGTTTTCGAGCTACCCAAGACATTGACTTCACTCAAACTCTCCCAAACTGAATCTCATGAATTTGTATTAGATTTATCCCATCTAGAAAAGTTGAAAATTCTTGAAGTTGAAGGTTTAGAAATCGATAATGCTTTGTACCCTTCCTCACTCACTTCATTAAGCTTATCAAAGTATCCGCTTGACAATTTAACTGCTTTCTTGGATTTAACAAAATTAACGTCCATGTATTTGAACTCATGTACAGTTAGTAAGGCATTCTTGACTTGTGAGTTTCCCCCGAAATTACACATATTACACATTAAAGATGCCGAAATGAAGCTCGAACAGTGTAATACACATACTAGTGATTATAAATGGATTAACACCGAAGTTTCTGAATTCAAGGTACCTCCTCGATTGAGAGAACTTATTTTTCATACAAATAACAGAATCTTACTTAAAATTGTTGCACCCAACCATATGGCTCTTGATTTTGTTGATTTGAATGTGTGCGGTATTTACTATGACTTTGATCCAGAAATGGAACCTAAACCGGACTTCTATCGCTTCCAAACGATTATGCTTCCTCGAGTAAAAAGAGGGATTATAAGAATGGTTTGTGGCACTCATCGTATTTAACACTCCAACCTTTATTAAACACTTATTTGAAATACGGTCGTTTCGCAATGAAGTGAGTAGATTCAACTTCGCTCGGTGCTTGTTTTTGAGCACTTTTTCTATACAGATCGAAGTAGTTATGAATGCTTGAAATTGTGATTGTGAACATGCCAATTTAAGGGAATCCAACGATATTTACTATTACAAGCACAATTTGAAACGAATTTATGCAATGAGTCTATGAATATATGAAATTAATATCAATTAGCACAAGTAGTTAAACACACACATTTTTCAGAGTAAACCATCTGTAGTGGTGAACATGTATATTTTTATGGCCATGCAAACATTTTCCAAAATTACTACAGATATGATCCTTTGAAAGTTTAGGTGGTTTAATTAGCATCTCCAAGCTTTTTACGTTAATTAAGCCAGGATTGCTAATCAAGGCTTAATAAACTTCAGGGAATCCAACAAGTTTCTACATAGTAATATTTAGATTTATAAACTGAAAGAATTTTGTTGCTTTAAAAACCTTAAATAACTTCTCTATACGGTAATAATCTCATAGCAAGTAGTACACATAAATGAAGGTACTGACATAATTGAAAAGTGAAAGAATAAACACGTATTCATATAACAATTGCTCTACTAGGTTTGAAGCTGATTTCTTCAATCTTCAATCAGTAATCTTCAATCAGTAATCTTCTATTGAAGTTCATATATGAAACTATACAATTTCTGTATCAGTTTGTTTCATCGAAGTGTTTGTTATAATTTCTAAATCATACTTCATATAATATACCAATTCTATAAAATACTAATTCCACACTTCTAATCTACTCATACAAACTCTCATTAACCATAGAGTCATTATAACTCATACCCAGTCATAAACTTATGATTATGCTCTTGAATTCTCACTCTCTTAATCATACCCCCGATTATGCTCCCGTTTATTTCCTCATTTTTTCTTTGCCGAACTACCAAGATCAACTTAGAAATTGCTACATCACCACCCAATTGATCTAAATTTCAAATCTAATCAACTAGCAAACATCATCTATTGATATTTGAAGATTCATATATTATATTACCTTAATAATAAATTATAGATCTTAATAGCATATTATTTGGTAGTTTGATTCAATAGTTTTTCATCTTTTGGCTATATCCATCTTTGTTGATCAATAAATACACCTTTACCATCATAGCTTTTGATTAATTTGATCTAATATATCATCCAGTTTATCACTTTTGATCCAGTTTATCACTTTTAATCAAGTTTATCACTTTTGATCCAGTTTATCACTTTTAATCCAGTTTATCACTTTTGATCCAGTTCATCACTTTTGGTCATCTTAAATCCATTTTCAAAATTTACCTTGAATTCAATCATATTAATCAACAATCATGACAACGATACAAGAAATCTTCCTTTATATTCCCAATCTAATTGGGTACTTTCGGATTTTAACGGCCCTTCTTTCATTCATGACAATGAAAAATCATCCCATTTATACCTTGGTACTCTATGGAATCTCGGGTTTCCTCGATGCTTTCGATGGTTATGCTGCTAGAAAATTCAATCAGGGCACACGTTTTGGTGCTGTGTTGGATATGGTCACAGATAGATGTGCTACTTCTTCCCTCATTGCTTACCTTTCTGTGATTTATCCACGTTGGACTTTTGTATGGCAAGTTTTGATCTCCTTAGATTTGGCTTCTCACTATATGCACATGTATGCCATGTTGTCGTCCGGCTCAGCAAGTCATAAGAATGTCGATAGAAAGCAGAGTAGAATCTTGTCGTTGTACTATAACAATAGAGCAGTGTTGTTTTTTGTTTGCTTGATAAATGAAGTGTTCTATGTAAGTTTGTACTTGCATCATTACAACTTCTTTTGGTTAGGAACTGTATTAGTTTGGCTTAGTGCCCCAATTTGGTTTTTCAAGCAGATTGCAAATGTGATTCAATTAAAGGGGGCTGCTGTGATATTGGCAACTTTGGATGCAGAAGAACATTCGAAAACTTCGTAGCTGAGTTTACAATTTTAAAGTCTTATAAACTAGACTTAAGCCAATTACAACCTGGTGACGATTGTGTAAAACCACTAGTCCAGTTCCTACGAAATTGGCAAATTCTGACTTTGAACTGCCATGTAAACGGTGTGAAGTTTCAATTTGAGTACAACTTGTCGGTGTAAGGAGGAGCATTTTTGAAGTCCCTATTAAGTTCTCGAATTGGGGCCTTGGGTTGTTTTACTCAAAACCACACAGCATTTTAACCAAATCAATTTGAAGTACTATTGAATTAATCTGTAGCAACTGCCCTCATTGTATGTCAATTTGAAAGTAAATATTGACTCCCAACAATCTCAAGTCGTGTGATATCTGGTGGTACATTAGGTGAATTAATTCATACTAGCCAAGAAACTTGTTGTTTTCAGCCATGATCTACCAATTTACCGGTTGCATTCTGCCTATCCTCAGGCCAAAATGGGCCTCGAATTTAATGAAAATCTTCATTGGGCTTTCATGACGTCGGTGTAATTCTCCAGTCGAAACTCAAAGATTTTGTAGACCAACTTCAGTCTTCGGGCCCACGCGTGTATTATAAGTAAAGGTGGTATTCTACAAGACGACATTCCTGAATGTAACATGTTTTAGAAACTTTGTTGAATCAATGAAGTATTGGAGTTGGAAGTGAATTAGGTGTAGGCGTGTCCTATTTATATATATAGTATTTAGCCACACCTTATCGTCAGTGATCTGCAATTTCAATCAATCATGAAAAACATCTCTTTTTAGATAAGATAATATGCCAATAAATTTTACTAGTGAGATGAAGCACAGAAGATATTGTGCACGGTCCATGAAACCACCTTTTGGGCGTCCTTTGAATACTGTGCTGACGGACCAAAGCTGCATGTGAATGATTGGCAAGCAAAAGAGAATAGACCGTTAATAATTTTACCAGCTAAACGTTGGCGTATCTGTATATATAAAAGTTTACAAAAAAAAATGTTAGTTGTAGGTTTATTCACCTGTATTATGCCTAAATTTCTTGCCTATATCTCTTAAGATGCCCTGATTGGGTTGATGATTTATGCACCATTACTCCATTCAAGGTATGCAATCGGCTTATACAATATTTGCAAAAAATGACTTCCTCAACATTTACCAAAAGGTAAACTTCCTTGTGTGCGCCATTCAGTCCCTTCTTGCTCATACCCACGACTCGCCAACATCCACCTCAACCTCACTCACATCAAATCCTAGTACTTCATAAAACCCTCGAATAAGATCCTCATCACCCACAGATATAACCCCTGGAATCACATCGGTCACCAATTCCTTCACCCAAATAGTCTTCCCAAGTAATCCCACTAATATTAGTATTCCTTCAAGAACGATTTTTGTATACTTCATTATTTTTGCCGTTTCGATAACTTTGATCAACTTCACAAGACCTTTGTCATTATTGCCCGTTGCCTTATAAATCTTACACTTGAGCAAATTCAAGCGAAGTGTTTGCATGGTCAAATTGCCACCAATAAGGTACTTTTCGACCAATTTTGTAGCAAATGAATAATTACCCAAACATATCTCATTTTCTACATGTAAGCATATGACTTCATTTTTCAGGTCCAACTCTCTAATATCTGTATTAAGCAACATTTGGATCAATTGAGAAGCTACTGTGTATTCCCTTGCCTTAATATTCTGCTTTATGGATTGTATGGTTTCAATGACCTGGAATGTACCAAACAATGAATGGTTATTTTGAAGGATGACACTTCCACTTAAACTCTTCAAATGTTTACCGTGTCTCAACCTTATCAAAAACTTATCCATTTCTTTATCTGATAGGTCCACTGCTATTTCGTGGTAGATATCACTCAATACTGCCACCCCCATCCCATTCCAAACAATCAGTTGTAATTCTGCAGATTTGACAAAAGAACTCACGTTGCTATCATGAAGAGATATGAATGTCGCTTTTAAAAGTGTCTCAAAGTATTCCAAACCTCCTGAATTGATCAATTGCAAGGTTTTGAAATTATAACTACTCAGATATAATGAAAGAGAAACCAGCTGAGACTTCTGTATAAGGAAATCAAGCAACTGATCTTCTGTATTCGTGGTACCAAAACTTTGTAGGTGCCATAACTCAGGCTTATTTCTCATAAAATTGAATAACCAACTAAGAATGAAAGTTAAAGTGGCGTTATCTTTATTTTCCCTAGCCACAGAAATTGCTTCTTCAATCAGATCCACGGCTTTTTCATCCTCTCCAAAGAATTGATGCAATGAAGCCTTTGAGATGAGTGCAAAATGGTAGAAGTACTTTGAGTTGTTCAGTACCATATAATCAAAGTACTTATGGAGTGATTCAAAGGCTTTGAGGTAGTTGGAAGTATGCAAATTCTCAAGGTACTCGATATAGTAAAACGATGGAATATTTCTAGTTGATGTCATTTGCGTCATGATTGACTTAAGGTGGTTCGGCACTGGAGTTCCAAATGATTCTATTATAGAAATTTGTTTCGTTAGAAGGGATTTGATAGAATCGATTGAGATGGCAGCATCAGCAGAATTCTGTACAGCATGCACTGGTTTAATACCATTACCTGGAATGATATGCAACTTATCTGGAGATTTCCCTTGAGTTCTCTCTTTCGTTGACTTCCCTTGTAAGGGTCTCCCCTTTGCACGCAAAGATTTTGGAGATTTTAACTTACCAGTTTGCTTTAAGGGTGAGTGAGAAAACGCTTCTGTTGCATCCGACTGATTTGGCAGATCAGCCCAGACATCATCCAACTGTTTTGTTAAAGTTGAAAAAAGAGCAATATCGGGGTCCTCATCAGTTAATATGTGATCATCTTCAATAGTTTCGTTAATTTCATTCCCTAAAAGTTCAGTACCTATATTCTCATTACCTACATTCTCATAAACCCCTTTATATGCCTCAAACAGCTTGAAGAGAATAATGACCTCTTCAAATGTAAGTAGTTTAAAAGAAGTTACAACCTTATTAATGAACATTCCAATAATTGATCTTGAAGATACTTTCCCTTCTTCTTTATAGATCACATTTGGACTCACTATTCTATTTCCTAGTTCTGTTATACTATTTTCCAAATCAGAAATCTCTCTGATTTGGCATAATATAGTTAATAGCTTCTCCTGAGAATCTCCAATATATGAACATAAATCAGCCAAGGTTGAAAGCATAACTATTTCGTTATTAATTGTAAGGACATCACCTGTGAGCTGATCAGTTAAGAATTGTAGGATGGAAGAAGGTAGTTGGTTTGTTAGGTATAGGTTGATTAGCGCTAGGAGCGAGATGTGATGTGGGGTTAGTTCTTCTGTGATGATCATTGTGGTTTAACTTTGTGTGTATCCACTAGGCGTGATGTTCTTGGTGAATCTGGTGATGATATTACTAGGTAATACTTGGCAGTCTATTCTATTTCAATTCAATCATGTAAATTATGTTGTATCGACCAACTGGACCTATTTACAATTAAGATGTCTTACTGTGTGATTGTTGCAACCTAAATAACAATATAGTAAACAAGCAAAATGATGTATGAAATCAACCAATCAAAAACGTTCCTAAGTTGTTCTAATAATTAAAAGCTAATCTCCGATATTTTGGCTGAACGTTGAGTCGTGTTAAAGATATGCCGTCTTTCAATGGAGTTCTGGTGTGTTGATCTGTCTATGATTTGGCGCTAAGTAAACGGAGTCGTGTGGGGGGAAATTTTGGGTGCAAAAGTTGAGATGCACGTCAATTCGGCCAACATGAATTGATACCTCTACAGAAGGGCATGAGTTGAAAAGAGGTCTAGAGGAGAGTGTTTTAATGTAGATGTATGGCTAGTTTGCACAAATAAACTATAAACTTTTACTTTTTTATCTCAAGATGAGCGATTCTAAGTCTATTCAACTCAGCAAATTAAAGTGATTAGTGTTCTGAATGGTAGATATGATTAAGAAATCATCTAAATTACTATTTATCTTTATTTAACACTGAATGGTTCAAGTCGTACTTACTCATAAGTTCGTTTACTTAAAGTCATTTATTCCGATTCATCCCCAATATCAATCTCCGGAATCTCAAAATCTTCATCGTCAACTTCCTCTTCTACCTTATCTACCTGTTCTACTCTTACCTCTTCGACAACTTCAACAACCTCAACCTCAACTACTTTCGTATCAGGTCTTGCTGCAAATTTCAATACGGAACCTTCATCAAGATTACCCTGAGTGAACAATTTTGTTGAATCAGCTTCAACAAGAGGGACTTCCTCTTCAAGTTCAATATCTTCAGTTTCACTTTCAACTTTCCTTCTCTTAATTTCAGGTTCATCTTCCTCCTCATCCTCATACTCTTCGATTTCTTCATCGTCTTCAACCAGCCTCTTCAAATATTTAGGCAATGGAGGGAATCTTGGATTATTGAAAATACTTAAAATTGGATCATTTGGTAATAAAGATGAAACAATTGGTAATAAGGAAATCTTTTCGAATCCAGGATTTAACACGGCATTTACAAGCAAGTCTCTTAATTCCGCTGGTACTCTATGCTCTAAGTTATAATGTTTGGTATTGATGGTTTCAATTATAATATAACGCATAAACTTGTAATGTTGAGTTGGTGGAAGATTGACCTTTTTGATGATAGCATTTATAAATCTTCTGACGGTTGAAGAAGTATTGGTTGGGATCTTTTCATTAAATAAATGTTGATGGGATAACAAATCACTTAATGGAACCGAAACTTGAGCCTTCTTCTTCTTTTGGTTATGTCTTTTACCTGAATGTTGGATCTGCTTATTCAGTACCCCTGGTGGCTTTTGTTCGATTCTTGGATCAACAAGTAAAAGGGCAACATCAACAAACTTTAAAAATTGGGTATTATCGATCAATGATACAATAGATAAATATGACTCAACGCAAAGTAATAATTCACAATGGAAATCTTCTTGAGCATATAATTCATTAAGATCGAATTTCTTATTCTTGAAAGGTAATAAAATCTCCAAAAATGAAAGAATATTCGAAAGATGTGGTAACATGTTCCCTTTATAAGTCTTGGCCAACAGTGTAAGGAGTTTAAGAACATTCTGTTGATTTTTCAAGATGGTAGCCTTTACTAAGTTTTGAGCCAATTCCAGGGAAATATCATATTTGAAAGTTAAGAATTTAAGATTTATCAGTGATATGATTTCGGAAAGAATCACAACTTGACCAATTGGCACCTTCACTCCAAATGCAGTTTCGCTAGTAATATAAACTCTTAATAAATTGATTAGGATATCAATTTTGGATGAAACACTCAAAATAGTGGTTGGATCATTTAAATCAATAGTAAGTCCTGTCAAGATTTTATCATCTTCACCAACTGGTAATCTTCTAATAAGTTTAACCAAATCAGTATCTTCGCCGATGTTTAAGAATTCATTATAGATAGCTAAAACGGAAACAATTTCCTTAACCAATGCACCAACTTGTGCAGACCAAACTAAATCAGGATCGTTTTTTTCAATGATAGGTAAGAAGGCTAAAGTTTCATAGATGATTTCTTTGATTTCAAATGGATATGTTACGAATTCATCTAAATTAATTAAACTAATCAATCTTGCCTTGAATTTATTACCAAATGGTCTGAAGGTGGTTGGATGATATTGAATCAATACTCTTAAAGATTTAATAACAACTAATGGGTTATAATGTAACTTTTCAAGAAGTAAACTAATAATACTGGATAATCTTGGAGTTAAAATCTCACGAGTTAAAGTAGGCTTACCTCTGATCTTCGTGGTTGCAAAATTCAATGCATCAATAGTACTATTCAAAATCTTAATATCAATGGTTTCATTATATTGTTCCAAGTTCTTAACCAATTGTCCTAAAATCGATACTCCTTCATTGGCAAGTACAGTATAATTGTCAACAATCACTCTAAGTAAATTAATACCACACCATTTGGTATACACTTTTGGTGATCTGGCGAGGTTGAGTGACCTCAGGACAAGATGCTTCGTTTCTGATTTACTCAAATTGGAAAGAATGGATTTGTCATAATGTAATGATGATAAGATCGGTATGATCGTATCTGGAGCAGTTTCCAATTGCTTTAAAATCGTTCCAATTGGGAGTGACATGGTGGTTGTGGATTTTCGATGAGCTGCGAATTTTCAAGTGTGCGATTTTTCGCGATGGGCTGCAAAAAGTGGCTGCGAATGAAGTTGGAGTAAGGAAGCTCACGTTAGTTTGTAAGGTGTAGTAGTACCTTTCTTGAAGTGGCATTCCATTAAAATAAAAAAAAGTAAAGAAATTGAGATTAATAAATACAAATTCTTCTTAATGATAAGGTATCCCCTGGACTGCCGCCATGAATTTGGATGGATCCAATCAACGATATTCACAATATTGAACTTTAAATTAACTTGCCGAGGGCTCCTTTTTAAATTAGTTAATCAAGTGAATCCTTCTTAATATAAACGCAGCAAATTCAAGAAACCTGCTTCAAAACTTGAAAAAAATTCGTTCATGAAAAACATTATTTCTATGAGTACCTACAAATCATTATATCATGTTACATAATATTTATGCTAACGTCTTAATTATTTTTAAATTGTACACCTGCTGCTGACTGCATTTGAATTGTGCAGTAGTATTCTAAAAAACACTAGGAAGAGCAAATGACGAATGTCACGGCTATGACTAGGCATACTTGTAATTGCACAAGAACTACAAATCAAGTAACCCTTCAAACCCAAATGGCTCATACAAAGTCCCCTCACCCTCAAAGAACTTCGACATACTCTCAACCCAATGCAATCTCAAACTATGCAACATAGCACTTGTACCTTCCATGATGACCAAAATCACCACAGTCAAGGTAAACCACATGGCAAACAAAACAACAGTCATGAAAGTTCCTAAAAATCCAGTAGTACCAAAAGCACCACCAATTGTCATAGTCCATAACACCGTACTTAATTGAGCATGAGCCAAAGACAACGCCCATAAACGCAAATAAGAAGCAGTATGGGAAACACAATTCAAACAGAACTCAATGGTGTGAATGACTTGATGGATCATAATATCTCCAAAGTTATGGGCTTCGTGCTCTTCATCATCGTCCTCATGAACTTCATCTTCTCCACCAGCCAATAATTTATATTCCGCCTCTTTATCCAATTTTCTCTTCAAAGTTAATGGTTTTAAAAGTAATAACCATGGAACACAGATTAATGCAACCACAAGTAAGAACACTTGGAGCGTGGCTTGGCCAGCATATAAAGGTTCTGCAACAGTACCTGGAGCCAAGAACATGGAAATTAACATATTCAACAATCCAGGTGGTTGTCTACCGACAGCAAACCAATCCACGGTCCACTTGTAAACAATACATAAGGAAAGGTAACCGAAAATACCTTGCATGAAAAGTAAACCTGGGACAAAATTACCCAAGATATCAACAACGGATTCGAAATGAATGTAGTTGACAAGGGAAAAAAAGTAGGAGTAAGTCATATGGGTGTAACCCATCAAGATGGACAATTTCATCTTATACGAATTCGAAAACAACAAGGCGTTTTCAGTACCATGCCAAGCGTAATCCAAACCAAAGGCATAAGTGCCAATTGGTGTTGCTCTTAAAGTCTCACCAATTTCAAACTCTTCAGGCCAAGCCCAACCAGAACCGAATAATGACATACTCTTTGAAAAGACATCATTGTACAAGAGTCCCGTGTACATGGAAAAGATTCCCATAAGAAGTAAAATATACCTTCCAGTAAATGCCATGTCGAAGATTTCGTCTCTTTTCATGGCACCCAACTTCTTTTCATTCAACACCAAAGCGGACGCAGCCAATGTTAAGATGAAACCATGACCCAAATCTCCAAACATGATGGCAAACATGAATGGGAAAGTAATGATTGTTGGTAAACCTGGGTTTACTTCACGGTATGTGGCAATCCCATAAGCATCACAAATACTTTGAAAAGCAGAGGTGAATTTGTTGGTCCGATGGAATGTTGGAGGGGTTCTGGAAGTATCCAAAACATTAATGATGGTTGGCATACTTGATGAATTTTCAAGAGCTTTAACTGAGTTGGTCAAAGTTTCAATATCATCGTTTGGCACCCAACCTTCCGCAACCAAAGTTTTTCTGGAATCATCATAATCACAACGGTTCATCGTTTGATAAACAGCCTTTTCTCTGACAATCACTTCCCACCATTTGGCGAGATCCTTAGAAATAGCAATCAACTCGCTTGTTAAAGCGGACTCAGATTGACTCACAACATTTGACAAATCATTCAAATGAGCATTTGTTTCGATTAATTGTTCTTCACGTAAGGAGTGCGTAGAATCAACCTTATATAAATCAGCATCTAAACTCTCACAAATCTTACGAATACGATCATAAATAATAGACCCATGAGAAAAGATGATGAAGGAGTTTTTGTTGACAAAGGTTCCTGTTTTGGAATCAAATACTTGCTCGGTCAATTCTTCACTATGGTAATACAAATTCCCTCTCAACACTCTCCATAAAATCTGTTGTAAGGTTGAAACCTTCTCTCTAGCAATCACACCTGTAATAAATGGAGAGGATCCTGAATCTTGAGATTCCAATTGAGAAAGAAAATCACTGTCTTCAGTAACCGAATGGATATTAAAGAAATTATCAACACCTTGAACAGCTGCCTTACGTTGTTTCAAATCTCTCAAACGTTCATATAAGGATTCGGTGGCTCCAATAAGTTGTCCTACACGATCTTCCAATAATTGACCATCTTCAGCAAGTTCATCAATTTGCCCTTGAGATACCGCTTGGAAATCATAAGGGAAGATCTTTATTGGGATGTTCTGCTTATCCAATTGGGTTTTAAGGAAGTTGTATTGACGTTCGATATTGTCGAGTCTACGCAATTCCTTAACGAAAGCACGCTGGAATTCAGAAACCTTTGAGTTTAAATCACGGAATTGAATAAGATTGAGTTGACCAATGGTATAGATGATGTCACGAGCAGTTTCTGTTGGGACGTACAATTGTACTAAAGACATTTCCGCAGAGCCTATTTGTTAGTATTGGTGTGGATTGGGTGCATTCTTCTTCAATGTTTGGTTAAAGTTACCATCTGGGGCGATTCAATATGAACCTCAATATGTTTTCTCAGAACCTCAATATGTTTTCTCAGAACCTCAATATGTTTTCTACCATTTGGACTCAACATATTTCAAGTCATCTTGAAGCACTTGAGTTCCACGCTAACTAACCCAGTTCAAATTTGAACAACATAACTCTATTAACATTTCAAAAACGATAAATTAACAATAAATTAGAAACTGTTTCATATTGCCTATTTATGTTGCCTTCAACAGATGCCGATCACAAATGGAAGCCGGATTAATAAAGCGATATCCACTTCCACCTATTCAAACAATATATCCTCTATAAGCAATCAATGAATACATACGGAAAATCCCTTCTTCTCTTTCTTTCTCAACCATGATGCTGTTGGTTAGCTTTTCTTATCAATTTTTTGCTAATTAAAATTGGACGGTGTGGGGAGTGCAGGTAAGCTTATTACTGAAATTATTCTTTGAAGTGAGTTATTTGAACAGAAAAGTGAGGAGAGTCAGGCTAAGCGTAATGGGGGAGTATTGGGTGATATCTATATAGATACCAGAAGCAATTGGCAAAAATTGGCAGCTTTTAAATATTGGTCAGTATATAGTGTTTTACATCACAGTAGAATATATCAAAAGGGGGTGTGGCGTAGTTGGTAGCGCGTTCCCTTAGCATGGGAAAGGTCTTGAGTTCGATTCTTAACTCCTCCAATTTGATTTTTTTTGCAGCCACTGTGAGTGTTTTACAAAGGGTAGCCTCCCAATAGAGCTCCTTGTATTCATACTATATGAATGAATCTTTTTTTAACTATTGGAATGTTTTCAACGTGCTCGACTATTGGCAGCTGTGTATGGACAATTTTCTTAACACAGACAATTTTTGAATATATTTACATATAAATGGGGAAAAGTGAAAGAAGTACATCCTATTCTCAGGCAAAATAATTTCATTGTTGTTGAATGATGTCTTTTTAAATGTAGAATGAGTATTTTAAACGTAAAACGTGCATTTTTAAAACGGAGAATGATATACATTCTGGTATGCCTACAGCTCCACTTATCAATGATTGCTTTTAATAAGTACCCTATTTTGTTTCGATTGCCCTGAAAAACAATATAAATATATAAATAAAATGATACACGGTTGATGGCGGGCCAACATCTCAACTGATTAAATTACTTTTGGGAGGCAGTAGCAAGTACCACCAGAAGGAGTTGTTATGCTGAATCTAACAATCATTGGAATTCACAATAAGTTTAACTAGGGTGACCTACACCCAGTTATTCTATCCAGGTCGCTTCACTTCAGTAGACTCCTTTCTTCAGTGGCAACTATCCCTCAGTATACTCTTCACGCCTCAGTACGCTCTTACTATGCATTGGTCTTTACGATACACTCCTTTCCAATGATCGTAGTACACCCCTTTCTATGGTTAGGCCTCAGTACGCTGTTCAAGTTTCCTAACGCTTTCCTTAAAGTCCGGTGTACTCTCAATAACTGGAGGTTTCCCTGGAGTAATTGTGACGTAACTAAGATAATCAGATGAAGTGCGTTCTACTTCTACTGCTTCACCAACTTGTACTGGCCCAGACCCAAGAGACCTTTTCCTCCTCTGCACTTTTGTATTACCTGATTGAATGAGCAAATTCCTGGGTCCAATAACCCTCACAAAATCATTTTTATTGGCGAATTTTATAAAATTCAACTTGGACCATAAGCCTGTAATATTTGCAATGGTCACCTCAGCATACTTCCAAGCCTTTTGGAATGGCGATATCTGTAATGAACCAATATTTGTATAAGTAACTGCATTGGTTGCAAGAGCAGAATCAACCTTGGATACGGACTCTTTAGAAGCAACCTCCACTATTGCACCTGCCAAATCATCATTAATGGTCAATGCAACCAAATTGTCTTTCTTAATAATCAACTCTTCACCCTTGGCTACATTGACATTGTAAATGGAACCATATCCACTAACCACAACCTGACCCCTTCCACTTATTAAAGTAAACCCTGCTTTATACCAACTGAACAAACCAGTTTTGGATGAGAATGGCAATCCCAATTCTTTGGAGACTTTCCGGGTCACATATCTCGGAAGAGTTTTGGTGGAAATTCTTAATGAATTACCTGTATAAGCTAACAAACCACTTCTAGTAAATAATGCCCAATCTGTGGTACCATCCACAACAACAGTTGCTAAAGATTTGCCATTGCTACCTATCAAAATAGAAAACGGTTCTATTGATAAAAGCTTTTGATATCTTGAGGAAAGAAATCCGTAGATGCTTCTTTTAATTGGTTCAAAGACTGAAGATGTCAATTGAACCTGGGAGATGGAAGTACCATATATGGAGATAAGCGATCCACGTTGGATATAAACTGGAATTGAAGGTGGTGATTCAATTGTAATAGCCAGGGGCGGAGATCCAAGTATGGATAATTTGGCATGGCTAGTATGGTCTTGGGAAATCACTTGAGGTGGTTCCAGCGAAATATTCTCTGGGGTGGTGATGGTATTGGAAAGTTTGGATGTATTTGGTTCTGGTTGACTAAATGATACCATTCGAAGCAGACCAAGCAGAAGGTTAGGATGAAGTCCAAGAGACGGATTGTACCGTCCTAGGCGAATGAAACTTCCCAGGAAGAGTTTGCATTGATTCATTGGATCGAGTGCTTTTTTCCGTCTGATTGGCCAAACTTGGTGCGAGGTTGCGCTGGATTATCCTAAAATCTTGCGATCTACAGCATTCTTTCAAAAATATTCATACCATCCTGGCAGGTTTGTTTCGTAATTGAATTTATGAGTTGTTTGTTTTTTTGAACATTTTGGTTGATCTTTCATAGGACCTTTTTTGACATCTTCTTAGACTCTCCAAATTAGGAAATATTTCCTAAAGTAGAATTTTGTCTAGTCAAGTTTCACTTTACTTTGGATATGCTTTGCTTTATCTCCTAGCATTTTCTGAATTCTTAGGCAATAATAATACACATGTCTAAGATGATACTAAGACTCCCGGATGGGAACCAACGTTAAGTTCAATGGAAATGGAGAACTTAGGTCTGTCCAACAAAATAACTTTATCGGTTGGTAAGTATAGCTTCTTGGGCCGCTTCTTGAGCCGCCTCTTGAGCCGCTACTTGAGCAGCTACTTGAGTCTATATATATTATTTCGGTAAATTAGGGTTAACATGTTAAGATTCAGTTGCTATGCATTATTTGCCAATTAAGGAATTAAGGCTGCAAAAACTTCGCATGAATAGAAGCGCAGAAGAGTACGAGTTTATGAGAAGAAAGACAGATACGAGGGAATGCAATCTGAACGTCAAATCTTTCGGAATCTGGTTGATGGGATCTCCCGAAATCTACTCCTAATCTATACAAGATATAGTGATTGGGCATATTGTGACGCTTGTTAGAGTTCTGATAGAGGTATCTTGAGTTCGTCTAAGTTAGCTGTCTAAAGTAGTACTGAAGGGATAGAATGTTATCGAATGAAGATCTAGTGGGACCTTCCGTACAAGTCTCTATGCTACGGTCCTACATCAATGATAACTTTCTATTTATTACCACCATCAGTTTATATTAACGATGGTTTGATAACTATTTAGTATAAATGCATATTGCAATTGCAATAATAAATAAATCAACCTATCTGTGGGAATGACACAACACCTTTATCAGGAGCCTTTCATTCAGTTAATAGGTTCTGGTATAACACATCATATTGAAAGAGGGAGTGAGTAATCCAGTAGGTTGGCCTTTCGAAGTGTTTGTCCTTTGACATTGGATCTGGAGTAATAATGCCTTCATTCTTCGTCATGCTGCTACATTGAGTGTAATGATCCCTAGCATCCCCATTCACTTCCGCTCACCCCGGGTGCCTTTCTTAACAAACTTCAAAAATCGATCCCCATACTCTCCCGCAGGAATTGCCGAAATACTCGCCCGACTGTGGAACATGCCTCGCCAAAACGTCTCCAATCGCTTTTTCGTACCATAACCAGTCAAGCAATCTATGATTCCCAAATAATAAATCTGCTGCAAGGGCTCATTCAAATCCCCTGTTGCTCGAATCCCACCATCATGACCATAAAATATATACTGGGATCTCCCGGGAAATACGTTACTAGGTAGATCCAAAGGATCTATACCTCTTGGGTTTGTCTTTATCAACTCCGCCTTCTCAGAAGACTTGGGATCAAATACAGACAACTTTGTCAGAAGTCCAAACGTATTGCCCTTCTTCACGTCATGCACCCCAAGTAACAATGAATAATCCATGACGTTAATCTTCTTCAACAAGGCAACATCTTTCTCCAACTGCGCGAAGAACAGTTTCTTCTTAGCCGGACCGAAATCAATAACCTCTTTTCTATCTAAGAAATTGAGGTCTTTCAAGGTTTTTTGTGAAATATCCTCGCCTTCCGGTGTTGGAGTAACTCTGCCCCAAGTGCTTCCTTTCAAGTCGTACTTCAAGTGAATGTCTCTGTGCGGAGGGAATAAATTGTTCATCACTACAAAATGCACCTTACGACTACCGCTGGAGAGTGGCATCTTCACACGGTGCAACCCGTAGAACTGCGAAATAAGAGTATTAGGGTTCTCTTTCACGTGGTTGTAGTAATCCTTGAGTATGCGACGGAGCTGCTTGTGCTCAGCATGATGAATCGTCTTGATAATGAATCTGAAGTCACGCGAGTAGTAGAAAAACGACCCACTTTTCCCTGGCGAACCCAATTCACTCAAAATGTACTTCCCTGTTATGGAAACAAGGTAGTCTGCTGGGTCCAAACCAAACATCGACCGCATTTCTCTAAACACCTCTGGACTGTAATCTTTGAACTTGAAGTCATACTTGGAAGAGGGAGTCAATTCACTACCATCCATATTGAATGAGAGCTTCTTGGTTGTTTTGAAGTCCTCGTCACTAAGCTTCTTCATCACGCCAGAACACCTGGAAACAGCCACTCTGATTCCAGTCAACATGTTATAAGCCATGACAAAGTTCTGGTGACCTTCGCTGATCTTATTTCCCACCAAAACCTTATCGTCATCAATATCTTGACGTCTAGTTCTTCTACGTTTTAGGAATCTGAGTGATTCGCTCTCGTATGCGGGGAAGGTGGTTCGGGATGGTAATTGTCGTGCCAGCAGGAACGAATGTTGTCGGGCAGATGAGATGGAATGTCTTGGAGGGTTACTGGCGTCTATGGGTGATGCTTGGGAAAAATCGGTAGTGACAGGAAGGGTGTGTCTACGGTTTCCAAGAGGGGGTTTACTTACGACAGAAGGACCTGTAATCCCAGTATTCAATGGAACAGTATGTGTAGCAGCGCCCTTTATAGTAGGAGCTGGGGTAAAAGGAATTCCCAATGTCAAAGTACCTTCGGCAAGTTTGGGTGAACTTAGTACCTGTACAGAGTTCAGAATTGGATTTGACGGCACTGAATTTGATAACTTCAGAGTTGAAGTTGATTGCAGTGCCATTCCTTTGAAAACGCCGGTGGAAGTTCCTTGGGAAGTTTCACTTGTTGGCAAGCTCGGAGGTGGCACACTTGGTGGAACACTTGGAGATCTAGTCATTGGACGTATTGAAGTATTTGGTGAAGGAGTTCGACTAAGTTTTCGATTTGAACGCTTAGTGAATGTGGCGTAATTATCAGAAGGATTTAATGTCCTCTCCTTGGTAAGTCCATCTTGAGGTACATGCTTATCTTGCTTATGATTTGGAGTATCGTTTTGCTCATCATTTGGAGTATTTTGCTCATCATTTGGAGTATTTTGCTCATCATTTGGAGTATTTTGCTCATCATTTTGCTTTGGATCATTTTGATTACTTTTGGAAACTTCACCATTTTGGGCAAAATTATTTTGAGCATCACTTTGGACGTCACTTACAAAATTATTCTCAACATCACTTTGGACTTGACCACTTCCAAAATCAAATTGACTATTTTGAACATCACGAGTAACTTCCAAGTCATTAGAATTCACTTGAAATCCACTATTTTCCAACTTCCTCAGAGATCCTTCACCATACTTTTCTCTAAATATGCTATCATCCTTTCTTATAGAACCGTCATTTAAAGTCAGAACTCTATGGTCTCTATTTAAAGTATCATCTATTATGCCATTATCATTCCCAACCCAAGTGGTGGAATTTATGAGATCATGGATGCGTATGGTTTCTTGTTCATTGCCATTTATAGTCAAAATATCGCCATCTTCAACTTCATCCCTATTGCCATCGATTGAAGAAGGATTTGTATCATGAGACGATTCTGAAACATCACTTCTTGAAACTTTAAAACTTGAAGGAGTTGAAGGAGTTACTTGTAGATTATGTTGAGTGATGATGTCGGCTGGGTCAACTTGTTCAAATTGATCATCTGTTGTTTTTATTGATTCATTATCCTTCTTAACCTCCATTTGATATCGATAATCTTCCTTGGTGAATGGAAGAATATTGGATGGTACAACTTGGATCATATGTGTATGCTACAATGTGCAAAGTTGGGTGTTCCTGTTTGCATTTGCGTGGTTCGCAATGAAATGGACTGATATTTACGCTTGGATTTGACGAGGAACTTAAGGACAATTATAATAGGTAGAGCCTATAATGAATAGAATTATTGTAAGAATATGATTACAATGAAGAGATATTAAGAAAATATTACCTAAGGAGGTTAATGATATATAGATTAATTGGATAAGATGGATAATTTAAATTGTTAGGACATTCAGATCTAAGGTCTGAGATTTACTTAAGACTATATACTGCCGTTGCAGCCGACAACATAATGAAGTTGTTTTCTTAGTATTTAAAGTGTGGTTTATTTAGTCTACATTGGAATCCATTTCTATACATATCAAAAGTGCATGTTTACTTGTTTACATGTTGTACGGATAACACAACTGGCATGTTATCGCGATAAATTATTACTCCTTAATTTGTGAATTGGTCAGTAAGTTTAATATACATCATTCCTCTTAATATATATCATCTTAACACGATTATACTTTAATCACATGGAATTGACGATTTCTTATTGTGTGTAATCAAAATATCCAATTCAAAGGTCTTAAGGAATGCCGCAGGACATGTCCGCATTTCCATGTTTACACTTAATACGTGTTTAGAGCACTAAGGCGGCTTTGTATGAAGAGTCTTCATAGAACTGACCTTTTCCAGATTAAGATGTTCTTCTAGAAGTGTAAGGATATATTTATGGAAATTGAGAGGTCCGGGGATTAGTGGAACAAAGGTAATAATGTAGGAGATGTGAAATTTAAAGGTGGGTAGTTGCGAAGCATTAATTGAATAATGAAGTGTACTAGAAAGTCCATTGGGATCGACGTAGAAGCATATGTAAAGTTCCAATATGAAATTTGAAAATTATAAAGTTTAAATAGAGTTTGGTAGGATCTTCGGACCTTGCATTTAAGGTTGGAAGATCTTAAGACTTTATCTAATTGCTTCTATTATATCTTACTCTTGACCACTTATAGTCACCTAGACCCTCGACACTTGCGTGTAACTATGGTGAAGTTCAAAAGGCATAAACCTTATTAAACGAGTAAAGATATCCTAATTCCCATAACTCCAACTTGACTCTTCTCAGTGTAAATCATTTAATGTTACAAAGTTTAGGGTGTGTTGCTAAATCATTGTGAACCACCATGCGTTGCTACAAAATCGCCGTGTATTGCCTCATAAAACGACCGTAACCACCGTGTATTGCTAAATAAAATGACCGTAACCACCAATGCCATATAAAATCATAACTCATAATATTATTCAATCTTTGTATAGTAACATAAATTAACTTCCAACCCTCAACATAGCCTCTCTAAACGAGTTGCCTTCAAATGTGCTTCTGTTCTTAAAATTGCTCCAACCCAGGTGGTTCAGTCAGAAATTGTGGAATGTCAGAATCACTAACAGTATAAACTTTGGATAGACTGATGGAGTTGACCCTTGGGCTATTCATAGATTACATAGTAAAACTTATTAGAGTATAATGTATAGAAATTCTGTAGAAGTTCTGAGTCACTTAAGGATCAGGGATATACAACCTTTTATTTATTTGTCAATGACTTGCCAATATGAACTTACTGATTTATCATAATGAGAAGATCAAATAAATTATGATGAATTGCAGCTTCTCTTTGAGTCATTTGATATACCATGGTGAGAAACAAGTTAGTTCAGGTTTCAATTCATTGTAACTTTAATATTAGAAGCTATGACTAGAGACAACTTCGATTTGCAATTTCTATCAATTGACTCTTTAAACATTCCTGATACTCTTAAAAACCATCACATTCTCTTAGTACTAAAGAGCATTTTCCAAATGAAAAGGACCCGCCTAAAAAGGCGTTGTAGAGGCTCAAGGGAGTAGCTGAAATTTACGAGTTGCAGTTTTTCACCCTGGGCTACATGCAGGCTTAAGAGATAAGCGATGCAGAGGACGGAGGTGTAGCCTAGCAGCGGAATTGTATATGGTGGTGTTGTGAATGATTCCACCATGGAGGAGTAGGATATCGAGATAGCGCTATTTATGAGAAAAATCTAAAGTTATATGATCAATAGATTAGATGAAGAATTCACTGAAGGAACAATTGTTGGATTTACTGTGGATGAATTGGGTCAACTCTCTGCCCCTTATCATTTTGCAGCCTTAATAATCACGCTTGTTGATTGTGGATGCTACTCTTGTTGATTGTGGATACTTTTAGTGAGTACTTATAGACGAGGTTAAACTTAGATGAAGTAAACATACAGATGAGTCAAAATTCTTATTAATAGTAATATAAGGTTGTAAATAAGGTTACTCAGATAAAGGTAAGGCTTGTTGTTCGGTCCGTGTCCGGTCTGTTTTGGTCTTCGATCCGCACACACGGTGGCGTTTTAAGATGCGATACTTATCTTGAAGATCAATGTAAAAAAGTTAAATAGGTTAAATTAAAGGTGGACTATATATATTAAGCTTGAAGCATTTTCACTTCCTCACAAAATGAATTACTTGAAGAATAAATTAACCAAGCAAGTTCCTACAAGTATCGATACGGAAATCGAAGCTACTGGGATCGAAGTATCAACATGCGATCTTGTGTGTTCTTCTTGTCATCAAGATTTTCCCAAATCCGTAACCACTGAAACCGATACGGTCTTATGGAAATCATACAAAGAATACGGACTTCATCTTGTTGTTTCAACAGGTAAAACAGATTGGATTCATGATGCAACACTGATTAGTGATACAGTTAGTAACTCAGTTGCATCATGGGCTGAAGTTAATGGAGAAAAGTTTCCTGAATTGAAAAATAAGGTAAAGGTCAGTGTTAGTAGTTTTGGAGGTGAAAAATTGGTCTTGGATGAAGAACATAAAGAAGGTCGTCGAGGTGATATTCTTGTTTTACCTTTCTTTGTATGGCTTAAAGATGTAAATTACAAAGATGTTGATGAAATTCTTGATTTGCTGATACCAGTACTCATCAAATCAAGAGAAGATGAAGAAAAACTGATCCATATAGACTTGAAGAAATACGGTGCAGAATTCACAGTGGATGTCAATCATTCCTATATCTTCTTATGTTCTCATAAAACTAGAGATAAGAGATGTGGTATTACAGCACCTATGTTGAAGAAAGCGTTTGAAACTCAACTTCGTGAAGTTGGGAATTATAGAGATGCAAGTGATAAATCAGCAGGTGGTACCACAGTGGGGTTCGTCAATCATGTCGGTGGTCATAAGTTTGCAGCCAATGTATTGATTTATTTAAGAACGGGTCAAGTGATTTGGTTGGCAAGAATAAGACCAGGACATGCTGAATCCATCGTTGATGAGTGTATTTTAAATGGGAAGGTTTTTGGAGACAATGTTAGGACAACTGGGAAGTTTAAAAGTATAGAGTGGTGAATCACTCCAGGACTATGGGCCACGTCACCTCATTCACCTACGAAGCCACATGGTCAATTTACCTTTAAATAATAATCCAGAAGGAAAGCTTGGCCAATTAAGATACCCGACTGCAACATTGCTTAAAACCTGATATATCTTGCCGTAAAAGCATAATAGGAAAATCTGGGATGTGCAGACAATAGGTTTGCAATACTAGTTCGCCCATTGGCGTAGTGTTTATGAGAAGTAGATTATAGAACTCAGTATCTGTAGTTGATCATTCAAAATGTTGTGATTGTCAAAATCAATAATATTACCAGTTGTTGGCAAGTATCCGCTACATTGCTTATCATTGGAATGCAGAAATGCCAAAAGATGTGAAGTAAAATAATGAACAATTACTGCGTGTGATACTTTAATTCACGCTTGTTGAAGGATTGCAAAAGTTAAACTAGACCATAGACTGTCCCAAAGTTAGTAACTTCAGGCAGAATTAAACCAGACCATAGACTGTCCCAAAGTTAGTAACTTTAGGCAGAATTATATTTTACAGAACAAATCTTAATTCCTTAGATTTATTTATCCAATCGGTCGAAGATCTATTGGAGTTTCTTTATTATATTCATAATATATTCGAACATATGGTTCATGATAGGTACTATTTCTATATATCTGTAGTACTCATAAATATAGGTGTTGCTCAAATCTGCACCCATTGTGGCACAACACCTTGTGAGGTTTCAAGTAAAGATCATACAAGTGTTTGATGATCAAGAGGTTGTCATCAACTTCACTGGATTGTGTATCACACAAACACCCTTAGTATATTCAACCTCGTCTCCATGGAATCAACGGTCTTATCATTCAACTTATCCACATCATTTTCCAAAATCTTGACCAACCTATCAATTTCACTTTGGAAAAACCCATCCTCGCCATTGATCACCTTATTAAGCAATTTCTTATAATAACCCACCATTGGATGATCAATTCCTTTTATTTGTCCCAAGATATCCTTTGAATCTTTCTTTCCAATTAATGAATCAATATGTTGAATTCTACCTGCATTTTCATTCAATCTTCCTTCATCATTTCTGTTTAATCCAGATAATTCATTAACCTGATCAACCAAGGTTTGTAAATCATCGCCCTTTGCTTTAACTGGTAAAATAAATCCATCTTCATCCACAAAGGAAGATTTCGGGTCAAAGAATAACAAGGTGGGGACTCTTTTGATATTGAAAGTATCAATCAAAATACTCGAAGAATTCGTACCTGTAGTCACACTCACGAATTGAACCTCCTCAGAGTCCTTCTTAAAGGCCTCTGCAAGGTACTCTACGGTAGGCCAAAACTGCTTGCATGCAGTACAGGTCGCGCCTGTAAAGACCACGACTGAAAGTTTGTCCTTAGCTAGGACGACTTCTTCAAAGTCATTATCTGAAGCTGAGATGATATTATCAGCGAAAGACCTTACGATTTCAGCTGGAGCTTCATAAGCAATTGGGTCATCACCTAATCTAACTCCACTTAACCTTTGGATGAAATTACTTAAACTTGTAAAGTCTCTTTTACCATTAAATTCAATAGGAGCGTCGTTAGCATGGAACATTAGCATTGTTGGATAGCCTATTTCCACATATTTCTTCAGCATTCTCTTCCCATCTGTATCACCATTGACTTTGACAACCTGAATGACATCGGAATAAGGCTCAAACAGATCGGCCAACTGTTCTATCGTTGGCATAAGTTGCTTACAATGACGACACCAGTCAGCATAAAAATCAACAAATGTCCACTTCCCTGACCCTTGGACAATCTCCTTAAAGTTCTTATCATTCACTTGAAGAAGATTATTCAGCGTTGAATACGCCAAGCATAGCGTGGTGTATATTAAGAGGGATAATCTCATAAGGTACTGGTGGATTGAAAATGATTTGGTGCGGCCCAAAAGATTACTAAAAATGCCTCGGAGGCGAGAATAAGGCAATTCAAAAAGCAAGAAGTATGTGTATGATATTAAATATTATAAAAAGATCATTAAGGTAAACTTAAATGGATATCATTGAGGTGGTTAGAAAAGGCTAATTCAAAAGATAGTTCGGATATACGATTTTGATAATGTTTTTGTATATATATTTAAATACCTTTTGCTAATAAGTAATGGTTGCGTGGTCTAGTTGGTTATGGCACCTGCTTAACACGCAGAACGTCCCCAGTTCGATCCTGGGCGGAATCATTTTTTTGCAAAAGTTGCACTCTAGTCTAAGCAAATGTGCTAAACATGAGCTGAGAGGTATGATGTATAGGCAGAATACAAAGTACAAGAGAAACATATCCTAAGAACAAAACAACATGACCTTATAATCTTTTAAGTTTCCTCAAAAACAGCTAACTTTAACTGTAGCATTTCCGCGACTTTCTACTCACCCCATTTTTCACGTATGCTTCTAAGATCGATATTAAGAGAGAGCCGGGTTCCAACTCACATCCACTTCATTGCAAGTTCCTTGAAACAACAAGGAAGTTATATTAATAATGCAGTACAATTTGCCCAGTTCCAATCAATACGAACTTACTCAAATATCCCACCAATAAAGTTGACATTCTTTACAAAGGAAACATGTAGCTTATGTACTAAAGCTGATAAGATCTTAAGTGATACAATTGCTGAATCTAAGGTTCCTGTAGAATTGGAAAAAATCGACATAATGGATCCAAAAAATGAAGAATGGTATGATAAATATGGGTGGGATGTTCCTGTTTTACATGTTGAGAAGGAGGGTAAGATTGTAAAGTTTATGCACTATTTCTTCAAGGAAGAGTTGTTGGGGAGTTTTCACGAAAACAAACCGAAGGGTACCGAATAGCTCAACTCAAAACGCGAGGTGTATTCAACATTCCAAGTGACATTGCAAGACTTCAAACTGTCTAGAATGTTGAGTGTCCTTGTTAGTTGTGGTATCAATTTAATGCCAGTAAAGGTCCTTGAAAAACCCAATCACATCAGGTACTACAATGGAACACTGGAGATACAATCCGATCTCGGGTAACATACTAAGGAAGTTTGCAAAGTGAGATGTCATATGTTGATGCGGTTCAATGTGAGATAGTAGAAAGAAAAAGCCGAGGAGAGAGAATGACGAATGGTAGTCGATGAATATTCAATGAATCATCAATGAAGTAATCATGATTTGGAAGAAGTATTTATAATAGACCTTTGTATGGAAAACATTAGAGACCCAATTAAAAATCTTCTATGTTGTGTTTTAAACCAATACTTCATAATTCAAGATATTGGAAATTTCAATCATTTCCAACAATTCCTAAAAACTAATTCACATTTTTATGATTATAAATAATTAATACAATACTCTAATAAACGAGTATTGTATACTCTTATCATTCTAATACACTTGAAATCAAATTTCCCCACGGAAGCTTCGGAGTTGAATAAACGTTGTTGCATGTTGAAACATTAACGATGAGTTTCATCATTAAGTCACACGAATATGCTTTAGAAGTCTTCAAAGTGTTATATCAAGATTCAATTGAATAGGCAATTCAAAAAGTACTCAATTGATAAAGACCCTCAAGTTCTCTTTACTTTATTAACAACTCACACAACTCACTTTAGTAACACACGAAACAATTCACTTTAGTAACACTTTAGTATCTATTCACTATAACTTCAACACTCTAACCCCACACTCTGGGAGACGCGTTCCGAAAGTTCCCATTAAGTGGGGTCCTCTAAGCCTTTTCGTTTATGAACAGAACAATAGACCTTAGTTCGGGGATTGTATAGTGGCAGAAAGTGCCGCAGAAGAAACTAAATGTGGAGAAGTCACCGGCTACTCCAGAATATTTTTCATTCCATAGTCGTCTGAATGTCTTCATTTATAAGTCTGAATAGTATAATCATATTTTTTGTCTAGTTATATGTCTACACTGTTCAGTATGCTTTGAAAAGTCTCAACTTGATATATTCAAGTACAACCGACCCTTCCGTGCTTATCCAAGTGAGTGCACATGAATCTCATGATTCAACAGTGCGCTGATTATACCATTATTGCCGATAACACTTTCGGCTTAATTTCACGTGGACCCTTTGGACCCCTCACATTCGGCACATATAAGTAGTTGATTGTCTTAGAACTTAAAAACTATTGATATATTTGATATTAAGAATAATTCAATAAGAAAGGAAAAGATCGAAGGTAAAGTTCAATAAGAAGGTAAAATAGGTAAAGATTAATACATCATGGCCAAAACAGCAGTTATTACAGGTGCTTCATCCGGAATTGGATATGCCACCGCAATTGAATTCCATAAAAATGGTTACAAGGTATTTGCAGGAGCTAGAAGATTGGAACCAATGAAAGCATTGGAAGATTTAGGAATCACCATCTTCAAACTTGACGTAACTTCTTTAACACTGATTGCAGACGCCAAAACCTTCCTCGAAGCAAATGGTGTAACCAAGTTGGATGTCTTGTATAATAATGCAGGTCAATCATGCACTTTTCCAGCTGTGGATGTAACTGATGAAGCCATGAGAAAATGTTTTGATGTGAATTTCTTTGGTGCTATTAACTTAACAAGAGAGTTGTCATCTTTGGTTATTGCTGCAAAAGGTACCATTGGTTTCACAGGCTCGGTGTCAGGATTATTACCTTTCCCTTGGTCTTCAATTTATAACTCCAGTAAAGCTGCAATCCATCAATATGCTGCCACCTTGAAATTGGAAATGAAACCTTTCGATGTTAGAGTTATCACACTTGTCACTGGGGGTGTCAAAACTAATATTGAAGATACAAGACCACTTCCGGAAAACTCCCGCTATAATGTACCAGAAATGATTGGTGAAAATGGTGCCTTTGCTTTAAGACAACAAATGGCTGTTAGGAACGTACCCATGTCTGCCGAAACATATGCAAAGAAGGTCTTTTATGATTTTGAGCATGGGAATGGAAATTATTACAGGGGAACTAAGGCTACTTTGTTACATTGGGTTTCTGCTATACTTCCTATTAGTTTGATTGAACTTGCTTTCATTAGAAAGTTTGTTTTGGACAAGGTGTTTAAGTCGGTTAAGAAGAGACAGGCTCTGAAATAGAACAACCCTCTGTTGTATTTGTGGCTTTGAACACAGAATTCTTTTAACTCATTAATATGCAAGCGAGCATTTCACAAACAACCATACTTGGTATGTGATTCTCGCTCATTCAAGGTCTAAAAGTATCCTATTCTGTGAATTATGTGCACTTATAAATTCAACTAGAACACCATTCATCCCTGTTACATCGACTAATCCTATACTAAGAGAACCATACTAATGACCAATTGATTGGTTTGCTTTATTTATTTACATATGAAAGTAATGTATTCCGTTTATGAAAGTACAATTCAAGTATTCATTAAGATTTCACTTTGTAGAGTCTGTACAGATTTCAAAGTCGTGTGTCCCGCAGTGCCTTATCGTAACTCGTATATCCTCGTAAATATTCATGGTACCTTTGCACATATAAGGTGATGCTTGAAGTGGAATGGAGAAGCTTAGAAGCTTCAAAGCAAGCGTTGTTGTGCATGTTACTTTTATGTAAATATTTACTCATATAGTAAATAAGTTGCAGTAACGTACATAAGATGCAACCTTATAAATAGGTAATGAATAATGAGTATATGGATAGTCAAAAAGGCGTCAGAGTGTTAGTATTTGCATCTCCTTGGTGTAGACGAGTAGTTCACCTAAATTAAGAAATTAACCTGACTTTAAAATGGTAAATCCATTAGATTGTAAAACTTTTGTATAGAGATTAGCGAGAGCTAACTTTGTTTTGGTAGAAACTCCAAGGAGTCAACAAACCATCTCAGCTAAGAATCAATCACATGACCAAGATGCGTATTATAGGGCCTTAATCTTATCATCACACTGCAATTTATGGGTTAGATATCCGCCTCAAGTTAATATTGCTGTGGGGAAAATTTGTACGAATTTCTTCAGTAAAGCCGGTGTAGAATTATTACAACCGAGGGTTGGATAAACTACCCGTACACCAAACACCCAAAAATAAACTAAGACTATTCAAAGAAGAAACGGGAGAAGTTACGAGGCAGTGTAGACTTTAAGGTGATTATAGAATATTGGAGACAGAAAACACGCAGAATAAATTAAGGTGATTATAGAATATTGACTGAATAATAAGCAGGTTTTAAGGTGATTATATTGGAAGGACAGAATAATACGCAGACTTAAAGTGATTATAGAACATTGGAACGACAGAATTACAACTCAACACCTAACATCCTGGTATAGTGCTTATAGAACATTGGAACGACAGAATTACAACTCAACACCTAACATCCTGATATATCAAATATGACAGAAGAAGATTGGAGAGATATTCCATCGCCTACTTCACCGTCTTCATTACATCCCGGAGTGCTACCTGATCCCCGAGATCTCCCTCAAGTTTCAAGCCTATGGTATCAAGACAAATCATCATTAAAAATTGGAGAGGTTAACCGGTATGTTATCCGATATACTCAAGATGACCCCAGAATTACAAGTCTTAGTTTCAGGTTGAAAAACATAGAGAAACCACCAATTAGGGCTATTCATCTTTTGAATGGTCCATTCATATTATATTGTCATGTTGTCCCATGTAACTATAATGCACGTAGTAAATTCCATGAAGTAACCCCTCATGAAGTCAGTTTTGATAATCTGATTCAACCTGGAAATTCATTCAAGGTTGATTTGATGTTAAACAAGAATTCCTTACTCAGTAAGGGGATCTACCAATGGGAAATCGATGTGATATCTCAGATAGTAGTGTCTAGAAAGACCCTAATTTCATATCATTTGACTATAGGAAGTGGATTTAAAGTATGGAAAAACGCTGAAATTGAATCTTCAACGCTTCAAGTCGGAAAGAAGGATACAACCCAATTGTGGAATACCCCACCACCTAAACCAAATTTGCCTATTCATTTGGTGATTCTAACTCATGGAGTATTCTCCAATCTAACTGCAGATATGCTTTATCTCAAGGATTCACTTGCAAATTCCAATGGTAACCTTGTAGTTCGAGGGTATCTGGGAAATGCAGGACTTACAGAAAAAGGGATCAAGGTTTTAGGAATAAGAACTGGGGAGTACATTATCGATTTGATAGAGAACCTATCGAAAAAGTACAAAATAGGCAAAATTTCATTTTTGGGGCACTCATTAGGTGGGTTGGTTCAATTGGCTGCAATCAAATATATACTAATAACCAAAGGGGTTATGTACTTTCAATCCCGGGGGATTTCTCCGCATCACTTGATTTGCATGGCGACACCATTATTGGGTATCTTAAGTGAAATGAGTCTCTTGATCAGTTGGTTTCTAGATTTGGGTACATTGGGCAAGACGGGAAGAGATTTGACTTTATCAAAGAGAATACATGAACAGGACGGGAAAAGTACGTTGAGACCCATTTTGGAATCTTTACCTGATGATCCCCTACAAACCTTTTTGGGTGAATTTAAACATTTGACTTTATATGCAAATGCAGTGAATGATGGAATTGTTCCTTTGAGGACAGCCTCTTTGTTGTACTTGGATTGGTCTGCGTTGGGAGATGTCAATGAATTAAAGAAGGGTAAAGGAGAAGGGGACGATGGTCATGCAAAAGGAGAGACTGATAAGGTAGATGACAAAGGATTAATTGGGGGAAATGGGGATGGAGTCGACGGAACGGAAAATCAAAATGAGCAATTAAATGGGTACAAAGAAAAGCTCAAGGAAGATGGAATAAGTAATGGTATTGAACAACCTCAGAATCTTTCAAGTGATCCGTCCATAAGTGGAGCTTCAGATTTAACGGATAAACGAATATCTATCGATTCAATTGGAGAAGTCAAGGAAGACACTTACATTTCAAAGACCAAAAAAGTATTTCAAAGGAAGAAGCATACCCAAAGGTATAAGTACGATTTAACGAAGAAACATTTAACAAAGCGAGAAAAGACCTTGGTTCGAATTAATGCTATTTCGAGTGATTCTCAAGATGATGCCACCAAACCCAAAGCGGTTAAAGGTGTATCGTTCAACCTTCCACCAAAAGCATCAGCAGTTGAATCTGCTTTACTGACGGTGATATGTCCAACCCCGCTGAATAGGTATATCATTGATCCAAAGTCCAGACCTAGTGTGATATTCCACGATAAGTATTATCATTTTGATAATCTTCCACCGTTGGATGAACCAACTACAAGAGTGGATAATTTGAAACAATTTATTTTTAATCATTATGATTGGAAATTGAATAAGCAAGTGAATATTGCAAGGAAGTACCATACCAAGGAACTTAATTGGAGAAAGATTTTGGTTCATTTACCTCCCGATGCCCATAATAATATTATTGTTAGGAGGAGGTTTGCTAATGGGTATGGATGGGGGGTTGTTGATCATGTCGTGAGGGAGTTGTTCAATGAATTGGAGGCAAAAATGTGAAATATTAGCGAACTGATTAAACAAAGGATCAGTCACTTCTCTACCCATTTTATCATCCAAATGAAGAATCAATAATGGTTGCAAAAGAATTATGATTGTACAATACTGTTTATAGAATAAAAACTGTACTTAGAATTGGGTAAAAAGTGATATCGAGATACATTCAGTATGTTACAAAACATCATACATTGAAAAATGATTCCCACTATAAACGTCGATACCAACTTCTACTTTCAGCCATTGTAGGGTAATTTCTTTTTATGGCCAGCCCCACATTCCATGTGCTCGGTATATGTTGGATATAATGAAATTATAATGACGAATAAACATTAATCTTAAGTAAAGACTTGACTAGTATTACTGAGTTTGAACAGCAACTGTTATAAATAAGGTTTCTGAAGTAGTGAGAAGAGAAATGGTTATGAGTTTGAAGTCTAAAACATGTTGTTCATCAGATACGAGATGTAGCCTAGTAGATTTGGTACGTGCTAATGAAGTTCTCAGGCAAGTGCCTCAAAGGTTATTTTCCAAAGGTGATTGAAGGACAATGTACATGGGTTAGGACTTAAGTGGTGAAGTATTCAGAATGGTTTGGCGCAAGATCTAATTAAGTTCTTGTGGAATATGTCTATCTATTCCAATCGTTTAGTATTGTAGAGGACTACAGTAAGTACTTGTGCAGTACCTTATCAAAATCTGTCTATTTGACATCAACTATTGATACATTTGCACCCTATCAATGCTTACACTTCCATGCGATATACTTTCATTGATTGTGATTAATCTTCTTGAACCAAGACTCCAGAATATCCCATGGTTCCTCCCATCACATGAGTCCATTCATTCCACATGGTACTTGGACACAAATTAGACAAAACAATCGCTCGCAGGTCTATATTTTAGTTAAGCCTTGAATCGAAGATGCGCAGTTTAACTTGAACAGAAGATCACAGTGAACAGAAGATGCACAGTGTAACTTAAACAGAAGAAGCAAAGTGTAGCTTGGAAGATCTACTAGTCTAACTTTATAAGATATCAGCTTGAAAGGGAAGGGATCTCAAATGTGGTTATTTTAGGTTTACACTACTGTATATCTCCAAAGTTTAAGTTGAACCACGACTTCACAATTACCTTTGGTTACAGATATTCTTGATAATCCGTGATATTCCCTGCTAATCCCGACTTGGTGCACATTTGATCTTTATACGCTCTGCACTTGGTTGCACCTCTAAGATCTTCACTAGCCGGATGCCACACTCGGAGTTAATCTACACTTACAATCCGCCCGGGTTCATGCTTGCCCCTGTGTTCCGTCAACATTTTTGCCACCACGAGGATCTTAATCCCCCTATTTCCATGTGTAGGTTTCAAATAAGGTACAGCCTTCAAATTTGTACAATAAAATTACGTACCTTTACAAATTTAAACTTACTTTGCCTACATATAGCATTGTATGACCGTGTTATGTGTTCTGGGACGCGTATGCACCCCCTTGTATAACCCATTCCGTACTACATCGACATACGAAAACCCCCGTGCCCAGAAGATCTCTTATCTTTCTCGCACAAGGTCGTCAAGTGGTCTGTATGCAGGATGCGATTCAAGTTCCTTATCTTTTGATAACATCCACATTTACGTCATACGCAAGTATAAATAAGGATTGATATCACGGGGATTTGGAATGCGTACCAAGTCTTGTAATGGCAACACCACAATATATTAATTATGTAAACCCACACGAAACCCATAAAATCTCATTTATTGTTATTGGAGCAGGACTTATTGGTCCAAGACATGCTTCTCATATTAAAGAACGTCCAGATTGTGATTTGTTTGCGATAGTTGATCATTCCATTAAAGGTCCCGAAGTTGCTGAACGTTTTGATACGAGGCACTTTTCAAATTTGCAACAATTATTCGATTATTGTGATGATCATTGTTTACCATACCCTCATGCGGCTATTGTAGCCACTCCTAATCACACTCATTTACACATGGGCTTAGAATTGGCTTCCAGAGGGATTCATATTCTTATGGAAAAACCTTTGGCCCCAAGTGCTAGTGATTGTAAAACCTTAGTAGCTTATTGTAAATTAAGACAAGTCCATTTATTAATCGGACATCATCGTAGATTCAATCCTTATATAATTACTACTAGAGAAAATTTACATAGGTTAGGTAAAGTTGTTGCGATTCAAGGTTCTTGGACTTTATGTAAACCACCTTCTTACTTCTTGGAAAAACCTTGGAGAAGTCTGGTAGAATTAGGTGGTGGTAGTTTGTTAATTAATTTGATCCATGATTTGGACTTGTTGCAATATTTAATGGGTCCAATCGAAAAAGTGTATGCTGAGTTGATGACTAAGCAGAGGATTGATCTTCATGCTGGGGAACTTGTTGATGAAGGTGCTGCATTGACCTTGAAATTCAAAAATGGTTGTGTAGGTACATTTATTTGTGCGGACAACGTAACTTCTCCGTTCTCATTTGAACTGGGGACTGGTGAAAACCCAAATATCCCATTTAATGATGTTTCGGGATTTTATCGTATTTTTGGAAGTCATGGAACTTTATCAATACCAGATTTGAAATTATACCATCAAAATGATTATGGGCATGACTTGGTTGATAATAGTATGAGAGGCAACTCTCAAGATCAGAGATCATGGCTTAAACCGTTGCAATGTGATCAAATAACAATCAATTATGATTCAATCGTTAAACAGCAACATGAAAATGATGCATCTTCTATAATGGAAGAAGAATCCGGTTTAGGGACCCCAAGTCCTTCTCCGGAATATAAAACTCATAACATCCGTCAAGAAAAACCTCAGCCTTTCCAACTTCAATTGAACCACTTTGTAAATTTGTTAAGAGGAACTGAAACTGAAGTTCAATGTACGGGTGAAGATGCTGCTCTGGCTTTGTTATGTATAGATGCGGTGTTGGCTAGTATTAAAACGGGCTTGCCGCAGTTTGTTCAGGGGTTAGATGGGGTTGATGTCAATATGGATTTGTTAGAAAGGTATGACTATTGAAAGGTACCCAAATATCCACCCCTCACATATATCCAATTACACCTGTACGGGGGTATTCAAAAAAAAGATAGGTAATCTGGACTGTTGAACAGGTTCACGGCTAAAAAATTGTCTAATAAAAAAATTGACAAGGGATTATATACTCTTTATCTTGATATATATGAATAAAAAGGAAAGATAGAATGTGTAGTTTGTGTGGAAATCGGAATACTTGTAGACTGGATTTGATTCTGAAGCCAATGGGTTCGAACAACTACAAAGCCTCAGTAGAAATCCCAAGGCAAGTCTACATAATTTACATGGATAGACACGTAATCATATCATATTTAAATGGTACAGATGTTCAACATATCGTTAAACAGACTTTTCTGCGGTGGGTGATGTCAATCTCACCGTCGCTAGTCTAAGATGCTTGTCATCTATTCATGGAAAACATCCTTTAAGAATGCCTCTTCTTCAGCAGTATGCATAGTCTTAGAACCAGCAGCAACACTAGCCAGTGGATCTCTACCAGCATATCTCAAACGCAAGTCCTTGTGCTTAACAGTGTTTTCAAGGGTGGAAACAATTCTTGGGGAAACGTGGTTGTAACTACCCATGTTCAAAGGTTCTTCTTGACACCATACTAAATCTTCAATATTTGGATACGAATCCAACGCATCTCTCAATTGAGCGAATGGGAAAGGATGTACTTGTTCAATCTTAATGAAAGCAGTATCCTTATTTTCAAGGGTAGCACGCTTCTTGTGTAAAGCAGTATAGACTTGACCAGAACAAAGGACAACACGTTTTATGTCATCTCTTGAACCAATTGATTTATTTAATTCAACATCATCAATAATCCATTGGAAATGAGACTCACCAGTAAATTCGCTCAAATCAGATCTGGCTAATGGATGACGCAACAATTGTTTGGAGAAGAAAACAATCAAAGGCTTTCTGAATTGTCTATGCATTTGACGACGTAACAAATGGAACAAGTTCGCTGGGGTGGTTGGGTAGGTGATTTGCATGTTACAATCTTGGTGTTGACGATCCAACTTATCTTCAGCTGGGAAGAATCTTTGGTCCTCATTACCTAATTGTAAATATCTTTCGATTCTACCTGAAGAATGTTCTGGACCTTGACCATCATAACCATGAGGTAACGAAAGTACTAAACCAGATCTTTGCTTCCATTTAGATTCGGCAGCAGCAATGAATTGATCAATGATAACTTGAGCAGTGTTTGCAAAATCACCAAACTGAGCTTCCCATTGAACAAGTGCATCTGGGGAGGTTAAAGAGTAACCATATTCAAAACCCATAACACCATATTCAGAAAGGTTGGAGTTGGAGATAGTAAAAACAGCTTGGTCGTCACTTAAGTGTTGCAATGGAGTGTATGTTGCTTCCGAATGTTGGTCATGTAAAACGGCATGACGTTGAGAGAAAGTACCTCTTTCAACATCTTGACCAGAAACTCTGACATGGTAACCTTCCAAAGCAAGAGAACCAAAGGCAAGGGCTTCACCAGTTGCCCAGTCAATTCCTTCACCAGTTTCAACCGTCTTCTTTCTTGTATTCAAAATACGTTTCAAGTTTCTGTGAATTTCAAATCCTTGAGGGGCATCGGAGATGGTGTCACCAATCTTCTTCAAGATGGATTCATCTACTGCAGTTGGCAAGTGAGGCAAGACTTCGGTTGCCAATTCCTTAGGAGACTTGAAATCTTCCCAAGGAGTTGTTAACCATTCTCTTGAGGTTGGTTGATATTCCTTAGATTTGGAGAAGGAATCTTCCAACATTCCCCAAACCCATTTCTTATGTTCTTCAACATCAGCTGGAGTGAAAGTACCTTCGTCAATAAGTTGAGTAGTATAGTAATCTAAAACGGATTTCTTTTCAGCAATCTTTTGGTACATCAAAGGTTGAGTGAATGAAGGTTGATCAGTTTCATTGTGACCATACTTTCTGTATCCAACAACATCGATAATAACATCAGTATGGAAAGTGGCTCTCCAATCAGCAGCCAAGTTAAAAACAAAAATAACAGCTTCAACATCATCTGCGTTAACATGGAAAATTGGAGCATTGATAGACTTGGCAATATCGGAAGGATATAAAGTAGATCTTGCGAATCTTGGATCGGTGGTGAAACCAATTTGGTTATTTACAATAATATGAATGGTACCACCAGTTGAATATTCTGGTAAATTAGCAAATCCCATTGTTTCATAAACAATCCCTTGACCTGCAAATGCAGCATCACCATGTAATAACAATGGCAAAGCTTTTTTGTATTCACCAACATCATTTTTATATTGCATGATAGCTCTTGCCTTACCTAAAACAACCCCATCTTCAGCTTCCAAATGGGAAGGATTAGCAACAAGTGATAAATTTACATGTTTACCGGAAGTGGTTGGACGAGCATAATTCATACCCAAATGGTATTTGACATCACCGGAACCTTCATCGAATTCCTTACTACCTGTGAATTCGGAGAAAATGGATTCATTTGGTTTACGAACCACATTGGATAACATATTCAATCTACCTCTATGTGGCATACCAATGACAACATCTTCAACTCCATATTCTACAGAAGTATCAATTAATGCTTTCAAACCAGGTACAACGGATTCGGCACCTTCCAACCCAAATCTTTTATCATTTGGAAACTTGGTAGCTAAGAACAGTTCAAATGAACATGCCCAAATCAATCTATCTAAGATTTGTCTTTTTTCATCAGGAGAATATTTAAATGGGTTTGGGATTTCGATTCTTTCTCTTAACCAATCACATTGTTCTTTTGAAGGAATATGAATATATTCAATACCATAAGATTGACAATATAATTTCTCACAGTTGGCAATGATTTCTTCTAAAGATAAAGTTTTTTTCCCAGCTTCGGCAAATCTTGGCAAGATACCTGGACCCAAGGTGATTTGTTTGGCTAAATCAGCTTTGGTGAATCCATAATGTTCAAGAGTTAATTCAGCAGGGACAATTGTATGTTCACCATATGAAATATTTAAAGGATCAATATTAGCTTTTTGATGACCTCTAACTTGATAAGCACGCACCAATAATTGAACTTTCAAATGTGTAACTACATCTTCACTAATAACTTCTCCACCAGGAATAAATCCTCCAACAGCCCCTCCAGCTGGTGTTGGAACAAGGGTTGGTGGGGCAGTGAATGCAGATGAAGTTGGTACCCCATCTTTTTCAACGTTTTTGAAATAAGCATTCCATGAAACATGAACGGAAGATGGATCTTCTCTCCATGCTGAATACATCTCATCAACATAATTGGAATTGTTACCTTGTAAAAAGGAATCGGTTGCAAGAGTTCTTGAAAATGCCTTGTTTGGCATGCTTGGTAGTTTGGCAATGGCCAATCTACCAGCATACTGGTTGACAGCATACTTGCTGAATGGAACCCGTGGGATCTTAAATGCTCTAAGCATGGTTGGTTGTTGCTTTCAAAGAAAAATTATTCTCATTTTATACGGACGTTGCGGGAATTGACCGACACCAAGTGACCGACAATCTAAGAAGTTAGCTATAAGAAAATAATGAATTGGGTTGAATTAAAGAGATATAGATAGAGATAAAGCGTTTCAATAGAATGTATCGATGTATAATGAAGAAAATAATCAATTGGGATGAAACAGTACAAGTTTAGCCTGTAGAGAATGGTTCTTGAAATCATGAATTTCGCAAAATGTTCCTAATTATCCCGGGTTGACGACGTTAGGTCGGAACTCCCTTCGGGTTGAGTGGGCTTCTAAAGAAGGGTAAATGAGTGGTCAGGCTCAAAGCCTTTCGGTTTCGGAAATAACTGAGTGTGTTCTTGTGTGCGTATTATTTAACTGGATTTGATTGGTTGGTGGAACGTGCATAACTGACACGATGTCTTGAGTCGTAACTGGATACTATACAACTCAATGTCTAGAAGATGACGAATATGGGTAGTTGTGTGGGTAGTTGTGTGGGTAGTAGGTGTGGGTAGTTGGGCAGTTGATGGAGAAATCTATAACTGACCTGACTTTAAATGGACTAGGCTGCAATGTACATATTATGTTGTGAGGCTTAATTAACTATATACTAAAAGCGATAGTTGAACATGTAACGAATGGTAGATTCATAAATACGTATACATCAATATATTCATAAATAGGTATACATCAATAGTATTATTTGATGCTGATATTCTATTACAATGCTTATCATAAGAATATAATCACACTCATCCATTCTATCCCTAATTATCATTTCCATTCCTAATTATATATTCCATCCCTAATTACACTCATCCATTCCATTCCTAAGTGCACTCATCTCAATGACTAACTCCAATCCATTCCTCCGCCTTTCACTTGGGTGCAAATTCCCCGGGTGCTTACATAAGCCAGAGTGAAAAACCGCTTAGTGGAACTCCACAATGAAATGACAGGGTACCTTGAATTATGATGATTAACATTCACTCGCTAAGTTTAAATATTATCACTAAATATTCTCTAAGTGTACTAGAAATGAAGAAGTATTAAGTCTACTAAAATGAAGAAGTATTAAGTCTACTAAAATGAGTACTAAGTCTACTAAAAATGAGTTCAACATTTTACAGATCAGCGTATTATATCCCTACAATATCATTACAGATTTCATTCATTGTATACCATTATATCTACAGAAGTATTTTCAATGCTATTTAATCATACGCGGAAATGGAAAACTTTCGGATTAATTGTCATTCTTGTAATTCCGAATGACTCTACCCCGGAGAAAGTATATTCAGACGGACGCAAAAGAAGGTGTTGCAACCTTGAAAAGTGATCAGATTCATACTCATTGTCAATAAAGTCCGTATGTTCAAATGTCAAACCATGTCATGAGATATTTGAGGAATCATTCCATTCAGAATTAAGCATATGCCATTGAGAGCATATTCCATTTATAAAGCTTATTCCATTGAGAGCATGACATTCAGAGCACATACCATGAAAGCATGCCATTCAAAGCACATACCATGAAAGCATGCCATTGAGAGTATATGCCAGATTCTCATCAAGTAGTCTACCCTTCTTACTCAGGATAATCAAATTGATGCCTGATCATGCAACATAATCTTCAAACATTGCAATTAAAACGTAAGCCACCTAAAGGAACTCCCTGGACTTCCTCTTAAAAGCATTACAATCCCTTAACCATTGCTTATAATCCTTCAAACTATAGATCTTCTCACCATAATAATCCGGAACTGGGTTTGAAAAACTCTGTGTACTTGGATCGACTCTATTCACTTTAATCTTGTTTAAAAATATTTGATCTCTTTCCCTGAACAGTGCTAAGATCTTCTTATTTGATATATTGAACACACGATTCCCAATCACTGGGCCTGTTAAAAACCCAGCAAATCCACCGAGAGCAACAGCTCCTCCCAATAACATCAAAGGGTCCAATCCCATTATGGTCTTTTCTGGATCAAACTCATAGTTCCCAAGGTAGGCAAAGGTGAGTGTTGCACCAGCGATGCCTGTAAACACTGAGCTTGTTAAATTAATAAGATGATTTTGTTTCTTTAATTTAAGAAAATCAACCCATGAAAGTGATGAAGTACTTTGATAGCGAATCAGAGTGGTACGCAACTTTCCCGAGCTGATTCCAATTCTATTGATTGATTTAAACATTCTATGGAGTTTGGTTGATTTTGAAGATTTTCGCCGATGTATGGGGTGTTTTCGAACGTGCGAGTACCGGGGAGTTTGATAGGAAGGTTAATGAAGTAATAAGGGAAACGACAGGATAGATAGTATTGATGAATTAAGGCTTAAGATCTTATTGAACTATATCCAAGATTTGAAGATCTCGGTTTAATTTTCATGATTTTTAAGAAGTGTTCTTTTGATACTTTATAGGCTTAATATTGATATGTCAAAATACACCTTGGTGAGATTTAATTGCGATATGGCTGCCTGTCCATCATTTAAATGACTTGTATAAGTCATAAGGATTTTATATAAATTTTAATTGGCATACTCCCCATTTTGTCCTTTGCAAGTGTGGTATAACCTAGATGGAGAGCTGATACTATACGACGTGTTTGTTGACCGTTTCATTCTCTTAAATATCATGAAGTAGTTAAATTATCCTAACACCTTTTTATTTCAACTTACAAACAAGCCTGATCTTATTCTTAAAATGTCATATTTTCACTTTTTGCAGCTATTTTAGAAAATTTAACTCTTTCAAATTCATTTATTATATAGAAGAAATTGAAGTATAAAGGTCGAAATAAACTCAAGGGAGAAGAACATTTTTAAGAGTTTTATCCCGAATTCGTTGTTCATGAAGTCAATTTAGTTGACAATAAAGTCAATTTAGTTAACGACCGATGTAATCGGAAGCTCGCTCCGCTCACTTCTGCTCCGCTCACTTCTCTTACACTACCAACTCCACCATATTCGACCACCCCTCTAATACAAAGGTAATCACCAACGCAAAACCAAAAGTACCAACCAAACCCAATATCGATCTTTTACTTGTACTGACTTCCTTATAACAACCAACAAGACCAATCAAAGCAACTGATCCAAAGATTACCACCCCCGAAACGGTTCCAATGGCATGACGGATAGAATTGGATGCTTCATCTGTATAACCCCGAAGAGCAAACAGACTAATTGATAATATCAAAAGTATGGTGATTGCAAAAAAAGAGGCCAAAAGCCCAATCATATGAAGCAAATGACGACGCAACTTTCTATTTGACAACCTCTTGACGAGCTTACATTGACATGCTTTCTCTTCATCGCAATTGGAGCAGTACTCAAGGGACTTCTCAGACATAGTTAATTCAATTCTTTCGGGCGCAGTTGCTTGATATACTTGAGAGTGTGGGGCTGAGTCGCTTTCTGGCCCTTTTAGGAAGGGTCTTAATCTGACTCAGGGATCATTTTTTATCAGACTCTTTAGACCATTTTTGGATGATTACTACCTATGCCACTTGTTAGTTTTGTTAGACATTAACATGAGCCTATTGTACTCTATGCCAGTAATATTAATACAACGGACCAAAGGGATACTTAGGCCTTAGATTCAGACTAAAATGATACCTTGACCCTAGATACCTCAGACTAAAGAGGTTTTCTCCAGCCTAAATTCTCCTTTTGTTTGCATCTTATTTGAAACAGTAAGGAGGTCTCAATTGGGCCATTTTTTGCACCCAATTCATTAAGAAGTTTAAATTAAAGTCAAATATGAACACGAAATTGTTTTACTCTGATTTTGGCGCTCACTTGGCTTACTTATCTTGATATTCCACTAAACTTCTCACACTCCTTTGTACAATCTTTCAGTAAATCATTAAAAAGATAGCCATACATTATGTAGATTAACATATATGTATTGATAGACATCCAATAATTATAACTATGCAACAAGTTTCCATTAAAAGTTACACATACTATTATTACTCATTAACTATCTTTCTGGTCAGTATAATTTCTGCTCTCTCCAACACAACAAGCGGATTTGTAGTAACAACTCGCTGCGCTCGTTGCAATTTGTAGTAACAACTAGCTTCTCTCGTTGTTCCTTAATCTTTCAACCACTTCATAATCTATTCAACCCGCATTTATCCATATCTACCAACCAGTAAAACCATTGACACTTCAAGTCAAATCCTCTATTCCACCTGCATATAAGCCGATTTCCATCAACAACCTCAACTCACAACAACGATCTTTTTCCTCCATTCCAATTTTCAAGCATGAACGGTGCAACGAATGGATCGATCGAAGAGGTTGAATTCAAACCCACGCCCTTTCCTAGAAGTAAACAAGAGCTTAATGGGATTTTAAACAAATACCGCAAGCTATTGAAACGGTCGAAAGAGTTCCTTGACGAAGGTAAAGGATATGACCCAACCGAGCAAGAACGCCAACTGATTGAAGAAGTATTGGCCGAGGTCACCAAGGACCAACAAGAGTACCTGGAAGCTGAAATCGAATTCTTAAGAGAATTCGGAGAAGTTGAAGGTGATATTGATGCGGAATTGTTCAGCAAACAAGTTGCTGGGTTACAGTTGTTAAGTAGAGATTATGGTTTGGGGGAGTTGGTTAATGATTTCAGACCTGAAAAAGAGGGCAACCTAAAGGGGAACAAGGATACTTTACTTCCAAAGGAGAATTCGAATCGGGAGGTACCTGAGACAGTGGAGATCCAGAATACATCAAAGGTGACTGAGGCAAGTACTGACCTCACCCTTCAAAAGCTTTTTGAAAAACCACCAACGAATTTTGAAGATCGTGCTCGATTCTATGGAGTCCACATTCCACCAGTGAACCAATTTGCACTTGGGAATTTCTACATTGAAAAATCCATCACCAATATTATTTCCAACCATTTAAAGTCATTGGAAAATCTTCCTGCGAATCTTAGTACCTTCAATCATTCCACCTCGGAAGTGAATGACACGCTTAAGGTCGACGCACTTATTGAATTAAAATCCTTGAGACTTTTAACCAAGCAAAAACAATTGAAACATAATATCTTACTCCATGAAGCAAGTCAATCCAAATTCTCCTCCAAACACCTTCTGACCAATCCTTTAATACTTCAAGAGAAACGTAGTTTCAATAAGAAATTCAAGGTGAAGATCACAAATCCAAAGCTTTTACTGGAGAACTTCCTTCATATAAAAAAACAGAAGGAGAAGAACTTGAAGTATAGTAAACATATTGAAAAAGTTGAAAAAATCCTTCTGTATGCTGAGTCTGCCCTGGAATTGAAAACTTCAGGAGATACGTATAGGAATGTTACTTTGTTCAAGCAAGTATCCAACTATCACTTATTCATCGAGAAAGAAGAATCGAAGAAATTGGAAAGAACCGCCAAACAACGTTTACAAGCATTGAAATCCAACGATGAAGAAGCGTACATTAAATTATTGGATGAAACAAAGGATCATAGAATTACTCATTTGTTGAAACAAACCAACCAATTCTTGGATACTTTGGCTCAACAAGTGAAGGCTCAACAAGATGATGATGGGAAAATCGCATTTCCAACAATCGATGATGAAAGAAAACAAGGTGCGGCGGTGGTTACAGATACAGATGAAGTTCGTGAAAAAATCGACTATTATCAAGTTGCTCATAGAGTTAAAGAAGCCATCACCGAACAACCTAAAATGCTTATTGGTGGTACTTTGAAAGAGTATCAAATTAAAGGGTTACAATGGATGGTATCACTTTATAATAATAAGCTTAATGGGATTCTTGCCGATGAGATGGGACTTGGTAAAACCATTCAATCCATTTCCCTCATCTCGTACCTTATTGAGCGCAAAAACGAAAGTAAGTTTTTGGTGATTGTTCCACTTTCAACTATAACCAATTGGACATTGGAATTTGAAAAGTGGGCCCCTGCCATAAATGTTATTGTTTATAAGGGAACACCTGCACTGAGAAAATCCCTTCAATATGATATTAAAATCGGAAATTTCCAAGTGATGTTGACCACCTTCGAATATGTCATTAAAGAAAGGTTGTTATTGTCCAAGTTCAATTATTCTCATATGATTATTGATGAAGGTCATAGAATGAAAAACGCCACATCCAAGTTATCCATAACTTTGAAGAGTTACTATAAGACTAAGAATAGATTGATTTTAACAGGTACTCCATTGCAAAACAATTTACCGGAATTGTGGGCTCTTCTTAATTTCGTCCTTCCAAGAGTGTTCAATTCTGTTAAATCGTTCGATGAATGGTTTAATACTCCTTTTGCAAATACAGGAACTCAAGAAAAGATCGATCTTACGGAAGAAGAATCATTATTGGTGATTAGAAGACTTCATAAGGTATTAAGACCCTTCTTATTAAGAAGATTGAAAAAAGATGTAGAAAAAGATCTTCCAAATAAGGTTGAAAGAGTTTTGAAATGTAATTTCTCAGGATTACAATATGTTTTATATCAACAAATGTTGAAACACAATGCCTTGTTCCTTGGTGCGTCCGAAGGTCCTGGTGTGAAGTCGGGTATTAAAGGGTTAAACAACAGTATCATGCAATTGCGTAAGATTTGTAATCATCCTTTTGTATTTGAGGAGGTTGAAAGTTTATTGGATTCCACCAAGATGACTCAAGATTTACTTTGGAGAACAAGTGGTAAGTTTGAATTGCTTGACAGAGTCTTACCTAAGTTTCATGCCACTGGCCATAGAGTTCTTATGTTTTTCCAAATGACTCAAGTGATGGATATTATGGAAGATTATATGAGACATAAGGGGTTGACCTATTTAAGATTGGATGGTAGCACCAAAGCTGATGATAGACAAGATATGTTGAAAGCCTTCAATGCCCCTGATTCAGAATACTTTTGCTTCTTGTTATCCACGAGAGCTGGTGGGTTGGGTCTTAACTTGCAAACCGCTGATACGGTTGTGATTTTCGATAGTGATTGGAATCCGCATCAAGATTTACAAGCTCAAGATCGTGCCCATAGAATTGGTCAAAAGAACGAAGTCAAGATTTTAAGGTTGATTACAAATGATTCGGTGGAAGAAGTGATTTTGGAAAGAGCACATCAGAAATTGGATATTGATGGGAAAGTCATTCAAGCTGGTAAGTTTGATAACAAATCGACAGCAGCAGAACAAGAAGAATTCTTGAAGAGATTATTGGAAAATGATTCGAGAAATAATGAAGATGAAGAAAACAAAACCTTGGATGATGATGAATTGAATATCATTTGTTCTCGTGGTGATCATGAAATCGCGATTTTCGAAGAGATCGATAGAAAGCGTAAAGAACAAGATAGAATAAGTAACTATCCTTCAAGATTGATGGAACAGAAAGAGTTACCTCCAGTATTCCAGGAAGATATTTCTCACCATTTCGTCAAGGATACTAAGGAATTGGCAAAAATGAGAGAAAAGAAGCTGGTCAAATATGACGATGGATTGACTGAAGAGCAATGGTTGATGGCAATGGACGACGATAATGACACCGTTGAGGATGCCATCAGAAGGAAGGAGGCTAGGGCTGCAGGACGCCAACATCATGAAATTGAAGATGAAGTTGTCGATGATGACGATGACCCTGAAGAATATGATGATGGGAATAGAAAGAGACAACGTCGTTCAAGAACTCCTAATGTTGAACAAGTGATCGTTGATCCGGAATTTAAACAGAGGTGTTTGCTGTTGATTAATGAATTGACCAAATTGGTTGATCCGGAAGATGGACATAATCTCTCGGAAATCTTTTTGAAGGTGCCATCCAAAAAGTTATATCCCGATTATTATCAGATTATTCCACATCCTGTTGCAATACAACCAATCAAGAAACAGGTGATAGCAGGCGCGATTTCTACTTGGGAGAGGTTTATTGAGGAATTATTGAAGATGTGTGAAAATGCAAAGATTTATAATCAGGAGGGATCGTTTGTTTACGCGGATGCTGACTTCATTGAAGGTTGGTTGAGGGAGTATGAATAGTCAAACTCTGTAGTGTGGCATGGAGCTCGTACTCATTCTTTCTCATTGTATTATATAAGGTTGGTGCCTTTAATTAGATGTATAGATTCAATATAAGAATCATTTTACTGTACCGATAGAGATTAGAAGTCGACTTTTGTAGAAGCGAAGTTAAGTAGAAGCTGTGATTGTAGTGTTTAATGGTGAGAAAATGTCTTACCACTACTGTCAATTTAACAATTATGGCGCTTTCACGTTATAGAAATTAAACTGAAAGATTGTATTTTTAACTCTGAGGTAAGTCATTCGCCTTGTATTTGAGCTGATCATCCATTAAGAGTACATTACATCGATTATGACAAGTAAACATTTCTTCTTTCATCATTGCATACTTAACAAGTATACATTTCTTCTTTCATTTGTGCACACTTAATACATGGAATGCTTATCGAAGGTTGAAATTAGGAACTGCAGTAGAAGTTGTAGTCATTATTAAACTGTCTCACCAATTTCATTTGCAGCCATTACTGCATACAGGAAGTAGCACTCTTGCGCGAAAGCCAAAAGTTAGGTATATACTATGGAAAGGCAATATTACTGATGGAGGCTTGTGAGTATAAAATATGGTTTCTCCAACAAAAATATATCCATTAGGTTTATTATTAGGAGATTTTATCTATTGGCAAACTCAATTCAACTGCATTATGTACTATGATACTGTAATATGATACTGTATTATAATACCGTCTTATCACTACCTACGTATTAAACACTGCTTCAAGGACTCATTATATTCACATTACGTATTATGTGTCTTAAACTAACTTCATTATAGTAAAATTTTCTCATGCACCCCACATTACCTGAAAAATCCATAATTTTTCACTTTAATCCTTCACATTCACCTTGTTTCATCTTTAATTGACAGTTTCCTGAAAATTCTGAAAGAGGGGTAAGACGGTTACACCAAGTCTGAAAGTACATATGAACCATAAGTAAGCATATGTAGAGCTTATGCAATTACCCCAAGAATGAGTAAGCCTTCCCGTACAAAACTTCACGGCGGCGCCACAGACTGCGGACGGGACAAACGGATATGTGCCACTTTCAAAGTAAGGAGTATTCTTTCAGGACGCGTGAAAGGATTAGGTGGTACACTGAAAGAGTTAACGAGTGAATAAGAATAATTAGACTTAGGCGGACATACAAGTCATAAGTGAACATAAGTGAACATAAAAGACATAAGTGAACATAAAAGACATATGTAGACATACAAGACTTAACTTATTCTGATACTCTCAAATGTGCTCGGGGATAACGGCACCCAATCAAATCCTATGAAATAATAATCCCACCCGCTTACAGAACTTTACCCCAAAACTGACGTATTTGTTATCTATTTGATTCTAGACCTTTTCCGGCAAAAGTGTAAGTGTGAGACTGAACGTGAGTTTCGGCAAAAGTATAAGTAGGTTGATTAGGTACGATATTTGAAATTCGAGAATTCTTATTGGAACATGTCTACAACCACTTTTAATAGAGCTGCAAGTAACTCTGCCAAACAATTCAGTAAATCCAAACTTACTAGAAACCTTTTCATTGGAGCTGGTGCTGGATTGGTTGGTACTTACTTATACCAACAACAAAATAACAATGGAGGAAGTAAGTTGAAATATTTAACAGCTGCTGCTCCAGCTTTAAAGGTTGCAAGTGCCCCAACTCATGGAATTGAAGATTATCAAAAGATCTATAATGATATTGCAGCCAAAATCGAAGAAAACCTCGATTATGATGACGGTGCTGGTCCTTATGGTTTACTTTGTAGATTATCATGGCATCTTTCTGGTACCTATGTTAAGAAAACCAATCAAGGTGGTTCTTACGGTGGTACCATGGTTTATAATCAAGAAGCTTTTGATGGTGCAAACAATGGTTTATCCCATGGTCGTGATTTCTTAAGTGAATTCCAATATAAATATCCTTTCATCTCAAGAGGTGATTTATGGACTTTAGGAGGTGTTGTCGCTGTTCAAGAAGCTGGTGGTCCAAAAATTAAGTGGAGACCAGGTAGACAAAACACAGATGCATCAACCGCTGCTCCAAATGGGTTATTACCAGATGCTGCCCAAGGTGCTAAACATGTCAAATCCGTTTTCTACAGAATGGGTTTCAATGATCAAGAAATTACTGCTCTTATCGGTGCCCATTGTTTAGGTAAAACTCACATTGCTAACTCAGGTTATGAAGGTCCATGGGGTCCTTCTCCAAACATGTTCACAAATGATTTCTTTGTAAGATTATTACAGCAATGGACTGTTAGAAAATGGGATGGTCCAAAACAATATGAGGATGTCGAAACAAAGAGCTTCATGATGTTACCTGCTGATATTGCTTTCAAAGAAGATTCAGCTTTCTTAAAGCATGTTAAGAGATACGCTGCAAGTGAAGAGGTTTTCTTCAAGGAATTCAGTGTTGCATTTGCAACTTTGTTGGAATTGGGTGTTACCTTTCCAAAGGGTTCCCAACCTTGGGAATTTAAGACCCTCGAAGAACAATCATAGATGAACTGAGAAGTTGAAGTTCACAACCATCTGCAAATGTCTTAAAGGAATTCAGTTACAGCTGTAATCGACATTAGCGTTTAGCCGTTCAGATAACAATATAAAATATTCAAGCTATATATCAATATACGTACACCATGGAACATTCAAACCAATAGGCATTTCTTTGAATACTTTTCCCCGCAATTCGCGAACGTGCTATAGGACTCACTTTTGAGTGACAATTGGAAAGGGGGAGAGATGATTGAAGATAAGGAAGGGGCTAAAAAAACTGCTGTCTTGGTATGATATATTTCTCTGAACCATTACCTGGATACATGCGAATATACGGTCTTGTTGATCCATAATAATTGAATAATATCACTATAGCACCTGCAAATTATAAAGCACAACGAGTTTATGCCTCTACATACGACCACACTTGCTCTTCTTCCTCAATGCATCAAAATCCAAGGTCTCATTGGAGTCAGATTAGGAACTAGATTCGCTCACAGAAAAATGGGGCAAATACCTAGCTGGAATTCTATTCAAAGTAAACCCAAGGTGTTCTTATTATGCAAGTCACAATTAATTTTCAAATCACGTGACAAGCCCTAATTTTCAATTATCAAAAATCATCTGCAGGAGTGAAAAATTCTCATTCCATTTATAAACCCGCGAATCCCCATCTTCAAACCTCATCTATTACCTATAATGAAGTACATCCAAACAGATCAAATCTTAGCCATCCCAGAAGGCGTTACCGTCCAAATCAAGGCCAGATCCATTGCCGTCCAAGGACCAAGAGGTGAATTAAAGAAAGACTTGAAGCACATCAATGTCACTTTCGAAAAGGTCTCTGACAGAGCCATCAAGATCACCGTCCACAACGGTGACAGAAAGCACGTTGCTGCTTTAAGAACTGTCAAGTCTTTGATTGCTAACTTGATCACCGGTGTTACCAAGGGTTACAAGTACAAGTTGAGATACGTATACGCCCATTTCCCAATCAACGTCAATGTTATCGAGGTTGACGGAAACAATTTCATTGAAATCAGAAACTTCTTGGGTGAAAAGAGAGTTAGACAAGTTAAGATCTTTGATGGTGTTACTGTTGAACAATCCGAAAACCAAAAGGATGAATTAGTTATCTCTGGTAACTCTTTGGAAGATGTTTCCCAAAACGCTGCCGATGTCCAACAAATCTGTCGTGTCAGAAACAAGGATATCAGAAAGTTCTTGGATGGTATCTACGTTTCCGAACGTGGAACCATTGTTGCTGATGAATTGTAAGCGCTTTAATGCTAAAACTTTGTCGACTTCGGTTTACTTTTTCATTTTATAGTTTTCTTGGGTATATAGTTAATTTTTGCTGGTTATCTCAAAAACTGCGATCGTTACAGTGCTTAATTAATAAAGAGCCACCAACGATCTGCTGTAGGTTTTAGAGATGGTAATAGTCTTTAGAGGGTTTTACTGTCTCTGTAGGTGTGTGAAAGCATGTATTTCTTACTCATCTTGAACATTTTATTAAGCACTGCGAAATCCGAAATCACTTCAATGAAAGTTAATAATTCTCTTTGAATGGATTCGAAGAAGATGATTAATTTTCACTAAAGCGATCTCTGTACAGGTTATAAAAGGAGACCCTCCCAACTGGAACGTTTGTAACTCATTTCACGTGAGCCAATTTCGTGATCTTACCTGCTTTTTACGAAAATTGATACCTTAACCACGCAATGGTTACTGTAGCCTATCTTGGTCCCCAGGGGACGTACACTCATGAGGTAAGTATGATGAGTAGTTGTTGAGTGAAAACTTTGAAACATATGTTCAGCTAGTTTTTTGGGAAGCCCAAAAGAAATCAATCATGCCAAAGCTATTAGACGTATTGCAAGACTGCTGAGGGGCGACCCAATCGAACCGTTCCTAGCTAGCCATACTAACTCCAGGCTCTAATCCAACAATTCGGACTTGATATTCAAACCCAACCAGAAAAATCCATTGAAAACTGTTTCAGAGTTGTTGATTCAGGTGAAGTTGATTATGCCGTTGTGCCATTTGAAAATTCAACAAATGGACAAGTCATTTTCACGTATGATCTTTTGCGAGATTGGTTCATTCCAAATGGACCAAGTTCCAATGGTGCTACTCATTTGGCAAATTTCAGTATTGTTGCAGAACAATTTGTACTGATCCACCATAACTTCCTTACTCGTGCTAAAGAGTTTTCCGATATCAAGACCCTTTATTCACATCCTCAAGTATGGACTCAAGTTGATGAGTTTCTTAAACAACTACCACTTGGATCGGTCAAAAAAATTGATACATTATCGACTTCAAGAGCAGCAGAGTTGGTCAGTCAGGATGAATCCAATACATCAGCTTGTATTTCTTCAAAAATGAGCGCCGAGTTATACGAGACTGAGATTTTGTTCTCCAACATTGAAAACGTCAAGAATAATACAACTAGATTTCTTATCTTAGGGAAGAAACCTAACCAGGACTCCGAGCAGAAATCCTCAATCTCCCAGAAAACATCTTTGGACCAGCTGATGCCAATAGATGAACGAGATAAAGACGCACCAATAATCACTTCAATAATCTTCACCTTAAACCATGATGATCCAGGTGCATTATGTGACGTTCTAGATTCATTCCGTTCACATAAGGTGAATTTGACCTCCATCAGCTCAAGACCTTCTCATTTAAAGCAATGGCAAAACGTCTTTTTTGTAGAAACCATCACGGAAAGTTCAACAAGTTCGGATCACTCTCCAATCGAGTTGGCAATCGAAGAGATTGAACGAAAATGTTTGGATTTCTCAATAATGGGGACTTTTAAAAGGTGTTGGAGACATAGGGATGATACTGAGGAATAGAGGCACTGGTAGCTTAACAAGATTTCAGTAGAATTCAATTCAGTATTTATCACTACATCAACATTATTTACCCACACAACTTGTTTATAGCAATATGGAATTTTGCCATATCCTCAGAGGCAATGGACAGTGGGTAAAAGTAAGGAATACGGGCAATGGTGAGACCTTGTGAACAGCTTTTTGAACCAACCGTGAGAATTAACATAAACCTTGTACAACAGTGATTTGATCCATCGGGGTCTTCCTTTGACCTTTGAGCTGCAACAACTCAGAGATTACCCTTATTTACGAGCCGCTGCTTGTGAAGTGCATCCAAGATATCCGAGATCAATACCGAATTGAAACCCCTACTTACAAGAATGCTAATTAATTCATAACCACTAAAGGTGTCCTCAAGAACTGTAAATAGATTTTCTTTAGTGCTCACTTCCGATTCTTCGTACTGCTCTAGAAATGACTTGATGAAATGCACCGTAGGGGCATTATAAGGATCTTCTTCAACTATGTCCCTAATTTTTTCAGTACTTAAACTAAGTAGCAATATAATGGAACAATAGAAATTGTTGGATTTCCAACTTGTTGGCAATCCGAACTTTGATATAACATCGAGAGCTTTCAAGATCATTTGAACTTTGAGATGTTCTTTCATTTGGATGTAGATATCTCTACCATTTTGCTCTTCAATTAGTTCTTTCCCAACAAGATCTTCAATATCACTTGGGCTGAAATGCCACTTTAAAATTGACAAGATTCTCAGGTTAAGGTGATTTACGCTTGATAGGTCTAAATTTTGAGATTCAGCATGAATCGGGACTTGTTCCAGGATGAGTTGTCTAGGGAGGGGTGAGACCTGTTTGTTTATCTTTCCAATTGGGATTTGATAGTTTCCATATTGGTTCTTAACTGGAATGCTTGAAGACTTCTCAATTGTGTTACCAAGTGAAACCTTCTTTGACTTACTATAAAAAGACATTCCAGTGTGGATATGCAAACTTGGATGAACACCACACAATGAAACTTTGGCATTCATTGAAGTTGCATTTGAAGTCACTTTCTGTGGTGATCTTTTTGAAAATGAAGTAGAAGTCCATCCGTACATTGAAACCTTCCATTGTTCCACCTCTTCTGGTGCATACACAGGAACCTTGCCATACTCAATGAAATCGAAACATGATTTCCCAAGGTACTTCAAAAGCATTCTATCTAATTTGAAAAAGGTTTCTTGAATGTCAAGTACATCTTCAAGGGAAGTTGCCATCAATGCTGGGGGGGTTTCCGGACCCCTACTAAGTATATGATCGATTATAAATTCCGAAATGGTTGGCAGAATTTGATCAGTTTCAAATGAAAGTTGAGTTGCAGGTGAAAGCAGCTTATTTGCTACCCAAGTTTCGATTATAGTTATAGCAACTTGATAAGACATTGGTAGGTTAATGTAAGGAAGCTTTCTGAAACACAGTGATCGATTTGCTGCAAAAAGTCGTGTGAAGGTGCAAGGATAAGACTTTTCGCAGCATACACATTGATTTGGGATCATCGCAGGAGTGCTTTACTATGATACCAGGGGAAGTAGGAGGTTGTTAAAAGAGGTTGTTTTGTTCTTATAGTGGAGAAGATCTTTATACTTATATGCTATGACTGTAGACTATGTGGTGCTGCAATCGTTTAAATCACTGTAAAGGGCAGACTGGGAAGGGCAGATCCATCAATCTTATTTAGATCCACAGTAGAAATGAACAAAGTCAAATGTGTAAAATTTGTTTTAGACTAGGTGAAGCAGAATGTGTAGATAATTCTAGAATCTATTTTAATTTGACTGATATCATTAGGAGCCAAAGTTATTGCTACTTCATAAATGCGTAGCAGCAACACGATGTGCTTTTCATTCACTGTAGAAACTACTTACTATCATTCTAAGTCCCTTCAAACACCAGTTTAATCAGATAACCTCGGACTTCCAACGCTTGCTCAAAACTTGAAGTAGGGCAAGTCCAATCACTGCAAAATCTTAACTGTATCAATGGATCCAAAACCGCAATAAATCTATGGATGAAAAGTATTTAGCTTCAAGGTATTTGATCACTTTGAACAAATTATGTTAGAGCTTAAAACAAGCTGCTTCAAGATGGAAGCTGAAGAGTATTTTCAGTTTCTTATGAATTTAAACGTAATGGTGATCCATCGTAATTAGGTGTTAGGTGATCCATCATACTTAGGTGTTAGGTGATCCATCATAATTAGGTGTTAAGTGATCCATCATAACACCTAAGACACGTCATACTCACACTCATAAACAAGCTACTATCATATATTTCACACGTATATTAATAGGATCTATACACTCATCTGACTCTTTACAAATTCCCCACTTTCAAAGATGTAGAGAGAAACAGGATGCATCGGACGTACTCGCTAGGGTGTATTCCAGTCAAACACAAGAATTCATTACCGTATGCACAAATTCAGGTTGGTTTAGAATAGGTTAATCCTTCAAGTTACAAATGATCTCAAGCTTGACATGTAAAATCTCACTTTACTTGAGACGTAACTCACTTTACTTGAGACTTAATACCACTTCACTTGAGACTTAATACTCACTTCACTTGAGACTTAATACTCACTACACTTGAGACTTTATGGAATTCCACCCGTGAATGTGTCCGTTTGATTGTGTCGCAGTTGAAATTGAACAACTCACTTCAATGCTCACGTCCCCAACTTCTGATAAGTCCACTCTTGATTATCCAATGGACAGGCATTCCTCGTCTTCAACCACCTCTTAATACAATGTAAATGGAAAGCATGATTACATTGACCCCAAGCAGCAATACATTCTTTGTCGCCCGCACTTATAGAATTCGGTTGACATTCAATACAGGGATCCATTAAATGGTTTCTACAAATAGCACAGTTTTCTACCTGTATGTCTAAAATGTTAGTAAGGTTCATTTGGGAAAACTTGAGTCTTGCAAGTATTCTTCAATTGACTGGTTATTTCTAGCCATCCTCCGTGTAATTGTGCAATTGGTGTTGGATAAGGAGAGTATGTCATACGATTAAGCATGAAGCAATCACAGTAAGTAGTTATATCATTAGTTCTGATGCCACTGATGTAACTTCAAGTGAACATTGCCACAATTAAATGTGTTAAAATTTCGTTTTACTCCAGAATACCCTCCTCAATCTTCCCTTCACTCTCTTAATACATACCCCAGGACCAAAAAGCTACTGCTGTCCATTTCTTAACTTCGAACCTCTTCTTCGAACTCACCTTCTTTGGTTCAACTTCATCAACTATGTGTTAGTAATACAATCAAATACCATTTATGGATATAGAACTCCCACAACAGATCTACTCCCCTGTACCCAATAAATATAATACATGGACTAACATCCATCACATCACCTCATTCTACTCACCATCCATATGATCGTGATCGTGTTCACTCATAGTGGTTATATTGTGAATAAATTCAAAGTTACTGAGACAAACAAAATCCACCCATGACTGAAGAACTTATATCGGCTTTATATCCACCACCACCGGTATTTTATAAGTACTTTACCAAGGAGAACCTTGAGAAGTATAAAGAGTGGCAAAAGGAGGAAGCTTTGGTGAGAAATGGGTCTTCATTAGATGAATTGCATCAAGAATCAACCAGTGGATCCCCAGAATCAGAAGCTTTATCACCTAAAGATTCATCAGAGTCACCTGCTAACTCACCGAAAGTATCTACCGATAAAGAATCCACAGAATCCCCAGCTACAGAAGTCCACTACCCGCCTGGTGAACTTAAGTTCTTGGTTCCTCCATCACAACCAACAGGAACACATTACCGTGGGTATGGTAATGTTTGGTCATTTGAAGACAAACTCCCAAGCTTAAAGGAATCCAACTGGCAACAATTATACCATGATGATGATGAACTAATCAGCTCTGAAACGAAAATAAAAGAACTTCATAAACTAATGGATTCCCTTTTGTTGAACTTTCTAGAATTAATAAGTATCATATCAATCAACCCAGGACTGTTTGAAAATAAAGTGAAGGATATTTCTTTGATTTTGATCAATATTAATCATCTATTGAATACCTATAGACCTCATCAACTGAGAGAGAGCTTGATAATGCTTCTAAAGAAGAAAATAGAAGCAAAACAAGTGGAGATACAAGAGATAGGGAACGTCAGTGAGGAGGTTGTGAGGAGCATACAGAAGTTGGCCATCACCGGAGCAATCACAGAAGCAGATATTGATGCCACTGGAGCAACTGAAGCGAGCTCGGAGGTGTAGCGTGGAGAACTCACTTTGTATTTATACAATATAAGGAGACAGTGAATAATGTGGCATATAATATCAATGAAGTAATCATGTAACATCAATGAAGTAATCATTTATTATGATAAGTCTGAGACCATTCTAGGCAATTATCAAGGGTAATATGGTTTATATTTATATGGAAGCTCAAGTATGTTAGGTTTACAAAATACCAGGTGAAGGCTACATCACTACCCAAGTATTAGACAACCAATTACTATGAGGAGCAAATCAACTGGAAACTTTTAAAAATTCTTCTGGGTCATATTTGATATTTAATTACCTATCTTGAGACTTTCAGTGCTTGGTTAGCAGTTATTTAAATATAAGTAGAAGTAAAGTGTAAGTAAAAAGTGACGAATGCCAACAAGCTTGGAAGACATCTGTAATACAGAATATAAACGAAATAAAGTATGTAGATCAACCACTTAAAATTTATTAAAGTAACAATCTAAACTGTCCCCGTTCGCTGTAGTGCTATATCATACAGCAGATAAGCTACAAATTAGAGAAGATTCTTAGTTGGGTCGATATTTTCTTCTATTTTAAACCATTTGACACTTTAGCTGGAAAGTTTAGGGATTCACCGACCTAGGCTTTTACTCCATTAAAACAAATCTAACAATTCATTATTTGTCTTCTTCCCCAAATTCACCCCATTGACCCCATTCTCCACTTTTGCAACATCCTGATTGAACAAGCTCAAAATATCATTGGTTGTTCCCTGACTTGGAGAGTTGAACAAATCATTCAATTCGTCCAACAATTGTCCTTCATTACTTTCCACCACATCATCATCGAAATCAAGCAAGTTTTCATTTTTATTGAGGATTTCCTCCTTAGCCAAGTTTTGCAATTCTTGGATATTTTCATCACTCTTGGGCTTCTTTTCGGCCTTGCTAACATCAATGAATGTAAATGCAGGCTTATGGTAAACGGATGATAAGGTGGACAACTCGTTCATCAATTGTGACAATATAGCAGGATTGAAAGAAGATATGGTTGATTGAATTGGAGGCAATTTGGTCAAGATGATCTTTTTGGTGACATCTTCACTACCAGATAGCAATCTCCAATAAATATATGCTTTGTCTCTTACATCTGCATTTTCACATTTAAGCGTGGCCAATTCGAGAACCTGTTGTAACAACGATGAATACTTTTTTTGCAGCAAGTTGATCTTAACTACCGTGGTAAGAATGTTTAATTGAAGAAGCGATTCATAATCAAGAAAACCATTGATCAATTCAGTCAACTTTTCTTGTAAGGAAGAGAAATATTTAGGGTATTCTCCTAATAACCAAATGTATCCAGACAACGCTTCATTATTGATAAGATCATCGATATGATGGGAAATCACTGGAATAATCAATGAATTCAAATCATTTCTACCGGGATACCTTCTTAAGATGTTAATTAAAACATTGATACATTCATTAATGATGAGTTCACCCCCTCTTTGATCAATTAGATTACACAATAAGTTGATTGATTTGATGACATATGTTGGCAAATTGATAGCAATTGAACCTATTGATTTAATAGCCTTTGAAACTAATGAAGGTTCGAATTCCATGGAGTATTCTTTCAATTCACCCAATAACAAGGTTGAATTGCTTTCATTTGCAAGACGGATCATGATTTCCAATTTCTCCAACTTGAGGTATAATGGGTCTGAGTATTTAATGAAAAACACTCTCAATTCTTTGGAAAGAACATCAGGGTACTTTTCCAAGATGATCCGGATATTCTTCAATCCCACGTATTGAGCTTCTGGAATGGAACTCGATACAAGTGAGACCAAAGGAGCTGAAAGTTTCTTTAAGATGGTGGGTTGTTGTTGTGGAACCACCTCCAAATGATGAAGAATAGTTTTGATGGAACTGAGTACAACGGAAGGATTGACATGTTGTAATTGAGGTACGATTCTTTCGATGATATGAGATGCTTCTGCTTTATCTGAAGTTGTATAATCATTCAACGTGGTTAAAATTGTAATTCTCCCCCATTCTGTGCATTCATTCAAACATAACAATAAACTCTTGACTAAATCCTTTGATATAACAAGTACTTGCAATGAAGGATCGGTATTCATATCTTTAATTTCATATAAGGCATTCAAAGCATTTGCAATAACCATTGGATTAGAATCCACCAATAATTCATGTAATTGATCTATAAAACCAAACTCAACACACAGTTCCAGATCCAAGTCAAACAACTTGGCGACGCAAATGGCAGCAGTTTTCCGAACGTATGGATTGTCATCTTTCAATTTCTTCAGTAAAGGCAATTCCATATAATCCACCATTCTGGCCACTCGGATACAACCCATAGTTCTAATGGCCAATGACCGAATCAATGGGTTTGGATCCTCTGTATCTTGAATGAATGTATTGACAGCAAGAATACAAAGCTCGGGATGGGATTTGGCATAGTTCATAAGGTACAAGTACACCAACTTCTTTTGTTCCAAATCATATGTGGCTATGTTCTTCAATACATCTGGAAATAATGAAGACACATCCTTACCTATAGTCATGGCTTGAATCACTCTTTGGATGGCATCCTTTCTTTCATGCTTGTATTGGGAAACAAGTCCATTACGCAACTCAAACGTTTCCCCTTTCTTGGGGCCTTTGAGGAAACTACGGATTTTCTTCTCAAGGGCGGACATGGTGGTGTTTTGAATTTTTGCGAGTGTTTGAATAAATCGTACCAACGGGGCGAATTCAGTGCTTTCTAAAGAACAATCCATAGGATGATGGTAAGTTTAGTAATTAGAGATCGTCTTGTATAGTGTTTGATTTATATATAAATAAGTTAATTTAAGAGTGATGGGTGTTCTTTGGATTGACCTAACTGACAACCTAAGTTAGATCATCAGAGGGCATGATAAAAGATAATGCTGTATGCTAGTGTTCATTAACTTGACAATATAATGTGGAATGTTCTTTCACAATATAGTCAATGAAATGCCTTATCCATAACGCACATTCACAATTTATAGAAAGTCTATCCTTAAGACTAACATCTATCATAGACTTATGTATATGAATCAATTAGTATTCCATTAACCTGATTTATACCTGGAGAGACTCTAATCAAATAATTTATCATTGTAAATTTTAATATATAGTTGCTCTACATTTTATTTTAACTTGCAAAAATAATATTTAGCAAAGCTCCAGTGTAACAGGAGTATCAATGGCACTAAACAATTACCATATTATCTCTCATCCCTACACATTGATGGCCCTAAAAGGTTGCCAAAATCAACACTCGAAGTGCGCGTTGATTTTGCATGAGCACCTATGGCAAGGTTAAACGTAAGACATTTGATGCTTTCAGCGACGATGAGAAGGAGTTAGAAAACGATGAGTTGACGAAATCACCTAAAAAGTTCCGGAAGTTGGTGACCTCAATTACTTACACTTCTCCGAAGAGGAGGACTGGGACAGAAATGGTTGTTGATCCTCCAAAGAGGAATATAATGGAGGAATTGATGGCTGCAAAGGGGGTTGGACTTGGTGGAGCAAAGAAAGGTTTGTATGATGATGCTTCTATTTTTGGTTACGTTGGAGGAGTTGGTAGTGGTGTCGTCGGTAGTGATAAGGGTAAAGTCAGTGATAAGGGTAAAGCCGTTGGTACTCATAATGGTAAGAAAGTCGTTCGTAGCGATAAGGGTAAAGTTGGTAATCATAAAAAGAATGGCCCTGAGTACGCATCTAGTGTTAAAGAACTTAATAAACCTAAAGGAACTCTGAAAGGACTATCGTTTGAAAATTCCTCCAATGGACTGGACAAACCTTCCAAGCTGAACCAACCCAAAGGAAAGGACAAATCCAAAGTATCTACCAAAAAGGGTCCTGGAGTGGGAAATTCTAAGAGCCCCTCAGACTCAGTATGGTCCAGCCTATTTGATAATTTAGAACCTATCCAACGCACTCTGTTGAATGAACCATCTACGGACTATGATTCAGATTCAGATTCTGAATTGATTATAACTTTGTATGATGATATCGGGGTCAAAGATTATGGAGTGGCAAACAGTAAACTCCATGGATCTGATGATATAAAGGCAAATGGTCAGGCAAACGCAAAATCTGAGCAAGATAAAATCATACCCAAATCAACTAAAACGTACGGGGATGAACGAAGTTTCCTACTAGGTGATGATCCAATTAAAGAATTTGAAGAATCCTCGGATATAACCAGTATTAACGATTTAAGGTCACAGAGTAAAAATGTGGATGAAGTAGATGGTCTTGAATTTATTATATCATCTAAGTTGGAAACGTCCAATTCCCTTTTAATAACCACTTTGATTGGGATATCCAATGATTTATTGGAACGCCGGGACTTGGGTTCAATACAAGATGATTCCAATAGATTCGGGAAGGACGTGCTGAAATTGAAGAACTCAAAGTCGCCTGAAGGAGAGAGGGCGAATCCTTTACAAGACAACCTTACAATAAACAAACTTTCTCATATTTTCAAAACCCTTCAAGACTTGAGTGACTCAAATGGGAAACGATTACTACAATGGTTAGTTGGCATAACATTGGTGTTATTGGAGGTAGATGAAGTGGGACATCGGTTGGATGTTGAATATACAACTGATGGGTTACTGGATATGATAAGACTTGATTTGGAAAGGTTAGCGGAGGTTGTTAGGCAGAGGTGGAAATGAAAAACAAGAAGTAGAAGAGGATGGTGAGGATGTTGAACAATATATTAGCAAGTCTAATTATAAATCAAATGAGTTCCATCGTTCAATAATAATCATTTCCTGTTGTTTTATAATTTTCTGTTGCTTTATAATCATTTCCAGTTGCCTTATAATCACTCCCAGTTACTTTTTAAGCACTCCCAGTTGCTTTACATCATAGCTCAAATTATAACCAAAGTGATTTGAATATAGATAAATTTCATCATAAAAGGGCATTACAAAATTTATACTTTAAAGAACACTGACTTCCTCTAACTTTCCCTACAATTTCTATAAACGATCAATCTACTCATACTGCGATTATGTATCAATGCATGCATTACTATTTTCTCCTATAAAGGAACATATTGGACTCGACCCCAATATTTCGGACGGCCAACAGTACCTGTTGAGTTGATGAATTACGATGAACGTAGGTGGTACCTACTTCTGTAGCGTTCCTCGGACACAATCTAAACTCTCCCAATCATAATTGGAGTACTCTGTACACGCACACTATCAATCGAACGCCCATGTAGGCTGCACTCAAGCATCTTACTCAAGCTTCAACCAGAGTTCGCTACGCTATTCGTGCGCTTATTCGTCCTTAAGCCCTGCAATAGCTCTACCAGTGTAATACAATGGGAAGACTGTGGTGACAGCGAAAATTGCATAGAATGGATATACCAAGAATTTGGAATGCTTTCCTCTTAACCATAAAGGCTTGGTGGAGTTTTGATATTGCTTTTGCAAGTTGATAATTCTTTGAGGGTCCATCTGTATTGGTTAGTATTTGGTGGTTGTATGTAATGGGTTGTTGATGGTACGTACGTTTTGTATGGTTTTAGATATCAGTCCATTTTTTTTCTCAACTGAGATGATTATGTAAGACAAACAATAAAGCGATGTTATTGGTTGAGATGAATGTGTAGAGAGACTACAATTGGGGGTTGTCAGAATCTTGAGCAATGCAGATGTGAGATGTGCGTATGTGGTGCTTGTTTGTTTCTTAAATGTAAGCTTATGTATGAGTATTCATTTTGGAGGACGACCTTAGGGAAAGTCTTCTGCATACGTAGGTCTCATATAAACGATAGTACCTATAAATTTTATTGTCTCCTGTAAAGAATAGCACGTCAATTAGCTAAATCTACAAAACTAAACGTTTTTATTCAATGTTAATACTACCATAGAATTACACATTTCACTTAAGTGACAGTTGAAGCTGTACGCCGACAGTAAATAATATTTCAACAGTCACCGAGAGAATATATTCTCAAATCATTAAGATGGCATTAAAGGGATAATGAGATGAATGTTTGCGGAGTGAGTAAAATTTCTACTCGGTTGCAATATCTCTGGATCAGATTAAACCGGCACTTTTGTTGCTTTTATATGAACCAATTAGTTTCTAATGTTAACTGGGATAAATGTGAACTTGGCTTCTCCCAATGCATGTTTCAAACTTATTCCTTGGGAAGTTTCTTTGGGTGGAGTTTGCTTGGGTGGAGTTTCCTTGGGTGCAGTTTGCCTTCTGCAGTTTGCCTTCTGCAGTTTGCCTACTTTATTCCATACTTTAAATTGACCGAAAGGCGCTTCACTTTCCATAATAGCCTTGTTAATCCTCATCATCACTTATCACCACCACCTGCCTTCTACCTCTCCTAACATCCCCCAACGGATTATCATGAAAGTCCTCCAAAGCACTTATTAAATCATCACCCTCCAAGTCCTCTTCAAGATCATCATCAAAACCATCTTCATCAAACTCATCATCATCATGAGCAGATAATTCTATTCTCAGGTAATCTCTTACGTTATTTGTAGTTTCCTCTTCAAAACCTTGCCAATCTCCTTGTTCATCTACAGAACCAACTGATTCATCATCGGATGCAACTTCGGAACCTCCACTTGACCAATAAAGATCATTATTAATTTCGTCAACACCTCTAGTGTCTACAAAACTATCTTCAGTATCATATTCATCTGGAGGACCATCATGATCATGATGACCATCCTCATCTTGACTAAAGGGAGCAGAAGTATTATAGTAAACCTCAGTTTCTGAATCATCCCCATCTAAATTGATAGCAGGGACTCTAAATCTAGTTCCACAATGAAGACAAGTTGATCCATTTGCTTCCCAATGACAATTTCCACATCTTGGGACACCATCTGATGTGTCAAGTAATGTTGTTACTGAGCTGAAAATATCCCCAAACAATCGTTTACTCTTTCGGTCAAGTTCATACCCTGCAATAGCATCCTGGCGTTGTTTCATGATCTTTTGTTTATCATCTTCATTGACGGCAATATCGATGGATAGGTCTACAAGAACCTTTGATATTTCCATCAATTTTAGGTTTAATACTGGCACTTTATCAAGTTCATGACGACATGTTGGACAATTCACCTTGTTTTCAAACCATGCAAAGAGACATTCATAACAAAATGAATGCCCACATTCAGAAATGAATGGTACATGCATTGATTCAGAACATATAACACATTCTATTGATCCACTTATTTTATCTAGAAGGGAGGCGGTAAGTATGGGATCCTAAATAATGTTAGTAAAGGAATTTCAAAGACTTAAAACCTGAATATAGTTCAAAACATGATTTGAAACTAACTAAACCAGTCAATAACAGCCTTAATGCTGTAGTTGTTGCTACTTACAAGATCGTTAAACATGTTGGTTAAAGCTGAAACTTGGGTCATTTTGTTATGTGCGACTAAATAAGGAGCTGGGCTGGGGAAGTGTGGGCTTAACTAGAACGCAACTACTGGGGAGTCTAATGGAGTAAAGTAATAAGTTAGAGTTAAATGAGGTTTATTAGGGGTTCTTAAAATGTTCCTAGGTAAAGGAGATCATGATTCATAATATCGCGTACTTTGAATAACGAGACTAATGAGCACAAGAGTCTTTGAGAATTGGACCTTTTAGGCGCTACTATGGCAAAAGTATATAAGGCTATGCTTAAGTTGCATTATCTCTTATAAAGTTTATCGATATCCCTCTAAGTTGGTATATTAAGAATCCTATTGAACCTTTTCTACATCCCTCTAAGTTGCTATATCAAGAATCCTATTGAACCTTTCTTTAGTAGCAACCTGAGGTCAAAGAACCATCATGGTTATTCCCATTCAAGGAAATTATACGAAAAAGTTAAAATTACAGGCTAGATCTAGGACCAATGATGGTTAAGAAATTTTGAGGGGTCACATACACAAAGTTCTCGTAAAGCCGATAGTCCCCAACATTGAGTATTCTAAAGAGTAGCTTCAGTAAGTGAGGAGAAAATGATTAGCGAAAATGCTCTAGATTCCATTCCTACAAGTGATTAAAAATAGAGAAATAGTTAATGTAGTATGAAAAGATATTATCACATAACCACACAACCTTCTTATATCTACATGCTAGTATATTCCGAGTACAAGATTTTCTATGTCTATATACGAGTTTTGACTCGGAGATGTATAGCCTTAAATTCAAGACCAATCAAGTCGCAACTTCTAAATTATCTCTCTGAAGGCCCAACAGGCTCTGTCAGTTCCGATTTTATCCACCCATCCAAAAATTTGAAACATTCATCTAATCTCTGCCCAAATATGATCTTATCCTCCGAAATCCTATGTTTTACATGTTGACCAAAATCCAGAATCCCAGTAATACTCCTTCTTAATTCTTCAACTATCGCAGGATACTCTTCAAAAAAGGTCCCAATCTTGGCCAAATCTTCACCATTTGCAAAAATCGAATTAAAGTTAGAAAGACTTTGCAATGTTTCATATTTCGTGTTCAAACTATTCAATTTTAAAATCAACTTCCTTTGAATATATGCACAATGTTGAACAATATATGGAGTGACATGAATATCTTGTAAAGGCCAATCCTTAATCAATTTGTTGAATGTAGTGAAATCATTAATCCGTTCACAATTACGAAGTTGGAGTTGCAATTTTAATTGTCTTGAATGATGAGGAAGTAATTCATCATTGATGCTTAATAGTAACTTCTGGGATTCTCTATTAAAATGCTTGTTACTTAACATTCGGGCAAGCTTGAACTTATCATTCACAGAAAGTTTCAAAATATCTGGACTTCTCATAAACTTGATCAAAGCTACTTTGGAACTTTTCTCTTGAAGTTCAATGAGTTGTAATGGAATTTCATACTCGGGAAAAGCCCTTATCTTTTTGAAAAGTTCAACTAATATCTGTTTGTTATTATAAGAACTCCTTTGATAAGTTTCAAGAAGTAAACTTGGATCTGGTGATACTCCAGAAGAAATTAAATCATTGAAACCTCTTGTTAACCTAAATTCCAATTGATCTTTATCTTTAGTAATTCTACCTTGGAAATCCTTTTGAAATTGCATTGGCCTCCATTGCAGGTTCTTATACTTTTTTGGTTTCAAATACGTTGGATCGTTCTTCAATGCATACGGTGTCAATTTCGAACTAATAGAATGGATTTGAAGTTTAGATAAAACATCTTTATCTTCTTTAGAAAGTGAACTTGACGCAGCCCATTTCTTAAATGCTATATCAAAATCAAGAGCATCAAAGGGATGGTATCTTACAAATGCACTATAAAGTTTACCAAGGTATTGCACATCAAACTGAAGTCCCTTTTTCGAAACTGTGGAATCAAGTAGTTTCAATACATGCCCAATGTCAAATGTATGCAGAATCACGAAATCAAGAATATGTGGGAAGAAATCCAAATTGTCACGTAAACGGTGACCATCCATTGCTAAAAGTCTTAACAAATGTTCTAAATCTTGAAGTGTTCTTCCTTTGGTGGTACTGAAAAATTCTAGAAAGTTTCTGTAAAACGGAATAATTTCATCTGGGGCTAAACTCAGTTTAATTTCCATTAGTCTGTCTTTATAATTGAATAAATCAAGTTCAAGTGAAACTATCAAATGTTGAAGTTCCGTGCTTTTAATCAAGTAGTTTTCAGATAAACCATTCTTATTAATAATCTCCATTAAATTTCGATTCTCAGTCTGAGTACCATGAACATTATACTGTTGTATCAATAGACATGCTGCTTTGGGCAGTAAATCGTAACCTGCAATCAGCCAGCATCCCAAGATAACAGGCAAATTCTCAAACAATGTATCATGAGCAATCAACTGTTCGAGTACCAGGTCCAAGAGTTCAGGTTGAAGTTCTTTCTTCAACTTCACTATTTCTTCAAATAAACTTACAACGTATGCATGCTCGTAATTCCCAATGAAATGAGAAAATATACATGCTAAAGTTTTGGAATCATAAGTCTTGTTGCAAAGGTAAAGTTCTAAAAGGTGCCGCATTGTTCTGGTATCATTTGCAAGGTAGCTTAAATGAATATACTTTTCCTGAAAGGTTTGGTCTTTTTGAAGTAAAGGTAAAGATGCGGAGCAGACCTCAGACAATTTAGGTACGTTTTTCAGTGACCGTAGGAAGTTAAGGATGATTTCCGGTTCAATCTGACCATTGATGATTTTTTGTATTAGAAGGTCTGGTGAAAATGCAAAAGTATTGAATTGGATGTGGGAAGCTCTAAGTAGTTGGATGTGGGAGGCTCTAAGTAGTTGGATGTGGGAGGCTCTAAATAGTTTGGGTTGTGTTGTACTTAAAAAGCGTGGTTTAGTAACCAACCCTAACTCAGTCCTTGGAAGGTTACTGGACAGAAACGTTCCACCAATGTGCCTTATAGACGATAAACCAAAGGGTAGTTTAGTAATACATGGCCTAATTATATTCAACTTAATTGAATTGGAATGAGTGGATGACATTACAGAAAATGGTCTTCTTATTGTCAAATGTGTATGTACTAGTGATGGTCCATTTAAAGATCCTGACCGGAAACACTCCAATGTAAACTTAACGCGTTCAGAACTCAAACAAGTATTTTGTCGTATCACCAGTAATCCTTGAGCTTGTTTCCCGTGTCGTATCATGACTCGACCTTGAAACTCCCTTGTGGTCTATGTGATCAGATGATTTCTGAAAAGTTTATTGATGAGAAGTACACCCAGGAATTGAACTCCCGTACAAAAGTATTCTTATTGAAGATTAAAAGTCAATACCGAAAAGCGAATAGTATAGATTAAAAGTCAAAATAAACAAAAAAGCAACATTGGAAGCGTTGCGGCGGAAATATACGAGATCCAGCAAAGTCTAATTGCATGAGTGTATTGTACTTATCGTAGAAGAGAGGAAGACGAATGCTTTGTGTATTAAGATTGCCGTGCCATGGCAAGACAAGAAACATTAGAACCTAAGTGTAATTAACATTAGAACCGAAGTTTAATTAACATTGACTGAGCAATATAAGAGATAAGTGTGACAGTTGTGCCATTAAGTTGTGCCATTAAGGTTTAAAGAAGATTTTCAATGGAAACGTTAAAATTGAAGTCTTAATGGGGTAAGAAGAATATTGGGGTAAAATAGAATGCCTTACACTGGGGTAAAATTGGTGGTATTATGTGGATTTTTGAAGCTTACTATGGAAATTGAAAGGCTTGACTAAGCCAATTTCATAATACACCTAAACGAAAGGCTTAACAAAAACTCAATCTGGGTCATGACTTTAAAAAAGAGACTTAATTTGGAGACTAGGAGTTGCTCTGATTTAAGGTTTATGTGTTGTAAATATTACTACACTTAGTCGTAGTACTAAAAGTCTTATTTTGGCTCTTGCTTAAGCAGTATTCTCTGTCTACTCCATACTCATTATAAGTTGTCTAATTTTTCCATTCCTCTACCCATTCCTCTTATTGCCATAGCACACTCTTATAGCGCCCTCTTATTGCCATTACACTCTTGCCCCCCTACTTCTCTTGTACCTAATTCTACTTCTCTAGTACCTAATTATAAATCTACACTTCCCAAGTAAGGATAAATCAAATACAGTAACACATCGTCAGCTTCTACAATATATCTTCGGAAACGTGCAAGAAATCATATAAATTTAAGATTGCTTGGTATACTGATAATCTTTCAAACATAATCCCCACCCCAATAAAATGTAATATCGAACATCTTATAGGATAACATTCAGTTACCACTAAATACGAGGTATACAATTTTTGGACCTCGTGCTTGAGGGATTAATACTTGCACGGGGGTGAAAATATATCCTCCAATTCTTCAGATACTCTTGATACGGCATATTGTTAGCTCGCATATGACCAGGATTGCATCACTTCTTATCCTAACCTTAAGTCTTAATACATTTAGACCAAATCTGGAAAGTCCAAGCTGCTCATCTCTGACTTCTTGAATCTCACTTGATAAAAGGAAAAAAGCCCCCAAGAATCAAAAAAAACTTTTCTTTGGCAATAATATTAAACTATGAACTATAGAGATGTCTGAAACTGGCAGCTTTCGTTCAACGTCACCAAAAGTGGTTGATACGTTTCCTGATGAAGTTTTGGATGATCATAGGCATCAAACCGCGTTGCCTATAAGAGATAATAACTTAAGAGATAGAGAAGGAAGAGAGGGTATAAGAGATAATAATTTGAGAGATAGAGAAGGAAGAGAGGGTATAAGAGAAGGAAGAGAGGGTATAAGAGATGGCAGAGAGGGTATAAGAGATGGTAGAGAAAACTTATCAAGAGATCCTTCAGAAAATACTTCAAGAGGACCGGCTCCTCAAGTACCTATTTTAGTTGTTGACCATGTTTTTCCACGTGGACTTGATCCAGATGATTCTGCTATTAGTGATGATGAGTCAGTTGACCCTCATCAGCAACAGCGGAGTCACAATCACCAGCATCCTACCACTGGACGGTCTCGAGATGGTCATCATGTACAATATGCCCAAGAATCACAACGCGATCCACATCTTGTTCACCCACAACCTCACTTGGGACATTCTCCTACTTCTTATGAAGATTACGAAGGTTATGGTCCAATTCCATTGGTTCATGGCTCTGGTGGTCTGCTTGCTGCCGCAGCAAGAAGAGGACGTTCTGATAAAGGAAGATCTCATTCATTATCAGAACAAATCAGAAGTTTAACTAACCCAAGGCAACAAATACAAAAAGAAGCCAAAATATTCAAAGATTCGAAAATTCAAAGAGATGACCGTCAAAGAGATCTGGAAAAACCAGAGAAATCAGCAAGAGAATTAAACAAGGAAGCGGTTACAGCACCAATGTCTCGCATGAAAAGTAATGATACAAGAAGAGAAAGAAGACCTTCGAGAAGTTCCATTTCTTCTGATGATTCTCAAGCTTCCAGAACTTCTCAGGAAACAGAAGAAGATGTATGTTTCCCCATGTTCCCTGAACATGTGCGTATCAAGGGCATTGATTTTGATGAGATTGAAGATTTCATAAGAGAAGAAAGAGAGTCTGCTCAAATTCTTCGTGCCCAACAACAATTAATTGCTGAAAGAACAGCTCTGAGAATTCTTGAAACTGCTCCAATGGGCACCTCCTCAGGGAGAAAGCAATCATCCCTGGCTGCTTTAAAATATACTCCAAAAAAAATTCTTTCGAAAGTTTCATCAAAGTTTGCAAGGAGAAAAAGAACCAACAGCTCGGCTCTGTCAAGTCGCCATTCCGCTCGTTTAATGCATGATCTGCTCTCTGTAGAATCTTCTCCCAACTCGGAGATTGAAACTGAAAAGAGAACTTTCCCAATCTACCCAGAAAAAAATGATGAAGATGAAACAAGCTCAAGTTCCTTTAAAGGGATTCGATTTGGTGGTGCTAGAATCACCGAATCAAACGATCCAAGTTCTCTTCCAGATAGATTTTCCTTCTTTTCGTCGGAATCGGAAGAAACGGTCCACGCCCCAGATTTACCATCTTTGGTGGAACCAGGTCAAAGTGTTAGAGAATTGTTTAGAAATGGTGAAAGCACCTGGTGGTTGGATTGTGTTTGCCCAACGGACTCTGAAATGAAAACTCTTGCGAGAGCGTTTGGGATTCATCCCTTAACAGCAGAAGATATCAGAATGCAGGAGACTCGTGAAAAGGTTGAACTTTTCAGAAACTATTACTTTGTCTGTTTCCATACTTTTGAGCCAGATAAGGAATCTGAGGATTACTTGGAGCCTATCAATGTATATTTGGTTGTTTTCAGAGATGGAGTGTTATCTTTCCATTTCTCACCTGTTACACATCCTGCACTGGTGCGGAGACGTGTAAGACAATTACGTGACTATGTGGATGTTTCTGCAGATTGGGTTTGTTATGCAATGATTGATGATATCACAGATGGGTTTGCTCCTGTGATCACTGCCATTGAATATGAGGCCGATGCCATTGAAGATTCTGTGTTTGTAGCAAGAGATACCGATTTCAGTAGTATGTTGCAAAGAATTGGAGAATCAAGAAAAAAGGTGATGACCTTGATGAGGTTATTATCTGGGAAAGCGGATGTCATTAAGATGTTTGCAAAGAGATGTCAAGAAGAAGCAGGCGTGGAAGCTCATCGAATTGGGTTTAATGAAGATGGAACCGGAGGAATTAGTTTTGGTCCTGATCCAAGATTACTGCAACAGCAGTTCCAGCCACAACAACCGCTGCTGCAACTGCAGCAACCGCAGCATACACAACAGCTCCCACCACAACCACAACCATTTCTGCATGCCCAATTCCATGAAGCTGGTGCTTTACCACAACCACAGGTACAGGGGGGATTTTCGGCCGCTGCTGCAGCGTCGGCTCATGCCCAACCTCGTGCTGATATTGCCCTTTACCTTGGTGATATTCAGGATCATGTGGTTACTATGTTTCAAAATTTATTGGCATATGAAAAAATGTTTTCCAGATCTCATTCCAATTATCTTGCCCAATTGCAAGTTGAATCTTTCAATTCCAGTAATCGTGTTACAGCCATGTTTTCCAAGGTGACTTTGATTGGTACCATGTTGGTTCCTTTGAACTTGGTCACTGGTGTTTTTGGTATGAATGTCAAGGTTCCAGGAATGGATGGGGACACTTTGCAATGGTTTTTTGGGATTGTAGGATTCATGATCTTTGTTATTATTGTCTCATTCATCTTTGCAAAGTTTTGGATTGATAGTGCGATTGGAGAAAAGAAGAGTCCTAATGAGAGCAGTAGGCGAAGTATTCGGAGTTTTGGAATGAAGAGAAATAGGGATGCTCGGTCGGTGTTGAGTTTTCCTAATAAGTATGAGTGAGGTAGTTTCAGATATAAATTGGGGGAGACGGAGAAAATGACCTAGACGATACTTTTCCAGATTCCAATGCTTAATATATTATATACTTATAAAGGCTGTTTCAGCTTGACTGGTTACTACTCAGTTAATGTTGATTCAGCAACAGTCAAAATGACTATACATTATTTAATACAAAAAGTAGTACGAAGAAGTGTAGAAAGATAATTGAATGTCGTTTGTTTTGTATTGGTCAATTGTGCTTAGATCGTTTACTATATACTTACTTAGGGTTTACTGTATATTTGGATCGTTTACCGTATACTTAGTTCGTTTACTGTATACTTATTATTGGTTTACACATTATATTGGCTAACCTATACATTGGTTTACACTCATATTGCTTAACTTTCTATTGGTTTAAACGGTTGCATAATCTATTTTTAAGCTTGATGGATTTTGCAACTGTCATTGAAGACGGCCGCAGAATGAGGCTTTGGCAAACGGCAATGTGGCTTTTTTTGCAGCCAAAGCTGAGATCTTTGATTATCTAAATATTACCATTGACTTGAAGTGTAAATGAGTAGATTTTTACTAACTTTTAAAAGACGTAGAGTTATAGGTTATAAATTGACCAAGTTGAACAACACTTTCAACACAGCTACCAGCTCTAAAGTGTTTTCACAAGAAATATGATCCACAACAGTACTAGTTAGGAATTGATTTACCAAAGTATTTTAATCTTCTTGGACTATGCGGTGGTACCTAAATCGAAAGGCACTACTTGGATAATTCCTGGCCTGAGTTCCCGCACAATTTCATCGCACTTTCTCCCCAGCAAAGTCCATTACATAAGGCTGGACCAATAATGAATCACCCAATAATATTGGTTACATTGGTTGCCTTGCTTGCATTTGGCTTTTCATTGATTCGAAAACAAGATGCTTACTTCTCGGAGTTTTTGATACGACAAGGTTATGATCTTGGTGAGGAGGTAACAGAGAATGAGTTACCAGAGTTTAATTTGTAAGGATGGCATGTGAAAGTGTCAAAGGCAAGTTGAAGGCTTATTGATTTGCAACTGGGTATGCGGTGGACCGTATTGGGTACACATTATGTGAGTTTTGATATTTATTAGAGGGTGTTTTTATAGGGTGCTTTGATAGGGTGCTTTGATATACGTTTATAGGGTGCTTTGATATACATAGGGTGCTTTGATATATATAGGGTGCTTTGATATACATTTATAGGAAGTTTCAATATACATTATAGTTAGTTTTGAAGTTGGGTGTTTCATTGTTTGAAGTCATTATTATGCCGGAGGGTGGAGTCCAGAATGTTGAAGTGTTCTAACATACTAAGTAGACATTATATTTCTAAATGTCCTATGATGGATATTAATGATATTCAATATAATTGTAATGTGTAAATCAATATGATTGTAATGTGTAGATCAATATGTGTAATGCGTAAGTCAATATTATAATATAATCAACATGATGATAATGTGTAAATCAACATTCATGTGTAATGTGTAAATCGATTATAATATGAAAATCATAGTATAAAGCAATTCTTCTTGAAATGAAATCAAGAGGCTCCAAAACCAGGTATTCTATCCATTGTATTAACAACTATCACTGCCTTGTTAAGCTCCTATTAAGTTCGACCGTTTATTTTGAGTAGTCCTCTAGTTCACTTTTGTAATTGAATTTGTATAGCTTTCATTACATTGCCTGATCTTACTCATATCCCCACCCTAGTACTTTTGTAATTGATTATGGGAAAACAAATATACATCAATGGTACTACACTTGTCCAAATTATTGCCTCTACGTAATACATGAAACAAACAACCCAAAGAATTAAACAAGTCATGATGCTACTTCAAATGACAGAATTCTTGGGCTTTATATGAAGTGATTTTAAGCTTGCGATGCAACCGTGGGGTTGCAAAATAATCTAAAGTAGTGGGGAAGACGCCTCGATGATGCGGCCATACTTATGCTTCAAATGATACAAAGTTAGTCTTAGAATTGCAAAAGTCTGATAGTAGAAGTGAGCGTAGATATGCTACGCTTGAAAGGCTAACTCTAAATATTTGTTTAGCTGTAGATGTAAGTTTCATCGTCGAGCAGTGAAAAACTTACGAGCTTTCGTAAGGAGATCATACCCAGACAACGGAAGAATTCTCACAAGTTTAGGGAATTTTCAGCACGTAACAGAAGTCGGGCCTCACTTCCATTTGAAGTACAATTGCTTGTTCAGTACTCCTTTATATCTTGATCTAAGATGCTCGGAAATATGACAATGTCAACGCCTTTTGAATTTATCACGATAAGCATACAATTTCAGCTGAGCCATGAATCATATTGTTTAAGATAACATTATAGAACTCATTCGAATCTAGTCTTGTTAAATCTTTCTTGTACTGTATAGCACATAGAGCTTAGAGATGACATTTGATAAAGAATGCATGGAAACTTTACAATAATCATAAAACTCCTCTCCTGTAAAAAAACTTCTGCCTACATACTACATTCTATACTATTGAATTATATGGCTCATCCACCTCTGTCTACATACTACATACTATACTATTGAATTATATGGTCCATCCTTTGCCATCTCAAGGCTGCGTGGGCCCTGCAGATTCACAAGTGCGGGATTTGCTCTTTTTTAAATCTTCGCTCATCTTTATTCTTAAATGAACAATGTCAGGGTTTGCACTTGGTAGAGCTCCTAGCAACTCAGCAAGGTCTGGAATATCTGGACGTTCTCATTCCATTTCCACAACAAGATCCGCGAGATCTGGTAGATCTGCAAGATCAGATTCAATCGATAGTACTCATTCTGATGATGTATATATGCCAACTTCATCCGTTGGAGATATTGATTTCACCAAGTTAGATGAATTCATTCAAGACGAACGGATTAGTGATGATTTTCATTCCCCAAAGTTTGGATCTGGTAATACAGCACAACTGTTCCAGCTGGGAAGTTCTTCAAACTTTGAAGAAAACTTACGAGGAAGCATATCAAATTCACCAAGAAATATTGCTTCAAATTTAAGACGAAATAGTGTTAACTTGCATCGGACTTTGACTTCAAATTTAACACAGAACGTAAAGAACGTTTGGAACAAAATCACAGGAAATGAACGAACTCAGTTCCCTACTCGTACTACCCCGGAATCTATTCAATCATTAGATATCAATAGATTTGCATTTTTCTCAGCAGAAACAACTGAAACTATTCATGCTCAAGATTTACCTTCTTTGGTGGAGCCTGGGAAGTCCATTAAATCGTTATTTACAGGTGATGCAACTTGGTGGTTAGATTGTCTGTGCCCCACAGATGCCGAATTTAAAGTTCTTACCAAATCTTTTGGTATCCATCCTTTAACTGCAGAAGATATCAGAATGCAAGAATCAAGAGAAAAAGTGGAACTTTTCCGGAATTATTACTTTGTAAGTTTCCATACTTTTGAGCCAGATATAGAATCGGAAGATTATTTAGAACCTATTAGCTTTTATGCTGTGGTATTTAAAGGAGGCATTTTATCGTTCCATTACTATCCACTCGGTCATACTGCAGGTGTTAGAAGACGTATTAGGCTGTTACATGACCATGTAACGGTTTCTGCAGATTGGATTTGCTACGCATTAATCGATGATATAACAGATGAATTCGCCCCGGTGATTCATGCAATAGAATTTGAAGCAGATATGATAGAGGATGAAGTACTTATTGCAAGGGATTCTGACTTTGGAACCACTCTCTTAACCATCGGTGATTGTAGGCATAAAGTAATGACCTTGCTGAGATTATTATCAGGTAAAGCTGATGTTATTAAGCAATTTGCTAATAGATGTCTTGAAGATGGTGAAGACAAATTAAGACCAAGGGCAGATGTTGGTTTATATCTTGGTGATATTCAAGATCATATTGTTACCATGTTCCAGAATTTGCAATCCTATGAAAAGATTTTATCAAGAGCTCATTCCAATTATCTTGCGCAATTGCAAGTGGAATCTTTTAATTCTAATAATAAAATGACAGAAATGTTTGCTAAAGTATCACTCATAGGTACTATTTTCATCCCCATATCCATCATTCCAGGTTTGTTTGGAATGAATGTAATGGTGCCTGGGAAATTGGTTGAGAATTTGAATTGGTTTTTTGGAATCCTAGGGTTCATGGGACTTTGTATTGTTGTGATTTATTATTTTCTGCATAGGTGGATTAAGAATGTGATTGAGGATAGTCATAATGAACCTGTTAATGGGGGAGTCATTCGATTGGGCATGAGGAAAATTGAAGGTGGGGTAAACATGGCAAAGAGCATTTTATCTGGGAGGAGCTAGCCTACCCTGGGTTGGATTTAATTCATATAAAATTGTGCAGAGGTTTGTACTACAGGTTAGTACATAGTCTCCACCATGATGACAAATACGTTTCAGCTTGTGGTGTAGAAATAGTAATATAAGATTAGTCAAACAGTTGTCTTGCAATTTCTGCTTGCCAGAAATTCTAACACTCCAACTATTTCTTTACCAAACGAATCCAGATCTTCCTTCGCGATTCTACAATATAGAATTAAAGGTATTCATTATATAAATAGCCTGCGCTAATTCATCTACTGTATTCTCCATCCCTTCAATTCGAAATCACAAACTCCTCCTTAACATCAACCTTCTGGATCTCTTCCACATCACTCTCGCTTATTTTCAACTTTGGTCTATATAATTTCAAAGCCAAGCTACTCAAAACAACAGAGATAGACGATGCAGCCATCGCTGCACTTGCCCATACTGGACTCAACCTTGTATTATGATAAGGATAAATCACACCAGCAGCAATTGGAATACCAATCGTGTTATAAACCAAACTCCAAGCAAAGTTAAATTTAACTCTTCTGAAGACTACTCTAGACAATTCAAATAAAGTTGTCAAAGTAAGTAATGGGTAAGTTTTACTAAGTAAGATAAAATCACTCAGTGTAACTGCCAAATCAGCACCAGATGAAAGCGCAATTCCAACATCGGCTGCTGCTAAAGCAGGGGCATCATTAATACCATCACCAACCATTGCAACCACATTGCCTCTAACTTGTTGTAATTTCTTGACTTGGTCCAGTTTTTGATCTGGTAAAACCTCACTAAGCACATTCTTAATTCCTATTTCATTTGCAATGGCTTGGGCAGTAGTTCTGTTATCTCCAGTAATCATCCAGCATTCAAAGTTATTTGATTGAAGGTATTTAATAACCTTCTTTGTTTCTGGTCTAATCTGATCTCTTGCTCCCATCAAAAGAGTAAGATTAAACAAATCGTTTTCAAATAATAATGGACATCTGATCGCAACAAGTATAACTGATTTGCATTGGTTTTTCCAATTTTGTAGTAATTCTTGATATCCTTGAGGAATACAAACATTATGATCATTCAATAAAGCCTCATTCCCAAGTATGGCTTCCATTGGCTTATAATTTTTCCATACTTCTTCAGATCCATCTAAAACAACAACACCTTTCACACCTTTGCCAGGAATGTTTTCAACTATTGGGATCTTATTTGTTGATAATTCGTTAGTTGATTCAGCAAACTTTTTGACGGCCTTTGCAAGTGGATGATTTGATGCTAGTTCCAAGTCTCTAGCAATTTGTAAGGAAAATTGGCGAATCGTAGCATCCTTTTCGGATTGTACCATACCTTGGGTACTCTGTACAAATGCATAGTTAGTAACTTCCACTTCACCATTGGTCAAGGTTCCTGTTTTATCAAAACATATCACATTTGTATTTGCACCATCTTGGAACGCAACCCCACCACCTTTAGCCAAAATTCCATTTTTCGCAGCCAATCCAGACCCCACAAAAAGTGCGGTTGGAGCAGCCAACCCAATTCCACAAGGACATGCAATGACAAATACGGCAATGGAAAATTCTAATGACCAAAAGATCCACCCGCCAACCTCTCTATCCAAGTATGATTTGGGGAGTCTTCCACCTAGTCCCAATGCTAGCCAAATCACCCATGTGAGTATGGCTAAGATTGTTATCACAGGAACAAAATAACTCGTTAATTTATCTGCTGTCCTTTCAATTGGAGCTTTCCTCAATTGACCGTCTCTAACTGTGTTTACAATTTGGTCAATTAATGAGTCTCCATCTAAACTGATAATTTTTGCAATTATTGTGGTACTCCCAGTATTTACAGTACCTGAAAAGATTTGATGGCCAACTGAGTGTTTTACCGGCTTTGATTCCCCTGTTAATGCTGATTCATCAAATTCAGATTCCCCTTGAGCAATTACACAATCAACAGGTGGTGATTCTCCGGGAATGATCCTAATCAAATCTCCAACTTCTAATAATTCAACATCCACTTTTTGATCTCCAGAGTGTTGAATCCCTTGTCCGTTTGTTTGATCGCGGACTCCCAAATCAACATCGTCGGTTAAATTGTTACTTCCTATCAAATCATCACCACGTCCCATCAAATCACCTTCTATCAAAGCATCATTAATCAAAACAGCATGATGACTTTTCAATTTGCTTAATCCAGAAATAGCCTCTGCTGTCTTTGATTTAGCATAGACCTCCAATAACCTTCCAATCAAGAGGAAAAAAGACAAAAACACAACCGTATCAAAATATGTAGTATTCATTCCTTTGGCAGGCATGCCCGACATACCCACGGCTCTTTTCTCTATCGCAGTCATAATCAACAAAACAATACTCGCAATATACGCAATGCTTGTTCCCAATGACATCAACAAATTCATTGAACCAAACTTGAAGAATCTCTTCGTAAAAGAATTCTTATACATCCAAAGTGATTTAATTTCTTTGAAAGCCTTTTTATGAAAAATATCGGCTGCAAAAAAATACACGGGGGTACTTACGATAAGCAAAACCCAAGTTTCTCGTGATACATTCCCTACCCACACTGGCTTTTCCATGAAGATTCGAAAAGAATTAGTAGATGGAAGTATCATTGGAATGATTCCTAATGCTAAGGTTGGGATGGCAAAGACCGTTGCTATCAAGAGACGTATAGCTATTTCAATAACTTCTTTATGAGTTAATTTTCTAAGATGTTCTTCCATTGTGATTTCTTCAATAATAGTACAATTAAAAGTGCCTGGTTCTTCAATAGAATATCCTGTATCTGTTGCGGATAAGTTATTGAGATCATGTAAGAATTTCCGTATGGTTGAAGTTTCACTTGGTATATAGGTGAATTTGATATATGGTCTATCAACGGTTATTGCATCTTGGATCACAACACCTTTATCTGAAAGGTAATCGGTAATGATTTCCGGACAGTGTCCACACATGATCCCGTCAACCTTAATATTGATTGTTCTAGGCTTCTTTTTACTACTAGTATAGTTAATTTTTTCAGTTGAAACCACTTGTAAAGTAAACCCAGCATTCTCAATAGCTGCATTGAGAAGATCCAAGTTATGTGATTCTTCCAACACAAACATCGCCGTTTTGGTAACTACATTTACTCCAGATTCTAGAACAAATGGTAATTCTTTAACAACTGCATCGATAGAAGAAGCACAAGCAGCACAGGTTATTCCACCAATGACTGCAGTTATTTTCGTTGTGATTGTCCTTTGGACAGGGAGAACTTCCACGAGTTGACAATCAAATCCAATATCGTCAATTTTTTTGATAATAGTGTTAATGAGTAGTTTATTTGGAATGATAACAACGGCTGAATGTTGAATTAAATTTACATTGAATTCGTTTTTCTTACCATCATCTATCTTAGTATCTTTAATATGATTATTCTTCTGATGCTTCCCAAACTCATTCAAAATATCTTCCAAAGCTTCATTGATAGAATTAACACAAGAAGAACAAGACATTCCACCAATGGTAAAAACAGCTCTATATTCATTTTCATTCTTTTCAACCATTGTTTCCATAGAATCATCTGTTATAATACTACCTTGATCACTACATGCTTTGCAATGTTTCAAATGAATTTTTGGGCTAGGTTTAGATTTGAAAAGTCCTCCCCACAAACCTCTAGTTATGAAATTTTTACCAGATAATGCCGTACTTGTTGAATCAACAAGAACCTCTCCATCTTTATAGATTTCCCAAGAAACTATTTCCAACCCTTTACCTTTCAACTTATGTGCTAACCCTTTAATTGAACTAGTCAATTCAGTTGAGTATAAATCTAGGTCATTACCTTCAAGATGAGCTATGGCTTCATTTTCATTCAAATTGAAGATCTCTTCGAATGTTGGCTTAGTGCTGCTGCGTACCACATTGAAGAAATTGGATGCAGTACTCATGACTGTATTTTCACATTCCTCACAATGAATGTTTGCAAAGTTGATATGAAGTCGTTCCATGTTTTTGAAGTATAACTTGTGACGGGTAACAAGTGCCCCATTATATACGTTTTGCAATCCGCAAAAAGATCGCAGCAATAAGATCGCAATCCTGTATATAGAATTGTTAGGCGGAGGGTCACCATTGGGAACAATAGAAAGGATAATGGGAGGTAAACAATTAGTAGAAGCAATTAATGAATAGATTCTCCATGATATACAATGAATTTAAGCAATTAGAATATACTATGGATTTAGACGAAAGAAATAACAATGCAAGTAGAGTTAAGAATTGAGGTGATTATGCGTTTGAGGCAGATTTGCTTTACATACACAGTTGACGCGGCTGGACTTTACATACTCAGTTGACGCGGCTGGACTTTATATAGAAGGTGCCTTAAAGAAGAGGAGGGGGTGGGAGAGATAAGACTAGCTTGCATGGGCGCAGTGTTGCAATATGTAGGTAAAAAAATAATGGCTGCGAAAGTGAGGCACGGCTGCTCAGACCGAGCGAGCGAGGCTTGAGGATGAGATCGAGCGAAGTGAGGTTTGAGGTTGAGATCGAGCAAAGTGAGGTTAGCGAGATCGAGCAAAGTGAGGTTAGCGAGATTGAGCAAAGTAAGTAGCTCATACCGAGTGCAGTGAGGTAGCATTACAAATATACTATGAAATCTTCATACTACAAGACAGATATGGAATAAAAAATAGGATTGATATGGAATAAAAAACAGGATTGATATGGAACAAAAAATACAATTGATATGGAATAAATCTACTAACTTATTAGTCAACTCAATATAGCACCACTTTCCGGTGTATTTAAGACAACATCTTAAGGAGTGTTCAGCCTCCTAGCAAAAACATATCCGGTACTCCAAACCAAATCAACTCTAGTCTTATCATTCCAACCAAGTTCAGTTTCAAACTCTTGCAAGAATCGTTTCAAAAAGTCCAGCTTTTTCTTTTCATCTGCTCCAGAATAATGATCAAGGGCACTGAAAGTCCCAACATATTGCATATATTGATCCAAACTAATGTTGCTTCTTTTGATATCAAGTTGATCTTCATCCTCAACTCCAGTGATAGGTTCAAACTTATTCACAATAATATCATCAAACAAATCCTTTGGTAAATGTTTTGTAGCCTCATCATTGAAATTCCTAATTATTCCCTTCCCAGGCTGTTGCCAATAAGGACCTAAATAATCTGGATCATCGAAAACTAACTTATTATAAATTTCAGTGGATTTCTTTAATGTTTCTTCTTTGGAATATTTACTTTCTCCTGTAAAATTTACAATAACTGGCTCAACATAGCACCAATATGCGAGTACTCCATTTGGCTGCAATTTTTTGGCGCACAGCTTGAAAAACAGTGGATAGTCAACGAACCAATGAATACATTCAGCAGCAGTAATTAAGGAAACTTCATTATATGATTCACTTGAAACAAAATCTTCGGTAGATAAGGTTTCAAAATGAATTCTATCACTAACTTCCTTTTTTAATAAATTATTTGCAGTTTTGATCATTACTGGAGAAATATCAAGACCTACAACTTGATTTGAAATTTGAAGTAAATCATAGGTTGCAACTCCTGTTCCACATCCTAAATCAATGGTTTTAACAATTGGATCAAGTTTGGAATTAACATATTTACCCAATTTTTCATAAAAACTGTTGGGATAATGTGGACGGAACGTATCGTAAGCGTCAGAACTATAAGTTGAACTTGAATAAGATGTCATTGAGAGATTAAACAAAAGGAATTATAGATTCTTATATAGAGTGGTATTTCTGCGTGTGGAGTCATTTTGATATTTACAGTTGAGCGAAACCGGGCCGAAAACGGAGTATAATTGGGGTAGTATACCAAGCTTAATTTGTAATTAATACACTAAGGTTTACATATTGAATTCAATTTCCATTCAATCATTTGATATCACTATCGAAGTCGTGTCATTCAATAAAATATGTGAAAAAGAATTGTGAAAAAGAATCCATATACCCAGCATATAATAATGACTGAAGCCTACATTGACATACGTTCTTTAAAGGCTAAATATATTCCTTCATAATTATTATTTAATAATTCAACATATCTATGCTATCACATCACCTTCTGTTTGGTTCTTTTCATTACTCTTCAGCATCTCAGAACTCTCTCTCTGTTTCTTCTTTTCGGATTTATCCTTCTTATCCTTTCTAACCTTCCTCTCTTTCCTATCAGTCTCTCCCCTACTTGGTTGATCTATTGGGATCCAAATCTCATCATCTTTCGCGCCATCTGGAGCTCTTGGAGAATTTCTGAAAGTTTCCTTTCTCCATTCGAATAAAGTTTTTCTCTTGGTGTACTTTCTTTTATCCTTCATTCTCAATTCTTTAGAACGATATGGTGCAAACTTCTTAATTCCAATATATGTATTCAAAGCCAGATCATCTGCCAATAAAATATCTCTTGTATTAAGACCGAAAGATTCTGGTGATACTTCACGATACTTGAATTTGAATTCTTCCTTTTTGGAGTTTTTGGAACGGCCTCTTTCCTCTTCAACTTCTTCCATGATTTTCATCTTGTTAGCTTCGATTATTTGTTCTGCTGTTGCTTTGATGGAGCTTTTAGATTTTTTGACAGACTTTTTGGCTTGTAAGAGGGCTTTTCTAGCCGATACAGAAGACTCAGGAGAAGCTCCAGCTTCTTCAACTTCAGCACCAATATCTTCAGCTTCATCTTCAACCTCTTCATCAACCTCTTCATCAACACCTTCATCCACTTCTTCTTCATCCACTTCCTCCCCAAGATCACCCAAATCATCATCAAATTCAGGTTTCACGGCTTCATTTCCATAGTATTGCTCATCAAAGATTTGAGCCATCTTACTATCCCAGTCATTGATATCGAAATCATCATTCAACAAACTTTCACCAAATACTCTTTGAATGACATCATCTGTAATATCATCTCCTACGGCCTCTTTTATTTTTTGCAACCTATCCATGACTTTATTCATTTTTGACTTTTTCTTTTTCTTCAAAAGGGTATCTTTCACAAGAACCTCTTTTTGTCTTTCTTCTTGTTCTTGTTCTCTCTTTCTTTTACGAGAATTTGTGGCAGCAGATCTTCTTAAGGTTGCTTGATTACGAGCATATGAGACGATCTCAGCAGCATTTTCATCTTCATATCTGAAATTGTAAGCATGCTCAAACTTCTCAACTGCATCATCGAAATCTTCTTCATCGAAATCATCTCCTCCTCCCCTTTTATCTAAATCAATCACTTTATCTGATTTCTTTGGAATCCAAGCTTGCAGGTCTACAAATGCACTTAAGAACCCATTTTCATCTTCATCTGGATTTGGTAATTTGGTTGTATGAGCATCCACCTTTGCAGCTGCGTCAATCAATTCTTGTCTAGTGTTGATGGTTACTTTCTTTTTTAAGAAATCTCCATCTTCTTCATCATCACCAAATGCTTGATTTATATCATTTAACATTTGGTTTCTGTCTTCTCTTTCGGTCACTACAAAAGGCTTTTGTCCATCAACGGTGTTGTATGAGCCATCTTCATTATCGTCATCTTCTTTATAATCTCCACTTAATAAATTCATTCTATGATAATCCTTCAAATATATTGGTTTATCTTCCTTTATGGTAGCATTAGCCACAACAGAGTCATCAAAGAACTTAACATCCTTATCAAGTAACTTCTTAGGATCGTTTTTAATGGCATTTAAGACGTTTTGAATACCGCTTTCAACATCAGCAGTGATCAAATTCCCAAATTCATCTTCATCTTCTGAAGATGAAGAATAATCAGATGAATCAGATTGTACGGTGGGTTGTATGGATTCCTTCACCAATGGAACAGAGGTGGTTCCAGCATGCTCAGCCTCTTCTCTGGCCTTTTTGGCAGCAGACTTCTTTCTAGCCATGTTAATGAAATTTGTATTTTTCGATGAGATGACTTTGAGGTGAGCATCACCAGAGTGGTACCTTAGAGAACGAACATATTAGAAGCACTTGAGATGGAGAAGATGACTTGAAATTTTATTGTTTAATGGTTATTGTATGAAGTTGACTTGAGGAATTGAGATAATATAATATGGTAATACAAGCAGAATAAGTTATTTAGAGTGAGTTAACTGAAGCATGTAATGTGGCTTGAATAAGAAGATTACATTTGATCAGCTTGATATACAAAGACATGAAATTAGATTGATAGATTACAAAGACATGTAATTGGATTGATAGTTTACAAAGTAACTTAATATGGAATGTATAATCTTAGCGTACTGACTGCAACTACAACCTACTCTTTGGAACCCCTTTCGTCTCATACCACCAAACCAACGCCAACTCCTCCCTATTCAAATCCAAATTCTCTCCCAAAACCCTCCATAACATGCCAACCAAAAATTCCCTTTCGCTAGCATTACTCCTTCCAATCACATTCCAAAGCTTATCAAGCCAACTTACCAACGAAGAAACAGGAATGTAAGGAACAAGATTAATAAAACAAAGTATATGAGCTTCTCGCACCGTTTCTGGGGTAAGACGAACTTCCTCTGTAGGAGTGGGTTGATTAAACTCTTCAACCAAATGATTAATAGTAGGAGCATAATGGTTAACCAAGTGACCAACACCTGGAGCATACAGATTCACCAAATTACCAACCTCAGGACCGTACTCATTAACCAAGTGATTTACACCCGGAGCAAAATCATCAACCAATCCTGTAACTATTGGGTTTCTGGCTAAATCACTTACACTTGGAATATTCTTTACCAAATTCACTATTGGTTCGTCCCCTTTGTTTTCACTGATAATATCTTTCAAGCCATCTTGATCAAAGTTACTTAAAGTGGAACTGGCATTGATTTCAGAAATCGGCTGCGCTGAGTTAAAGACTGTTTTTTGTGAGGACAGAATAGGGAGTCCAGGAGTGGTTATCGATCCCCTTCTTAATATGAAATCAAGGAAGTCATGGTGAGCCTTGACAGGAGTGACTGTTCTGTTTGGATCACTTATATTTGTAAGATCATTATTCAACCGAGCTCTAGAAAGTGAATCTTTTGAAGAGACAGTAGGAGGTACATTTGAAGAAGGTACTGTAGAATCACCAAGTAAGCCACTTGAAGTGACAGGAGGTCCACTTGAAGAAGGTACTGTAGAACCACCAAGTAAACCAGTTGAAGAGCGTATTGTCGAACCACCAAGTAAGGAAGTAGGAACTGTCAAACCACCAAGCAAAGCATTAGAGGGTACTGTAGAAGGACCAAGCAAAGCACTTGATACTGTAGAACCACCTCTAGAAATTAAAGCTGAGTCGGGAGAGCCACGTATATTATCCCCCAAGATCTTCTTTCCTAACGTCTCAACAGCAATACTCAATTGGTGCAGTGACAACCCACCTGGAAATTGACTGAAAAGAAGTTGGATATAATCCACATATCTACCTAATGAACCATTATCAAGTTTAACATTGGAAAAACAAAACAATAAGGTGGAATGGGCAGCTTCCATGATTTCTTGAGATTTATATTTCTGATCATTTGCAAGTGAAATACAAATTGGGTATACTTGGGTGTTGATGAAAAGATCACTTTTCGCAGCCAGCTGTAAGTAATTCTCCCATAACCCCAAAGTGAACAACACCTTCAGTCTCTGGATATAATTTGTATTTAACGAAGGAGGGTAAAGGTTAACTTCTCTCCATCCAATTGTATTCAATGTAAATTGTTCAAAAGCATTGGCATGTTTAATATTGTTATTCGATGAGATACCCTGCGCATTCAATGCCAATTCAATAGATAGGTAATAGACGAAATTATAATTATCAAACCCACCTTGTCCAATTGAAAGTAAAATGAAATTCAAATAATATAAACTATGCAAGATTTTCAATGAAACATGTTTATATTCAATTTCAAGTGGATTTGTAAAGAAAAACCTTGACTTCAAAAATCTTGTTAAAACTCCTTGAAAGATGACGATTTCTCCAAAAAGTATGCTTTTCATATACTTCCAAAATTCTGCTTCAGATTGATTATTTGTTGCTGCAAGTTCTATTGCTGCATTGTTTACACCTTTTGAATCAAGTGAATTTTCGGGCTTGTTAAAAATACTACCCTCAGTTAACCCGTTCAATTCCCTATTAAAGTTCAACATGGTATCTACGGTATAATTAATCAACTCATAAGATCTCCTATCTGCTGGCAATTTCTCCAAGTAAGATTCTAATAAAAATGAAAGCTTATTAATATACCTATTTTGAATAGGTTCATTGAAAACCTTCTTATAACCCTCGTTGAAGATTAAGTTGACCAATTTTTGAATCATAAACCCATCTAAACGAGAACTAGTTTTCACAGAATCACTTTTGGTTGGATTGGATCCATTATTTGTCTTCATCATGGCCAAACTAAGTATACTCAAGTTTACCACATTGTCATTATAAACACTTGATAAACTGTTATCAAGACATTTCTTGAATAATCGAATCACCTCATTATCCCAGTCCGAGAAGAACCACCCATACTCAAAAAAGTTGGATCGAGTGTACAATGTATCCCGCAACTGGGAGGTCAGCATTATCCCAGAAATCACAGGCAAAACCTTCCATGAGTTTGCACTATTAAATGAAACGAAATTCCTGATTTCCATTAGAACCACTGTATAGAAGGTCTTGATATCCAAACTAGGTTGCGATACCTTCAACTTCTTCTCGGTAATTAACTTGAAAACCTCAATTATGGCTGAGCTTTCTTCAAGCGGAACATTTCCATTAAAAACTGCTGGTGAATTCAAGAAACTCGCCAATATAAGCCGGAGGTTATGTTGATTCTTCACAATGGGTATGTAATGGAAAAGGTACCCTAGGATTTTGGTAACTGTAGCATCTTCCTTTGGGTTCCTCAACTCATTGACAAGAAAATCCAACTCTTGCGGTGTCGATTGAAATGATAACGACATGGTGGTTGATTGCGGTATTGAAAGTTGAAGTTTAACCGAGGATTCTGGGGTAAACGAGGTAATGGAAGAAATGGGACTTGAATATATCCCAATTAGGAAGTCATAATAAAGTTGTGTACAATACTCCATGAACTATATGATAGTAGCTCAGTTGTGTATATCTCGATATTAAATTGTCATTTATGAATTAAGTACTAACTAATATTCATTTAAAATCCATATCAACTTTAATGACCACTTCAAAAGACCCTTCAAGCCCTAATACCGCGACTCTTAATCTTCCCTCAATATATAAACGAGCGCATCGCCAAATTTAAAAAACAACTTTGTCCAAAAGTAATCCACTACATAGACAGTGCATACGAATGGATCTTGGGAAGAATTAGGAAGTTGTGTGTCCGTGTAGTATCATCAGTTCTTGATGGTATGGGCTATTGATCGACTTCTCTATTTGTTATCTTGATCAATCTATCGTTTAGATATGCGATAGTTAGTCGGAAAGAGTAACCCGTTCTTTACAGATCCTGCCTTGAATAACGTATGAGAGGGAGGTGTTAGGAGATCGGTACATCTGTAAGCGTCGAGTGAGCAAAGCGCACTCTCTAAAGAAGAATAACATTGAAATAGTGTTTTCAATATCAACATCTTAATGAATAAGTAAGATCATCATAATAATCTAAAATATTCTATTTATTCGATGAACCAATAGGCCAATCTAAACTCTCTAAGAATTTGCAAATGCTAAACTTTTCTTTACGCACCATGTGTAAAATAAGTGTTTCATGTCGCAACCATCGGTGTATTAAGTTTGTACGGGTTATTTGTAGATGGAGACATTGGTTAACCTATTCTACAAACTTTTTCAATTTGCAACCATTTTTGTAATCAATGAGATGCCTTCTTGTTAGTCCTCCGTACATTACGCATTGATAGGTCGCTCTTTCTAACTTTAAAGTTATTGTATTTACACTTTATCACTTCAAATCTGGTCAAATACTTCCCACCGGCGATCAGCAGCAAAATTGCTACAAAATAAGAATGGCTACAAGTGTATCGAGTAATTCTCAATCTCCTTTAATAGGTTAAGCAAAATGGCCCCCTGCTCAGCCCATTATATACAGCACACTTAAATCAATGACCACCCACAACGATATAAATAACATTTAGAAGTTATGCCAACCTCAAAGTGAATTCCTCCTATGTAATAATTCTACTCCCAATACCTTCCTAGCAGGACGATTGAATAACCCTGCATAAAAAACGGCTTTTGCCAAGACAAATAAAATGGCTGCAAATTTCCTAGTACTAAGTGAACGTCAGAAGGTCCTATCAAATCTAAGTAAATTAGGAATTTTCCATACCCAAATCAATGGATCTAGCAATTATGTTGCAATGATTAAGATTTAGATCTTTAGCGGCGATAAAAAATTCGCAGGGCTTATGAAGATCATAATATAAATAGATTATCGCGATTAAACGATTTAGAACACTTACATTCGGCTGTGCCCCCTATAAACCATATATAACCATACATTATCTTAATTGCACTCTACTTTTTTAGAAATCACCTTGAGAGGAAATATGAAACTAAGTATTATTGAATCATTGGTACTTGCAAGTACCGCCATAGCACTAACTATAGACACTTCAAGTTTAGAATCGGTCTGTGCAGCTGCAAAAGCCATACAACAAGGTGAATGGAATTATTACGAAGGTATCCTTTTTGGAGGAGCGGTGGGGACTTTTGTTCCACCATATTATTGGTGGCATGCTGGTGAAGCGTTTGGAGGTTTGGTGGATTACTATACCTTTTGCGAGCCAACCAATACAACATTACATGATTTGATTTCCAATGGAATGTATGCTCAAACAGGAACCCAATTTGATTATGTGCCTTCAAATCAATCACTTACTGAAGGAAATGATGATCAAGGGGTTTGGGGTTTGGCAATCATGCAAGCTGTGGAAAGAAATTTCACGGATCAACCTCATAGTTGGTTATCTTTATCTCAGGCAGTTTATAACACCATGAATTCTCGTTGGGATAATGCAACTTGTGGAGGTGGCCTCAGATGGCAAATCTTTACTTGGAACTCTGGTTATAATTATAAGAATTCAATTTCAAATGGGTGTCTCTTTAATATGGCAGCTAGGTTGGCTAGATATACAGGTAATGAATCTTATGCTCAAACAGCAGAAAAGGTATGGGATTGGTTGGAGTCTGTGAAGTTTATTAATAACCATACAGGTGGTATTGAAATTTATGATGGTGCTCAAGTAACTACAAATTGTTCTGCCAATTACACAACTACAAAATGGTCTTATACATATGGAATTATAATGAGTGGTTGTGCTTATATGTATGACTTTACTGAAGATGAACTTTGGTTGCAAAGAACTCAATCTTTACTCAAAGCCAGTATGTTTTTCTTCAATAATTCTATCATGACAGAAGCAAGTTGTTCTCCGCATAATTGTAATACAGATCAAAGAACATTTAGATCGCTATTTGCAAGGTCCCTTGGGATTACTTCTATTTTGGCTAATGAAACAAGTAGCATCATTGGACCATTACTTGAAGCTTCCGCAAAAGCAGCTGCTCAGCTGTGTAGTGGTGGTAGTGATGGAATCACTTGTGGGGAAAATTGGAGTGTTACTGGTTGGGATGGAGTTTATGGTTTGGGTGAACAAATGGGGGCTTTGGAAACGGTATTGGCAACTTTGGTTCAACAAAACCTAGTAAAAGCACCTTATAAGGCAAATAATGGAGGAAGCTCCAAGAGTAATCCAAGTGCTGGTTTGGGAGCCACAACAGAATTGGCTACAAATAAAATTCTGGTTTCCTTGAAGGATAAGGCAGGTGCTGGTGTGTTGACTGCAGTTGTTTTGATTGTTGTTATAGGTGGGGCTACTTGGATGATATTTTAGAGCCGTAATACATAATATTCCTATATACCAAACAAGTAGTAAATTTGACGACTAACTCATGAGAGTAGACGATCCCTTGTAGTACATACTTATTTACAAGATTTGCACCCAAAATATTAAGATGAGTAAGTAGATTGAACTGGAAAATGGTGTGCAATATGATTTATTTAACATAACGACTATATTAAGATATGCCTGGTGGGAATGACAACTTGAGCGACTCTAATCCACCACCGTTTCAACAGCAGTACAATTGCATCAAAATTAAATTGAAGCTTCATGGACCAATTTATGCTACATATATAAACTCATATGTACATTAAAAGACCACTAAAAGTAGTGTTCACCGAGCGAGTATATGACAAGGGACGTCGAAATTACGAGTATATTAAAAGGGACGGGAATTAATTGAATACTCATATCTAAGGAAGATGAACTTCGAAGTAAAGCAAAAATATTCTTCAATGGCTTTAAAAACCTATGAAATGGATAAACCCTCCAATTTCTCTACTGTTGTAGGAATCCAATCGACTGGTTCTTTCAAAACCTGTAACAACTTCCATTCGTCGGTTCCTTCTTCAGGATGATGATCATAAACCCAAGCAGCTGTGGAAGGTAAGGACATCAAAATACTTTCAATTCTTGAACCTGGAGTTTGCAAACCGAATTGAGTACCTCTATCCAAGACCAAATTAAATTCCACGTATCTTCCTCTACGGATCTGTTGCCATTGTTTCTGATCTTCAGTAAATGACAGATCCTTTCTCTTTTCAATTAAAGGTATATATGAAGGAATAAATGCATCCAAACAAGATTCTATGATATGTAAGATTTCATCTGGAGATTTGGTATCGAAATCATCAAAGAAAATACCTCCAATTCCTCTTGTCTCACCTCTATGTTTAATATAAAAGTATTTATCACACCATGCTTTATATTCTGGATAAAGAGTTTCGTCATACTTATCCAATGCATCTTTATGAGCTTGATGGAAATGGATCGCATCTTCTTCATATAAGTAAGAAGGAGTTAAATCTGCTCCACCACCAAACCACCAAGCCTCCACTTCACCTTCTTGATTACTTGTTTCAAAATAACGATAGTTCAGATGAACGGTTGGAGCATGAGGATTAGTTGGATGGATCACCAAGGATAATCCACATGCAAAGAAATCCACACTTCCATCATCACTAGAAGCTTTTAAGTTACGATGATCTGCTTTCATTCTCAGAACAGCAGCTGCAGGCAATTTTCCATGGACTACAGAGATATTAACACCACCCTTTTCAAAAGTAGTACCATTCTGTAAAACCATTGAGGAACCTCCACCTCCTTTATCACCACGCACCCACGTATCAGTATGGAAACCGACTGTATCAAGACCTGCTATAGCGGCTGTGATTTGTTGTTGCTTCCATCTAATGAGAGCTTCCATTCTTTCCCTTACGGGTAATGATGTATCGTGTATATTTTCAGTAGATACCATGGTGACTGTAACTGGAGCAGTTGGGAATGAGTGCGACTTATATTTGAAAATTGGTTAAAAAGTGGGGTGACAAGGTTGGCCCACCTTTTGGTCAGAAGAAGAGTAATGGTGCTTCATAATGAGGTGTATACTAACATTGGACTGGGAGTTACTATGGAATTGGTTTGAAATTGAGGAGTTGGGATAAAGGGGGACTTTTTTATACTCCATGTTTCTTACACTATATATGTAAAGATTGTAATCAAAGACTTGTTAAGTTCTAAGTATAACCTTGAGAACTTAATTGTAATTGTTAAAGCTGATGAATATAAGCGGAAGAATAACTCTGGAACGTTTAATGTCAAATCATACGAGGTGCATTGCTGCGGAATATCGAATCAGATTATACGGTCGTTTAATAAGACTATTTCAGAAAATCACCTGAGTGTAGAGATTATGATTGTTACAATAGTTCTTTAGCACAGTTGTACCAGAGCATGCCATGGGCTTTTATCCTAACTTTACTTACTTCACTGGATAATCTCAAGTTCATATCATTCACAACCTTTATTATTCTCAGGTCTTCAAGTGCCTTTCATTTTCACAGTAATCTGAATATAATATGAGAAGCAACCAAATAATGTGTGATTGACTTACCTTTCACTTCTATTGGAGGATCTGGGAAATATCTCCATGGTGGTTGCGAAAATATCACCAGTGAGAGAAGCAAATAAAAGGGATTCACATCATACGAATTGTACTGCAACTCCTTTATATTAACTCACCCCATTGTAAACTAATCTTCAATTTCACTTAGAAGGAGCATTTCAATATGTAATGAAGCCTAATTGAATTTGACCCTTTCAACTTGTGCATTATCGCAGACCAAACATAACAATGAATCTAGGGGCCAGATCTAGAAGCGGGCCAGATAGGACAAAGATGGTATAAGTACACCCCCCCAGTTCCACTCCATCACCTTGAAACGCCACTTTTGGTATCTCTTCGTCTGCACTTGAGTCTAGTTCTCGGTTATTTATCCTTCAAGTTGAGATACATGTGAATTCTACTCTTTGTCTAAGGTGATAAGGTGATTCTCCTTTGTTATCATTGCCTTGTTTCAACACTTAATATAAAACGGAATTTACCCTATTAAAAATTCATAGTATTCCTACAAACTCACTAGTACGTACAATCTCAACTGCTCTACAAATCAATTCATACATTTCAAATCTAATCAAAATTAATATATTAACAGGTATACATATAAAAATGGGACATGAATAATTATTGTCCATCTACTCCGTCTATTTGTTGATAATCGCTACAACATCCATTTCAACAACTTCACCACTTAGGAGTTTAGGCCTTCTTTTGTCTAGTACCTTTTGGAACTCTAGCAACCCAATACAACCCAGTTGCAAGGATGATATTAATTCCAATAAAGGCAATGAAGATCCCAAGATCTCTCCATCTTTCTCCGTAAGGAGCATTCACAGTAGCTAAGAAATCATTTGTTGATTTCAAAGGACAATACTTACAATCAGATAATGCATCACCATTGGTAATGTAACCACCAGCTTTACTGATAAATGGGCCCAAGAAGTTTCCACATGTTTCACCTGAAGGAGGTTGCATAGTAACCAATTCAGTTGGAGAACAATTAATAGGAGCATTAGCCAACCCGGCTGATAAGATCCCTTGAATCCAATAGGTGAATGGATTTGCTCTGTACATGAAAATCCAGAATCTTGGTAAGAATGATGGACCAGCAAGAACACCACAGAAATTCAAACACATGGTAAACAACAACGTGGCAATATTGGCAGCATTGTCGGCCAATTCCATGAAGGAAATACACAAGTGACCCATGGTGGAGGTGTAGACAAAGAACGAAGTAAGGAACAACCATACCAAAACACCACGAGAATGGGTTTCTCCAGTTAAGGCAGCATTTGCGTACAATCCAACAGGATAATACCAACAGAAGAAAGCAATAGTACCAACCACAATTTGGTATGGGATTTCACTTGTAATTTGACCAGTAATGAAAGCAAACCAAGAGAATGTTCTTGAAGGAGCTTCTCTAACCTCATACACATCACGCTGTCTCACATAGTAAGGCATCATCTGTTGCACCAAGGTATTGAATTGAATAGCAAACATGAAAATAGCAAACATTTGATTCTGCAAACCTTGCATCGATCTGTCAGCCTTGAAGAAGGAGAACCCGTTGAAAAGAGCGGTGGAAATGGCCAAGAATGCCTTGGAATAGATATAACCTGGCGATCTCCAGTTTTGAACAATAGCACGTTGAGATACCAACAAATATTGAGTCCATAAACTAGAAGCGTACCTTCTGTGAGAGTCATCAGAAACTTCACGAGGAAGTTTGACCAATTCGGTTTCCATTTCAGTCAAAGCCTCATGCATTTGTTTAAATTCAGCAGAGTTCCTCCAAACTTCGTAATAGTCCTGGTTAGCCTTGGTACCTGGAGCGGCACCAACAACTTCCAACATCCATTCAGCAGGGTTAGCTTCCTTAGGACAAGGGTGAGCACCAGACTTTTCAAAGTAGTTAATTAAAGTAGAACAGTTATCACCCAAATCACCAAAGTAGACGGTTTGTCCACCCTTTTGTAAGAATAACAAACGATCAAATTCTTTTAATAACAAAGCTGAAGGTTGATGGATGGTACATAAAATGGCTTGACCGTGATCACACAACTTTCTCAACAATTTACAAATGGACCAAGCGGTTTGCGAATCCAACCCGGAGGTAGGTTCATCAAGGAACAATAAAAGCTTTGGTTTTGCAACCAATTCAACACCAATGGTCAAACGTTTACGTTGTTCGACATTCAAACCTTCACCGGCAACACCAACAAGGGCATTAGCATAGGCATCCATTTCCAAAAGGTCAATAATGTATTCCACATAATCATTCTTTTCAGCAGTACTAACGGAATTTGGTTGTCTTAATTGAGCTGAGAATCTCAAAGCTTCACGAACAGTGGAAGTTGGCAAATGCAAATCCTGTTGTTGGACATACCCGATAGATCTTTGGAATGAAGAATCCAAATCATTACCATTAACCATACGAACCCCATCGGAAATCACACCCGTGGTTACACGTTCAGATAAACAATTAAGCAAGGTGGTCTTACCAGCACCAGAAGAACCCATAAGAGCTGTCAATTGACCAGGTTTAACCCAACCATCAACGTGGTTTAAGATAACACGATCTTCCGACTTGATTTTCACTTGGTAAGTAAGATCTTTCCAATGGAAGGTACTTTCAGAAGATGGGAGGGCATTTTTATCCGAGCTGGCAGAGGAGTTAGCATCCTTTGCTTTTTCATTTTCCGAGCCCGCCTTTTCTTCAAGTCTGGCTTCCCTTTCAGATTTGAGCAAGTCACCAATTGGAATCTTTTCAGATTGAACACCGCTTTCAAGATCGTTTCTCTTTTGCTTTTGCAACTTCTTCAACTTTCTAGCGTCGGATTGTAAGAATAATGCAACTTCTCCCTTTTGCATGGCACCTTCATTACTTTCACATAAGGCGATGTAAACAAATAAGAAGAAAACAGCAAATGCAATAACAATACCCAAATTTCTCCACTTGTTTTTGTTGAAATATTCATATGATAATGCAAGATAAGCAGTACCATTGACGGAAGTTTCACCAGGAACAGAACCTACAGCTGAACAAGCATGTTGAGTAGAACCAGCTGGGATATCATAACCAGGACCACTTGGTACAAATGACGTACATACGAATTCACGATCATGGAACTCATTCACCATCAAACTTTCAAAAACATAAGCCACTGGATTGATATAATTGATCCATCTGGACCAACCCAACATTTTAGGAGTTGGAATAACAAACCCAGTGAAAATGATCATGGCAGAAAGAATAACGGTTGCTGGAGTCATGGCACCTGCAAAGGTGGTTGAAACGGCACCAAGAGAACGGAACATATGCGACATAACGAGCGTACACATGGCACACATCAACCAATAAAAGAAGAAATTTCCAGGAGTTCTTCTGAAATTAACCATAAAGTAAAACACGAAATTGAACCCAACTGACATACACAACTTGACGGGCAACTCGGTGATGATACTAGCTAGGGCATCTGCAGAAGGACGATAAAGGGCATATTTCTTGTGCTTTTCAACAATTGGTCTAGCTTCGAATAAAGACATGATTTCCAAAAGAGAAGCAAAGGCATTGAATAAAACGGCAAAAAACAAAGAAGCACCACGGTAATAGAATGAACCGGTTGTGGAAGACATGTTGAAAAAAACGGAGGATAAAATCAAACCCATAACAACTTGTCCCGCAATGGAACTAATAACAATACTTGGATCTCCCTTCATTCTCTTCACATTTCTTGCAATAATATATTTGACTTGCATAAAGAATGAAATGGTATAAGGAGACTTTGGTGAGATATGAGCTGATTGTCTAGCGACATGAGATTCATGAATCTGTTGCTTTTTATCTTCTAAAGCAACCTCTTCGAAATGGGCATCGATTTCTTGGATCAAAGCAGCATATTCTGGCGAACTCTTCCAGTATTCAGCAAATTCGAGTGGAGTTGTAGGAACGGTTCCTGTGAAACCTGAACGAACAACTCTTTCTGCTGGGTTTGTTAAGGAGGTTAAGAAATCAGCAGTGGTTTGTCTTTGAGGACATTCCCAACCTTGTCTAATAAAGAAATCCTTAGCATAATCGGCTTTACCAAAGAAAATCTGGTACCCTTCATAAAGCACAACCACCTTATCAAAAAGATCATAAGCATCTTGAGAACATTGATAGATGGCAATTAATGGGGTTACTTCAGATACTGTAGCAGAAGACTTTAAAGCACGAATAAATTCCAAGGCAGTTGCGGAATCCAAACCTCTGGTTGCATTATCCCAACATTGTAAGTTAGCACCAGAAAGAGAAGCTTCAGCGATAGAAACTCTTTTACGTTCACCACCGGAAACACCACGAACGAAATCGTTACCAACGTTAGTATGTCTAGTATGCGATAAACCATATGTTGCCATATACACCGAAGCCATATGAGTAGCGTAGGTTTCTCTATCTACATCCGGACCTCTATTTTGAGGAGTTCTCATTCTAGAGGCGAAATCAAGAGTATCTCCAACGGATAAATGAGGGAAATGAATATCTGTTTCTGCGGAATAAATAACATCACCACGGTGATGTTTAATGACATCTTTAGGAGTCAACCCATCATAAGTGATTTTAGATTCTTCACCAATATCAAAACCATAAGTATGAGCAGCAATTGTCTTCAATAAAGTAGAACAACCACTACCTGGTCTACCTAAAACCACGGTTAATTCACCAGGTCTCATGATAGCATCCATAGACTTTAAAATATCAAAGTAAACCGAAGGATCTTGTTTCTTTACCGATCTAATGAAATTGACGGTATATTTATATAAACCATTTGTTACGGTTGGTTGGAAATCACTATCAGCAGCAATCCCATAAGCTCGAAGATCACGGTAAGCAATTCCCAACTTTGAAGGTTGATAATATTCAGGATCACTATCATAAAGTTTTCTTAAATTTTTCACCCAAAGTTTGGCATCGAAATTTTCGGAATCAGGGTTGAGTTCTTCAATAGGAGCTTCGTTGTAAGGAGCAACACCGGGTACAGCAGACATATGTGATAAATATTTGATCAATCCAGCAGAAGAACGTCTTTCATCACGGAATGAACCTTGGGAGTCTCGCGTGAATGTACGTGCTAATTTCTGGATATTCTCTGTAGCAGTTTGGTCAAATCCTTGATATTCATTGACACTTTCTACATCAGAACCGGGGTTTGAACCGGGATGTCCATTACTAAGACTAACATGGATAGGCAGGAATGACATAATTGAAACTTATGATTGTATAAAACTATGAAACCTATGACTATAAAACCTATTATATGAAATCTCTAATTCTACAAAGGTTGAATTGATAAGTTGTTGAGTAATTATACTTCAATAATTTTCTCTACTTTAATGTAAATTTCAAATATAATCAAATCAAATCTTATCAACTAATTAGCTTCTCCTAGACTTATCCTTATAAATTGGCGAAATTCGCTCTTTATATGGAAAGGACAAAAAGCAACCAATGTTATGAAAACGGATTTTGGTTGGTTTTGTGATCCGGGATAAATTTCATTAATTCTTTCCGGATCAAAAGCGGCATCATGGAGGTGAAAGTGTGAAATGAAAAGTAATCGTAATAGGTTGAAAGCATTGAAGTTTCTTAAATAGATTGATAGTATTAAATAAGTTATATATACTCCACTTTACAAATCATCTCTAAAAAATCATTAAACTTAATCAATCCTCATCCCTAACTCTCAACTCTTCCTCCGCTTTTGTTTCCGTCTAAACTTCTCTTATTTTCTTCTTCATGGTTCCATACACCGGGCCCTTAAAAAATTCCCTCCGTTCCGAGGTACAATGGGTAATCTTTTGATGTCATACAAGATTGCCCGCCAAGGTGCAATAAGCATAGCCTACGGGAGCCGGGATGAACCCTTTGTCTACCTTATAGAGCTTACATTCTTTGTTAAAGGTAAAATATAAATTGGGGGTGATATGGAAGGCCACATCGCAAAAGAAAACATAGAAAGCTTCACAGACAATATGGAAAACTTAATAGATATTCTTAATAGAGATTTAATGACATCCTACTGACATTCTACTTAGAGATTTAATGACATTCTACTGTACTACTGACATACTACTTAATGACATTCTACTTAATGACATTCAACTTTGACATTCTACTGACATACTACGTAATGACATTCTACTTAATGACACTCTACTTAATGACATTCTACATAGACATTATAAACATTTAGAGTATTGAAGAATGAAGAGATATGAGCTATTATACATCTCAATACCATTTCACCATTTTGCAACCTCATGCAACGGGTTTTAGACTCAATCTCATGCCAATCAAACGGCCTTTTCTCCCGGAGTCATCGTTTTGTATCTTATAATAGCTTTGCAATTTTTCTTGGACCAATGACTAACCCAGTGCTTATTACTTATCACCTTTTGCCACCGTGGTGAATCTTGTGATTAGGTGGGGCGATATCCGTCCGCATCGAATATGTAATTACTGCACGGTAAAGATTTTGCAGCAATTGATAGAATCCGCACCAAAGTACTCAATTGAGGGTATGTATGATAACAAAACTGTGGCGTCGCTGTGAAGTTTATTACTAAGTTACTGCAATATTGATAAATCGTTTATATTCTATTCTTTTTCAATAGTCAATTCATAACAAGTTCATATTACCCCGTATTTAGTGTTTTTGCAGATTATATTCCCAATCTGCAGATTCAATCCGACATTTGTTCCGTTCCTTCTTAAAATAAGCTTCGTCGGAAAGTTTATTTCTACAATGAAATCTTTGGAACTTCGTAGATTGCTTCAACTGCAAAGCGGATGAACTCAATAGGAGTAAATCCAGGAGTAAATACAGAAGTAAATCCAGAAGTAAATCCAGAAGTAAACCCAGAATTGAAAGTTCAACGCCTTGGGCTTTCATTACGTCACTTTCATTCGTACACTAAACGACTTGATAGTCAAACCTGGAAACGGGAAGAGTTAAGAACCGAGCCGGCTGGCAAAGCCAACCTTCGTACTTTGTAACCATTGGGGGTGCAAACTCCAAGGAGGAAAGAATTTGCTCTTTAATCAAGTTGAGAAGTTGAGGTCACTCAATAACATAGGTTGAAAGATCGAGTATCATCTCTTAGACAATCATCAATATGAGACAATAATTCATCCTCTCTTAATAAGACACTCTTATGCTAATAATTCAACACGACATACTCTCTTAATAAGGCACTCTTATGCCAATACAAGACATCCTCTACATCTCTCAACATGGAATGCCTCTATTTCACTCTACAGTTTGCAGCAATTAAAGTTTTACTTCTATTAAGTGTTAATACATTAACTCCAGCCCAAATAAAATATTCAGGGGCCAAAACACTGACCCAAAGGCTAAACTTTAATTTCACTGCATGAGAGTTAAAACGTCGTTTATACTATGAATTTTCTATGTCTTGAAATATGACTCGTTTATACTATAAATTTCTTGAAACATGACTCCAATAAGTTACTTACAGATTGCTGACGAACAACATCTCAATTGTGAATTCATTCAATATTCAATTGCGTCTTAATATTTCTACCACACTTCTCCAACTAACTAAATATCATTTACTTTGTGTTGGCTAAACATCATATGTAAGGTGTAACCTTCATTTTGCAACAAGACGTTGCAATCCCCTCCTTCTAAGGCGTACCAGGGTGCACTAAGGTACATATGGAATAAAGAGATTGACTCAGGTCGGTAAAATGATTGGAGTAATGAAACAGAATATGGACTTGACATTGTAAGAAACTTAACATTGTAAGAAACTTAACATTGTAAGAAACACAACATTCTAAGATTCTTAAAATCCTAAGATACTTAACATTCTAAGATACTTAACATTGTAAGAAACATTGGGTAAGAGATGAAACTTTTGTGAGAATAAATGAACCATTAACACCAGAACGTCACATAATCTCCGTCATAGGTAACGTTATAAAGTATCTCGCCAAGATACCTCTGTGTATGGCTTGCTTAAATAATACCTTACAAGTCCTCGCTAAATGTGCTCGCTCGCCGAACGTCACTCTCGTTGGAATCGCCGGATATTTACTGAAATATTGAATCCACATTGATCCAATTTCTCATCAAAATTGATCCTTAAAATTCAAATCATCTTCAATTAAACTTTCACACTTTATTTGCCACTCATTATCACTCTTGATCTTTGAATAGCATTATCGAGTATTGCATTATCACATAGAATTCTCGTTTGATCCTGCATATAAACTGGTTTCTTCTCCCGTGACTTTTCAATCCATCGCACCTGCATACATTGAATCCAATATCAAACTCCATCTTCAATGGACCAATCTACTGAAGGAGTCCTCCTATCTGACCTGATTGGAGTTGCTCAAACCTCACCTAGAGCGGATCTTTTACCCTTAACTCATTATGGTCCTGTAACGGCACTTAAAATAATCGATTCCTTCATCATTGCAGGTTATGGTCCTATCTTAAAGGTTTTCCTGGTACTTGACAACCAAGTGAGTCTCGTTCATTCTTGTCAAATCTTCAAGCGAAACAAAATCCATTGCTTTGCTGTTAATGGACTGAAATTGGCAGTTGGAGGGGCCAGATCTTTTTGTATTCTTGATATGAAGACATTTGATCCTGTTCCTGAGAAAGCTCTTAACGAATGGATTACCACCTTGGAATTTTTAAACAAGGACACACTCCTTATATTGAATAGTCATAACACAATTTACAAGATCTCATTGAGCTTTGATATTTTGGATAAGGTACATTGTGATGAAAAGAGTATTTTATATTCCGGTCAAATAAGAGTTATAGATGAATCGACAGTTTATATAGCGGCTGGAACAGTGATGGATGGGGTTCTTATATGGGAATTAAATTCTAGAAAGATGGTTAGTAAGTTGACTGATCATGAAGGATCGATATTTGGAGTTCAAATCGATCCAACTGGTCTGTTTGTTTTGTCATGTTCTGATGATCGTTCCATTAAGTTGTATGATTTTAAAAGTCAAGGTGGAGGACAAAATAAATTGTTGGCAACGGGCTGGGGTCATGGTTCAAGAATTTGGAATCTCTCATTCTTTAAAGACTTACGTAGATTCGTTAGTTTTGGGGAGGATTGTAGTGTTAGAATTTGGAAGTACGATGGGACTGATAAATTAGTTCAAGAAAGGTTATTTGAGAATGTTCATATTGGAAAGCATATTTGGTCCGGTGATATCGATTCGGAAACATTGGACTTATTTGTAACCGGTGGTGCTGATGGAAAGATCCGATTACACGATTTAACTCCAGAAAATGAGTCCCTTCAAAGTTATAACTTACTGCAAATTTCACAGCAAATTGAAGTTACGTTTTCAAAGAAAGAGATTGTAAGGCAATTTGTTGAATTGGATAAGTATTTGATTTTATTAACATCCAAAGGAATTTTATTTACCTTGGATCAGACAACTCGTAAGTTTTCATATTTGAGTACTCATGATGAACTTATTGATTTTGGTATTATGAAAGTACTTGGGAAGAAAGTTGTCATTGCTGCACGAAATGGAGGGTTGTTGGTTATTGAGCAGGATACTTCCAAGGTTTCCTTCGATATTGCTTCTACTCCCAAGGTTGATAGTGCTTCTACTCCCAAGGTCGATAGTGCTTCTACTCCCAATGTCGATAGTACTTCCACTTCCCACCCCTTCACAACTTCCTGGATTTATAATAAAAAATATCCAAATCTTAAAATGACCAATTTTTTGGTTGCAAAATCTAAAAGTGGTTACCATACCTTAACTGCAAATCCAAATTTGCCGTTTATTGTGAGGATTTTTGATACAGACGTGAATTTGATATCAACAGTGGAATTGGAACAACCCAATCAAACAAGCTTCACCACCACGGATATGGTGTATGATGAGCAGAATAACTGGTTAATTTTGTCATCTAGGTTGGTTTCAATGGTTGTCTACAATTTAAGTAATGCCAGTGAATTTACTATTCCAGATAATGATCTTAGTTTGACGGAAAGAATCTCTGAGAAATTGACCCAAGTAAACCTTGATATGTCAGATCATACCGCCGTGAAACCAGCCCTTCTCCCACTTGCTCCAACTGGACATTTTAAAAAGTTTGCACTGGGAGATACGATTTCTTCTATTAGCATCATAGCCACTGAAATTGGTACAGTTACATTATTGATAACTGTTAGAGATGGGGTTTATATGTTTGCTGAGGTGGTTGCTAGTGATGAAGCTGGTAATGACGGATCTAATGGTAATGACGGATCTAATGTTAATTCAGAAACACAAGCTGAAATCGGCTCGTTCAACCTTAATATCCTCCTCAAAAATAAACTTTCTCGTGGTTACGTCGAAGGAGGATATCTCTCCAACAATGATCTCATTCTATATGGATTCAAGTCACTGTATTTCTATATCTGGAATGAGACAAAGCAAGTAGAATTAACCAACCAACTTTGCGGGGGAATCCATCGTCAATGGCAATTATTCAGAAATGGAAAACAATCTAAATTTGCATATATTAACAAATCCGAACTTTTCATTAAAACCACAGATGAAAGATTCCAAAATTACGGAATTGCTAATGATGGTACTCATGGTAGGGAAATTAGAGATGTTACCTTGGGTCCGAAAACAACAAGTACTCCAGCAGATGGAAGTTCAACTAAAACAAGTCACTTGTTGATAACAGCTTCAGAAGATACTACAGTCAAACTCCATACTTTGGATGGATTTGGTAACATAACGACATATTGGACGCTCAATAACCATGTTAGTGGATTACAAAGAATTAAGTTTTTGGATGAAAAGTATGTTGCAAGTTGTGCTGCCAATGAGGAATTCTTTGTATGGGAAATATCCTACTTGAATGATATACCACTTATGAAGGAATGTGCTAGATTGGAGCCGAGCAATGCTGATCCCGATTTGCGTATCATGGACTTTGCCAGTATCAAAACCGGTAAAGGCTTCATATTTGCTACTGTTTATTCGAACTCAAATATCAAAATATGGTATTATGACTTGATTAAATTCAATTTACTTGCGGATGCTTTCTACACAACCTGTTGTATATTGAATGTGGACTTTTTGAATCTTGATGGAAAGGTGTTACTTCAGATAGGTTCTACGAATGGCCATCTTACAATTTGGGATGTTTCCCAGATTTGTATTTCAAGCAATGTTGAGCCCACCAAACCAAGCCAACTCGGACCAATGTTAATAAATCAACAACTCCATCAAAATGGTATTAAAGCCATATTGCCTGTGAAATTTGAATCTGGCTACAAGATTCTAACTGGAGGTGATGATAATTCACTTGTTTTATCTGAATTGACATATTCTGGTGGTTTGATCTTGGAAATAAAATCCTTCTCGGCAGATGCTGCTTCAAGCACTATAACCTCGATTTCAAAGACAACTGCAGAAACATTTGTTGTGACTTCGGTAGATCAGATCGTAAGAAAGTGGACATATTCAAATGATAAATTGGTTTGTATATCAACTGGCTACACCACTATTGCTGATACTGGATGTAGTGTTTCAGATAATGAAAGTATGGTTGTGATAGGTGGAGCTGGGATAAGTGTTTGGAGTGCGTAGTATCAATTTATTATAGATTGTGATAGTGATCATTAGTATAAGAATAGAATAATAGACTATGATAGTGATCATTAATATAAGAATAGAATAATAATCTCCTGGTTCATTTTATAGAAATAAAATCTAATACATTAGGAAGAGACCATTCTATCGCAATAACCCAATACCTGTAATGTATACACAGTTCAGAATATCTGTTCATCTACTTTTATAGTATAATTTAATATAGTTAATAATATATACTCTAAGTACAATACAAACCGTGAAGTTTCCTTGCTCAACGACCAAGCTAAACCTCCGTGACTGTCCTAGCTGCGTGATAATATTCTCCCACTCGCCTCAGTTGTTTCTCTATGCTTCTGAAACCTTCAACAACCTCAAGTTAAATACACATTCATTAATAGTTTGTTCTTCATCAATAATAACTTCACCACCCTTGGAGTACACCTCCAACGGAGTCTTTGTTGATTTCAACAAAATCTCACTGTTATCTTTAAGAACAGAAGCAAAATCAATAGAATCATTGATCAATTCATACTCCACCTTCACGTCATCGGTAGTATTTAAACCAGCCTTCTTTCTCAATCTTTGAATACGATTAATGATTTCTCTAGCCAAACCTTCGTTAGCCAATTCAGGGTACAGGTTGACATCCAAGATGATAAGTACATCTTGTTGAGCTCTAGCTTCTTGACCATGAGCAGTTCTTTCTTCAGGTAAACCACGTTGGACTTGCAAATCTTCGGTGATCAAATCAATTCCTGCAACTGTGATTTTACCAGATTTGGCGAAATCTTGAACTTGCTCAGAAGTAACACTTGGTAAAGCGGCCTTAACCTTCTTAGCATCACCCTTCAACTTCTTACCTAAGATTGGCCAGTCAGCAACAACGGTATATTCAACACCATACTTAGCTTCATCGGTGGTGATAACAATATTACGCACGTTCAATTCATCGGAAATATAACCTTGCAATGATTCAACATCTTTCAAATATGATGGATCAGAATGTAAAATAACAAGTTCTTTCAATGGAGTCTTTAAAGAAATGGTTTTCTTTTCTCTAATATTACGGCCCAATTCAATAACCTTTTGCATTCTGGAAACAGCAAGTTCGATGGCAGTGTCGAATAATTCTTCTCTAACAGTTGGGTAACTAAGGAAATGAACAGATCTGATATCTTTGATTTCTGGGTTGACGGAGAATTTCTCCAAGTCAGATGCCTTGAAGTATGGTCTTATCTTTTGATAAATACTATCGGAGAGGTAAGGAGTAAATGGAGCCATTGCTCTACTCAAAGTCAATAAGGCTTCAGTTAAAGTGTTCAAACTCTTCTTGGTATCCAGAATATCGTCAGTGTATCCCTTAAGTCTACGACGATTGAAACGAATGTACCAGTTAGTTAACTGATCAACGAAAGATAACAATCTTGGTACCACCGTATATAATCTATAACCAGTCATTTCCTCATGAATGAACTTAATTAAAGATTGAATGGATGCCAATAACCATCTATCCATGACATTTTCTGAGGTGACTGAAATATCGTATTGGAATTCTTCACCATTTTCCTTACGGTAAACATCAACAGCATCTTTCAAGAACTTGTAAGAGTTATACCACGGGAGCAAAACACTTGAAACTACATCTTTAACCCCTTCTTCTTTGAATTTAAGAGTTTCGGCTCTTAAAACTGGAGAGTTGATCAAATACAATCTCAAGGCATCAGCACCATATTTCTTCAATACTACGTTTGGATCAGGGTAATTCTTCAATCTCTTAGACATTTTCTTACCATCAGCAGCCAAGATAATCCCACTAACAATGACGTTCTGATAAGGAGCTGTCTTGAATAAGTGAGTACCCAAAACAGTCAAGGTGTAAAACCAACCTCTTGTTTGATCCAAACCCTCAGAAATGAAATTAGCTGGGAAAGATTTTTCAAAGGCTTCTTTATTCTCAAATGGATAATGTTTAGAAGCAAAAGGCATCGACCCGGATTCAAACCAACAATCGAAAACTTCTTCAATTCTCTTTAAAGTTCCCTTTCCTTGACGAGATGGAATGGTGATTTGATCAATACTTTCACGATGGATATCAGTGATGTCTTGATTTCCGGATAAATCTCTTAATTCTTGAATGGAACCAATACAAACAACTTCTTCATAATCTTCACTTACCCAGATAGGCATTGGGGTCCCCCAATACCTATTTCTACTAATGTTCCAATCACGAGCATTAGCAACCCAGTTACCAAATCTTTTTTCTTTAATGTGACCTGGAACCCAGTTTGTTTTTTCAATGTTGGCAAGCATATCTGGAACCACTTCACCGATACGAACAAACCAAGCTGGGACTGTTCTATAGATCAAAGGAGTATCTGATCTCCAACAGAATGGGTACGAATGCATTGATTGAGTAGCCAATAACATTCTTCCGTTAGCTGTTAATTTCTTAATAATCAACTTATCAGCATCTTTAAAGTAAATACCTTTATATTCACCAATAGTCAATTTTCCAGTATCATCTATAATATCAGGAGGGGATCTATATTCATTGATTAAACCTTGCTTTGTAGCAACATTGAAATCCTCTTCACCATAAGATGGAGCTTGATGAACAACACCTGTACCTGAATCAGCAGTTACGTAGTCAGCCAAAATGACTTTGAAAGCATGGTCCTTGAATTCTTCATAAAAGTAATCATAAAGAGGAACATATTTCAAACCTTCCAATTTGGAACCAAGGAATTTTTCAACCACCTTATAATTTGCAGCCTTTGGCTTTTTATAAAGAGTTCCAATTAATGATTCCAATAAAATGTAATATTTCTTAGCATCTTCATCGTAAATCTTAACATATTCCAAACTTGGATTCACTGCAACTGCAATGTTGGCAGGTAAGGTCCAAGGAGTAGTTGTCCAAGCCACAAGAATGGTATTTTCATCGTCAAGCAATGGGAATGCAATGGTCACAGCAGGATCATTTACATCTTTATAATTTTGTTGAGCTTCGAAATTACTTAAAGGAGTGGTACAACCAGTAGAATATGGCATAACTCTTAAACCACGGTAAATGGACTTTTTCTCAAAAAGTTCCTTGAATGCCCACCATACAGATTCCATATATTCTGGATATAAGGTTTTATAATCATTATCCATATCAATCCAACGACCAATTCTTTTAATAGTTTGACGCCATTCATCTGCATATCTCATTACAATAGCTCTACATTCATCATTATATTTGTCAATACCCATAGCATAAACATCTTCTTTGGAAGTAATTCCCAATTTTTTATCTATTTCATGTTCAACAGGTAAACCATGGGTATCCCATCCAAATCTTCTCTCAACATGATGTCCACTCATGGTAGCATATCTTGGAATAATGTCCTTAATGGTGGATGCTAAAATATGTCCATAATGTGGTGTTCCAGTTGCAAATGGTGGCCCATCAAAAAATGAAAATTCAGGGAGGTCCTTGGTTAATTCAAGGGATCTTTTGAAAGCATCGATCTCATCCCAATGTGCGCTAGTGGCATCTTCTTCAAGGGGGAAGTTAAATGACATAACGTAACTCTGGACTAGATTGTTCAGAAAAAAATTTCAATGAGTCAGTGCGTCCTTTGGCCGCAAAAAAAAATGGCACTGACGAGTTTAAATAAACTTGGGGTGAGGTAGGATGAGTAAGGTCGAGGTTATTTAGTGTGTTTTAGAGTTGATTGAATATGTGAGTCATTTGAGTGGAGGTTGAAATGTAGAGTGAGATATTCGGAATTGATATAATGATATAATGATATTAGTTGAAATTTCAAAGGAATGTTTTCTTTTGCCACCTTCTCCTTGTGTCTTTGTTCAATTTTGAACTTCTGAGTTTCACTTCCTTCATATATTTTATAATCTTATAGTATTGCAAGTCTTATCTTGTAGTATTGCAAGTCTAGATCTCTTGAACCTGCATATAGTTGTGTTTGCAGCTTCCATATTGAAGGAAGATGAAAATAGGCAGCAAGGTGTTTCTTCTATTCTCTTTATGTCAACTTCATTATAGATTGCAAAGTGTTTGATTCTAAATAGCTTTAATAAGAATCAAATATGACAAGATCAACACTTCAAAAATTAGAAAATAAAGTAATTAACTGCCTCTTGTTATACCATTCCTCTTAGGTACCTCTTACCTGTACACTTGCTTAACACCTCCTGCTCATAAACCTCCTTGCATTTCTATACTAAAAAAGGTGCCTCCAGTTGCAAAAAAGTTGCCTCCAGTTGCAAAAAGGTGCCTCAGTTGATGCAAAAAAGATTGCAGCACGAGAGTTTCGCGTATGGTCTCCCACTACACTACTCGGTCTCGCTCTTAGTAGCTTAACTACAGTTGATCGGACGGGAAACGGTGCTTTCTACTAGATATGGCCGCAACCGAAAGCTTTAATTTCGTGTGGTACTAGTTAAGTGGTATAAGCCAGAAATAACTACTCTTTTTTTTTTTTTGTTTGAAGTGAACAAGACGACGTCAAGTCTTATAAAGAAAGAAGACAACGTCAATTTTTATAAAGAAAGAAGACGACGTCAATTCTTATAAAGAATAAGGCGTAGACTTTTGATTCTAAGAAAGTAATAAAACAGTCGATGCAGTGTAACTAGCATCATTGTCGAAGTGTTCTCTAGTGTGTAGTAAGTCCTATGGTTGTTGTTTGTTATAAATTAAGTCATATGATGGATAGTAGAAACAATAAACCTTCTACTCTCTATATTACCACTTCTTTTTTAAGAATTTTCATAAAATTTAAACATTTCTTCAAATTGTTACAAAATTATCAAAAGTTTGGGTGCAAAAACCATATTGAATCTTCCAAAGAATTTTAATAATCCAGCATACAACTCTTCAATTATAAATTAGAGATGGAACAAACAAACTATTTCTCCTACTTAACTTTCCATCTTCACTTTCCATCACCAATAATTCATGAAAGTATTGTAAGATGATACCTGAATAGGAAGTCAACGATTGTCTTTTGTGCAGGTCATATCAGCTCCTAGCAGACAAGTCACTGTAGACCGGCTCACTTGCACAATAGCTACCGTTTTGTTTACGCATGCTTAATAAACTCCTGCAATCACTTCAAAGATGTGCATTTAAAGGAGATATTGCGGTGGTGGCCCTCTCCGGAGGAGTCGATTCCATGTGTTTAACATACTTGTTAACAAGGTATAGGGACACTTACAATCCCAAGCTTCAAATACACGCGGTCACAATCGATCATAAATATAGAAACGATTCTTTTGAGGAAGCAAAAGCAATTGGCAAGGTGGTTTCCAAGTGGGGTGTTAACCACTCGATTGAAGAATTGCAGTATGAGAAGCCGGTCAAGGAAATCTCGAACTTTGAGGAAGTAGCAAGGTTGAAGAGATACAAGAAGTTTCTGGAGGTTTGTTTGAGGCTTAAGACTGGGTATTTATTTGTTGGACATAATTTGGATGATCAATTGGAGACATATTTGTTAAGGTTGAGTCATGAAAGCACATTATTTGGGTTGGTTGGATTGAAAGAAGCAACGAGAATGGGTGTGGGAGCATTACCCGAAGAGTATGATATGACAGGAAATGATACGAGGAGTGTAGCTCAATTTCCCCAGACAGGATCTGAAGTTAATCGTGTAGTAATTCAGGACTCTGAAGATAGCTCTTTCGAAGTCAATGACACCTTAAGAACCCCTCAGAATGTGCAAATACTCCGGCCCCTACTTCAAATCAGTAAATCTGAAATAATCAATTACTCCAATTCTCAAAACATCCAATGGTATGAAGATCAAACAAACAAAGACATTCACCTTACTGAAAGAAATACCATACGACATATCCTAAACAATGTTGTACCCTTTGAAGACGAATATTCGATTCTATCAAAGGATTCTCTTACAGAGACATGTAATGAAGTAAAACGTTTAGTTGAAATTATAGAAGTCAAAGCAGACCTACTATGTAAATCCACAAACAGGATAGATGAACGAAATGCAAGCGTTTCTATCGAATTCTCCCAAGAGTATCTAATTGGAGATAATCAATTAATTCTAAGTAGATTTTTATATTGGTTATTACTGCCGTTGTCTTCCATAAAGCATTATCACTGGGCATATGCAAAAATTGAAAGAGGATTGGTGAAGAAATTGGCGAACCATAAGGAGGAACCTTTCAAGGTGACTTATTTGAACTTGGTATTTGTTGGAAAGTTTATTGGTGATAAGATTAAATTAGACATCTCAAGACAACCAATGATGAAGGAAGATCTTCTTGAGAATACAACTAAAGTTAGAAATAATAAGTGGGTGTTATTTGATCGAAGGTTTTATATCAAGGTGGAAATGAAACAGGAAGGTGATTGGGTATTAGTGCCGTATCAACATGGCAAATATGAGGTGGAGGAAGGTTTGAAGGTTGATAGGTCTATGAATGGGGTTCCCGCAGTGATGTTAAATGGGATGGTGGTGGGAGTGCCGACCTATGGTATTGGTCACCTGGCGGAGGTGAGATTAGCTAGGAAAGTTTATAACTCTTGAGTGGGGGTTGTCAGGGAGTAGAGGGTTTGCCAGGGATTACCAGGGAGTAGAACTGGTTTTCCAGGGAGTAGAACTGGCTTTCCAGGGAGTAGAACTGGGTTGCCTACAGGAATGAGTTAGTTTACAGCAAGTACTTCCTTTATGATCAGCATTCACAGGAAACAGAATTGTCGTGTATATAGTGTCCAATGCAATTTGTATCCAGGTGAGATTGTATTGTTGTATTGTAGTGTCAAAATCATGTATTTATATTCCGGTGCCTCACCTTTGACTTTGGACCTATTTGTACTCTTATCATTCCGGAACCTGTATCCATTGTAACTTTAAATACCCTGCTTTAGTAAACTACCATACCTTTGAACTTCGCTCGTTTTAATGGTCGGAGGATTTTTCTATTCAAATATACTACTCATCCCGATTTCTCTTCCCCCAGATACTTCCAAAGGAAAAGCTTTCTCTTAGACTAATCACCTACAATTCTTTTATCATCTTCAATCAAAAATTTATTATACCCTTATTAAACTTCTTCCTCTTAAAACGGCGTCCTACAAACGGATCAATTTTTACGCGACTTATAACAACACTGTTTACAATGGAGGAGGATACAACCATTGGATCAATAGAAGAATCACTACATGCTGATGTTCTTTATCATTACATTCACAATTTACTTCTGGTACTGAACCAGGATTTTACAATCAATCCCAACAATGAACTCCTTCACAGATTTATCAATAACCATTCTCCAGATACTTTGTTTGTAGTTAGACAAGGAAGAGAATATACTATAACCAATGATGTAACTGGAGGTATTGGTGGCAAGAATGGTGAGATCTCAAAGAGTGGAGATATGAATACAGAGCCATCGAATATCAATGACAATACAATTGACAACACTACCAATGGCACTTCAATTGAAGAGGATAACCTTAATGACACATTCATTACACATGTTACAATTATTATCAAACAAAAAGGAAGGATTCCAAGCTCAATTTCCCTTCAAGATCACCTTAATGTATTAAACATCCCTATAGAAAGCAACAAAAACTCCAATGAATTGTTTGAAAAGCTTCGTCATTTGATCAATCTTGGTCTTGCTCCATATTTTGATATTATTTCTGCTAATGCTGACGAATCTGCTTCCATTAATATGACCAAGAAGAAGTTCAATGAGTTATCTTTGTCCTTACAGCACTTACAACAAAGGATCCAGATTCCAGATTTACTTATACTGTGTCATCCTCGAATTCTTAACATGATGCGGGGGAGTTCTGCCGAACCTTCTTCCGAAGATGGTTCATTGGGAGGTTATGACGAAGATGATCCAAGATTATACGACGATACCATCTTCCTTAATGAATTAACCCTGTCAGTGAATAACTGGATTGTCCAAATCCAGTCCATTACCAAATTGAACCATTCTCCATTAGACGGAGAGTCAATTGTTGAGGAAATTCAGTTCTGGAAGTCAATGGAAGTGGCATTACTTTCATTGGCTCAACAAATATCAAGTAATGAAGTTCAACTAGCAATCAGGATATTGAACAAAGCAAAGAGATTCCATATAACTTTGAGTTTTCAAAAAGATATTGGATTGAATGATAAATTGACTATGACAAGGTTATACAATTCCTTATTGAAGGAGTTACCGATCGACGAGTTGGTATCCATTTCCACAGCAGCTGGATTTAATGAAGAGGACCTTCACAAAGTGGAACTCGCCATCATCAATATCTTCAACCACCTTAAACTTAAGTTGAAACATCTCAACAACTACCCCATCACACGTTCTATAGAATTGATAGAAGTGCTTCTTGATGATATTGTTACAAAACTAAAGAATGTATTAACATCCGCTTCAATAATGTCTCAACCAATCTCAACATTCTTGGAAACCCTTGATTCGTCCTCGAAGATCTTTACTTTGATCGATCAAAATATCAAATTCATGGTCAATCTACTTAGAGAATTACTTCGAAAGAGGCAAGATAAGTTCATTATAATAAAAATTAACCAAGTTGGGTATTCGAACATGCAAGAGAGACTCGCCCATTTAAGAAAATTTAGACTTGGGCATGCAAATCTTTTCACCATTCTTGAAAATTTCTTGGGTGGCTCAACTTCGGAGGCAAGTAGTATTACTGATGCTTATAATAAGTTTATCCTCCCTTTAAATGTTTTAGACTTCTCGAAGCAAGGCACGTTAATCTTTGATGCAAACGAAAAATCATACTCAAAAGTGCATAAACAAGTTAATTTGGTTGTCATTTCCAAATTAAATGATCTCTTTGAAAAGTGTGCTACATTTAACGATTACTTGGCAATATTTAGTCAGTCTTCAGATGAAGTTTCTTTGATTTCTTTGATCAGTGACGAGTATAAGTTGAAAATATTGGGAGTAGTCAATGGAGAGATTGAAGTGCTTTCTGTTGATGCTCTCTCTAATGATGGTGGAAACGCTATCCTTTCCAACAGTATGGTGAACGTTGGAATATTTGGAAACAATGCTTCCAGCGGGCACCCCCAGTATATTCTCCCGAGCTTACTTTACCGTTTAAGCACTTCCCAGAGATTGCACTTCTACTTGCAAAATTTGGAAAAGTTGCTTGGTACCAATTGGAATAAATATTCACTTGGGAGTAAAATCGAGACTGAATTGAAAGGACTCATAGCAACCTTGAACCCCGAAGAGTTGTTTGAATCCTGGTTAAAGTTGATTAATCTGAAGATCCCGTTCGAACTCGGTAGAGTTATCAAAGTTGTTGCGGAAGATATTCTTGTCAATTTTGACTCGTCATTGATCGGCATTTTTCTTCAATTGAATCAAATTGTGAGCCTTGGATTCAAAGTTCCTATTAATGTTCTTATTCATTTTAAAAAAGTTGAGAAATTGTATCCCTTTGTGGTTGAGCTCACTCAGTGCATATCTCATCTCAAAGGCTTATTTAGGGCAGGAGATGACGTACTTGGGATAAAGTACGGGTTTTTGGTACAACATCAACTAAAGACAATATCCAAAGATATTCAAGGTATCAGCACTGTAGACTGGATCTACCTTTCCCAAGCTTTGGAATTACAATCTTTAGAAGACACGATCAAGAATGAAAACTTGATTGAGATCCAATCTTTGAACCTTGTAAACACGTTCCAGCGAAATGTTTATAAGTTGTACGATCATGAAAGTAAATTGAACGTGTTTGAAGAGTTCTTGGAAGGTGCTTATCATAAGCTTTTCTCTTGCTTCTATGAGGAAAGTGAAAAGGTGATCCAATCTATACAAGCAGAATTCAACAAGTTGATTTTTGATGATTTTATCAATTTGGAAAGATTTGCGACAATAATTAACGGAGAGATTCGTAAGATTTTACTTAGGAAATGCGAATTGCAATTGATGGATTTGAGTGGGGAGATACTTGGTAGCTCTCGTAGTACGTCTGTTGGCATTTCACATCAAATTCTTTTCCAAGATCAAACATTTACGATTTCACCAAGCTTAGCACTTACGAAGCAGGAAGCATTCGATAAGGTTAGCCATGTGGTCCAAACTGTAGAATCGCAGGGTTTGATAAAGTATAAGCCAGAGGTCCAGACACACAAATCTGACTCTAAAAAGATTTCCGACAGGAAAGTCAACACCGATTGCTTATCTGAGTTGATCAGTGATTGCTTTAGAAATGTCGACCAGATTATTACTGACTCCAATGAATTCTTCAACAAGTTCAAGACCTTGCAAGCATTATGGGAAATGGATCTTGATACTGAATTATCAAAGTTGTTACCTTTGAATTCTACTCTCAATCAATGGTTGGCAGTTATCAACAATGTTATATCTTTACGAAGTATTTTTGATACTGATACGAGAAAAGTATTTGGGATGATCTCCATCGACTTTGCCAAAGTCCAATCCAGAGTTAATTTGAAATTTGACCTGTTCCAATCCGAATTTCTCAAAAAATTCAGTCAAGTTTTAGAGTCCGAAATAGGCAAATTCAACTCTACTTTACTCACAGCCAAAGACTCAATGGAGAAGAGGTTTGATTTTGAAGATGTCAGTAAGCTTATCGTAAATATTGAAACTTACTTGAAGTATAAGAACCTCATGAAAGCTTGGCTGAAAGAGATTGTGATCCTAAGGCAAGGTCAGACATTACTTACCAAACAAAGATTTAGGCTTGACCACAATTGGGTGTATACTGAACAATTGGAGAATCTTCTATCTGTTGTGAGCACGCTTTTCAGTAGGAAAGAAAGGCTCATAGAAGAGGACTTTGAGATTTTGTCGTCGAAGATCAAAGCCGAATCCTTGAGGCTTAATGATTCCATTTTGGCGTTATCCCGTGAGTGGCCCAATAAAAAGCCAGTTTCTGGGATGAATCCATCTAAGGCCATTGGTCATTTAGATATCTTCCAAGGCAAATGCGCGGTCTTGAATTGTAGTCGTTCCTCAATTATGAATGTTTCGAAATGGCTCAATATTCCAATTTCTATCCCAGAAGACTTGAACGGTGTGCTTGATGAAATCCATGATTTCAAGTCCGTTTGGTCGTCTATTAATACACTTTGGGAAGAATTGGAGCGTATCAAAAGTTTCAGTTGGGTGGAGGTCCAACCTAGAGTGCTCCGCAAACAACTTGATGACTTGCTCACCTTGTCGAGGTCTTTACCTTCGAAAGTAAGACAATATTCTGCCTTTGAGGAGATTCAAAATGTTATCAAGTCTCATTTGAAGACGTTCTCGTATGTTAACGACTTAAAGAATGATGCAATGAAACTACGTCATTGGAAAGGTTTATTTGGGCAATTGGGTATCCCATTTCCAGCTGAGATGACGGTGGGTGATGTGTGGTTGTTGAACTTTACTCTTAATGAGCTTTCAATTAAAGCTGTGCTTGACCAGGCCAACAATGAGAAAACTATCGAAGACAATTTGTCCACCATCAAGAACGAATGGGCTATCATTACCCTTGAGATGTTCAATTACGATAATAAATGTAGATTGGTCAAGAACTGGGACCGTATGTTTGATCAGTGTAATAATGATATCAACACGTTATCCAGCATGAAAAACTCGCCTTACTTTTCCAGCTTTGAACAGGAAGTGAATACCTTGGAAGACAAGTTGAACAGACTATTTGTAGTCTTGGACACTTGGATTGACGTCCAGCGCCAATGGGTTTATCTCGACGGTGTTTTTGGCAACAAAAATAACGACATCAAGAATTTATTACCTATTGAATCCAGCCGGTTTAGTAACATCAGTTATGAATTCTTTAATTTGGTCAAGAAAATCTACAAGTACAATCTTGCAATTGAGGTTCTCCTAGTTCATGATGTACAGCTGACTTTAGAGAAATTTTTGGATCTGTTGGTCAAGGTGAGGAAATCGTTAACTGACTATCTTGAAAAACAGAGAGAATTGTTCCCCAGATTCTACTTTGTCGGTAATGAGGATTTGCTTGAAATAATCGGCAGTTCTGTTGATATTGAACGGATCAACAGACATTTCAAAAAAATGTTCAGCGGTATATCAAGTGTGGACTTTAAAAAGGAGAGTTCGAGCATCGTGGGTGTAAACAGTGAGCAGGGGGAGAAGGTTAAATTGAGCAGTCCCGTTTCTTTAATTAAGTTCCCAAGGCTAAACGAATGGTTAAGGGAACTTGAGTTGGAAGTTAAATTGACTTTAGCCAGGATGATAGAAGAGACCATTCCGGTGGTGGAGGAAGTATTGCAGAAGAACGAAGATATGGGATGGAGGGAAATCCTTGACTTGCCAGCTCAAGTTAGTACTGTTGCCCTTCAAGTGGTTTTCACCAAGAAGGTTAATGAATCGCGAAAAGATAAATCACTTTCCGAGTCACACGGCAGTGATTTGTATGTTGCTATCAAATCATTATCATCCTTAATTTCGTCCGAAATCACTCCCGTTCTTCGCAAGAAAGCAGAGTACCTTCTTATTGAACTTCTTCACCAACGTGATCTAATTATTTCTCCTGAAACCTCGTGGAGCCTCCAGCAGCTCTTTTATTTTGATTCGCTGAAGGATATCCTCTCAAGTGTAACCATCGAACAAGCCAACGCGGTATTCACTTATGGATACGAATATATCGGCATACCTGAGAAGCTTGCCTATACCCCATTAATTGATAGATGTTTCCTTACAATGACTCAAGCGTTGGACCAGAAGTTGGGAGGATCACCGTTTGGTCCCGCTGGAACTGGGAAAACGGAATCAATAAAAGCTCTTGGTAACAATCTTGGTAAAATGGTATTGGTTTTCAATTGTGACGATTCGTTTGATTTCCAATCGATGGGTAGAATTTTCTTGGGACTTTGTAAAGTTGGTAGCTGGGGATGTTTTGATGAGTTCAACAGATTGGATGAAAAGATCTTATCTGCGGTACTGTCCCAGATTGAGAGCATTGAATCGCACAATAATGAACTCATAGAAATCTCTGGTAAGTCCTTCCTAGTTCACCCTGAAACCGGAATATTTGTTACCATGAACCCAGGTTATGCTGGTAGATTTGAACTTCCAGAGAACTTGAAGAAGTTATTCCGAGGTTTTTCCATGGAAAAGCCGGACCGGGAGATAATTGTTGAAGTATTATTGACATCACATACATTTGAGCATTCGAAAGAAATTGCAAGTATTGTTGTTCCTTTCTTCCTTGAAGTGGAGGATTTGTGTAGCAAACAGACGCACTATGATTTTGGATTACGAGCTTTGAAGAATACATTGATCAGATGTGGGTTGATCAAGCGTGCGATGCCTAAAAGTGAAGTGGATGGTAAAGTTCAAGAGTTAACGTTCGTTTTGCAGAGTATTCGGGAAACAATTGCGCCCAAATTGATCCATCAAGATGAACTTATTTTGGACACTCTACAAGAAAAATATTTCCCAGGGATTGTTTATGATAGTAATAATTATGGGGAGTTTATAGTGGGGTTGGAGCAGCATGCTGAGGAGAATGGGTTGCATGCATCTGAGAAGTGGCTAACCAAAGCCTTACAATTGTACCAAATCCAAAGCACTCATCATGGGTTGATGCTAGTTGGAGATTCGGGAAGTGGTAAATCCACAACCTGGAAGCTGGTATTGAATGTGGCGTCTTCAATTGCCAAGATGGATCATATTTCATATGTTCTTGATTGTAAAGTTCTCAGTAAAGAAGATATATATGGTTCATTGGATACTGTCACCAGAGATTGGACAGATGGGCTCTTTACTCTGATTCTTAGAAAAATCCGTGCCAACCTTAGAGGAGAACTTTCGAAAATGATTTGGATAGTTTTTGATGGTGATATTGATCCTGAATGGGCCGAAAATTTGAACAGTGTGTTGGATGATAATAAGATCTTAACATTACCTAATGGAGAAAGACTTGCGTTGCCAGAGAACATTCGATTGATATTTGAAGTGGATACTTTGAAGTTTACTACCTTGGCTACAGTTAGTAGATGTGGTATGATCTGGTTTGATGATACCTTGGTTCCATTGGAGGGCCTAATCCATGATTTCATGAACATCGAGGTTGATTTTGGTGATGATTTTTCGAGCGAAAATGTTCAGGATGGCCGTCAACTATCTCAAGATGGCCGTCAACGCATACAAGATGGGCTACTCAACAGTGCTAAGGAGTTCACCACTCTTGAAGTGTTTGAGTACGCAATTCAGAAATCCAAGCTGATTGAACACATCATGGATTTTACTATCCAGAGGATCTTATCAACCTTTGCGACATTATTCAGATCTTATTGCCGGCGGTTCATTCTCTACAAAATAGAGAACCCTGGGGTTCCTGTAGATGATTATTCAAAGTACACCGGTAAAGCAGTTTTGCTTTCGCTTATATGGGCATTTGCAGGAGACTGTACTTTGAGCGAGAGGATAACGTTTGGACAAGAAATCGCCCAGTTAGAAGTGTTTTCGAGGTTTCCAACGGACCAAGATCATCTTTCGTACGACATTTCCTTACCAGAATGTGATTTTGAACCGTGGACGGTTGAGGAGGTCCAACTTGAACCAAAGGACGTTAAAAGTCCAAATACAGTAGTGCCAACATTGGATACCACCAGGCATGAATCATTAATTTATTCCATACTCAATGAGCACAAATCATTATTGCTCTGTGGTCCACCCGGATCAGGGAAAACAATGACTCTACTCGAAGCTTTACGGAAGTCACCACTGTTGGATGTACTTCCATTGAATTTCTCCAAGGAAACAAGTCCATCTTCATTAATGAGATCGCTTGAACAACACTGTGAGTATAAAAAGACGAACAATGGGGTTACCTTGACACCCAAGGTTTCCGGAAAATGGGTTGTTGTCTTTTGTGATGAGATCAATTTACCTGGTGTTGATAAATATGGAACCCAAAGGGTAATATCTTTAATAAGGCAAATGATCGAACACAATGGGTTCTGGAGAGTTAAGGATAAACAATGGGTGAGTTTATCGAATATCCAATTTGTAGGTGCATGTAATTCACCAAATGATCCAGGCCGTAATAAATTAAGCGATCGTTTCTTGAGACATGTCCTGTTGATTATGGTTGATTATCCTGGAAAGCCTTCTTTGAGTCAGATTTACCAAACTTTTAACGTAGCCGTCATGAAATGTGCACCTGACTTGAGAGGATACACCACTGCGATTACAGAGAGTATGTTGGATGTATACCTTCAGACTAGTGAGCATTTGGCAGGGCTCCAGGACCATTACATTTATTCACCACGGGAGTTGACTAGGTGGACAAGAGGTATTTTGGAGGGTTTGCAGGCGTTCGAGTATTTGGACTTACTGAGCTTTGTAAGACTTTGGTATCATGAAGGATTGAGATTGTTTTATGATAGGTTAGTTGGGGACGATGAGAAGTTCTGGACAAAGGATCTATTCAAGAAAGTTGCAGAAAAGTTTTTCCCGAATACTGACCTCACATTTTCGTTAAAAGAGCCCGTGCTATACTCCAACTGGCTATCGTTGAATTACGAATCCGTAGAAGAAGCGCCATTGAATCTGTTTGTATCTGAAAGGCTTCGTGTTTTCTCAGAGGAAGAGATTGAAGTTGATCTTGTGTTGCATTCTGATTTACTCGACCATGCTCTTAGAATCGATAGAGTACTTAGACAAAAGCAAGGTCATATGATTTTGGCTGGGATAAGCACCAGTGGTAAAACTACATTGAGTAAGTTTGTTGCATGGGTCAATGGATTGAAGGTGGTCCAATTGAATGTGACGAGGAATTACGGCATAGAAAACTTTGATGCTACTTTGAGGGAGATATTGATTTTATGTGCCAAAGGTGAGAGGATTTGTTTCATCATAGACGAATCCAGTATCTTGGAAACATCGTTTGTCGAACGAATGAACACTCTTCTTGCCAATGCCGAAATTCCAGGATTATTCGAAGGTGATGATTATAATTCATTGATGACTTTATGCCTGGAACAGTCTAATGGACAGGGACTCCTTCTTGATACGGAGGATGAACTTTACTCTTGGTTCACCAGGCAGATATCAGACAATCTACACGTCATATTTAACATTAGTGGCAAGGATACGGTGATAAGTTCACCAGCATTATTTAATAGGTGCGTTTTGAGCTGGATGGGTGATTGGCTGGACGAGTCATTATTTGATATTGGTGGTGTTTTGGTCGGGGACATGCCACTTGATATGTCGGGATATCTGTTACCGGAAGTTGACAGCGGGAGAACTAATTTCAGGGATGTTATAGTTGATGCGATGATTTTCTTCCATAGGGCGGTCACAGCTGCCGCAAGAGATCTCACATTAAACGCCATTACAAGTGGTGCCATAGCTGAAACATCAAATGGTATTACAAATGGCGTTGTAAAATCTGGCACGGCTACTCCATCAAATTATATTTCCCTTATCAAAACCTTCACATCAATCTTCAATACAAAACTGGAGCTCCTTGAAGACAACCAGCGCCACATTTCCACAGGTCTAGACAAGCTTCGAGAAACAGTTATTCAAGTCAATGAGCTTAAACTTGAGCTCTCCACGAAACAGAAATACCTTGCGGCAAAAGACAAGGAGGCTAAAGTCATGTTGAGCAAAATGTTGACTGAACAAAATGAAGCTGAACGAAAGCAGGAGTTTTCCGTGGAAACCCAACTTGAACTTGAAAAGCAAGAAACTGAGGTAAACAGTAGGCGGGAGAAGGTTTTGCGAGACCTTGCCTTGGCGGAACCAGCTGTTCTTGAGGCCCAACGTGGAGTGCAGAATATTAAAAAACAACATCTCACTGAAATAAGAAGTATGACGAACCCACCAGCGCCGGTTAAAATGACTATGGAATCGGTTTGCATTATGCTTGGGTACGAAGTGACCAGTTGGAGAGATGTGCAGAGCATTGTTAGAAGAGATGATTTTATAAGCAACATTGTTTCATTCAATAATGAAGAACAGTTGACCGTGGAACTTAGGGAATATATGGAAAGAGTGTATTTATCCAGAGAAGAATTTAACTATGAAGCTGTTTACCGTGCAAGTAAAGCATGTGGGCCACTTTTGCAGTGGGTTCTTGCCCACTTGACGTACTCCAGAATTCTTCGGAACATTGGACCATTACGTGACGAAGTACACATGTTAGAAGGCCAAACCAAGAAGACAAAATCCCAGTTGATTGCAATCCAGCAGATGATATCTGAATTGGAAGAGAGCATAGACAAGTACAAGGACGATTACTCGGCACTTATTAGAGATGCTGAAAACATCAAACTGGAAATGAAAACTGTCGAGAAGAAGGTTGGCCGATCATTGAAGTTGATTGATAATTTAACCAGCGAGAGAGAAAGATGGAAGGTCAGTATCAGGAAGTTTGGAGAGGAGAGATCGAAGCTCGTTGGGAATGCATTGCTATCCGCAGCCTTTTTAGTTTACTCGGGCGGGTTAGATCAATATGGTAGGGAAGGATTGATGCTGAAATGGAGGCATAGGCTTTCATCTTTGAATATATCATTCAATGAGAAGCTTCAAGTAAGTAGCTACTTGACCAGCTCGGAAGAATTACTTTCGTGGGAACATTCTGGGTTAAGTCATGACGAAGTTAACGTAGAGAATTTCATCATTATGAAATTTTCATCGTTGCCTGTGATTGTTGATCCCTCTGCTGCCGTGTTGGGGGTACTTGAGTCTTTCCATAAGAAGATCACAGTCACTAGTTTTCTTAATGAAGGGTTTGTAAAACAATTGGAGAACTCTCTTAGATTCGGAGGGATTTTGGTCATTCAAGATGCAGAATACTACGACCCTATTATGGACTCTATTCTTCGACATGAAATTCGTCGAAATGGTGGTAGAATGATGATTAAGGTGGGGGATCTGGAAGTAGACTATTCTCCTGATTTCAAGCTCTTTTTCAGCACCCGAGACCCTTCCATTGTATTATCCCCATTTGTAGCTGCTAGGTCCACGTTAGTGAATTTCACCGTTACAGCTTCTTCATTGGAGAACAAAATCCTTAACCTAACTTTGAATGACATCAAACCAGAAGTTGAGAAGAAACGAATAGAATTGGTCGCATTACAAGGAGAATACCAAGTGCGCCTTCATTCATTAGAAGAAGAATTACTATCACTGTTGAGTGTGGGTAATATCTTGGATAATGATATCATAATTAATACCCTTGAAAGGTTGAAGGCGGAAGCCAATGAAATTGACCAGAAGATGTACGAATCTGCAGAAGTGATGGAGTCTGTGGAAGAAGTTAGGAATACGTATTCGGAAGTTGCAAAGCATTCGTCATCAATTTACCAACTTTTTAAGAGCTTAAATTCATTGAATAGGTTTTATAACTTTTCATTGGAGATCTTTGTTAATATTTTCATCAAGACTTTAAGAGGGAAAATATTGGAAATTGATAAGTTCGTAAAAGAGTTGTATGTGGAATCGTTTGCAACAATCGCTCCAAGTTTGAAATATCATGATAGGATAATTTTTGGGGTTGGGTTGATTGTTAGTTATTATGCCCTAGAGATTGGTGGACAGTTTAAGGAAGCTTTGATACATTTTATGAAGGATTCCACTAATTTGACTGCTGTGTATGATGCCTGTTTTTTGAGGTATAAAGCTGAAGATTCATTCGATGAGCTTTTAACGAAGAATAACGACAATGAGACTTTCAAGGTTCTCCTTCCATTATTGAGCAACAAAGAGATTGGTGGCATTGATGGTTTTACACAAATAAGTTCATTCCTTTTCTCTGGTATTGGTGCTTTCAGTTCCAAATATGAACTTCACGACTGGACCAAGAATAACACCACAATACTTTTAGCATCTGTTGATGGATTTGATGCCACTTTCAAAGTGGAGCGTTTGGCATCCGACTGTAATGAAAAATTGACAATTGTTTCGATGGGTTCCAAAGAAGGTGTTGAAATTGCTAATAAAGAGTTGAGTATTGCAGCGACAAATGGAACTTGGATCTTGATACAAAACATTCAAATGTCTCCAAATTGGCTCAGTTACCTTGAACGCAAACTTGAGACTATTCCGACATCTTCTAATATCAAAATCTTCTTGACATGTAGCGATACATCGAATATTCCTGCTGCGTTAATCAACAAATCAAAGGTGTTAATGTTTGAAAACCAGCCCGGATTGAAGAGTTTGGTATATGAGCTGTGGGGATCAATTTCGCAAGACCAATTTGTTAATGTTCCTGGCGAGTTCAATCATGTTGCATTCCTTCTTGTATGGTACCATTCTATCATTCAAGAGAGACTTCGGTATGCCCCAATATCTTTCAAAAAGAACTACGATCTTAATGATTCCGACTTTGCTGCTGGTTTGCAGGTGATAAATAAGATCCTTAAACCGTTTAACGGTAAGACTAATATCTCACCGGAACTGATTCCTTGGAAGGAGTTGAAGTATCTTATTGGTACAATCACTTATGGAGGTAAAATTGATGATAAAGACGATTTGGATTATATTGTGACTTTAGCGGAAAGCTTATTTACGGTGGAATCTTTCGATCGGGGATTCAATTTGATTGATAATGAATTAACAAGAAGAGATGGCCAATTTTTGGAATTCCCAGAAGCCGTTTCTTTGGAGTCTTATAACCATTGGATAGCTGAATTGCCAGAGAAAATTTTATTGAGTTGGATTGGGTTGGAGGAAGTTGTTGATGAGAAGCTTAGGAAAGTTCAAGGAGGAGTTATTTCCAGAGAAATACTTTCCCTCAATGGAGCCAATTAGACTACCTAATAGAACTTTGTATGTAATTTTTGTATTTGATATTTCAGAGTTATGTTGAAGTAATAGACGCTTTACTTGGATGAAGAATGTAGTGCTGAAATGAAGGTAGGGTGAGTAGGTATGCAAGTAGTTGTATACATTTGATACATAGTCAATTGCATGCTGTTAGCTCGCTATGAAGACTAAATACCAGTATTTAATGTAGTAGCATTTGAATGCTAATTGTTAGAGTAGGTAACGACATTTGTCTGTCTGGAAATTTAAGACACATAATCAATGGTGATGATTTGACTCAAAACTTACTCCCATATATACGCTACAGTATTAAATTCAACGACCCTCGTTGTCTAATATACATTCCAAATAAAAATAAATTAACTATAAGCCTAAGTAATGCGCAAAAACACTTTCATACATTCACCCATACCTCAACTCGTGTGCATTTATTCGTCATCTTCCAAGGTTTGGGCAGCAATTCTATCCAAATCTCTTTGACCGTTTTCGGAGATCTTTCTACCACCCTTGGCAGAGATTTCCAAAACACCGATCTTTTGTAAAGATTGTAAAACCTTTCTGTTGATAGATCCGGAAGCATCGGCGTGTCTGTGAGGTCTGAAACCTCTGTTGATGGCACCACCGTACAACTTGTTCAACTTACCGACACCGACTTGCTTTCTCAAGTAAATGTGTCTGGCAACAGAAGCAGCTCTCTTGTAGAACCAAGTTTCAGATTCTTGAGGTGGGAGTTCATTACCGGCAGAGGTCTTGACAAGATCAACGTATCCTGGAACTTCCAATTTACCTTGTCTTTGCAAGAATTGGGCATAAGCATCAATGAAATCTTGAGCTGGAACGTCTCTGGATTGTTAGTATGAGAGGATATAAACCAGGCATTTTAAAAGCCCATTACTTCAATTGAAAGTCTGCTATGGAGAATTGAAATTATAGTTAGAACAGCTACGGTGGATAGAGTGCAACGCCAAAATGAATCATAATAACACATTAAGCAAACCCAGTGCAGGGAAATATAGACGGTTGCGGGAGCTTCCCAAAGGAATCTCTCTCTATCCACCACGACAGTTCAAACTTTTCATATGAAGACATACCTAACTGATACACCGGCCATTATGAAGGTTGTTTGATTAGATTTAAGGTAATGAAAAATTAATGCGAATTGCCTGCCTTTATACTTTTCTCATTGAGCATGAAAAAAAAACCGAAACATTTTTTTCAGAAAAGCAGTCTCGGTCACGTGAATAATAGGGCTGGAGATTTGGCTGCGAAAGTGTGACTAGCCCACCAGGTAGTATGGTATTGAGATTTCGAAGGTATCAGCCCTTGGTAGAAGTTGAATAGAGTCATTAATAGATTCATCAATAGAGTCAAAATTATAAATTCTAGTAATATTAAAAACTTAACAAGACTGGGAAGGTCTTCACCAGTGAGCTTCTCTAGCGTACCTTTCTATTTGGAGACGTTTATCTACTTTAAAGTGAGGCGTTCCTATGCGAAAGTGTAAAGTATGCACATTGGTCTTGTCAAGTGTACAGCTAATACCTTCTATCTCTTTTGATCTAATTCTACTTGCCTCCATTCACTGCCAGGATGAAGCTTCGATGAATCTACTATTCTTCATTAACTGAAACTTCGATGAAATTAATATCCTGCGTTAACACGCCAAATATTCTGATTTCACCCTCTCAGTACTTTAAATGGTTTTGTGCTACTCAAATTTGCACCCAACAAAAACGCCCCTTAAGAATTTCTATAATTTATTAAGCTGTAAGTAAATATCTAATCTATTCCAAAGTAACAAGTACACAATGGCTCAAGTGAATGTTAAAGTAGTTAAAACTTAATGTGGTGGGGTAGAACGGTGTCATTGAATTATTCTACACCATTCTTACTTTGAGGACCATCAATCAACACATTAGGATGTGTATTAGAATGAGTCTGAACATTGTGTTGGTGTCTCACATTTCTCAGTAATGCTGGTAAATTAATATTTGCAACTCACCAATGCTCATACGGAAAGAATCCTCCTCTCAAAAACTTCCATGAACTTTTCCATAGAAGTGCCTCCTTCAATTTCAACGTCAAGATAATCATGATAACTCACAACAACGTTTAACCCCCCGATTGGGGAAGAAACTACCGAAACAATCACATTTGAAAAAGCATTACAATCTTGACTAAACCACAGATTAACAACATCAACATCTGGTAAAACACCAACATTACTAACGCAAAAATTCTCCAAATGACCAATGGTTCCTTCAACACCAGTGAAGTAACTCCAAATGTTAACCAATTTCAAGAGAGATCTCTCGGCAAAGAAAAGGGGGTTTTGAAGAGTCTTTTGCAATTGCAGTTGAACCTCTTTAACCTTGGTTAATATGTCAGTTGTAGTATTCTTTTGTAAAGGACCAAACGATTCCCCATGACTTCCAACACAAACAGAGTATCTTAAATCTTGAGCTTCTTCAGGAAAGTACCTTCGAGCATCAACTGATATTCTAAGATTGCTTGTAAATTCACCATCAAACTGTGAAATGACCGTTTCTTGAAATGTTTGGTGACCCAATACAGAGATGTATGGTGTTAAAGTTAAGTCATTTTGACGAATATACAGAAGAATCTTGGTGAGTTTGGTGGATGGGATGTTAAAATGTTTAAACTTGCATTTGTATGATGAAGTGATTGGGGTGACATGAAACTTGGGATAAGGGTTTCTCCAATCATTAGCAAAAGCTAATAAATACTTCAAGAAAACCATAGATAAATGATATGGTTTAAGTAAAACCAGACTGATTTTATCAAATGGAGGTTGTGGCAGACCTAATACAAACTTATCTTGTTCGTAGGTGAAAATATTATGAAGAAATGGTGGTGAGGTTTTAATTACTTCACGTAATTCATTCAAAAAGTCTTTATGGAAGAATCTTGAAGAGTTACCATCTCTTAAAGCATGTTCTGAAACAAAGGAAAGGTATTGAATATTCCCAAATTCATGAACAACACATCTATAACTTGGTTTCCCATTGATAGGGAATGTAATATCATTCAACAGATAAAGATCATCTATATCTAATTCTTTTGTAAGGGCTCTATATTCGAAAACATCATCAAAAGTGATTTTATTGAAAGGTCTCTTTAAGATATTCTCACCATTGTATTTCTCATCATGACTATTATAACCAGAATGGGACTCACCGAAAGTATCTTCTCTAAAGAATCCATATGCAAATACAGGATTTTTAAGAATGAACCTTCTCATAGCTTGGGAAAACATGGCGCGGGTATACTGATGCTTATATTGGACCGTCATAGTGAAGTTGGTCATATAACCCAACTCCATCGCACATAAGAATGCCTTCTCTCCAAACCATAACTTATGTTTATGATGTGGGAGAATATGACTAGATGAAAGTTCGTTAGAACGATCACGTTCTAATAACAAAGACCTCTCATTAACTGTAGATCTCTCAGACCCATTAACTCTCTCAGACCCATTAACTGTAGATCTCTCAGACCCATTAACTGTAGATCTCTCAGACCCATTAACTGTAGATCTCTCATTATTTATGGTCCGATCACACCGATCACACTCAGAACCTATATCAACATCCCCTAATACTGCCTCCAATATAGGTCTGGGTATTACAACACTTGAAATCGTCTCCACTAGTGACATTCTTATCGTTTACAATTGACAGATGTTTATTTTATATAACGAAAACGTGTGCGAGAAACGTGGATTTGCACCCAAAAGAAAATCAACAGCAATGACGCGGATTAGATGCCGCGGAAACTATGTAAAGCGGGAATAGCGGTGTACGCGTAGGTTGATAACAATATAGAATGACTACGAACGTGGTTGATTATGGGGTTATATGTAGGAGAACCTCAAAATTTGGGATGCGAGTACTTAATAAGCCTGTAAAGGATGCGAGTACTTAATAAGCCTGTTTTCTTAAAGATTGATTAGAGATGGATATAGATGAATGAGACAGTCATACATACCCTTTAAGTGTATTTATGACAATATCTATATAATTAATTTAATATAGGTGCGAAATGCGAACATAGTAAAAGAAAGTTTTAAGGTTCTTAGGAAGAATGACAAAGGATGGTTAATATACTTCTATCACAATGATACTTATGTTTTTAGCCCTTTTCTTGAATCACTTCTAATAGTTTTTAGCACTTTACTAAGAATCACTTATAATACTTTTTAGCACTTTTCCTACAATCTTTTAAAAGTGGCTGCAAATATGCACCTTGGAACTCTCGGAAGATATGTCAAATTGAGAATTCTTGGAAGTTCGAAAATCAAATTTAGCCGATAGAGTGGCAAACGGTAGCAAGGTACGTTCAGGAGAAAATATTTTAAATTGAATCTTGATTTGATGTCATCAAAAGATAATTTGGGAAATAAGATGGATATTTATATCTTTTTATAAGATTTTGTAAGGAATATGATCAGAAGGAACAAAATTTGAAAAAAAATAAGTACTGGAAATGGCTTCTCCATGATATGAAAATACTAATCCCTGGCTCATATGTTAGTTTATTATTAAAGGTTTTCTAATTAAAATAAATTACTATAGCACTATTTTCTTTAGACAAAACTTATACTCTTTATAGAGTATAAGTTTTACCATTTCTAAGTATTTTCAAATCTCATAAAGGATGAATCATTTCTAGGTACTTCTCTAATTAATATCAAGAATGTTGTAGCATATTGTAATCTAATAAATGTTGTAGTCTCAGCCTACTATAAACATGATGATCATGGCTAACACCATTAACTACAATCCACACCAATCACCTTTTCTCTATGAAGAATTCCATTGTCAGTATTCTCATTCCAAAATACCATTGCGGTCAAACTTTCTCCCTTATCACATCCACTATCCAAACCTTTGGTAAACCTTTTCAAGTCAAGACCTCTTCTTGCATCATGGCCATAATACACGATTGCTGGAGTTTTGGAATCTTTCTGTTTTCTGTTGAACACTTTCGACCATGATACCGCATTTGGAGTCAATGGATCATTGGTGGTTTCATTGAAATATGGTTTGATATACAGTCTAACTTCCAAGTTCTCAATAGGATTCTGTTCATTCAAAGCAAGATCCCAACGAAGTCCAGCATGAACTGCAATACCAGGGGCAGTATTAAAGCTCGATCCATAACTTTTCTTCTCTGTCAAAGAACCTTTAAGTAACGGCATTGGTCCCAATTGTTTGATAATACTACACAGATTAATATACTTCACATGATGTGGTTGTAATTTCTTAGCAAGGAGAAATTCGGGGTCGGAGTTGTAGCCATCTGTAATGGCATTGACCTTAAGTGGACTAGACAGTATACTGCCCGTTTCACCTTTCAAAGGACTACTGGTTGTTCCATTGACAAAATAAGGTTCTGGAAGTCCATGGAATTGGGCATAATTCTGAAGCACGTAGTATTCATGATTTCCCAAAACACAATCAATTTGATGTTCAATAATGTAATCCAACATTTTGATTGAGTCTGGACCTTTTGTTATAAAATCACCAAGGAGGAGTAAGTGATCGGTTTTGGAGTTGTATTTGACTTTATGGAGAAGCTTACGGAATTCTTTATAATGACCATGTACATCTCCAATAAGGATAATTCTTTCTACTGTAGAACGGCCATTAAGTTTTATCTCTTCTGAAGAACCTTCAAGTTCTGTCTCTTCTGAAGAACCTTCAAGTTCTGCCTCTTCTGAAGAACCAAGTTCAGTCTCTTCTGAACCTTCAAGATCTGTCACTTCTGGGGATTGTGCATCATCATCAAACTTCACAAGTGTACCCACCTTTTCTAGCATTCCCAACTCCTCAACTCTCTTTGGATCTATTACTCCCAAACTAACATTTAATTTGGCCAACTTCACAATCCCATGTAATTCAACCAGTGGAGGGATGAATAAGGCTGGAAGGTAGAAACAAAAAAGGTAAACACAAGCTAGTCCCAAAAACCCACCAAAACCATATAAAGTAACCTTTGCTTTCGGACTTAGTTCGTAAATGTCTTCAACCTCCTCTTCTTCATAAGGAGTCTTAAGTAATGGGGTTGTTTCACTCATCGGATACTAATAGACTTCTGGTGATTGCATTCTTTATATAGTAGAGCACGGGGGGTGCAAATTAGCGCTGCGTGCAGGGACAACCCGGTAGGTTTTTTCTGCATTTTTGGGGTGGCGTTTACGGAGAAATCCTCGAGTACTCATTAAGCAGAGGTGTTGGTAGACTTCATACTCTCTAATTATACATGGCATCAATATATTAAGATTATAGACTTTTCAGTAACACTCGTGTGACTTCTGAAATAATTTACCCGCTTTACTTCGAATCTGGCATTCCTTAATGATCCCATTGTTGTGTTGTACTGACGAGTACTGACGAGTAGTTGAAGGGAACCCGCCCAATTTTGATCCACAATCCATTGGGACTGTGTAGACGAAGTTCTAAAATCTTTAGGCATATTCTACTTAATCTAAATGGAATCCTTGTAATATTGCATGCATTCTTCACTTACATCGCATTCTTCCCTTACATCGCATGCATTCTTCCTTACATCGCTCTACAAAAACTCCTAAAAACCATTTATTCCATATTTGTAAGAAGCCTGTCAATGCAGCTCCATTGAATAATCAAATATACCAAGTAGACTATAACAAAGAAAAAGAATACTGTCACAGACAATACTTAACCCCAAGTCGTAGGAACCAACAAGTTACTAACAAACCCCAGACCCGCAGGAGTAATTAGCAACAATAAGGTAAATGACATCACATCATTGTAGGGTCAATTGGAGATTAATGTAAAGAATCCAATACGTCAGACTGTATTTTTCACATGAATTCAATGAATTTGATACGACTGTATATTTCACATGAATTCAAAGAATCCATTTTCACACGACTGTTCACACGAATTCAAAATATCCCAAGTATTCTTCGGCTACACCCTCTCAATACCCTCTCATCATCTTAAACTGTCAATAATCATCAACCACCCCCCGCACCTTCCGGCCTATCTACCTCTCTCTGCACAACCGGTGCCTTCTTCATCAATACCCTGACCTCATCAGGAATCACAACCTCCGTCTTTCCCAACGAGTTCTCCCTATCAATAATATCGATCATTCTCTTATACTTCAAGAACAATAATTCACTACGAATTAACAAAGGATCAAGTTTCAACTTCATGCTTAGATCATTCATATACTTCAAAACCTCATCAAATTGTCTCAAGTTCTGAATAATTATCCTCTCATTGTCCAGTAAAATGGCCAAGGCGAAGAATAAATGGAATTGCCCAGAATATAAGTTGGTCCATAAAATCTCCCATAATCTCAACACTTGGTCCCACTCAAGCTCTCTTTTGAACCATACCAACAACATTCTAAAGTAAAAGAATAAATCAATACTCTCGCACTTCTCCAAATGCTTATAAAGATTAGGCATCATAAATTGAAGAAGCTTGTTGAGAGTCACCATTTGGTTCTTCATACCTGATTGATCTCTAACAAAGTTTCTTTCCATCGGTTCCATAAACTTGGTGAATGCCCAAAAGGTAAGCACTTCATCTTGGAACTGGGTATAAAGTGGCGAAAGTAAATCGGTCATTCCTTGGACATACCCAAGGTTGATGTTGTACTCGTTGTATGTGAGTAAGATTTCACGCATCTTGTAGAGATGAGGGTTGGTGATGTTGGAAATGTCTTCATCTTCCGAGTCGGGTGTTTCTTCGGATTCAGAGTCTACATCAACAGATAAGTCTGGAATGGTTGTAGACTCATTGGCTGGGTCAGACGAATTGGCATCTACATTAGCTGTCTCGTTGATCCCAGCACTTCTCTTAGCCCTCTTTCTTGGAACATTCTTAAACAAAGGCAATTGCCTATCGGTCCTATTAATATCCTTCTCAATCCTATGCTTTTGATCTCTCCAGAAATCCGTCTCTCTCTTCACATCATCACCGATCCATTTTAACTTCAATTCATGATATGCACTTTCATAACTATTAAACAAAAGTACTCTCTCCTCTTTGGATGAACTCCAAGGATAAACGCCTAATAAGAACAACCAAGCCTCTGGTCTAACTTTATCCTCTAGTCCCCCATGGAAAATACGACTTTTTACTTCGTCCACTGTTATATTCAATCTACCTGAATAATCAAAAAAGGTATCCCATTCTGTTTTCGTGATTTCACCTCTTCTTGAAGTCTTATTAATTTCTTCGTCAGTGAGTAACTCGTTAGAGCCCAATTCCTTATTGATCTGGTTATAAATGGCATCTTCCATCATGAAGTCCCTTTGATTCTCAGCTTCTTCTTTAACTTGTTGAGCCCATTTAGCAAGGTAAATCCTTGCTGAATCAAAATCATCCCCAATCTTCTGAACATCAGGTTGATTCATCATCCTCAAGACTGCTGGAGGTGCATTTTCTTCTACAATATCCATAACTTGGTTCTTTGTCCTTGCGGTGAAAGTGGCCACAGTTTCAAGGATCTTCCATTTGGCGGTAGCAAGAGCTTTGGTGATGTTTGGTACAAGATCTTTAGGCAATGTAAATGGATCAATTGTCTTTGGAGGTCCAGCAGAAGAAGCACTGCCACCGCGGCTTCTGGGTGCAAAATTCCGCAAGTCCATTGAATCTGGGTTTATCAAATAAGTCAGAGGCTCAATGGTGCTTTTCTCAACATTGATATAAATTTCAACAGCCTTAATGAATTCCAGACCACCCCAAACGACACTACCATCCTCCGTAAACGGGTTCATGGCTTGGTTACGCAACTTCTCTTGTTTTTTGTGAGGTCCGGACTCATCATCGTGGAAAAACATAATAGGGAGTTTTTCTCCATCTTTTGAATTGACAACCACGCTACCATTCCAGAACCCACTTGGTTTACGAACTTGGATCGAATACACATATGAGAGTGCGATATTGAATTGAGCTAAAATGGAGATTCGGCTACTAACACGAATTTTGGCAACTTTCTTCTGCTGTTCCAATTTGGATGGGCCATCAATATCAACTTGTTCATACTGCTTGATCTCCGCATCAGAGAGTACCCCTTCTGGTATGAAGGCCAATTTGATGTCTTTACTGGTGGTATTTGGTCCACGGCATAATACAAGAAATCCAGGGATATTGTCTCGCTTCTGTTGGGTTGGATGAAGGCATACTTTTGAACGAACGTAGAGCAATTCTACTTCATTCAGTAGGAGTAATGACATTAGTTGCTAACATTTTGGTGGCGTTGTATTATATACGCGAGTAGGTTAAAAGTCAAATTTTAAAGTTTGTTTGAGGTTGTGCATTGGAGAGAGAGAGAGAGAGAGAGAGTAGAGCATATATCTGATAATTACAAGATTTCCTATAATGTTTCCTAGACTATAATGTTGCCTAGACTAAGATCTTAATAACATTGACCCCGAGGTTCATCTGTTACCACTGAGTTTGCAAATACCCTTCGTAAATCAGCAAGGGGTGTGAATTGGGGCAGGGCTGAGTTGATATATGCAGGGGAAAGCGAATCATCATGACTGTGAATGACTCTCCAGTGTTAGGCGCAATAGAACACTGTCATACGAAGATTTGAGATCGGTTAAATGTGACTCCTTAGTCAAGAACAGGTGATTTTCATGGGTGGCTTAGATATCTTCGGTGCATGCATTTTTGTAAGGCTTGAGATCAAGATTGTAGATCAGACTCATATGGAACATCTTGCAGAATTTATGTGATAGGTCACAGCCAGAGCCTTGATTGTGAAGTGCATTTTGCAGCCACTTGACTTTGGAGTAAGTCAGGGCAATGAAATAGGGGGGACAGTGGTCGGAATTGAGAGAATTGATTGGAATTGTAAAGGGTCACAACTACTTTCCAAGCGGCAATACTATTACTACTGCCTTTCAATTTATAGTTGAAAACTACAAGACACATCCCATTGAGGCATGTACCGTTAAAAACACTTTAGGAATTTGTTAACCACCATTCTACATATAAAACATTGCAGACATTTAAATTGTTAATTGCAATATAGTAAAATACATAATTCTATACAAAACAGTAAACTAATGAACATAATTCTTCCAGTCTACTTGATATTATAACTGAGTGATCGGTACCCTAAAGGTACAACGACCCCGCACTAACAATATCTCTATGAACCAACTCCAATCCCTTTTCCATTTTCTCTTCTAACTCAACATTTCCAATCGCCTTTGCAGCAGAAACCAATTGTCTAATCAACTCTTCCAATCTCTTGAACATTCTAATCAAACTTCCCTCATAAACATCGGTCATTTTACAAATCTGGGTAAAACTCGCACCCTTACACCAAGCAAAGGTAACTTCCATCAACTCCGGTCTAAATGATTCAACATATTCCTTTTCAATGATTTCGATTTTACATTCTTTATAAACCTTCGCAAGCTTGCTTGCCATTTCTTGCATTGACTTCAAAGGCTCTGCGAGTTCTGGTTTCAATTTAGGGAATTCCTTAGCACGTTCTTGGAAGACAAAACATGAAAGTAAAGCAGCGGAAACTTCTGGGGAGAGGTCGTTGAAATTACCATTGAAGATCAATTCTGTTAACAAAAGTTCATCTCCAGTAGAGATTTCACATGCAACACGACCCTTCAAATCAATTACATCAGCAGTATTACTGAAACCAAGTCTTCTCAATACTCTCTTTCTATGACGTAAATCATCGAGTTGGATAACTGCTTGAGTCTCCAAGATCTTTTCTTGAAGAGATTTGATTTGAGATTCATATTCCACTTTAATCTTATATTGTGGGTATACTTCGGAGAGTACCACTGAATCAGCAAGAACATTCTGACTGATTTTGTCATTCAAAACATTAATTTTCCTAAGTAATAAAGCGAATTCTGGATCATCGATTTTCATGGTTGTAACTGGATCCAATAATGGAATTACTCCGTTTGGAAGTTTCACTTTCAAATCCTTCAAAGTTTTCACTAAAGATTTCTTTGCTCCAGAACTCTTCAAATCTTCAGGTACCTTCAATCTAACACTTGAAATAGCATCAATACTATCCAAAGTGATTGGAATGAATTCTGCCCTTGATTTCTCACCGGGTATCAGTGGTCTTATACCTTGAGGCAATTCCGGATTGAATTGTTTTATCAAATTCACTGGAGCATCTATGAACATTGAATAGATGAATACTATAACAATGTAAGATTGATGAGGAGTATACTCATCATTGGAATGTTTCTTATTAATTCTTTTACTGAATGAAGTGATCATTCCCCAACCATAATCCACCTTTCCAATCTTAACTCTGATAACTCTACCAACTTGTAAAAATGGTAATATATGACCAGGATGGGTGGTTACAACCCTAACATCTTCTTTGTAAGTATCTAGTTGAGTTTGTAATTGATGATAATCTTTAACAATCTGTTCATCCTTAATTTGAATGGCATTACTCTTTAAAGTTAATTCTTGAACATCTTGTTCCAATTTTGGTACAGACAGAGCATTTTGGAATTGGAAAAATGAACTTTGTAACATGAATTCTGGAGATATTCCTTCCACTCTCATCAAATTCAAAAGCATATTATACCCAAGATGGAATGCAGAATCAAGACGATCGGCTTGACCTTGAACCATTCCTTTAGCAACAGGAGGTTCCATTTTTTCATCAATCATCATGATTACAATCCCACGATCATCCAACCCACGACGACCTGCTCTACCCGACATTTGAATATATTCACCTCCGGAAATCCATCTAAATGCAACACCATCCCATTTACGAACCGAAGTAAATACAACTGTTTTAGCAGGCATATTCAATCCAATGGAAAATGTTTCGGTTGCAAAAAGTACTTTCAAATAACCTTCTTGGAATAAAATCTCAATGATTTCTTTCAAAATAGGTAATAACCCAGAATGATGGATACCAATACCTCTCTTCAATAAAGGTAAGATATTTTTAATTTGAGGTAACTCTTTATCAGCTTCTGGAAGGAGTTCAATAGCATTATTGAAAATCTTTGTTAATGCTTCTCTCTCATCATCATTATTGAAATCCAACTTTGACATTTTCAAAGCCAAGGTTTCACAATCTCTTTTAGAAAATGAAAAGACAATCACAGGATTATATTTTTTCATATAAATCATCTTGATGATTTTATAAATATCTGAATTCCCATCTTTATTACCACCTTTAAAGGTTTGACCTTTTTTACCTCTGGATTTATCTGAATTAGGATCATCACCTTGACCATTACTAATACTAACCATTGCCTTCAGGAAGTTTTCTTCTCTAAATTGTCCTTTCTCATCCACAACCAAATGAATCCCATCTCCACCTGCAGGGAACAAATAATGTTGTAATGGGGTAGGTCTAAAATCGGTATATACAACATGACATGGTTGACCATGAATTTTCACTATCCATTCTGCAAACTCCATTGCATTTGGAATGGTTGCACTTAAAAAGACATAATGAACTTTATCAGGTAATAAAATGATAGTTTCCTCCCAAACAACTCCTCTTGATTTATCTCTCATATAATGAACCTCATCGAAAATCACCCATGCAACTTCTCTCATCACTTCAGAACCACGATACAACATACTACGTAAAATCTCAGTGGTCATTACCAAACACCCAGCATCTGGGTTGATGGTTACATCACCAGTCATTAATCCAACATCCCCAAATTCTGCCAATAATTCACGATACTTTTGATTACTTAAAGCTTTAATTGGAGATGTATATATTACTCTGGATTTGGCTTGAAGGGATTGTGCAATGGCATATTCAGCAACAACTGTCTTACCAGCTGATGTATGTGCAGATACAAGAACAGATTCATTACGATCAATACAAGAAACAGATGTATCTTGGAAAGGATCTAATACAAATGGATAAACCCTGGCTTCTTTAAGTCTTTTATGTTGCCCAATTGGTACATAAGGATAATCCTTTGGTACTGCCACTTGATGACGTACTTGATGTAAAAGTTTGATCTTTTCAGGGTGACTTGAATCTTCTCCAAGAAGTCCATTTGAAGCTGCAACATCACGAGATGCTTCTATTTCAAGAGAATCCACAATGATTGGAGTGATTTCGTTGGATTTCTTCAGTGCTGCTTTGGTTTTCTTTTCCTTGATAATTTCAGGCAGAGGAGATCTAGCTCTTTTACCATTAGTATTTTCTTCATCTTCGGAAGCTCCTAAATCTTCCAAAGTAGCTTCTGGGGCTACCGGAACTATAGGAGGAGCCTCATTAAACACTCCAAATAGGTCATCATCCATCCTGATGAGTTGATGATTTTTCGCGATGCCTGAAAAATGGAAAAGTGTAGCAGGAGGAGTGAGAAGTGAGAGAAGCACTGAGGGTGAGAAGTGAGAGTACTGAGAAATAGGGTGGGAAGTGGGTTTCTGGGGAATAGTATGAGAATTGGGCTTCTGGGGAATTGAGGGTATTTAAAGAAGGTTTATATTTAATTTGGTGATGATCAAAAGTGTTGATCGATGAGAGTACAAGTATGATATATAGCGATTCAAGAGTATGATATAGCGATTTAACTTCTAAGGAGTATTAAAGGTGCATTAAAATGAATGAGATCGAATCCATATGCGTCTATGAGATGCTGTTACTCAAGTATGCCTGGATTGTCACACATTTCGCGACTATACATTTTTATACACAGATAATGAAACACTTCAAATAGCATTATCTACGTGTCATTAAATGGTAATGATATCAGTTTTCTTATCAATGGGATCTTAAATGAAATATGTGTAAATATTTATTCTTTTAGGATCGGTACTGAAACAATTGGTCCCTCTATCTCATTCGATAGTACCTTGATAATTATTCTACCAGTACTACATTGATAATTAGCATGTCTAGATGCTTGATTGCTCAATGGGTTGTTTGAGAGAGTACATGGTCTAGGGTTATCTTTTGACGTGTTGTGGAAGTGTGTTTAATTCAACTGTGTTGCACGCAATATACTATAGTAAGATATATTGTTTCATAAGCAATCATAATTCTACGCCTCACTCTAATGATTATCTGCAACTTCATATCCCTGTTTGGCCCTCGCTGATGAATATTCCAAGAGGGATACATTAAAGACGATATCTTATTATTATCGTGGGGAGCACAATGGAGCAGTAAAGACGATGATCATAACTTAGATAAGGGTATTAAGAATAAAATAATTCATCCTTCAGTTTGGCAGAGATTCAGATTTCAGTCCCAGACTGGCCACTAAGTGGCCACTTTTGGTTGAAATTTCTACACTCACTTTGGTTGAAATTTCTACACTCACTTTGGTTGCAATTTCTACACTCACTTGGTTGAAATTTCTTCACTCACTTGGTTGAAATTTCTACACTCACTTGGTTGAAATTTCTACACTCACTTGGTTGCAATTTCTATACTCCCTTTGATTATAATTTTTACACTCCCTTTGGTTGCAAAATAACCTACACTCCCTTTGGTTGCAATTTTTACACTCGGCAGTCTACAATTTTAATCTATATTTATGATGTTAATGCATATAACTAACGCAAGTCCATTATCTTGAACTGCATCAGTTAACTTGTGATTGATCAGACTGTCTAATTTAATTACAGGTGAGTTTGTTGTGATCTTACTCCTCTCTCACAGGTGATAATCTATCTCCCCTCCCCCAGGTGAGTCTGAAGATAACCCCCCTCTCTCCACCTCAGGTATGCTCATTAATACTCAAAGTAACTACTCGATCTTTCATAACATTCCACTTCTCTCTATCATATTGGCCAATCACATCACTTGGAGCAGAACTAACTCTGGAACTATCATTTGTACCCATTTCCCAAAAATCAGCAATATCTGGTTGAATAGCAAAATTCACCGAGTCCCAAGAAATTGAATTAGAAGGCATTGAATTGGAATATTTATGTGTTGGCAAGTTGGAATGAATGAATGAAGAACTCATTAAAGGAACTGGTAAATTTGGTTTTGATAATGAAATTGAGTGCTTATGAGATTTACTTAAAAATGATCTTAACGACTTTCTTGGTGAACTATCGGATGAAGGTAATGATGTTTGATTTGAATACATTGAATTTGAATGTTTATGCAGTGGAGTACTTTGAGTTCCATTGAATATTGATGGAGTGTTTTGAGAACTGGTTGAGTTGGAATACTTATGCTTATTAGGTTTAGCATACAGTTCTATCTTAAATACACTTCCTATTCTTTTGGGAGATTCTTGAAAGAATTTCTTCATTGAAGAAGTATTTTCTGGAGTCTTGACTCTGAATTCTGGTTTGTTGATATTCAAAAAGTTACCTTGGATATCTCTTTGATTTGCACCCAAAGTTTTTGAATTCATCAGAATTATGGAATCTTCAACAGAAGGATTGGAAAAATGACGATCTCTAAAGGTGTGTAATGAAGGTGCAGATAATGATCTTGAATGAATTGATTTTGGACGAGAATGTATATCATGTTCTATTCCAGGATTTTTAGTTCTTTTAATGTTATGGATTTCAGGATGATGAGGATTATTAAGATTTATAAAATCAGGATTATGAAGATTTGAATAATCAGGATTATGACGATTTGTATAAGCAAGATTTTCAAGATTTTTATCATCAGTATTACCAAAATAATTTGCAGCAGATTTTGCAGCAGATTCTGAAATAAAATTTGAAATATAATTCCCTTCAATATAATCCGCTTCAATAAAATTCCCTTCAATATAATTCCCTTCAATATAATTTGCTTCAATATTTGTAATCAATTCTGATGCATATTCAAGATCTTCACACCCCCCCATATCTTCTGAAATGATATCACTTACATCATCAATATTATCTGCCCTCTCAACCAGTGAAACCAAATAAGATGTTCCACCAGATCGTTTACGCATTTCCAGGTATAATTCAGCATTTTGATCCCATTCCTGTAGGGTAATACTTGTTATTCTAGACTTTTCTTGTTTTGTCATCCAACTTAATTGTTGACTTGGATTGGATATATTTGGTAAGGTTTCAAGGGTTTGTTCATAAGGTTCATACTTTATGAATTGTTTTTTAATTTTTGGGGATGATGTTTTGGAGTTGACTTTGGAGTAAGTATCAAAGTCTTTATTATCAAAAGTGATGCTGGCATTACTTTCATTTTCATCAATGAGTTCACCTTTAATGAGTTCACCTTTATTAATGAGCTCACCTTTATTAATGAGCTCACCTTCATTAGTGATATCAATGCCTTTGGCATTAGTTGCATTCTCCAAAACCATTGCAGATCTATCTGAAGCAGAATCTTGAACATACATTTCAGTAATATCCCCCGCTTCAGAAACTTCTTGAATGTCTGACATTTCATGAGATTTATGAATTACTGAATTATCACTCAATTCAATCTCGTCTTCCAAAATTGGATCGTATGGATTTTGCAGCCAATCTTTGTTCAACATGTCCACGATATCCATTTGCACCAACTCATTTTTAGATATGCTTGGTATATTATAAGGAGGAGTAGGGTGATATGGAACTGGCATTTGAAGATTAGGCAGATGAAATTGGGAAATTGGGATTGTTTGTTGATCCCCTAACTGGTGCTTATTCAGTTCATTCCCTAACTGGTGATTTTTCTTATCATTCCTCTTACCACGAATCTTCAGATTTTGAAGTTCAACCTCTTCATAAATCCTTTTACTAACCATGATAGAAGATTCCCCTGTTTTCAATACTGATGGTAATAAACTTTGATTTACATTAGCAATAAAAACTTTCTCTGATCTCCAAGAATCTTGTACTTCACCAATAAGTGTTTGTTCTGAACCTTTTTTAAGTACTTTATGATAGCTAGGTTCCTTTACATTTGAATTCACCTGAACCACCTGTGGTTGAGGTTCATTTTCTTCATTTGCCATATTAAACTTGGAAACAAACGTTCCAGTAGTAAGACTCAGAGAAATGAATAGTAGATTCACCATGAAGAATATTATTTCGATTTCACTCCATTTCCAACTTTTTCGTATTAGCGTAACAGTCAATGCCATACCTGTAGTAATATAAAATAATGAACTAATTGTGAAAACAAGCACTTGGGGTATTATCAATGTGATTATTGATACAATACTTAATAAGTAACCTGCAATGATGAATATTAATAAAATTAATACTTTATGATGAATATATTGCCAAACTGCAATACTTGAACTTGTTAAACTTAGTAGAATTATTATCATACGAATTGACTTGTTATACATTCTCAACATTGACTTGTTATACATTCTCAACGACTTGTTATTTGATATCCTCATAATGATCTATGAAAATTTGATTATTGACCCCGTTTATATGTTTTTAAAATAAATTTCAAGGTGGACTTAAATCAAACTGTCCGCTGAATGTACCCAGCAAATTTATTGTACAACTAAAAGTCCTTTATTGTTTTATTATCCTTTGGATGGTTAGTTGTATATAAGGGGATGAGTAAATCAATTTCTAATGCACCCCAAACTTGATTCCTTTGATGTCCAGCAGGTGGCTGATGTTGTGAAATGTCCAAATCGGGAAGGCGGTTGCAAGGTGTGCATATAAGGATACCAGCCATTTAAGCAGGATTATAAGTAGTTCACTTTTGTATTGGAGATTAATATGACTTAGATTTATGACTAGGTATTTTATGACTTATGTATTTATGACTTAGATATCTTATGACTTAGGTACATGACTTAGGTACGATTTATGTACCTAATTGAAAGAGCATCAATTCACAGGAAATGTGCACAATAAATTATACTAATGCAAGGAAATGTATGATATACGAAGTATCCAAGGAAATATGAGAATGCAACAATATGCAATAATTTTTTCATCTCTCTTTAAAGGGTATCTCTTACTATGTATTGTTTTTGTTTCAAATCACTCAATATTTTTAAACCTTTTTCAGTGTTTAAGCCTACCAGCAAGTTAATTATTTATTCAAACCAGCAAGTAAATTGTTTATTCAAACCAAGTTAATTGTTAAACTTTTCAATGGAAGTTACAAACTGTATCCGATGTACATAGGAAGTATTTACTATGAGAGCTTTAAGAGGGCAAGAATGTCAAAGTAAGAATAACAAAAGGATAAGAATAAATAACAGTGAATGAGAATGACAAAAATAAAGCATTTAGAAAAGCCACAAAATCTACTTCTTTAAAAAAGCCGTTCCAGCTTTCGTTCCAGCTTGCGTTCGCTTGCGTTTTGTCGCAATTGTCATTTCAACAGTTGATTTCGATTTGATTCAGCTCCTGTCATCACAACCAAAATTATCATACGATTGGCCTAATGCTGGTTGAAAGTTGTAAACTTACAATATCCTTCTAAGTTGTTCTCTTGTTTTGTATTTCCAATCGACTTAAGTCTCCCCGTTAAGTTATATTGAAACCAATGACATACTCTCAACACTAATCCTCAAAGCCGTATTTGGATTCCTATCTTCTAATGCAATTTCATAAATCTTTTGAGCAGCTCTTTCGGTGATTGCTAACTCTGCATCTGCCATGTATCAACTTGGTCCTTCTAAAGTCTCAACAAGGGGGGTAAGGTGAATGCCTCTATTTAAGAGGTGTAGGCACAATTCCTTCTACTTTTATCTTGCCAGCAGCTTGAAATGCATTTCAAATCTTACACTTAAAGTGTAGGTGATAGCTGAATTTAATATACTACACTACAAACAAACATTTATACTTCTAAACTTACAATTCCATTCCATTAAAGATCCTTTTTGCCTGCACTATGAATAGATGTATAACCAATTTGAATCTCCAGTAAACACCAAATAACTCAAAATAATCATTGAATCTCAAGTCAAAGTTTCCTAATAATTTTTTTTTTATATGCAAGATTTTTTGCAGCCATATCTCCTCAAATTGAGTGGTAAGGCGAGCGAAGCGAGCAAGGTTGATAGAGAGAAGCGATCAACTGATCAACTAAACCACCTTGCTCGCTTCGCTCTCAAGGTTCTTTATCTCCTCAAATTGAGTGGTAAGGCGAGCGAAGCGAGCAAGGTTGATAGAGAGAAGCGATCAACTGATCAACTAAACCACCTTGCTCGCTTCGCTCTCAAGGTTCTTTATCTCCTCAAATTGAGTGGTAAGGCGAGCGAAGCGAGCAAGGTTGATAGAGAGAAGCGATCAACTGATCAACTAAACCACCTTGCTCGCTTCGCTCTCAAGGTTCTTTAACTACTGGAAACAAATCCCCACTAGTGGACAATCTACAATCCGCTTTAATTAAAATCAATTTTATTTAGTGTATTTTCTAAATGGGTAAAATCTAAATGTTGTTCAGCCTCAAATGAATAGTCAAATTGACATTCAATATGTGCTAGGGTATTTAACATCCGATAGGCAGAAAGTGGGTCAACATAAAGAAGTCGTAAGAAACGTCAAGTTACAAGGTGACAACATGATGAGTTATAAAGTCGTACAACATATTCGCTACGCTCACAGTGTGTGTAAACTCACAGATCAGTAAAGTTCGCTACGCTCACAGTGCACGCTCACATACGCCGTTCACTACGCTCACATACGCCGTTCACTACGCTCACATACACAGTTCGCTTCGCTCACAGTGTATGCTCACGACTTATAACTATAATCCCCACTAACCCACCTATTAACCATATCAATAGCACTCTCTGGTTGATCATATGGAACCATATGTCCACCACCAAATACTCTCAAGAAAGTAAAGTGCTTATAGTTCTTAACTTCCCCAGCAGCCTTTCCATCAACCTTCCACTTTCTAATCTTTTGGGATTCGAACTCAGCTTGTTCACTCCAAGGTAATTTATCAGCCCAAGCACGGTTACCTAACCAGTTACAAATGAAATCTTTATCACCGGCATAAATCAAAACTGGAATATCTTGTTCCAACAAGTTAATAACAGCCTTGTGGTAAGGTTTCATCCAGTCACCAGCAAGTAAGAAGTTTCTGTTGACATCGAAATTACAAGATTCATATTGATCAACCTCAACACCCAAAGCCTTCATAACTTCAGGTTGGTTAAGGTAACTATCGATATCTCCCAAAGCATCATAACATAAGGAAGAACCTTCACACATTTTTCTAATATCGTATACATTACGGCCGGTTTTTTGGTATGGACCCATTTGACCATTGTTACAGTAAATGGAAGCAGGAACACAAGTCCATAAACTTTCACTACTATAACAACTATCAATCAAAGACAAACATCTTGGTAAAGAATCCAACATTCCTTGACATTCTTGTGGTTCTAAAACAGAAGCTTCTCCACCTTCACCACATGCCATTGGTTCATAGTATTCATATTGAGTTAATGGATCAGTAAGACCATTACCAATAAGAACCGAAGTTAAATCAAATGAACGTTCTGGGTGAGAAAGAATCTCACTTGCAAATACTGGGATATAATGACCAGCATAAGATTCACCGGAAATATGGAATGGTAATTTGGCATATTCTGGGAATTGTTGGAAGAACAATTCCAAAAATGCATAAACATCCTTACCTGCAGAGACTGTATTTGAAACACTTCCAGAAGAATATGAATATCCAACATTTACTGGTTGATCAAGGAAAATCACAGAAGCGTTATTGTTCCAAGAATGAGGGTTATGAATTGGTTTAAGATCAACACCAATTGAAGAAGGTCCTAATTCGAAAAATAATCCAGTTAATGAAGAACATCCTGGCCCACCATTTAACCATAAAATAATTGGATCATTCTTTGGATCATTTCTAGATTCAAAGAACCAATAAAAGAAATGTTTATCAACATCTTCATCTTCAACATCAAGATAACCAGTATATTGTTTGACGGAATCAATTCCAAGGGATTCTGGAGTAGCCTTACCTCTCAATTTATGGTTTGGTAAGTTGGCGTCAGTTTTATGGAAATCGAAAATTGACTCTTTACCTGCTTTTTTAGGGGAGGATTTGAAATTCATCAGAGTGACTACATCTGGGAAATCCATAAGCATTTCGGTCCAAGTTTTTTTGGTTTCTTCGGAAATACCTTCAGATGGTTCATTTAAGAATTTAGCAATGGTTTCAACAACATTATGCTTTCCAAGTTTAGAAGTGAATCTTTCAAATTGTCCTCCTAAATGGATTCCAAAGTTTTGTTGGAACCCATCAAATGGGTTTGGAATTGTAAGTGCATTTGCAGTGGATGCAACAGCTAAAGCTACCAAAATTGAAAGCTTCATCGTTGAATAAAATTGTGTGGGGGTTTTGGCCTTTATATACGCTGGCTTATGTAAGTCCACAGATAGCAAGTCCAGGCCGCGGGTGGGAAGGAGTAGGCATAAACTATTAAAGTAACTATTAAAGAACCTAAGAAGAGTATTAAAGTAGACTATCAAAGAAAACTATTAAACTAAACTGTTAAACTATCAAACTAAACTATTAAACTCATCTTAGGACACTATTGAAGAGGTATCTATCCTCCTACACAGCCAACATATGCGCGGCATAACCTGTATGGTAGATAAGAAATGGCTAATTAGGGACTGATATGACGTAGGGAGATAAGTGAATAGTAAGCATATGTAATAGTAATGTATACATATTAAATAAGCTTAATAATAAGATTAAATCGTTTAGAACTTCCTTATATTGCTGGTTAAACCCCAATTTTGGTACTTGCTGGTGGTCGTGTATTGATCGATTTTGGAAGGCAAATATGGCCCTGATTGCTGCATGACCAATTAAGACCAATTGGTCCGCTTTTTATCTTCTTTTGGAAGGCATGTATTTTGTGGTGGGATTGGATGGTGTAGGGAATGATGAGCGAAGGTGTAGGAAGAGGGTGATGAATTGTGGTGAGAGGGTGATGAATTGTAGTGAAGGGGAGATTGTAGTAAAGGGTGATGAGTTGTATGGTGATGAATTGTAGTGACAGGGTGATGAATTTGTATATAGTAAAAGTGAATATACATTGACTGAAGTTGGACTGTGTTTGTTAATCTAATTAACTGAAGCGTAGTCTTACTTTAACGAATAAAGTGATAAACTAGATACGATCACTTTAATCCACTAAATATATCCTCTTTAATTTATTTATATTTATCCAGAAACTTAAGAAATGTTTTAAAGTTCGTGATGGCTGCAAAATATGAACTGCTGCAAATTGAGTGGAATGTATTTGCTATGGAACAATATCACCTTCACTGAATGATTTTGTTTGTATAAATTGTAAAGTGTTGAAGATACTTTAAACTTAGAAAGTTTCTTAATATGGTATGTACAAGTGTATATTATCATGGTATTTAAAAGGACTTATATTCCTTATATATACTTTCCATCATAATCTCTTATATATACTTCACATCTCTTAAATCTACTATATGGAGTGAGCATAGCCAGCTCCTTTCTCACTCATTCCAATATACATGTAGATCGCTAGGCTCACTCGCTCGCTCCGCTCACTCGCTCACTCCTACACTAAAAATCCGCACCACGAAAGTCCAAACATGCTCCAAACATCCATTTTTGATAAATCTCTTGGACCAGTGGGAACTGGGATATCAGGGAATGCATATCTTTATAAATCTTGGAAGAAAGGGAATTTATATATAATTAAAACTTATCATTCAAAAGAAAATTTTGAAAGTAAGAAGGAATATGTGGAACGAGTTTTACATGAATATCATATAATTGTAACATTAGATCATATTAATATTATCAAAACGTTTGGATATCTGAGTAGATTAAGTAATGTAAAAGTATATTTAGAAGCTGGATCAAATAATTTATCATCAATTATTAAATCAATAAAATTACCTTCAAATGAACTTTTATGTATTTGGAAGCAAATTTGTAATGGAATTAATTATATACATCAACTTGGAATATGTCATCGAGATTTAAAACTTCAGAATATTGTATTTGATATTGAATATAAATATATTAAAATTATAGATTGGTGTACTGCTAGTAAGAATCAAGAATGTCTTGGGTTAGTTGGTCTGGAACCTTTAACTGCACCTGAACAATTTAATACAATAAGATATGAAGGATTACCTGTAGATATTTGGTCTTTGGGGATATTATTAATTCAATTATTATTAGGTAAATTTCCATGGACAGGTGCAATAGATTCAAATTTAAATTATAAGAAGTATATAGAATTTAGGAAATTGGGTTTACCAAATAGAATTGAAAATTTGGTGGTCAAAATCTTAGAACCAATTCCTGAGAAAAGATTAAAGATTAAGGATGTTTTTAATGATGAATGGTTTAAAGAGTTGAAGGTTTGTGGGGATGATCATGATCATAAAAGGAGTATAAAAGGAGGAGAGAAGTAATGGTGATAAAAGAAGAGGATAGAAAGAGTATAAGTAAAGGGTAATAAATATTATAAAGAAGAGGATGTAGAAGATTAAAGGAAATATTTAATAGATAAGAAGAAGATTAAAGGATTTAATAGATCAACCTAAAAGATGGACATGTTAAAATTGTATTCGACTCAATTTACTAATTGTTAATTTCGAGTTTTGAAAGGGTTGAATCAAGAGTCTTGGAAGCTTTGCTTATAGTATTGATTGCAATACTAACCAGAACATACCTTAATACTTGTAAATATAAAGATAAAGAAGTATAACAATAAGTATAAAGATAAATAAGTATAATAAATAAGTATAATAAATAAGTATAATAAAGTATAAAGATAAATATGATGATATAAAAATAAATAAAAAATGTTTCTACCCCGAATTCTCCCTTTTAATTATGCAAATTTTTTTGCACCCAATTTTCATCAAATAGCTCAACTTAAGATTTATGCCACTTTACTTCTGAGATTATCCCAAGACCTTTCAATTTTATACCAAGTCTTTTCAAGTTTATTCCAAGACCTTCTCCTTTTCTTTAAGGTTGTTTTATCCTTAAGAGAATTCCTTAACTTATTCCAAATAAATCGCAAGCTTAAAGAGGATTTCTTTGTATAGATTTCACCCTCTTTTTCATCCTCTTTTTCACTTTCTGTTTCACTCTCTTTTTCAAGTGTTTCATCCTCTGATTCACTCTCTTTCTCAAGTGTTTCTGAAAGACTATCAAAGGAGTTATCGATGAGAATCGTGGAGGTACTTGTAGTTTGATGGATTTCAATAGAGAGTGTGTTAGCACTCTTACCAATGAATTCATCCAAAGCATCAATTGTAACAGATGCAGCATCGATGGTAGAAGCAAGAGATGAATCATCATGATCTTTGGAATTAGAATTGATTTGAGTGATTTCAACTGTGATCTCATTCATATCATTAGCTTTGATATCAAGTGAAACATTATTTTCTTCAATGTATGAAATGTTTGTTGCAATCGGTTCAATCTTATTCTCTTTATCAGATTTGTCGAAAAGTTCAATCTTTTCAGGTTCTTCATTAATTTCAAGTTCTTCATTGATTTCAAGCTCTTCATTGATTTCAAGTTCTTCAGCCATTTCAAGCTCTTCAGTCATTTCAAGCTCTTCAATTTCAAGCTCTTCATTAATTTCAAGCTCTTCAGTCATTTCAAGCTCAGTCATTTCAAGTTCCTCCTTCACTTCAAGTCCATTCTCAACCTGTCCCTCAAACAGCTTCTCAAACAGCTCCCTCTCAAACTGTTCAAGCTCCTCCGGAGTAAGCTCATCAATATAACCTTCAACTTTGATCTCAGTCATGTTTGAATAATAAAAATCATCACCATCGTAATATTTTGAATATTTCATTCCTGGTCTTCCCCAGCTATCACCTGCATAACTTGATGGCTCTGGTTTCCAATTAAACTGTTCACTTGAGTTTTTGTAATGTTCCAGTGACGTTTTAAATTGATCATTCAAAAAGTCAGGTAAATCTCTTGAGATAGGCTTTTTATTCCAAAAGTCTGAAGATTCTTTTTCAATTGGTTCTGCTGTTTGATAATGAATTTCATCTGAATCATCATTTGATAATGGAACTTTTTGATAAGGTACAACTGATGTAATAAAAGTTGTAGAATGTTTAAAAAGTGTTTGAAAGCGAGAACCTCTTAACTTTGAGGTACTGGTAGATGGAGTGCTTTCTGTGGCAGTTGGTTGGGTCTCAACTGTAGCATTCAATTTAGTTTTGATTGTAGCATTTGCTTTGAAATCAAAATTGAAGGTAAAATCAATTGTAGAATTGACGGTAAAATCAATATTTGAACTTGGGGAAGGATAATTAAAATGTTTGGTATCAAATTCTTGATTAATGTAGTCGTTTGTATTCATTTTAATATTATCGGTGAAGTTCATGATTTATTGTTATAATCTTTTCTTTTAAATTTTTTGGATATTTATACCACTCCAAAATCCTACAAACGTACTCTGCTATAAGATAAAAATTACACTCATTATCTGCTATAAGATAAAGCACAAAAGTGCAATCTTAGGAAACTATTGGGTGCAAAAAAAGATCTGGAACCTTCAATTTTTAACTATTGCGGTTTGGGTGTAATAATGGCTGCAAAATTTACAAAGGCATAAGAAGTGGATATGATATAATGGATTTAACATTTAATTAATAAGACAAGAATTGAAGGGAAATTAGGATAGATATATAATGATTGTTTACCTTTGGGTGGAGTTTATTAAACTGGTTTAAATTATTTATCATGGTTGCATTTTTAATTATAGTTGCAATTTATTTGATGATTGAGTTCATGTTTAAGTTCACTTTTAAGCTCATCTTCATGTTTAAGTTTAAGCTCACTTTCATGTTTAAGTTCACTCATGTTTAAGCTTCATGTTTAAGGCACTTTTAAGCTTCATGTTGCACATTTAAGCACGCTTAAGACACGTTCAAGCTCAATTTCTTATTCAAAATAAGAACACCATTAAACCTTATCATCACTCTACCCGAAGAAACACCTATCTGAATTATATCCTTCTCATTTTGAAAAGTATAAACCCCCCCAATAAAAGTTAACCTAGTGAACAGAACAAATTTCCAGCAGGGTCCATATAATTCTTCATCTTCATTTGGAATATGTTTCCAAGCTGGAATCTCCCTTGAGGGTATATTATTTCCATCTAAATCAACATTTAACAAATTATTATCTAGAGTGAACTTTGTAATCAAATTATCTTTAAGATCCAACTGTTCCAAAAATGGAGGGCATATGAAAAACGACCAGGTTTTAGATGTCAACTCACATTTATTGATTTTAATCAGTTTTAATGATAAAGGTAAATGAATTTGTTCTGAAACTTTAATAGTACAAGAATTTAAAGTGAAGCTTGTTAAATTGGAATTGAATTTTGGTAATAATATTGTTTGATTAAGTATTGGACTTGTGAATGAACTAATGTGAGTTTTTGAGTGGGTTTGTAAAGTTTTTAAATTGTTCTGCTGTGAAGGAGGTAAAGTTAATGAAGTTAATGGGGTTAAAGTAGATTTCAAGCTTGATTTTACCAAAGTATTTGACTCTTCCAAGGTATTTGATTTCAAACTTGATTTTACCAAAGAATTTGACTCTTCCAAAGTATTTGATTTCAAACTTGATTTTACCAAACTATTTGATTCTTCCAAACCATTTGACTTGAAACTTGATTTTACTGATTCATTTAAACCTCTTAATGAATCCAAATAAAAAACTTCATTAATCAAATTATCATTGATACTTGTGATATAATAATCCTCCTTACAAGATTCAAATGTTAAAGTTTCAAGGTTCAAATTGTTAATATTTGTTAAGCAAAGTCCATCCAAACTCATATTCTTAAATTTAAGATACTTTAGATTCTTTGGCCAAACAAGTTTTGTAAAATCTAATTTAACTCTTTGAAGAATGATAAATTCCAATGATTGTGGCCAAACAAATTCATAAATCCTTTCATTTTCTCTTGCAGAAAGTTCAAATCTTTTCAAGCAATTTGGAAGGTATTTAAAATGAATTTGAAGAATTGGTTTAAATGGGGAGTTTTCTTTTGTGAAAAAGTTAACCAGTTGAAGGTTTTCAAGCTTTGTCCATACTTCTTCTATACCTTTATTTAAAATAACACAATTTCTTATACTGATCTTTCGTATAGAGTTTGGAAATGAAAAGTGACCTAAGGAAGATTCTACTTCAACTTCTTCCAATTTAATATACTCTGAAAAGTTTGTTATTCCATTACAACTCAATCTAACAATTGAAGTTGGAAGTTTTGGTATAGGTAAATTTCCAATAAACAAAGGACAACATAATCGTAAAGTTTTCAAATTGATAAGATATTCAATATCAAAAGGTGCTAGAAGAAAACCATACAATTCAAGTTGAACCAAAGATATTGGAAAAACCATATGAGATGAAATTCTAAAAGTTCTAAGTTTAAGTATTTGTAAATTTTTACAAGCAATGATAATTGGTTCAATTGAAGTTGTAACTTCATTATTCCCCCACAATTCAAGTTCATTAAGTTGACCAAATTCAAATGAGCTGAAAGTAAGAGTTTTGATGTCTTCATTATTAATTGATTGTAAGGTGAGGTTTCTTATACTTTTAGTTAAAACTCGAAGATCAACTTTGCGCAAACGGATTGTATGAATATTTTGCAACTTTTCAAGTTTTTCAATCATTCTTGGTTCTATACATTGAATAATGTGAACTTCATTAAAAGTTTCAATTTGAATTGGATTAACTTTTTCAATTGAATTGATTTCATTAGAGGTTTCAATTGGTATTGAAGTGATTTCATCTGAGCTTGCAATTGGTATTGAAGTGACTTCATTTGAGCTTTCAATTGGTATTGAATTGACTCTTCCAATTGGAATTGAATTAATTTCAACTGGAATAGAATCACTCTCATTCAGAATAGCTGCCAAATTGGAAAGATAAAGTTTCCTCGGATTAAACCATTCCTTATCTTGATAAAGTTGATAGAATGGAAGATTTACTAACCCATAATCATTTGATTTCAAGTTGGAAATAATATTATATTGGACTTCCCTATAAATTTGAATCAATTCTGGTGATGTCAATTTGAACTCATTAGGTTTGAGACGGGAAAGAATATTAAATAAAATTTCAGTTGGAAGATCTTCAAGTAGGATGTGGGGGGATTGGCAAGTCGTCAATTGGGAACTTTGGGATGGCCTCAACTGGGTCAATTCGATCAATTGGGAACTTTGGACTGGCTTCGACTGGGTCAATTGAATCAACTTGTCACTCGATTGGGCCAATTGAATCAACTTATCACTAGATTGGGTCAATTGGATAGTTGGTTCATCATTCAGAAATGAAGACTCTGGTTCAAACAAAACTTCTTCTTGTAAAGCCAATATTGCTGTATCTGGGGGAATGAAATTGTATTGGTTCTCTACAAAAGATGTATTTGGAGGAGCAGCGATTCCTTGTAAAGAATCATCCAGAAAATACGGAACAATTTCTTCTGTAATAATCCCTGGTGGGTTTAATGTGGTGTGTGTTGGTTTAAATTCTTGCAGGGACTTAATTGGAGATTCCTGAACTCCTATAGGTTTAGTCACCTTATTAGGGATTAACTTTTGTTGTTGCATTGACTTTTGTTGCATCGACATTGACTGTTGTTGCATTGACTGTTGTTGCATTGACTGTTGTTGCATCGACTGTTGTTGCATTGACTGTTGTTGCATTGACTGTTGTTGCATATACATTGGTTGTTGCATTGACTTTGGCTGCAAATATTCCTGTCTAGTCACATCAACGTTAGACTTCATAGAAAACATTCCTATAATTGATTCAAAACAAGACAGGCAATATTCTGAACTTTCATCAGTATACTCGTTAAATTGAATAAGCTCATAATTGATTAGCTCAATATCAACTATTCTTTTTAAAATATTACTTAGGAAGTTTCTTGGTATCATGGTGGTTGAATTATTGAGATATAATTGAACTTTACATTGTACTTATATACTATACTATAACATATAACAAAATGATTAAAAGTTTATAGCATTTATTGAATAAAGAAAAATCTAAAGCAGAGCTTATAACTTCTTAAATGCTAAAGTTTCCATATAAATGGTTGCACATTTGCGCGATTGGCTGCAAAATTTGAAAGTTCCAGAAGCGCGAAGACAATCAAAGTTGGGTCTCTTTATAAAGTCTACAAAGAATAGGTAAAAAACGAGCTGGACTGACTTAATTTGGAGAGTAGAATTGATCAAGTGTGATGGACGTCAAACAGGTAGATTGCAACCCTACCTCAGGATATAAAGCTCAGAGTAATATTCAGATCTACCTTCAGCAGATTCAACTTGAAATTCTACAATTATATATTAAATTTTATTAGGATGTTTTGATTGAAAACTTGATATGATAGAAGTATTGAGTTCTTTTTTAAATAACATTGAGCCCTTTTGAACTTGAGCACTTTTGAAGTTTCATCATGGCATATCAAATGTTTCTAACTTTCTTATTATACAGTGGTATTAGTTGGTTTACTAAAATGTGTGTTATTCAATAATCAAGCTTATAGTCAATGTTTAAGATCTCACCAGATTCGATACTCCCATTTTTAATGGCTGCAAAAGCATAGTTGATAGAAACTAGTCGAAAGTAGCGCATAACACTGTGATCGTACCAATATGTTATATGACTGTGTAAGTCACTTGTGAGAGTAGTCAGAGATATTATGTTGTAAAAGGAGACATCAATTTTTATCATCATATTCAATTTGATAAGTTGAGGAATTGGGGTCATGGTGTAGTCCAACTCGGTATAGTGTGAATTTTGTACAATGATTCAATGCTTTAACAATATATTAGTACCTTTACAAAGTATTTGAAAGTATCACTCAAACTGACCAATAGTTTTAAAGACCAGTTAGGACTAAAAGAAAAATGAACCCAGTTATTACTTTTACAACTTCTATCTGATAATCTAATTACCAGTACCTAAGGTTTGTCTGTGCCAGCTCTGATTTCTATTTGAAGTATAACTTCTGTAATTATAAATACATTGACATTATCTAGTCCTAGTTCTAAATCTATATACTCTCTTGTCTTGGGTTCAAATAATCTTGAAGACATAGCCAATGTTGGTTTAATGTTCTCTAGAAAATTGCATAGGAACTACTCTTTCTTCAACCTCCTAACTTCACTCCTTACTTCACAACTTTGTAAAATCTTGCCTTTTACTCTCGCTTCGCTCTTGCCCTTTAATCCCTCGCTTCGCTCAAGATTGACTTTGTAAATCTTGCCCTTTACTCTTGCTTCGCTCAAGATGGACTTTGTAAAATCCTGCCCTTTACTCTCGCTTCGCTCAAGATTGTCTTGCCCTGTAATCTCTCGCTCCGCTCAAGATTGTCTACAACCTAGTATCCACATTCCTAGGTTTATCCAAAACATCCTTTATCTGATCAACAATAGGTTTCAAAAAAGGTTTCTTATTTGGAACAAAATGACCTCCATCATGTTCCACTTCAACACCCCTGAATTTACTAGCAGCATATTTGGATCTTATTGTTTGTACAACACTATCATTAGCACCATAAATAAAAAACATTTTAGTATTGAAATCGTTACTTGGTATGAAATAATGTTCATATTCTGGACGAATTATAACACTTTTAGAATAAGCATCCAAATCTTCCAAATCATGAGGATTCTCCACTAAACTTTTTGTATAAGCAAACCCTGAAATTATTAAAGCAATCTCTAAAGGAGGAAATTCAGGAACAATTTCTTTCCATTGATTTGCTAAGATGATAGCAATTGAAGCACCTTGACTAAATCCAATAACTCCATGATATGGACCATTTTCTTTAATATAATCTTTTAAACCTTTTAATGATTCTTCAAGTCCAACATAAACTCCATCATTATAATGAAACCAACATCGATTAACATTTTGTTCAACAAGTCCATTCCATTTTATAGTGGCTTCTTCAGGGGTTGCACCTAATGAGAATGGTAAAATCTCAGGATTATCAATAACTAATGTTGGATTGATATAATCTAATGCATACAGTTTAGAAAGTAATTTCCTTAATCCAGATGACTTTTCAGCAAAAACCTTTCCACTTTGAAAGTATCCAGGTAAGCAAAGGATTTTCTTTGACATTGGTTTGTTTTTATTCTGTGATGATGGGGTAGAAGTACCGTGGGATGAGGCGATACACGCAAGAAAAAGGTGGATAGGAGAGAATTTGGAATATTAGTAGGAGGAATGATAGTATCAGGTATGATCAAGGGATAATCAAAGATAACAAGGTATAGTATTTACAATAAGATCACATTCAGAAACCTGAAATATGTCAGTGCAAAAAGTAAAATACACCATCGAGGATCAAACTTTTATATTTAAGGGGATTTCTTTATAATCAAGATGACAAAATTTATCAAGCATAAGTCGTTGGGTTGGTCTGATATTTTCTTCTGATAAATAATTTTGACATGCGTCGGCTGCAAAGAAGTTCATTTTGACATGCTGTAAAAGTTCATTTTGACATGCTGCAAAGAAGTTCATTTTGACATGCTGCAAAGAAGTACATTTTGACATGCGCTGGCTGCAAAAATTATGACAAGAGAGCGTGGCTGCAAAGAAGTTCATTTTGACACGGCGTGGAAGCAACGAAGTTTTGACAAGGAGCGTGGAAGCAACGAAGTTTTGACAAGAGAGCATGGCTGCAAATTAAAATTTTGCAACCATTTTCAATTCGCATGCTAACGAGCAAGCTGCTTTTTTAGCTCAGCTTAATTTGTACTTGTGAGTTTATATTCTTTTTAAAGGACGTATAGAAACATATATTAAACCAACCCTTCTTTACGATTACTTTATGAACTCTTGTCATTGTAACAAATCAACTCCTTTTAAAATATGTCAATTTTGCTGCTATTTCTTAGCATATACTACAATTCAGCTGCCATACCAAAGTAAGAAGACTGGGAGTACTTCTGTTTAAAGTAGCACTCTTCAATATCTTACTTGACAAACGAGCTTATATTTGAAAGACAATTGAAGTGAGGGAAGCCTTTTCAATTTTGATAAAAGTAGACCAAGGGTATTCCAAGGGAGCATAAAAACCATTCTTACGAATATTTCTGAATCTGGTCTCAAGTTTAATTGGAACCGATATTGAAGAGATTAAATGAGTTACTGGATCATCTCTCACTCCTTAAAGTAATGAGATGGAAAATAAGGAAGAGGAAAGAGAAGAAGAAACATTAGACTATGAAAATTCGTTTCTCAAATTAACACGAGAATTGAAAGTAGATCAGGATGTTTGTATGAGTTCATCATTGAATATGCTCAATTCAGAATAAGTGAGTACTTTGAAGTGATATGGTCTGATGTGATTGTATTGATCTAACCTAGCACAAATCCTTTTAAGACAAAACAATTTATAAAAGCAGTAGCTCCACTTAAGTAAATATTTTTACTTTCTAAACAAGTGTATTTTTGTAGAATTTCCTATATTTACTCTCCACGATGTCTGAAATGCAACGAAAAGTCCAATTTCAGTGTATTAACTGGCAAAAAAACTCATTAATACCAGAAATGAAGCAGATACAATATTAATTCTAATGTGCTTAAATAGCAATTCACATACTCTCTGCTACTTCCTTTCAAATAATGGTTTTATTTTGCAGCCAAAAATGCGCAACATTATAGCAGTGCAAATCGTCATATTACCATTATATGCCATAGCTATGTATATAAATGCGTGAGGTCCCACAAATTAAGAATATTAAACACTACCAACTCAAAATGAATCAAAACTCTGAAGCTCAAGAAAACATTAACAAGGATCAATTGATTATGATTTCAAACTGCAACAAGGTTTTATTTCATTCTGAAGGAACCAAGAACCCGAATTTTAATTCAAGTTCAGGTGTTCACACCAAATCATCATTGGCAGTGTTAAATCAATCTTTGAAAGGATTTACTACTTCATCAATCCCATTTGTTGATGATGGAGTTGTAATTACCTCTAAGAAGAATAAAAAGAGAGCTGTAAAGGTTGCCAACTCAAAGGCAGTGAAAGCTAGACAAGCAGAGGCTTATGCAGCGGCGGCAAAGAGAAAACAGTTTAGAGAAGAGAAAGGAAAATGTTTCAGAGGAAAGTCTAAGAATCAACAGGACGATTCAGATGACGTTTCAGAGGTTGGGATTGAAGCGGCTAAATTTGAACAAGTTGAAATGAAACAGGTTATTCCCAAGTTGGAAGACTTTCCAGTTTTATCCAAACCAAAAGTCGTAGAGGTTCCAAAGGTTGCTTTAGAGATTCCAAAGAGTACTGTAAAGGAAATGATTCCAAAGGGTACAAAGGAAATGATTCCAAAGAGTACAAAGGAAATGATTCCAAAGGGTACAAAGGAAATGATTCCAAAGAGTAATTTTAAGGAAACGATTCCAAAAAGTACTTTAATTCTTATGAAGGAAGTCATTGATGCTTCAAAAGAAGAAAATACTCCAGGATTTTGTATTGGAAAGTCTGTCTCAATTCCATTTGAACAAGCTAATCAATTCACCCAGACATCAGAACAAATCAATATCAATCCAATTGATTATGATCATCAAGATCCTAAACATCATGTTGAATTTCCAGTTATTGATGAAACATTTATCAAGTATGATAATGATAATCAATATGAAGGTGGTTCATATGAAACTGAATTCTATGATTTTCATTATAACTTTGAAAAGCTTTGTTTTAATAGGTATGATGAAATTGAAGGTAACAATGATACTATTATTGGTGAAGTTGTTAGGACGGTTGAACAAGCTTTAGAAATTGAGATAATTGAAGTGACTGATACTGAGGCTGAAGTAGTTGAAATTGACGCTGAAGTAGCTGCTATTGAGGTTGATGTAACTCATGAGACTATGGAAGTAATTGATATTGAGACTGAAGTAGCTGATATTGAGTCTGAAGTGACTCATCAGACCGAAGAAGTAACTCATATTGAAAGTGAAGTAGCTGATATTGAGTCTGATATTGAGACTGAAGTACCTCACATTGAGACTCATATTGAGACTGAAGTACCTCACATTGAGACTCATATTGAGACTGAAGTACCTCACATTGAGATTGAAATTGAGACTGAAGTACCTCACATTGAGACTCATATTGAGACTGAAGTACCTCACATTGAGACTCATATTGAGACTGAAGTACCTCACGAAACTCCAGTAGCTCATATTGATGATAAAATTATTAAACAATCAATTGGATGTATTGAGCCACTCAAAGACCAAATCACGAATGAACATAATTTACATCCAGAAATTATAGATCAAACTTTTGAACAAGACAATCTCAATCAAACTATCTTTGAATCCATTGATCAAACAAACAATTCTTCCATCAGCAGGAGAAGTTCCAAACTTTTTAAACTTTTCCACATTCCCATTACTAGAAGTTCTTCTATCAAAAATCTCCAAGATCTGGAAATTGCAAACGGAGAAATGATTGTTGCAAAATCTTCAAAGTTTGATAGAATCAAACATTATTGTAAATCCAAATTTAAGAGGTTCCGGAAGCCTTCTTGTTTGGTTTCGGTGAATTAGCTTCACACATATCATACCACTGTACAAAGACAAAATCCTTCGAACTAAAACTAACTTTCAAAGCTTCAGCAAATTAATCTTGGCTAGATTAATTACTTTACTCTGTGAAATACTGGCCATATTTCATTGAGTTAAACTTACTTAAATACTGGCCCATTTAAGTGAGTGGAAGTGTGCTGGGCTATGAAAGTTAAAATGTGAGTAGGATGGAATATTTGTATGGTGCAATGGGTGATACAATAGACATGTTAAGGACAGATGCTGGACATTTTTTTTCCTTTATTTCATTATTCTTTATATCTTCAATTATTCTTTATATCTTCAATGTAGTCTCTTTATCAGCTTTGAGCTAGATCCACTGGCTTCACGACCAAATCTGAAATCTTAACTCTCGTCTCACGTAACTAAGGTACGTTTAGAGAGCTTCAACGAATTCAAGGTACTTTCCAAATCATTCAAATTCTTAGCTATGGTCAAGTTGTCCAACTCTGTGCCATCCGATTTAGGACTTTGAATACATTCTCATTGGGTCTAATTGGCTGCGACAGCTGGTGCTCAAACGTTGTTAGGTTAACCTCAATATTGTTGTCATTAACAGCATTTAGAAGCTGGATATCCTGATTCAAACTTTGTCTTTCAAGCCATCATTCGTTGGCTTCAACTTATTGACCCGTTGTTGTTCAGTTGATTGTATCTTGTATAGGTTAAGATTTCGACCAGCACATCTTTCTAGGGCTAAGGGCATCGTCAATCCTTTGAGCAATTGATACATCTGTCATATTCTGTTGTGTCATGATATTGAAGTTGTTAAGGTGCTCTATTCTGATTAAACTATAGTTCTTGTAAGTCGTAGTCTAGACTGATTTCTTACTGGTATGGTGGTTAACTTGAACGGCAGCAAATATTGGTAATTATTATCCCAATTAACCTTATCATCTCCAATTAACCGTATTATCCCAATTAACCTTATCATCCCTATGAACCTTCTTATCAGCTTTACCATATCAATTGATCCTCCTTCTCTATAATCTTCTTCAACATCACTCTCATTTTCTCTTCTTCACTTGTCAAATACCTACCAAGACAAGCCAATAAACAAAGATGAACTTCTCAATTAAAACCCAACTCAAATTACTTTTGGTAGGACTCCTAAAACTGCTAACTATATTTCTTAAGATTGTCAAATTGAAACGAAGCGTCCTTCCAATTGCATCAGATCAAGTCACATCCTTAAACCCTTGTTGATGCAATTCAATTCCCTTCCAAGCCATCCCTAACCCCATTTGATGACCTTTGATATTATACCCCTCCCAAGTCATCCCATTTGCCCCACTCCCCCAAGTCCATCCTTTCGGCCCACTCCCCTTCCAATTGACTCTCCAAATATCCCTGACTTCATCTTATTGACCCTCCAAATATCGCTTGTACGCTACGCTTACAGAGACCGCCAAACAAGCTCACTGCGCTCGCTTGTTAAATATCCCCATCTTATTGACCCTCCAAATATCGCTTGTACGCTTACAGGGACCGCCAAACAAGCTTCGCTTGTGCGCTACGCTTACAGGGACCGCCAAACAAGCTCGCTGCGCTCGCTTGTTAAACATCCCCATCTTATTGAGTATCGCTCGTGCGCTACGCTTACAGAGATCGCCAAACAAGCTCTCCGCGCTCGCTTGTTAAATACCCCCATCTTATTGACCCTCTGTCACTTGTGCGCTACGCTTACAGGAACCGCCAAACAAGCTCGCTGCGCTTGCTTGTTAAACATCCCCATCTTATTGAGTATCGCTCGTGCGCTACGCTTACAGAAACCGCCAAACAAGCTCGCTGCGCTCGCTTGTTAAACATCCCCATCTTATGGAGTATCGCTCGTGCGCTACGCTTAGACCGCCAAACAAGCTCGCTGCGCTCGCTTGCTGACTCGTCTGACTCCCCCTTGACTCCGTCAATGACTCAACCCACATGACCAAAATCACGCCACAACACCCAAACATCAATAGTTATATAAGGCGAAAAAATTCGGAGAAGCGTTCACCATCAAATGCTTCGTACTATTAGACTGTTACGAGTTCCCGTTCAATTCAGAGCTAGCAGAAGCTATGCTTTAACAGCCAAAGCTCAACTGCTCATTAGTAAGCCAGTTTCTGAAGTTGATCCTGAAATGGCGGATATTCTTAATCAAGAAAGAGATCGTCAACGTTATTCCATCACCTTGATTCCTTCCGAAAACTTCACATCCAAGGCTGTTATGGATTTACTTGGATCGGAGATGCAAAACAAATATTCCGAAGGTTACCCTGGTGAACGTTATTATGGTGGGAATGAAATCATTGATAAGGCCGAACTGTTATGTAAGAAAAGAGCATTGGAAGCTTTCAACTTAGATCCTAATGAATGGGGAGTTAATGTTCAACCTTTATCTGGAGCTCCAGCTAATTTATATGCTTATTCTGCCATTCTTGAAATTGGTGATAGAATCATGGGATTGGATTTACCTCATGGTGGACATTTATCTCATGGGTATCAAACTCCAACCACCAAGATCTCCTACATTTCCAAGTATTTCCAAACCATGCCTTATCGTTTAAATGAAGAAACTGGGATCATTGATTATGATACACTTGAAGCCAATGCTTTACTTTTCAGACCAAAGGTAATTGTTGCTGGTGCAAGTGCATATTCTAGAATCATTGATTATAAAAGAATGAAAGCTATTGCTGATAAAGTTGGTGCTTATTTGTTAAGTGATATGGCTCATACTTCAGGATTGGTCAGTGCTGGTGTCACTGATTCTCCTTTCCCATATTCGGATATTGTTACAACAACCACTCATAAAAGTTTAAGAGGTCCAAGAGGTGCAATGATTTTCTTTAGAAAAGGTGTTAGAAAGACTACCAAGAAGGGAAAGCAAATTCTTTATGATTTGGAAAATAAGATTAATTTTTCAGTGTTCCCAGCTCATCAAGGTGGTCCTCATAATCATACCATTTCTGCACTTGCTGTTGCATTGAAACAAACCTCAACTCCGGAATATAAATTATATCAACAAGAAGTTGTTTCAAATGCTTCTGCATTTGCTGATTCCTTAATGAATAAAGGTTTTGATTTGGTATCTGGTGGTACTGATACTCATTTGATTTTAGTGGATTTACGTTCTAAAGGAATTGATGGTGCTAGAGTTGAAGCTGTTTTGGAAAGAGCAAACATTGCCGCAAATAAAAATACTGTTCCAGGTGATAAATCCGCTTTGTTTCCTTCCGGTTTAAGAGTTGGAACTCCTGCTATGACAACAAGAGGATTTGGTCCTGAAGATTTTGAAAAGGTTTCTGGTTACTTCCAAAAAGCTGTGGAAATCTCATTGAATTTGAAAGAAAAGGAAACTGGTTCCGTTGCAAAGGAATTATTAACTTCATTTAAAAAGTTGGCTGATGAAAGTGAGGAGGTAAAGGCTTTGGCTGAAGAGGTTAAGGTTTGGGTTGGAAAGTTCCCTGTTCCTGGGGATTTGTAGATTTACTTTAGATGAAGTATTGAGTTATTTATGAAATTTGATTCCGACTGACTTGATAGGTAGATATTATACAATAACAATATGTAACAATATTTAGCGTACACTGTGAGCGAAGCGTACACTGTGAGCGAAGCGAACCGTGTATGTGGGCGCAGTGAATGGTGTATGTGAGCGTGGTGAATGGTGTATGTGAGCGAAGCGAACCGTGTATGTGGGCGCAGTCAACGGTGTATGTGAGCGTGGTGAACGGTGATGTACAAGAATATTTAGAGATGTTTAAATTGTAGAGATGTTTAAGCAAGAGCTAGAGATGTTACAATATGTAGAGTTGTTTAAACTCATCAGGTACCATGGTTACACTATACATGATATTGAACCTATTTTATACCTACAAATGATTTTAATGCTTTGGTGAAATTTCACATCTTTAACTTGAAGGATCTCCCACTATAATCTTAACTTATGCCCACCAGATTTTTAAGAGCCATTACGATGGAATAGTTATAGAATATTCTAATAGAAGCTATTTCACTCTCTGCGATACCGATGGTTATTCCAGATCTTCACTGCTTAGTTGTTTTCTGAATCAATATATTTACAAATCAAAAGTACAAAGCATATGCCTTTACTTTGACCAAACATAATCATTGGATTGCTTCCTTGGAGTAGGAATATTCTATTTTCATTATTGTTTTGAAGTGCTTCATTAGACAAATATAGAGGTCCTTTAAAGAACAGAGACCTTATAAACAAAATGTAATTTCAATACACATTAACTTTAAACAATTATATGTGACAGTCTTTTGGTACTCATCAACAAGTATAAGTTTTAATTAATCCTAGATTAAATGTAACTTCGAGTACCTTTTGATTCCTTCCTGTTTCAACCATTCTCCTCTGCTTATTTCAATCATTTACAAATCAATCATGGTACAAAATAAATATTATAAATGCAAACCGTGGTTATGACTTTTAGGAATTCTGTGCCCTGTTTTGCAGCAACTTAATTGTCGCACTCAACTGCGACATTTTTGCAGCCATTTTATGGAGGTGATGAGGTAGAGAAATTGTTATTAATATGAAAGGTGAATGTATGCATTGATATGAAATTTAAATTGGAATATTGATATGAAATATATTAGGAGTATTAATATGAAATCATAATAAGTTTATTTATCTATAAAATTTAAATAGGAATATTTATATAGAAAATCTAATAAGAATAATACAAATCTCAATAGGAATATATATAAACAATTATTTATCTATTAATATATAATCTAAATAAAAGTATTTAATAAAATAAACTATTTATCTATTAATATAATTAGTAAGAGTGATATGTTTATTGCTAGGTACAATGTCACCAGTGGGCTGTTGTTTTATTAGTTAGTTCTGGTACTTAGTTTAGTCCTGTGCTTAGCTGTCTTTCTGGTAGTAATTTGTCTTCAGCTGTCTTTGTTCAGTTGTCTTTGTTCAGTTGTCTTTCTTCAGTAGTTTTTCAGGCTCAGTTGTCTTTCGTACTAAGTCGTCTTTATCCCATATTATGTATTAATAGTCTGACCGATGTCTTCTGGCCGCACTTCTCTTGGCCAGAGTCTTAAGTATAGTCACCCACATCTGACCGAAGACCTCTGGCCGAGCTTCGCTTGGTCTTTGTTTCAATCTTTTGAATAGTCACACACATTTGACCTTTGGCCTCTGGCCGCGCTTCGCTTGGCCATCGTTTCAAACTTGTGTATAGTCACCCACATTTGACCGTTGGCCTCTGGCCGCGCTTCGCTTGGCCTTCGTTTGGCCTTCGTTTGTTGACCTCTGGCCGCGCTTCGCTTGGCCTTCGTTTGGCCTTCGTTTGTTGACCTCTGGCCGCGCTTCGCTTGGCCTTCGCTTGACCTTCGTTTGTTGACCTCTGGCCGCGCTTCGCTTGGCCATCAGTCCACCTTCCTCGTAACAACCCTCCAACCCTCCCTCCCAACTTCAACATTTGAAAAATCCGGATTCTCTTCAATTTCAGGATCAAAATCATAATAAATCCCATCTACCAATAAATCCACATTTCTTAAACATTTATGACTTAAAATATCAACATGAACAAACAATCTTGCATTTTCCTTTTGTTTCAAAGTAAACGTACTTAACTTTGAAGGAACTTTAAATTCAAATACATTTGGAGTATCCCAAGATTTGACTAATTGATTTGAAACCGATTCCATTGAAATATCTTCAAGATGAATTTCCTTTAAAGATTCAGGATAATCACATTTCAAAGCTGATCTTGCAATTGTACAAGAAGTTAAAGATAATTTAGATAATTTTGGGAATTTAGTTAATGCTTGAAAATTTTGAATAATATATCTTTTATAACTAACAGAAGTTATTGTTGATGGTAATTTCAAATCAGCATAAGGAATTCTATCTATATGTAAATGTTTTAAATTTGGATGAGTTGATAAATCTATTATTCTTGGTTCAGAAAACCTTGATTCAAGTAATTCCAATGTAAGTAAAGTCTTTGGTAATGATGAAAGTAAATCTCCCAGTAAAGTACCAGATTCAATTACAAGTTTCTTAAGAGATCTTGGAAATGACATATGATCGAAATCTTCAGGATGTTTTATATGAAGTATTGAAAGGTTTGGAGGATAACTATCAAAGGACACATTTGTAGTAGTTAACAGTTTAAGACCAATTGGTAATTTAATACTTGAACGATTTACAACTTTACTGGAAGTAACAATTAAAGATTTTAAATTGGGAAGAATAGGAAGGTTTTGAAGTTCATCCAAGGTTAAACCTAAATTCCCAATATGTTCGATTTTATCAAAATTTGCAACCAATTCAGGTTGCCATTCATGAAACGAGCAAAACCCTAAAACATCTTCAAACTTTAAAGTGACATGTTCATATTGATGTTTTTTAAATAATGCAGGTAAAAGTCTTGCTGGGATTGAAGTATGTTGATGTTCGGAAACAATGGTGGCTGAAGTTCCAGCAGTAGTATCTAATAAAATAGATGAATATCTAACTGGAAGTGCAAATTCACTAAGATTTGGATCTTTTATTAGATGTTTGATATCTCCAGGAAAAAGGTAACTAAAGATATTTTGTTTGATTTCGGTTGGATAATTTAGTAGGATGGACATTTTTAGTACTATAAAGCTTGTTCCACTCACCGCTTATTTAGTGGACTTCTTATATAGTATTCAGAATGAGGCGTCAAAAGAGTAACCGTCTTTGAGTTGACAGGGTTTGATTGTAACAAAGAAGAACAAAAGGTATAGAACAATGGAACGACTGGTTGGACACAATAATAGAAACAAAGGAAAAGACATATGAAGGAAGAATTACAAAAGTATAATTAACAAAATAATAAGGAGGGAAGAATAGTGTAATGAAATGTTTGGGAGTTTAGTATATAAAGTATAATAATACGAGTTGGAATTTAAAGTACGGAATGTCAAGAATGGCTTAAACACGAATAAACGGCTTAAACAAGATAGGAGTACCGGCTTAACCTTCACGAAAAGGAGTAACGGCTTAAACTTCGAATAAACAGGCTTAAGCTCATCTGTTAAAGTTTTATAGTTTGAATAATAGCATAATCTAAAGTTATAACTGGGTGGTGGTGTATTACAACCTTATTAGTGAGCCATATTAGTTAACCATATTAGCATTAACCATGAATATTAATCATATTAGTTGACTATTATAACTCTCATAGTGCAATACCAATTCAATTTCATTTCACATGCCGGATAATATGTTTGAACAACAAAGGCAAGACAGTACATTTAGTATGATTACTTAATAATTTCACCGTCATGACAACAAATTCTGATTAACAAGGAAAACCAAAGATAGTTAAATAGCTCATTGTAGTGTCATATGAAGAGTAGTGAGTTTCATATGAAGAGCAGTCATATGAAGAGGAATACTCAAAATACGCCTTGAATTTACAATGGTGCCTCTTTTGAAATCTCGCTTGCTCTTTATCGTAACTCTAGAAATTGATAAACGTTCTTTATTTACCTGTTATCTTTACCTTTTAAGTCTTTATACGCTGGTCTTCGCTTAACATTGCTAATGAAGCTTCTTCGATGTCGGCATAAAGTTTCACGGTTTGTGTTTATACAGTCCGACTTCTTCCTTGTACAGTCCAAATTCTTCCTTATACAGTCCGGTAATCTTCATACAGTCCATTAGTCTTATAGGTAGTTCTTACGCGGTCTCTACCACGCAGTGGTCTCAACCACTCACTGTCCTCTATCCTAGTCCCCTACCAATTGTCCTCTACCAATAATCCCCTACCACCCCTACCACTAATACTCCACCAGTCGTCTTAATGCCTTCCCTTTTCAAACGTTTTCCGTAACATTCCGTAGTAATAAAGTACCTCTTGTACATGATGGTTTGTTTCAATTGCTTGACTACGAGTCAAGAAAGTTCGTAAATATTTACGAATCGTAGCCAGGTCGTGGCGGGGTAAGGGGTGTTTAAATAGAGTTCATATGGAATGTTTTAATTAAAAGGTTGTTATATCTGTTGATATAGATAAGATGGACTTAGATATGAAAGCTGAAGGAAATCTGGTGTCAGATCAAAATCCCGATCTTAAGAAAGGCAATCTACCCCTAGGTGATCTTTACGTTGCCACTGATGGTAATGTTCCCATTGAAGGCAACAATTCCCATGAAGTTAAATTAACCAATACCGGTGCCACCGAAGATAAGCTAACCAAAGATAAGCTAACCAAAGATAAGCTCACCACGCTCACCACCACCTTCGATAAGCTCACCACCTCCGATAAGCTCACCCACACTGAAAACATTCCAGTACCAACCAATTTACAAAACATTCGCCAATCACCTGAAACTGGTTATCGTTCCTTAGGTAGAAGATTATCAAGGAAAGCACCCCCAGATCTTCCAATTGAGTATCATTTGCCAATTAATAATTCGCCTAAGAGTGGTCTTCCAAATTCGCCTAGGAGTGGCCTTCCAAATCATTCGCCTAATAGTGGCCTTCATTCACCTATTAATAAGGTTGACCTACCCATTGAGAGGAATTCAAATGTCCCAAATGATGGTGTGCTAAGAACATTTCCAGAACCTTTAATGACATCTAATGAAAGTCAAACAAGTACCAATTATTCAAAGTCAATGAACCCTTTTCGAAGTCCAATTGAGAGGTCTGGAACTTTTCAAGTCCCACCTTCTCAAGTTTCTCAACCACCTCCAGTTCCATATCAACCTCCTCCAGTTCCACCTTGTCAACCTCCTGAAGTCCCAACTTCACAAGCTCCTCCAATCCCCCTTTCTCAACCTCCTCCGGTCCCACTTTCTCAAGGTGAAGGTTTGAAGAATACAGATCTGACTTCTCCTTTGAATAATAAGTCATTTACGACAAACACTCGCATCAACAGCCTGATCATTTCAAGTCAAACTGATGAATTCAACTTTGGACTCAAAGAGGACTCCCAAAGTGATGGATTCAGCTCAAATGAGCTTCAAGAAGAATCTGATGGAACAAACTCTGAGTATAACTTGGAAGATAATTCACAACTTCCTGACTTCAGTGTTTTGCAAGCTACTTTGAAATCATTTGAAAAGGCTCAAAAAACGTCCCAAAGAAGGTATTCTCATGGTATTCTTAAACCAGGAGAAATGATTAACCAACGTGAAAGTTCATTGAATACTCTTCAAAATATCACAGAAACGCCTATCAATGTTACAGAAACACCCATCAATGACATTTCAAAAACACCCATCATTTCACCCATCAATGAAGATCATCAAGGCACACCCGCGACATCCAAGCCACCTATAAAGATTCCTGATATTCCCATGAGTGACCCTATTATTGATTATTTTATAAAAATGACCTTGACAAGTGCAAACCAGGGTACTCTCCCAACGGTTATTACAAATGCCCCACCTGGCGAATTGAGTATAGTTCAAATATTCCTTCTAAATTTTGGAATTGATTTGGTACTTGTTTTAAATGGGTTGCAAAGCAAACAGGTGTATGTTTCTGAAGACCCTGAAGTGAATACAGAAACCTTGACCGATAATGTTCCAGTTGGTCAAACTTTCCTTGATGTACTTTTAGGAACATCTATTCAACTTTTTGCAAGCTATAGATATACTTACGGAGGACAAACATATGGTAGTTACTTTCCCAGTATACTTGATGTAATAGCCCATTTAAAATTCCTTAAAGCTGTTGATAATATGAAAGAAAGAGTTACTAATGAAGCGATTTCCAAAGGACAAGAGGGAGCGAAAGTTTGGCAGGTTTATGTGACCAATGCGGTTCGTAGATTCATTATCTTTGTAAGTTGTATAAGATTTACTGCGGGTCAATCAGTACCTTCTTCGTTTGATGAGAGGAAAAGGTATAACGCCACATCAGAAAAGGATGCAAGTGTGAGTTTAGCTTTAAGTGTGCTATTACCTCCATTGGATGTTTTAATGGTATGGCATTCCTTCCTGTTGAACCCAAGAGCATACTACGATAACTTTATGCGAAATGATTTTTATAAGTTTGCAAACATACCATTCCCCTTCCATATGATTAATTATGCGATAGACAATTATACATTTGAATATCAACCTGCGGAATCTTTACAGGTTGCATACTTTGAATTATTGGAGTCTTTTGTAGTAGACAATACAAGGGAACAGGTATTGGATTGTTTGGTTTATGACAATTCAAAAGGATTTGATGTTCTGAAATATGTTGTTGAAATAAAGTGTCCGATTTGTAATTCAATGGTTGGGAAGCTGGAGTATACGAATGTTAGGGAAACTGGGTTTGCAGATAAAAATTTCAAAACTGGAGGTTTAAAAACAGAAACCTTGAAATATGCAAAAAGTGGAGATTTTGAACCAAGTGCTGCTGCGAAAAAAGTTCCATATTTTGCAGCCATAAATCGCCCTGCTGAGAATGAAATTTATGATCTATGTTCATGCGACTTCACCCCTTTCATTACACATGACGAACTTCGTAGAAGACAAATGAATATGGATATTCTAAACCTTGAAGCGTTACCCGGAGTGTACCGATATTTCTCCTGTGTTCTTGGTAGGAATAGAAACAGATCTAGAAACTGCAACATCTTTGATAGTGCTGTCCGAGAGAATTTCAAAACCATTCCATCTAAGAAATTCAAAAAATGGAAACTAAAGAAAATTCTAGCTAGGCTTAAAAAAATGCCAATAAATGCTTTTGATTCCGTTCTAATATTTCGAGGGTATCTTGAAATGAATTTAATCCACACCACCATCAATGCACCGAGAAGAAGTTACCTTCAAATCTTGGAAATTTCGGAAGATTTGGTAAGTTGTGTAACTCGACAAGGTAAATTCATTGAAAAAATGATTGAATTGAACTGGTTGCATTCCCCTTTACTTAGAACCACAATTGAAGAAAGCTCGATCCGATATTCCCGATTTTTCTTTTTGCTTTCTCAATTTGATTCTACAGTCATGTTGGTACCGACTTTGGATATAGATTTACTTTGGCATACTCATCAATTGTCTACTCATTATTATTTTAAAGATTGCAAGAACCTGTATTGTCAGAGTATTATTGATCATGATGACAAGGTGGAACAAGGACGTCTTGATTCTGCTTATAAGAAAACCTCCGACATTTATAAGAAAGTGTTTGGTGAAGATTATACTTATTGTATGTGTTGGTATTGTACAAACAATAGAGTGGTGGATCGGTCTATTTTCTCCAAACTTTTCAGGAAGATAGAAGAAGTTGATGAATTTGTTTCTCTAAGTAGAAGTGCCCATTTTGGGAATCATGGAGGTTTGACTCATTTGAGTACTCATAGTGGGATTGAATTACAATCTCTGGCTGCAAAACATTTAAGGTCCAAAGTTCGTAAGAAATATACAGAATTGTATAAATCAGAAGAGGGGATTCTTGGGGGAGATGTTCCATGGAAAGTTGCTGAGAGGTATCCTGCACTGTATGTAATTTCTCCAGTGGTGCCAATTCCAAAGGAGCATACTGACTTTTATGGTAGTGTATGTTGTGCTTTACATGATAATGGGCTTAATTGTGGGGCAAGGTCAAAGCTGGATGATTTTTCTCGTGGGGCACGTCTTGGGGGAATTGTATCGAATCGATGCGAAGTTGCGGTGAAGAAGTGAAATACTTTTTATTTTGCAGCCAAATATATTTTTGAAAGGTACAATGGTCCTTGAAACTTTCTTTTGACGGATTGGATTGGAGTTATACTTATTATTCAATTCTTTGACGGATTGGGTTGGAGTTATACTTGTTATTCCATTCTTTGACGGATTGGATTGGAGTTATACTTATTATTCAATTCTTTGACAGATTGGATTGTATGGTATTATACTTATTATTCATTTCTTCTCCTTTTGGTGAGTAATTGACTTGCTTGGGAGCTCATTTTCTCAAACATATTTTAATTAGCTTAGACTGTGGCACTTTTAAATATAAAGCCTTCTCTTCCTTTTAAATGACTTACTTCATCCATTTAAATTTTAAACATATTATAAAATCTCACTAACTCTCCATACTCCGCTAATCAACTTATCATAAACTCTCACTAAACGCTCCACTAAATATTCAATTTTTTCACTAAAATTTCCCTTGCTACCGCGACTTGTCGGTAATTCTCTCGCTATTAGCGGAAAATTTTCTGAAAATTTCCCTCCATCTTGTGAAAATTTCACTCCAACTCTCCCCACTTTACTGCGACTCCCTTGAAAATTCCCCGGACCGCATAAAAATCACCTTTGATCCAAACGTCGCGTATACTTTTCATAGCACTCCTTTAAGATGCTGCATCGCCTTTCAAACCTAATCTCTTGGTCCAAGAATGGGTTTATTGCATACTCGTCCAATTCAAAAGGTCATAATCTTTATTTGACTTACCTTGAGAACATTGATGGCCAATCCTGGCAATTGGCACCACCACAGGGACTCGATATCCGTCCGGATTCGGTGCATTCCCCAGAATTGACATTGATACTTTGGAGTAACTTGAGTACGGATCTTGCAGTGGCGGATGTTCATGGAAACTTTTATATTTTATTAGCCGGAGTTGGTTTATTATCAACAAATGGAAGTTCTAATGGAGTCGCTGGTAAAAGTACAGCCAGCTCAACTTCTTCAATCCCCGGTAATAATATTGCAGGAAATACAAACACTACCAATGGTAACTCTACTAATGGAACTTCTAATGGTACTAATGGACATAATGGCACATCAAATGGATCTAATGGTCACCCCAATGGAACCAATGGATCTGGAAATGTACCTCCATCATATGAGTTAACTTCCTACAATCACATGGAAATGATCTACCGAGATATAGTTGACCCAAAATCCACCACCACCACCCCAACCTCGCTTTCCATAATTTCCTTCAAATGGCTTGATATCGAAAAACCTCAAATTATCAACAAACCCGCATTGGCCCCCAAGTCACTGGAATCATACTCTTATCTTGTTGGACAATACCAACCACACGGAGTGACACATCCAATTTCTACCAAACAAGCTGGATTTGCCTTGCGTAAGAATGGGGAATTGATACTTTTCTATCAAGGTGAGCATAAGGTCGAGTACCATAAATTAAGTGTGAATTTACCTTCAGATGGTCCATTATCCCTTTCACTAGCTTCAATTGGGGTTGGAAATGATAAGCAGGTGATTGTATGTGCCTTTGACGATATCTCTCAGAAGATTGTGACGTTTGTAGTGGGTGTTGATTGGGGCTTTTTGGTGGAGTCTGCAAGGAAACAAAAGGTGGACCCGCATTATCATACTCCCAAGGAGATGCAAAAGGCTCCCAAGTTAACTGTTAGCAAGGTCCAGGAAATGTTACCGCTTGAAATAATCCGCCCACAACTGTCTGAAGAATTGACAATCGGAGTGTCTGAGACGGAAACTTTAAATTCACGATTAGTAAAATCGGAAGCTGAAGAAACTATACCAAAACTAGAACCAGGCACAACCAAGTTTGAAACAAGTGCAACCAAGTTAGAACCAAGTACCAATGATTCAACAACCACCCCCAAAATCATCTATTCTACTATCACCTCCATTGACGTCATTTCTGCTTCCGGCGAAGCAACATCGAAACCGGAAATCATCATTTCCTACTCCAGTCAGACTTCAACCACAATGTACAGATACCATCTTTCATCCGAATCTGATCTTGTTTCCGAAGCTTTTGCTGACTTGGGTATGAGACTTGGTGTGCAGCAATCACCTCCAGATATCACTCAGATTCTCGTTCTTCAAGATGAACTTACGCGAAAAGGAGTTCTTCTGTCGATATCTACAGCTGTCGCACTGACTTTCTTAATCATCCAATACACTTCCGGTGCAATTGATGTTCTTGATCGGAGTAAGATGAAGGTGATTAATAATAAGAGGGATGAATCACCACCAGGAGAGATTTCTTCGATTTTCGATGTAGGGTTTGAGTTTCCAATTCCTAAATTAAATGAGGGTGTGAAGAACACAATCAAGGGAAGTACCTTCAACTCAGGAAAACTTATTATGGCAATCTCTCCAAATATGACCTCATTGGTCTACCTTGAAGGTGACACTCTCCAAATGAAAGTGGTGGAAAAAGTTCGATTTCTTGGAGTTAGTAAGCAGGAACTTCTACTTTCATCTGTTGGTTTTGCTTTTCGTCATGCGTATGCTTGCTACACCAACACTTGTGCTGATGATTTGATAGTTTTGATTCAGACAGAGATTGCGCGTGTTTATAGGAAGAGGCTGCAAAAAGTGCCTGATAGTGCGGCTTCTCAAAGCTTACCCGATTCATCAGGAGATTTAACACTTCTGCAGTTCCTTCAACTGACACCGAACCTGGAGAATACACTTACGACCCCGACTGTTCCTGAGTTCATTCAAATGATTCTTGTGGAGTCTCATAGAGCAATCAATTTTCATTTAGATTCATTCAATAAAGAATCAGTTGATAAACTCCTTTCGAATCCACCCTTGCAAAAGCTTCTTTCTTTGCAGCTAATTCTTGGGGAAATTCAAAGTGGATATGAATCAACAATCGAGAATCCTATATCGGATATTTCCTGGATAGTGCTTAATCTCCGTAGTGCCTCTTTTGGGGTGATGTTTCTGTTGCTGAGTATCTACAGACAAATCTCGAAGAAGAAGCCAACTGAAGATTCGTTACAGGACTCCATAACTCGTGGAGAGTGTATTGTTTCATTAATTGGGAACATCAATTGGTTGATTGACGTCATGGTGTACTTAAACCAAGAATTGCTTCAATTGTCAATTGCCAAAAAGAACCCTAACTCGACCAAATTGAACGTCCACAACTCGTTGGTTCTTCCATTGATCCTAAGTAAAGTGCCACGGTTGATTTTGATGTATGCTCTTTCTTCAATCAACAAGACACATGAGATTCTTAAGAAACTCCATAAAGACCTCCAGGACCTGAACAAGCTATTGGCTCCAATGAAGGAGCTGTTGGGTCGATGTTTTACAATCGTGAATCATTTGCCTTTAACTCTTGCTGTGTTTGAAAATTATTTGAAGGAGTCGGATGCCCTTGTACTGAGGGAATTTGCCATAATCGGTAAGGATAAAAACTTATTAGAGTTGGAGCAGAAATTGGTATGTCAAGGACAGCTTGACGATGATATGGTGAGAATTGCAGAAACTTTGATTGACCGCCATTCAGTCAGTATTAGTAGAGATAATAAGGTTTCTGAATTGTACTTTTACGATGTCGACTGGTTGGGGATCGGAGTACGTTCGCAGCTTTCAAAACGGCCTCATCGTAAATCTTTGAATGTGTTACGCCATGGGCAGCTGGTTATACCACGTCTTCCATATTCCAGGGATGAATGTATTGATTCTTTAAGAAAAATTGTTATCCATATGGGTGGAGATAGGAAATTTAGGAGGTGTACTAGGTGTAGGAGTGTTAGCTTGGTGAGTGATATGTTGGTTTTTGATGGGGGAAGTATAGGTTTGTGGACGATGGTTTATCAAAGAAATTGTATTTGTGGGAATCCTTGGGTTAATATTTGAGTTTGGTACAAGGTGTATCATTAAGTTGAAGTGGTTTGAATTTTATGGAGTTCATGGAGAGGTTTTAATTTTAAATTGTATGATTAGGTTAAAAATTATAAAGTCATGGAGAGGTTTTAATTTTAAATTGTTTCACAAGATTTAAAATTATAAAGTTCATGATTAAGAACTATAAATTTTAATGTATAGTTTTATTTATAAAGCTCATGAAGAGGATTATGAACAATTGTGTACTAAATTGGCTAAGTATAGGGAATAAGTTGCTTACAAATCTAAAATTATATAGCATTACAATACAATAGAGATATTAAGTTACTTGCTATGGTTGGAGTACACATCAAAGGTGCACATGAAAACTCTATGAAAATTCAAGAGTTACGTTCAATCTTATGAATAGTCACCCACATTTGACCGTTGACCTCAGGCCGCGCTTCGCTTGGACAGTGGCTCAAACTTGTGTATAGCCACCCACATTTGACCGTTGACCTCCGGCCGCGCTTCGCTTGGCCAGTCACACATTTGACCGTTGACCTCAGGCCGCGCTTCGCTTGGCCTTCGTTCACCTTCGTTACCTCCTCTTATAAATACACGGTTTTAACAACCACTCACCCTCCGCCTTTTCACCTCTCTTCCTCTCCAACTCCTCAACCTCACCCTCACTTCCAATGAACTTTTTCTTCTTCAATAATCTCTCATGTTCCAGAGTCAAAACATCCTTACTTGGTTTATAAAACTCAAACCTGGTAAACATTTTGTTATCATTATCTGTCTTCTTATGAAAGAAACCAGATAATTTCAAAGCATCTACAAACTCAGCTCCCACATCTGATGCTTGAGCATTTTTCTTTGCATTTTCTGTGAATCTAGATTTGATTTCAGCAATCCATAATTCACCTCTTGGAACCAAAATTCGATTAGCTTCCTTAATGAAATCAAGGAAATTGGTTCCCATCAATGCTAAACAAAAAATCACTACAGTACATGATCCATCTGGAAGAGGTACGTTCTTGATATCAGCCACTGTAATTCTTTCGTTATGTTTACTCAAGTCAAATGAGTGGACTTTAATATCTAAATGTTTAGGGGCATTTCTTGAATTTGGAGGGTTCTTGTTGAATTTGGTTACAATATTCTGAACATCCAATGCCAATTGTGCTTCACCACATCCCATATCTGCAATCACAATCTTCTTTCCAATTCCAGGTAATCCTCCAGGAGCATTGACTTGCTTGGTTGTACCCCTTTGTTTGATGGTCTCTACAAATGAGTCAACAGGATTCTGTGGCCATGTTTGAACTTGGGAACGGAATCCTTGATGGTATTCCTCAAAAAGTGCAGGTTGCTTCTTAATAAGAGAAAGTGCATCTTCAGACGTAATGGTATAAAGTTGTTCGTTAATCCACCGGAATCGAGATCCTGACAATTTCGAAAGCATTTTCTGTTGTAAAGCGGTGAGTGGTTTGGCTTTTACTGGATTGGTTATTGTTGCTTTGGGGGTCTCCTTGGGGATTTCCTTGTTTCCTGTGGGAATCTCCTTGCTTACTTTTGATTTTGCAGCTAAATTCTTTTTCTCTATAACTTTAGAGTCCTCTTGAGCAGTGGTGCCTAAGGTATCGTCTTTCCCTTTCAGAGTGGTGCCTACGGCACCGTCTTTCCCTTTCACAGTGGTGCCTACGGCACCGTCTTTCCCTTTCACTGTGGTGCTTACGGCACCTTCTTTCCCTTTCATGCCTAAAGCACCATCCACTGAATCGTCCAATTTTTCATTTGTACTCTTGCCTGACTTTGTCTTCTTTTTCTTCTTAGATGGACCATCTTGGGTGGCTTTACTTTCTTCTACACTAACTTCTTCACTAGCTTTCTCGGCAAGTTTCTCTCTCTCTGCCTTTCTTTCCAAATATCCAGCTTCTTCTTGCTCAAGCTTTTTTAACTCATGATCTCGCCTTTCTTGTCTCTTGGAACGTTTCTTTCCAGTTGGTCCTCCGACAACAACCTTGGCTTTCAAATCCCATCCGTCTACTTCGAAGAGTGGCATTGTATAGTTTGAAATATTGCGATGCCATCGCATGTTTGTTATCCAAATTGACTTTTAATCTGGGGAGTTTATTGACTTTTAATCTGTGGGGAGTTTGACTTTTAAGCTGTTAAACATGGGGCAAGATCTATAGGATATAAACTTCATGGGGTGGTTTGTGGTTTTATTTGATAGGCTAATAGGTAGATGAAGTGTTGGAGCCAACATTATAATCAAAGCCATCATTTAGAGTTATACTATATGGTGATATTACTACAGTGTCTATTGAGTGATTTTTTACTCATCCTTCTAAAGTCACTCTCCAAATTCAAACTCATCTTTTTAAACTCACTCTCCGAATTCAAACTCATCTCTTCCGTAGTATTTTTACAAATTTGTAACTTTTTTTAAAAAGTTTTGCAGCCATTTATTTTGGAGTCTAAAAACGTCAAACTTAACATGTAAACTGAGGAAGGAACTTCAAGTCAATTTAAAAGTAGTTATAAATCACTTAAAGTAAATTAGGATTCTTGATGCTGTCTATAACCCCATTTCCACTAAATAAGCCCTGCTTCAATTATATGAATTCATCAACACTATAATATTTCCATTCACCAACACTAGTTCCAGCTCAACCAACTCATCAACTCTATCACATCTCCAATTCATCAAAGTCATTTACACTATCATATTTTTCATCGTCATCATCTGGAGCCTACTTGATCGCTACGCTCTCAAGTGCCCAGTCACGTGACCACAACCTACAACCCTCGAGAGATCACCCAGGACCAGACACGGATGGACTTATCACCCGGCAACCTTCGAATCAAACATCGAGTTATTTTAGGAGGGGAAATCATTTGTTATTATGAATCCAATCTATTTCATGAAGCTTTATATTGGAATACGCGTGTTCCACTTTTAATCTCAGACATCCATGGTGCCACCAGTGGTAAGGCCATTTATAACAAGACCAATATGATATTAATTAAAAACCATCCTATTAATAAGCTACGAGTTTATGGTAGGATTAAAGGTGAGATGAAGTTTGGTGATGGTGATGAATTGTTTTATTTATTATGTGTTGATGATAGTTCTGGTGAATCATCAATGATCAATGTTAAGGTGAAACCTCAACAGTATGGAACTCTGGGGTTGGTGTTTAATGAAAGTTACGGAGTGTTGGTTGAAATTGATGTGGATATTGATATTTATAGAGGTAAGATTCAATTGATAGCTTCTAAAGTACGACAACTGCAAGAACAAGACTTATTTTCAGAAATCATTCATTGGGATGAATGTTTGATTATGAGGAAGGAATTGATGAAATGTTGGAAACCGGAGGTTGTTGAGAAGGTTTTTAAGACTTTTCCAGAAGTTCGCTTTGATTATAGGGATATTGTGAGGATGAACAGGCGTAGGATGTTGGAATTGTCGTGGGGTGGAGGTGGGAATGATTATAGGGAGTGTGTTGATACTCAATGTGGCGGTGGCGGTACTGTCAGCACGTATAATAAAAATGGCACCAGCACATGTAATAAAAATGGCACCAGCACATGTAATAAAAATGGCACCAGCACATGTAATAAAAATGGCACCAGCACATGTAATAAAAATGGCACCACCTCGTTTGATAATAAAAATGGCACCAGCACATATACCATCAACACATTCGACAACACCAACACATGGCACGATGATATAAAAATAATATCTGAACGAACATTTACAACAAATGTTGAAGACGATCCAATTTCAATTGTCACTGAATCTGAATTGTTACTACAATTCGCTCTTTGGATCATACGACAGAACTTTGTTAAATTTCGTCTACGACAACTTTATGACTACCATTACATTTCAGGATTATTGGAATCATTATTACGTTTACAAGGAGCACTGGCTAGTTTGCAAAACCCTTCTCAACCCTTGACCAAAGAAATGATCTTTCATAGGATAAAGCATAAATTATGTGCTGCTGGATTAATTCAAATAACTAAAAGCCAGAAAGTTAAGCTGGGGGGTCTTAAAGAATTGTATGATCGATTGGTGGGTGGGTTGATTGAAGTCAAGAAACAATCCACCACTCTTAAGCTTTCACAACCCACCACTCTTAAGGTTTCACAACCCACCAGTCTTAAGCTTTCACAATCCACCACTCTTAAGCTTTCAAGTTATGATGTTTCTTTGGGAAGACCTTTTATTAATGGGATAATTGAATATATATTGACAAGTCATAGGGATCGAATGAATTGGAAGTATGATGTTAAGTTGTTTGAGTGGAGGTGTGTATAAGTTTAATATCGTCTTAAATTATAATATGGCATTTTCTTAAACATTCTTTGTATTAACATTCTTTGTATTAACATTCTTTGTATTAACATTCTTTGTATTAACATCCTTTTTAACATCCTCTTCTTAAATTAACATCCTCTTCTTAAAATAACATCCTCTTCTTAATCCTCTTCTTAAATTAACATCCTCTTCTTAAATTAACATCCTCTTCTTAAATCCTCTTCTTGGTTCCTTGGTTGCAAATTACAGGTTATACTTTACAGGTTATGTGCATAGTGTTTTACAGGTTATGTGCATAGTGTTTTACAGGTTATGTGCCTCATACTTTACAGGTTATGTGCATAGTGTCTTTACAGGTTATGTGCCTCACACTTTACAGGTACCTCCATTTTTACAGGTTATGTGCCTCATATTTTACAGGTTATGTGCCTTACACTTTACAGGTTATGTACTTCACCTTTACAGGTTATAATCACTTTACAGGTTATGAGTGGCATCTAGATAAGACAAATTTACGGACTTGTCCGAACAATATGTCTGTTGATCCTATTACTTGCCATATTCTTGACACATCGATTGGGAAACCAGCGTTTGGTGTGACATGTCAAATATTCCGTATTTCAGATCTTATTGCTAGTCCATCTGAAGAAGCTGCTTATGAAGTGGATCAATCAATTCCATTTGGTATGGCCAAAACCGACAAAGATGGTAGGATTAAGAATTGGACGATTAACCCAGCTCTTGATGGATCCAGTGTTGGATTAGTAGGAGGTGATTGGAAGGAATTAGTTCCTGGGATTTACAAGGTGAAGTTTTTAACTGGGAAGTATTTGCATGAATTGGGGAAGAATGAAGGTAAGAATGAAGTGGGCAAAGACGGACTTGATTTGGCAAAGAGAACATTTTTCCCTTTTGTTGAGGTGACTTTCCAAGTTGGTAATCCTCCGGATGGTCATTATCATATTCCTTTGTTATTATCGAATCATAGTTATACTACTTATAGGGGGAGTTAGGGAAGTGGAATAAAGTGTTGAAGTAGAATGTAAGTGAAGTAGAATGTGAGTGTTGAAGTAGAATGTAAGTGAAGTTGAATGTAAGTTTGAAGAGTAATATGAATGAAGTGTGAAATAAATATCAATAGCCTTAGTTAGTAGCCAAAGTTAGTGCCTAAGCTTGACTGCTTAAAATCTGCCTGGTGCTTCGAAATGGCTGCAAAAAATGGAGTCTAATTTTGATATAGAGTAAATTTTGGAAGCAACCTTTGAGTGTTCATGTTGATATTTATATGAATTGAATATTGCTTGGTATGTAGAAGTAGGTTGTATTGGAGTATCAGTCAATATAGTGGACTATACTAGACAACATACATAACAATAAAACAATGAATTGCCCAGTTGAACAAACCAGTAATAGATTACCATTTTAACTCATGATTAATTCATTATCCCATGGTTACACCTTTCTCCAAGATGATTCATTTTGAAAGTTCTTTCCATTGATATTCATTCAATTCATAAGTATACAAGGAGCATCTTACGTGGAATAATAAGACAAAGTGTTGCTTTAAGGTTGGATAAGTGGTTGAAGGATGAAAGGACCAATTGAGAGACGATCAGGTCTACTTTGCTTAAGAACACCCGCAAGACTTGGATTGAATTCTGGAATTTGAAATAAAGTAATAGGTGTAACATCGCCCACTAACAACACTCAGCTAAGACGTGAACTCTGAGGTAGACGTGAACTCTGAGGTAGACATGAACCCTTCGGTGCTGCTCATGTCTACGCTTCGCTTTGTTCGAACAAGACTTTGATTGACTTCTGGGCTAAATCAACACCAGGTAACTCAGTAGATTCTTAGGTCTGATGCCCCTCCGAATCTTGAATTTTGGGCTTACTGGTTAACTTGAAATGATATGTTATTTAGATTCATGGCAATTAAAGGCTCATATAGACTTGATATCTAAATAAGATTTAATCTCAATTAAAGGTTCATATAGACTTGATATCTCGTTAAGATTCAATCTCATGGAAGATCTCTTGTATTCTTCAAGATCTTCCATTGTAAACTTACCCGCTGCTTCATGAGCTTACACACTTACATTGAACGTTTTCATACAAATTATAGCACTCCCTCTAAACACATGCTCTTGACTTTTAAAGGTACTGTAGTGCCTTATTCTGGTGCATCTGTTGGGCTGTGCACTAAGCATTTCTATATACGACTATGGTTGGGGGCATTTCTATATACGCATTCTATGATTGGGGGCATTTCTATATACTGGGCTATGCTACGCTTTTAAGCTGGTACACCTTTCTTACTGTTTTGACTACACTGATACAGTTACCTTTCATCCAAGCAATCCATTGTACAGGGTATCTCATGAGTTAATTCAAACTCACTGAAGTTGGTGCAAATCATTTGCAATCTTCCCCAAGTCTCATCCGAAGTAGACAACTTGAATACTTCCAGGGAGAGTTTATAGCATAGCCTATACAAGTTTACAATTAATCATAGCCAATGTTACAATTCATTTCATACATAGCCGAAAAATCGAGCCGCACGCAGCCAACAAAGCCGCAAGCGCATACTCAGCATTCAGGCGCATACTCAGCATTCACCAACATAGCCGCTTAAGAGACTTAATGCCCTTTTGAGGCGATGTGAGGCTGCATTATCACACAAAGGGTGGAAGAGGTACGGCAACATCTGATTCCAATTGACTCTCCTAAATGAGCCAGTCAAGAGGTATTTTGCAACCATTAAAGTGGAGGGATGAAGAATAAAGTAGATTATTTAAGATTGATCCAAATGTAAGTGGGTGAAGTAGGTTATTTAATAAGATTGATATATAAGTGGAGTGGTGAAGTTGATTATTTAATAAGACTGATGAAGTGGTAAGACTTTGTAAATTTTTAGTATACTATTCAAAGAAATTAATAAATACCTTTCAATGAATATTCTGATACTACCCTGATTATTCTGATTATATTTTGAATTACCAATCCGGTTCAATGGTAAACTTATACTCTTTTCCATATATGGATTTTGACGCATGCATAGCCCACATCATTCCTTTCGCTGCATAGTTTTGGTGGAACAAAGAGTAGTTCGTAGGAGGGTCAAATTGAAGTGTTAGAAGGTATCAGAGCAATCTTCAGAATACACCTTCAGACGTTTACATCATTAATTTCATTAAGAAGGACACCATAGTTTACACCATTAATTTCATTAAGAAGGACACCATAGTTTACACCATTAGTCATACTAAGAATACACTTACAAGACTCAAGAAAGTTACTTAAACTGTAAGGATTGTCCTTCCTATTGAACCCTTATCCAAAGTCCCGATAATCCCTCCCCTCTAGAAATTCCTCCGCACTTCCATAGCCCTGGATCCCCCAAATATGCTTATCGATTCCAGCCCTTCGTAACTGACTCAGCCTCTCAATAATTTATACATTATGATTGGGAGGTATCAATAGGTGTGTAAAAGATAACTTGGAAGACAACTTGAAGAATATGAATATCAAAGGATTAACTTATCCATTTTAAAAACTTCAAGGGTTAAAGGGCCCAAAGTTAAACTTCGTATGCATATATTTTAGTAACAAAGGTTAAGCTGGTTAACCTGGTGCAGTAACTCAGCCATAAGCCAAGGAATTCGTAAGTACAATTGAAAGTGGATGGGTTGAGTGTGTAATCTGGATGGTCAACCTATAACCTATACCTATAACATATACCTATACCTATACCTATACCTATACCTATAACCTATTCCTATAACCTATAACCTACAAACAAACCTACAAACATACAAACCTACCTATTCAAAACTCAACCTAAGGGAGCACACAAATCCTTTGGTAAGTCCATGAAGGTGCTTATAACAATTACACAAAACATAAGACCCTATAGCCCACCAAGCAAAGACAACCATATAAATACCTCTTTAAATGTCTTCAATAAATCATAATCATATTGAACATTAAAGGTTTATCATGTCAGCTGTGGAATTTGGTTCTTGGGTTGCAACCGCAACAACTAAAACATCGCTCACCTCAATCAATCCAAATGCAATCACGATGGTAACACTGATTATTTCAAGTATTAATTCTGTTCTTTCAACTGAAACAGATACAGATGAACTTCGTTATTTATCTGGTTCCATGAGAGGAGCTTTAGCATCTCTTACTGTACTCCAAGGTCAAAATTATTTTGCAACTGCAACTGCAACTGAAAATTATCCTGAAGTTACTGATGCTATTCTTCAAGCTACACTTAATTTGAAAGAAATGTTTGATGATAGTAATAGTTATCATACCATGTTGATGTTAACACCAAATGCGGTTTTTGCAGCCGTTTTTGGAGTTATTTTCTTGATTCAAATTGCTTTATTACTTTGGTCCAAAAGTTGGTACTTTGGTGTTTGTTTTGTTGGAGGAACAGGTTTGGAATTTGCAGGTTATTTAACAAGATGTTTAAGTTCTGGAGGTCATGAAGATAATTTAAGTTATTTCACTACTCAAATTGTTTGTCTTACAATTGCACCTGCATTTATTATGGCTGGATTATATTTCACTCTAGCTCAAATGATGGTAGTTACTGGTCCCAAAAGTTCTTTATTAAAACCAATGTGGTTTTCTTATATTTTCATTGGATGTGATTTCTTAAGTATTGTTTTACAAGGTGCTGGGGGTGGACTTGCAAGTACAAGTGATCCTGTACTTGGTAAAAATATCATGTTGGCTGGAATTGCATTTCAAGTGGTAACAATGACTGTATTCTTATACTTTTTAATTGATTTCTACATGAGAAGTTTCTTTGCATTTTCTTCTCATGTTCCAAAATCTTTCAAGAACTTTTTGCATCTTTTATTTGCAACCAAAACAGGTTCAGCTTATTCATATGAATTGGAGAAAACAAATGATCGTAAGTTTGAAGCTCAGAGGAATAATCATCGTTGGTTGTATAGAAGATTGCCAATTGCAATTTTGATTGCAACTGTATTGATTTACATTAGATGTATTTATAGAGTTGCTGAGTTGAGTGATGGGTTTAATAGTGTGATTTATAGAACTGAGATTTATTTGATGTTCTTGGATGCTATGATGGTTGCAATCGCATGTATTTTGTTCCTGGTATTCCATGTTGGTGTTGTGTTTGGTAGAAGGGGGGTTGTCACTGCAAAGATGTTGAGGGTTCATGCAAAGACTTGGAGACTGGATGAGAAGGAAGAAAGGATTGTTGTTTAGGGTGATTCTATATGAATATAATTTTAACTGATAATACTTTGTACTTGCGGCCCGAAGGGCCAATTTTTCATACTTGCTTTGGCCGGAGGCCATTAAAGCCCGAAGGGCATCTGCTTAGCCAAGGGCCATTGAGGCCCGAAGGGCCAATGCTTTCATACGTTGCTTTGTTGCGGCCGGAGGCCATTAAGGCCCGAAGGGCCAATCTTTTCATACTTGCTTGCTGTGGCCGGAGGCCATTAATGCCCGAAGGGCATCTGCTTTCATACTTGCTTTGCTGTGGCCGGAGGCCATTGAGGCCCGAAGGGCCAATTCTTTCATACTTTGCGTTACAGTGGCCGGAGGCCATTATGGCCCGAAGGGCCAGTGCTTTTATACTTTGCAAATTCAGGCCCAAAGGGTTTGTCATAATTTGCCAGGCCCAAAGGGCACTTCCTCCATGCCTTGTCAATTCAGGCCCAAAGGGCCATATCTGTCGTACTTTGCAAATTCAGGCCCAAAGGGCCATATCCGTCGTACTTTGCAAATCCATGCCCAAAGGGCCAGTGCTTTCATACTTTGCAAACCCAGGCCCAAAGGGCCATATCTGTCGTACTTTGCAAATCCAGGCCCAAAGGGCCATATCTGTCGTACTTTGCAAATTCAGGCCCAAAGGGCCAGTGCTTTTATACTTTGCAAATCCAGGCCCAAAGGGCCATATCTGTCGTACTTTGCAAATCCAGGCCCAAAGGGCCATATCTGTCGTACTTTGCAAATCCAGGCCCAAAGGGCCATATCTGTCGTACTTTGCAAATTCAGGCCCAAAGGGCCATATCTGTCGTACTTTGCAAATTCAGGCCCAAAGGGCCATATCTGTCGTACTTTGCAAATCCAGGCCCAAAGGGCCATATCTGTCGTACTTTGCAAATACAGGCCCAAAGGGCCATATCTGTCGTACTTTGCAAATTCAGAGTGCTTTTATACTTTGCAAATGCAGGCCCAAAGGGCCATATCTGTCGTACTTTGATTTCAAATTCAGGCCCAAAGGGTCAAACCTATTTAGCTAATCATCACTGAGGTTATTCAAACTTGATCGCTGCGCTCTCAAGTTGTTAACTCACCTTTGTACTCCCGTTCATGCACGTCAAAATGCCATGCGCATTTCCGTACATATTCGCGCATACAATCTTCGGTGCAGCACGCATTGAACAAATTCGCAACTAATTAGGGAAACGAGGCTTTAAAGACCCATAAATAGCGATGTAAACAGTTTAGCAACAAAATATTTGGTAGGGATATATTTGAGAAGTAGTTGAGATATACTTGAGATATACTTGAGATATACTTTGGTAGAGATATACTTTGGTAGAAAACACTTTGGTAGAGATATACTTGAGATATACTTTGGTAGAGATACACTTTGGTAGATAGCAGAGATACACTTTGGTAGAGATACACTTTGGTACATAGCAGAGATACACTTTGGTAGAGATACACTTTAGTAGATACACTTCGGTACAAATACACTTTGGTACACTTCGGCAAATACACCTTAATATGTTAATCCACCACATATACAGTCTAACATTGATCACATCAATAACAGCAGTATCCATCGACACATCCAACAAAAGTTCGATTTGTGCTGCAGCCAAATTAATTCAAGATGGTGAATGGAATTACTACGAAGGTTTCTCATACGGAGGAGTTGTTGGGATGTTCGTACCTCCATATTACTGGTGGCATGCTGGAGAAGCGTTTGGAGGATTACTTGATTATTATCTCTTTTGTGATATTGAAAATCAAACCCTCTCTTCGGCTATTTATGATGGGATGTATGCTCAAGCAGGAGCACAATATGATTATGTACCATCAAACCAATCACTTACCGAAGGTAATGATGATCAAGGAGTTTGGGGGTTGGCAACTATGGAAGCTGTTGAAAGAAACTTCACAAACCCTCCTCATAGTTGGTTATCTCTTACCCAGGCAATTTATAATACCATGTATTCTAGATGGGATACTGGGACTTGTGGGGGTGGTTTAAGATGGCAAATTTTTGGTTGGAATTCTGGATATAATTATAAAAATTCCATTGCAAATGGATGTCTTTTTAATATTGCTGCAAGATTAGCAAGATATACAGGGAATGATACTTATGCATCAGTGGCAGAATTTGTTTGGGATTGGATGGAAGATGTTAAATTTATTAATTATAATGGTCCAGATGGGGAATTGCAAATTTATGATGGTGCTCATACAACAGATAATTGTACTGATTTTAGTGTTGCAAAATGGAGTTATACTTATGGAGTTGTAATGGCAGGATGTGCATATTTATATAATCATACAAGTGAAGAATTATGGTTAAATCGAACTCAAACAATCCTAAAAGCAAGTCTTTACTTTTTCAACAATAGTATAATGACAGAAACAGCTTGTCAACCAAATAGGTGTAATACTGATGAAAGAACATTCAGACTGATCTTTTCAAGGTGTCTTGGTTCAACATCAATTTTGGCAGATGAAACAAATGAAGAAATCGGAGCTTTGTTGAAAACTTCTGCAATTGCTGCTGCTCAACTGTGTTCTGGTGGAAGAGATGGAATCACTTGTGGTGAGAATTGGAGTGTTAAAGGTTGGGATGGAATGTATGGATTGGGAGAACAAATGGGTGCTTTGGAAGTGGTATTAGCAAATTTGGTCTATCAAAGAATGGTACCATCTCCATTAACAGCAGATACAGGAGGCAGTTCGAAAAGTGATCCTTCAGCAGGTTTGACTAAGTCGACTCCATTGTTGGCTCTGAATGTGATTAAGGTTACAATGGCTGATAAAATTGGGGCTGGGGTTTTGACAGCAGTTGTTTTGTTGGTTGTGATTGGGATTGGAGTGTGGATGGTAATTTGAGAGCGTACTTGAGAGCGCAGCGATCAAGTTTGAGTGAGTTAACTTGAGTGAATAACTTGAGAGCGCAGCGATCAAGTTTGAATAACTTCAGTGATGATTAGCTAAATTGTATATAACTTGGAGCGCAGCGATCAAGTTTGAATGAGTTGACAACTTGAGAGCGCAGCGATCAAGTTTGAATGTTTGAATGAGTTAACTTGAGTGAATGAGTTAACTTCAATGATGATTAGCTAAATTGTATATAACTTGATCGCTACGCTCTCAAGTTTGAATGAGCTAACTTCAGTGATGATTAGCTAAATTGTATAAAACTTGATCGCTACGCTCTCAAGTAGTCACCGTCATACCTCACTCACCATCTTAACTGAAGCTACGCTTCAGAGTACAACTCAAAAATAACTCCCTGACGTTTGCAGCACCTCTTACACTCTCTCAAGTTACTACCTCACTTTATGATCATCTATTCATTTCTTATCTAAATACACTTCATGAATAATCTGCATTCCCTATCAATCAGACCTTCAGTAATATACGTTGGTTCATCATGATTATATTTTAGTAACAAACTCAAAACTTACTAAAAGTCAATTTTGTAATAATTACCAATAATCTACTAAAAAAACAACCTTGCTTATACAGCACGCTCTTATCTTCTAAAGTTGCACAGCATCACTTTCTCGTAGCCTTTCATTCAGACTGAATTGAGTTGTTCCCTCCAGAGGAATGTCGTTTGGGCGGTCCTAACAAGTATTGAGGCAGCCTCAGCAAATTGGTAGCTTTTGCGGTCCTAACAAGTATTGAGGCAGCCTGAGCAAATTGGTAGCTTCGGCGGCCCAAAAACGGAGTTGTAGTGGGAGCCTGAGCAAATTGGTAGCTTCGGCGGCCTAAAAGCATGGAGTTGAAAAGGCAAACTTCACTTCGCTCAGCATCTCGAGTTGTCGAAATGGCAGCCTTCGCTTCGCTCAGACTGAGTTGGTCGCTTCGGCAGCATCTGGAGATGTAGTAGCATCCTCCGCTTCGCTCCGGCTGTGTTGTCAAAATTGCATCCTTCGCTTCGCTCAGGCTGAGTCATCGTAATGGCAGCCTTCGCTTCGCTCAAAAATGGCATCCTTCGCTTCGCTCGGTTGAGTCATCGTAATGGTCGCTTTGCTCAGCATCTCGAGTTGTAGAAGCAGCCTCCGCTTCGCTCCGGCTGTGTTGTCAAAATTGCATCCTTCGCTTCACTCCGGCTGAGTCATCGTAATGGCAGCCTTCGCTTCGCTCCGGCTGAGTCAAAAATGGCAGCCTTCGCTCAGCCTTCGCTTCGCTCAGGCGGTCAATAAAAAAAATGAGTATTCTTCTGACTACTCTCATGAACCAACATCTCATGACACTTATAATTATTCAACTCATTCTTAATCTTATTAATCTCAACAGCCTCATTCAAAGTATACTGAGTCACCAGTTTATTATACCTCTTATACATTTCCGCAGGAAACGTTTCACTTACAAAAACCTTACTACTAAAATTCACCCTCTTGGTAGTCCTCTCTCTTGGTTTTCTTCTCAAAATCGGTTTACCAACATTGGCCACTTTAATAGGAAGAACAACCCCACTATCAACACTACTCAAATCAAATCTTTTCATATCAACTTCAACATGAGGAAAGTCCTTGAATTGTTTCAAAAATTTAAGATGTCCAGGAAGTGCTCTTCTTCTTTTCGCAGTAAGAGTATTAAAAAGATAATCAAGTTGTTCCCTACTTATAACCACGGTTTGCAGTTCATCAGGCATAACCAAAACAGACCAACACTTTCTTTCAAGTTCAGTATGAGCAGCCGAATCCTCAGTCTCAAATTCTTCAACCTCCAAGTTATTCCAATTAATAAATTCTTGTTGTAAGAACCGAATATTATCATCAATATAAAATTCTTCTGAAATGGGTCTTTTTGAATGGCGTAACGTTGGTGGTCGAAGTCCAGATAAATCCAGACGAGACAAATCAGTTTTGGATGACCGATCGGCACCTTCAAACTCATCATCTCTCATAAAAGGTTGTTTCATAAGAGGTTCAGAATCATCTTGTTCAGTGATATCATCAAAAGTATGTAACATATCATCAAATAAATTATCTTGTTCAAGGGTAGGTAATTCAGTGAAAATTTCCAAAGGTTCAATTATTGAAATGACATCATCGGCCGAATCATCCACACTTGCTTCTTCTGTTTTGGACCCGATTTTAGAAGAAACAGAAGAGTGTGTTGAAACCGTATCTGGAACATCTTCTTTTGGTTGAAACATCTTCTTAAAAAAGGTCTTGAATCCTTTTTTATTTTCAAGTGATGGTAATGAAGTGTTGGATTGAGTGAAAATAGGTTTACTAGGAGGTAAAACATTATTGAGTCTGATGGTTGCATCCAGCAGTTGAGACCTTGGAGAATCCAAATTGACTTTTGGTTTGATATCTTTTGGATTTACCATAGTGTAGATTTTCACCTTTGGATTCAGTGGATTAGGAGTGGTTGGAGTAGGTGGGATTTCAAATCTAGATGGGGGTTGTTGTAAATTATTAGGAATGGTTTGAACGGTCACAGGAGCACTTACACTTCTTTGGGCAAGGCCTTTATCAATGATTATTCTTGGTTTGTCGGGGCCACCTTTTTGCTTATCAGTTATACCTTGCTTTACACTTCTCTTCTCACTTACACTTCTCTTCTCACTCACTCGCTTCTCACTCACCCCCTTATCATCCTCTAAAACATCCAACATGGACCTCTTTTTAACAATCACTTTATCCTCCTTTTTCTTCTCAACCTCAGTAAAAGAGCCAGTTGAAGGTGAGGGACTCAAGGAAGAAGCAAAAGGTGGGAAAACAGGAGGTCCTTCCAGAATCGACCTTGACATCCCAAGTGTGGGGGAATTCCGAAGATCTTGTCTAAACTCGGGAATTGGTGGTGCTGGACGAATATCCAACATACTAGGTGAATTGTGTTTTGAATGGAATGAACTTGAGCCTAATGATGGTGAGCCAGAATAAGCAATGGGTGTGGAATATCCAGGTGTTGAATATCCAGGTGTTGAATAAGTAGGTGTTGAATAGTTAGGTGTTGAATAATTAGGTGTGGAATAACCAGGTGTTGAATAATTACCAGAAGTTGAACCAGACGTTGAACCCGTTAAACCAGACAAACCCGTTAAACCAGACAAACCCGTTAAACCAGACGTTACCGGAGAACTCGTCCCCCGAAGTACTGGAGATTGATAAGGTGAATGACTGCCAGATCTCGACCGAAACTCCGGTGAATCAATACTCAAAGCTGGTGGGTTGAATGTACGGCTATTTGAACTGAAAATTGAATACATGGTGGTTGGTGTATTACCTTCTTCCTCTTTTCTTGCAACATAATTGATGGGTTTTGGAGGAGGAGTTGGAGGTTCCATTGACATTTTCCTAACAGCTTCTGGGGTCAATGCTATTGTATTCCTAAGCTCGGGAGTTATTCCAGGGGTATTCCTAAGCTCAGGAGTCATTCCAGCGGTATTCCTAATTTCCTGAGTATTCCTAAGCTCAGGAGTCATTCCAGAAGTTGCACTCCTTTCAGAAGTCATTGCCAGCTTCCCTTCCGGAGTTAATACACCTTTTGGAGTAATCAGTCTTGAACTTAAAGCCCGCCTTAAATCAGCCCTAGGTGGGACGGCTTTATCTGCAAGTGCTTCTTCCATTTTATTATCCTCAAAAAGCATCGAAGTCCGAGGGGTGATTGGTTTCATGTCATAAATCGATGCGGAGTCTATTGTTGGATCTGGAAGCATACTAACCACACGCATTTTTTTAGCAAATGGATCAGCAATATCAGCCAGTTCATCCGGTTCGTCGTATGTATACGAGGGAGTGTCAAGAGAATGTTTATCTGAGTGTACAAGTTTGACGTCCTGTTCTTTACGCAGGTCCTGTTTACGCACGTCCTGTTCTTTACGCTGTTCTTTGACTTCCTGCTCTTTACGCTGTTCTTTGACTTCCTGATCCAGTATGAAACGCTCAGGCTTCCCAACCTTTCCTCCAACTTCAAAGGAACCTCCGGATTTCTCCGAAACAACACGAAGTCTGCTTGAAGAAAGTTTCAATTTGGGGATTCTTGTTTTTGGGAGGATTTGGGACTCGGGTGTGTGTGGGAGTTCAGTCGGTGCAGTATTCTGTACTTTGTGTTCGATGTGTTCGATGTGTCCATTCTGTCCATTCTTCTGTACTTTGTCGTGTCCAGTCTGTCCAGTCTGTTCAATGTGTCCAGTCTGTCCAGTCTGTTCAATGTGTCCAGTCTGTTCAATCTGTCCAGTCTGTCCATTCTGTCCATTCTGTCCATTCTGTCCATTCTGTCCATTCTCTCCAGTCCGTCCAGTCTGCCCATTCTGTCCAGTCTGTCCATTCTGGACAGCCTGTCCATTCTGGACAGACTGTCCATACACCTTCTCCCTCCTCAACTCCCTCTTCCAATCAGAATGAAGAGGAGACAGATTGGAAGTAAAAACCTCAGGGGTTCTCATTTCTCCAGGGAATGCCACGGTTGTTGGAGTTTCCAACATATCTGGATGAGGTAAGAAATTATGAGACTTTTCTGGATTCAAAAAGAAGGAAGTATCAATAGGACTATCTGGGAAAGTGGATTCACTTGGACTTACAAGTTCAAGTTGAAGGACTAAATCACGCAGACGATTGGATAAATTGGATGAACTGAAATTACTTAAGTTAGTTAAAGTGATATTTGGTGATGGTAAGATGGGGGATTCATCAAGATGTGCTTGAATTGATTGGTCAAGATTAACAGGTTCAACACTAACTTGAGATTCTTTTGAATTGATGATTAGGTTGGTGGTACGAAGTTGTCCTGTACTGGGTGTTGATTGTAATTCAAATTGATTTGGTTTCAACTGTAACGTTGGTTTGTCCTTCAACTCCAACTTGGGGTTTTCCTTTGATTTCAACTTTGGTTCCTTGTTGTCTGATTTGTTCGTTGGTTCATCCTGTTCCAACTTAGGTTTGTCCTGTTTGTTTAAAGTCAACTTAGGGTTTGATTTTGGTAAACTTTCAGACTCCTTTGGTAAGGTTTCAGGCTCCTTTGATAAACTTTCAGACTCCTTTGATAAACTCCCAGACCCCCCCTTTGATTTAGAAAACCTCCTCACATCATCCTTCGACTTAATTTCCAGAATCGAAGTCTTCCTAGGTAATTTCAGTTGGGAATTGGATGAACTGTCAATTTTCAGACTTCCCGTCGGGATTCCTTTCGTCAGACCTGCTTTCTTTAATTCCGACTGACTTCCCGTCAGGCTTCCTTTCTTTAATTCCGTCAGACTTCCTTTCTTTAAATCCGTCAGGCTTCCTTTCGTCTGACTTCCTCCCTTCAGACCTCCTCTCTTCAACTCCATCAGACCTCCAATTGATTTCTTTAAACTACTCAGACTTGATACTAAATCACTCAGTAACTTCCTCTTCGGCCCCTCAGCCTTCCTCTTCTTAGCATCCAATTCTTCAAATGCTCTACGTAATTCTTTAATATCTTTAAAAACAATTCCTTTAGCTCTTGAAACAACCTCGGATGATTTTTCTGATTTATCTGATTTGTCTGATTTTTCTGATCCAAAGTTATCAAGGTTGTCTTTACCAAGGTGAAGGGTGTCATCAACGTCCTTATCATCTTTATCAAATGTATTATCAAAAGAATCAAAAGATTTGTCTATGTCAGATATTGATGATTTCTTTGGTATTAGTGATAGTATTGGTGATTGTTGAATTTTTTCATGTCCTTCTCTTTCTTCATTTGATTGACCTTCTCCTTCCCCTTCCCCCCCCTTCCCTTCTACCTCTTCCCCCCCCTTCAATTGAACATCATCTTCAACACTTGAAACCGTTGAATTAAAATGAGTATCCGATCCAAAACTATCATTTTGAATCATTGAATTTTCTGAGTTTGAGTTGGGTAGGTTGGAGTTTGAATTGGGGTTTGAATGGGAGGTTGAATTGGGGGTTGAATTGGGGGTTGAATTGGAGGTTGAATTGGGGTTTGATTGGGAGGTTGAATTGGAAGCTGAATTGGACTTTAAAGTGGAGGTTGAATTGGACTTTAAGGTGGAGGTTGAGTTGGACTTTAAATTGGACTCTAAATTGGACTCTAAAGTGGACTTTAAATTACTCTCCAAATTAGACTCCAAATTCCTCTCCTCCTCCTCCTTCTCACCCACCACCTCCTCATCATCCGTATCTAAATGATCAGTATATGAAGCAACAATATCATCAGCACTATCTGTACCATCCAAATCACTATCATCTATGTCGATAGTAGTGGACTCCAATTTGGAGTCCTTGGACTCCAAAGGGGAGTCCTTGGAATTTAAAGTGGAATTTAAAGTGGAGTCCAAGGACTCCAAAGTGGCCTCCAAAGTGGACTTCAAAGTGGCCTCCAAAGTGGACCCCAATTTGGAGTCCAAGGACTCCAAATTAGACTCCAAATTCTCGTACTCATCCACCTTCGGATAATAACTATACCTTGAATCACTAAAAACCCTAGTATACGGATTAAACCCCTCAGGAACCCCCCCATCTTCACTAGCCAAACTAAGACGATTTGAATATTGATTCGTTGGTTCATCCGTATTTATTGATGTTGTTGGTGTATGTGAATTTTCTTGTGAAAGTGTTGGTGAAGGAGGAGTTGATGAATCACTTTCAATTGGATCACTTTCAATTGCATCACTTTCATATTTAGACAGGGTGTTTGAATAAGCTGGGGAGGTGTATGAGTTTGTTGGGGTTGAGTTTGGGGATGATGGGGATTTATTTGTTAGTGGGGTCTTATTTGTTAGTGACGTCTTATTTGTTAGTGGGGTCTTATTTGATGGGGTTGAGTTTACAGGGATCTTATTTGATGGGGTTGAGTTTACTGTGGTCTTATTTGATGTATTGGATAAGTTTAATGACACCTCAACCAACCCCCCCTTTATAATATTCCTACTCTCCAAAGACCGCTTATCACTTGAATGATGTGATCGTGTCACCTTCGCCGGTCTTATCCTCTTTGAAGGCGTCATTCTTGGTCGAAAGATTTCACCGTTAGGAAAATAATAAGCTTGATTGGATTTATGGAAGTTGTCTTCAGTATACTCTGTACAATCTTTTTCTGTCCCGTCTGTACCGTTTTCTGTCCCGTCTGTACCTGACCCTTTCCTCAAATCTTTACCTTTCCTAAAATCCCCCTGATTCCCCTGAAATGTCAAATTCACAAACAGCCCCGATTTGTTATGACCAGCCCCTTGCCCATAACTTACCAAATTACCCACGCTGCCACTCCTAACTGTACCAGCCTGCCCAAATCCGCCTTTCTTCTTTTTCTTCATGAATTTGTCGTCCATTGTGATTAATCCGTCCGTTGACATCATCGAACTGATCGATGGTTGCAGTCTTGAATGGGACAAGCTTGTTCGGTCCATGGTGGTTGGGTTGTTCTGGGGTAAGGTGGTAGAGATTGTACGTGTTGACGATCCTTGGGGGGTCTGTGCAGGACCGACCTTGAGAGCGAAGCGATCAAGGTTGGGCGAGGCACCTTGAGAGCGATCTTGAGAGCGAACTTGAGAGCGAAGCGAACAAGAGACAGAAGTGATCAAGTTAAAGCACCTTGAGAGCGAAGCGAGCAAGGTTGATAGAGAAAAGCGATCAAGCCAAAGCACCTTGTTCGCTTCGCTCTCAAGGTTTAACTATTGCACTCCAGGTGCAATATCTTCCATTGCAGCTGTACCCTTTTAACTACTGCAGTTCGGCGGTAATGTGTACTGTTTCAAGGTGTAAAGTGTACCGTTTCAACTATGCGGTGTACCACTTTAAATATTGCACTCCGGGTGCAATCTGTACCTTTCAGGGCGTGAGGTGTTCCCTTTTAACTACTGCACTCCGGGTGTTATCTGTACCTTTCAACTATGCGGTGTACCCTTTAACTACTGCACTCCGGGTGCAATCTGTACCTTTCAACCTCCATTCGCAGCTCGCTTCGCTCACTGCTTACACTGACACCGCCTGAAAGCATCTTACCGCCTTGAACGCGCTTGACGAGAGGTACTTCATAAATAAACTTCCAGGAACAATACAAATAAACTTTGAACAATACAAATAAGCTTCCAAATAAGCTTTCTACTTATATACATTACCGTTACGAATCCCCATCAGGAACAATCCTATCCAAATCCGGCCATCCGGTTACGACGAATGTTTCCGAATGGGGGTGAACATGTGATCGGGAGAGGCATTGTCATGTGATAGAGAAGAGACGCAAAAGTTGGAGTCACGTGATACTGAAGAAAGACATATCAATGTAAATGCGACGCATCACGTGATACAAAAAGACAACCCATTTAAATGCGACACATTACGTGATAAAAATGACACTTCCGATTGGGACATACCCGATTGGGACAATCCCGATTAAGACACGATTAGGACACACCCGATTGGGACACAACACACCCCAATAGGATTCCTACTTGACCACATTAGACACGAACTGCAATAGTTAAAAGGAACATTAGACCCACCCCACCTAGACCACTCTACCAAGTCCAAAGTCCTCTACCAGTTAACGGCTGGACATTATGGTTAAGGCACGGTAGATTGGTGGGATCCAGAGTATAAGATGGGAGTCAGCCTACATCCAAAGTGCAATAGTTAAGCATTAGACCCGAAGTGCAATAGTTGAAAGTGGAACTAGACCCGAACTGCAATGGTTAAAAAAGCTTTACACCTGAACTGCAACAGTTAAAAAAGCATTACACCCGAAGTGCAATAGTTAAAGTTGAAATACCACCCCAATATCCCCCAAATAAGACGGACAACAATCAATTAAAACTTCACAAGTTGTAAAAAATGGTGCTGAGGTGTACAACTTAACTTGAGTTGTTGGTGAGCTTTGGGTGAGGATCTAGGAGTGTCCTATTAGGTATGTACTTCCTAATTTGGAATTTCCTATAATAGTGTTATTTCCTATTTAGTTGGTCTTACTATTAAAGTATTTTTTCCTATTTGGTAATGTCTGTATTTGGAATATGTTCCCAATTTGGACTATTCTGTTCTTCCTAGTATGATCTTCCATATTTGGTGTTTTATCCTATTTGGTAAATTCCGTATTTGGAATATACTCCCGAATTGGGCATGTCCTATTTGAGTGTTTCTTACTATTTTAAATATTCTTACAATAATCATTTTCTTCCACATTTGGTAGAAATTCCTAATTCAAATATGTCCCAATTCGGATAAATCCCAATTCAAATGAGTCCCAATTCGGATAAATCCCAATTCAAATGAGTCCCAATTCGGATAAATCCCAATTCGGACACCTCCCAATTCAGACACTTCCCAATTCGGATATATCCGAATTAGGACCCTCAACTCCCTTTTCTCTCACCTTTTTGCACCACTCCAACCACCCATGAAATTGATCTTTCTTTACACAACATTCATATCCGCCTTAGGAATCTACATCAATGATAATCAAATCTCCTCCAATGAATTGATTGAAAAAATCCCTTTCAGATCCCTGTTTAAAAAATTGATGCCTTTGATTCTGCAAGATCTGATTGAAATCCCCATGGTTCCAGGGAAAACCATAGGAGAAAATCTTAGAGAACAGGTGATGTCACGATCTGAAAAGGGTTTAAGGGGTTCAAATTTGGTAGGAAGTCCATCTCCTAAGTTGGGTGGAAATGGGGGTTCTCCATCTAAGTTGGGTGCAAATGGTCCATCTAAGTTGAGTCTTAATCAGGAAATATCTCCTAATCAGGTAAGTCCTCTGGGTACAAATGGAAATCCCAATTTGGCAGTATCGCCTAAAGAGGTACTGCCTAATAAAGAAATATCACCAAACTTAGAATTGAAGGATAATTCCAATCCTAATCAAGAAATATCACCCCATTCGGAAATTCCCCCATCAGTATCAATCCATTCAACAACATCCTGGGTTAAAGAATTCTTCCTATTCAAATCAATTACAAATGATAAGTTAATTAAGGAGGTTCCTAGAAGTCATGAGCTTTCTTCAAGTATTTCAACGTATCAAGATTTACAATCAGATTCATCAAGGTTGGGGAGGTGGACTGAGTATGTGATTGCGCGGAATGGAGGTGATCAAGCGGTTCAAGGAGGAGTTCAAGGGGGAGTTCAGAATGGAAAAGACAGCCAAAATCAACAAGGTCACACCGACGTCAGTTATAAAAAATATGGAAAATATAATTTGCAGCCAAAAGTGCAACCTAGGATTGAAATGGAAGAGTTTAAAAGTTACCTTGTTAATGTGCATTCTTTTAAGAAGGAGGAGTTGGAGTTTTTAACTCAAGAGGGGTTGGATCATGGGATTGAGGAGATTGAAAGGGAATTGTGTAGGATTAAGGAACGACAGAATGATAAGAATAAGGTGATTGATATTGGTGGGGATGATTTGCCTGTTAGTGGGGGGAGTAGGATGGGGTTGGGGTGGGAGAGTAGGTTGGCTTTGGGGGGGTTTTGGTTGATTTTGTTAGTTTAATATATGTCCAAACAGGCCGAAGGCCATTAAAGCCCGAAGGGCATTCGTATACGGACTTTAAGGCCCGTAGGGCCAATTCTTAACCATGGCATTTAATGTCCGTACCTTTCTCTGGCCGCAGGCCATTAAAGCCCGAAGGGCCTCGTATAAAAACTTTAAGGCCCGTAGGGCCACTTCTTTCATTTACATGGCAAGTAATACCCGAAGGGCCTTCTCTGGCCGAAGGCCATTAAAGCTTGTCTTATACAAGGCATTTAAGGCCCGAAGGGCCTTCTATCTTACAAGCACTTTAAGGCCCGTAGGGCCACTGCTTGTACTTGAGATTATTAAGGCCGGAGGGCCTTCTCTCTCACCAAGAGCTTTAAGGCCCGTAGGGCCATTCAAACTTGCCAACGGTCGTTAACATCCGAAACCTTTCTCTGGCCGAAGGCCATTAATGCCCGGAGGGCTTTCTCTTATACCTGGAATTTAGAGCCCGTAGGGCCTCCTCTAACAAGAACTTAAAGGCCCATAGGGCCAATTCTCTCATCAGCCATGGAATTTAACTTCTTTCGTTGAACAAGGTAATAAGGCCCGTAGGGCCATTTCTTTCAGATTTGCCCAAGGCAATGGGCCCGTAGGGCCACCGTTTGTCCTTAAGCTATTTAGGCCCGCAGGGCCACTTCTCTCATTAAAAGTGGCATTAAGGCCCGTAGGGCCATTTCTTTCAGACTTGCCAACGGCAAGGTCACTGTTTGTCCTTAAGCTATTAAGGCCCGTAGGGCCACTTCTCTCATTAAAGATGGCATTTAAGGCCCGTAGGGCCATTTCTTTCAGACTTGCCAACGGCACTTGTCCTTAAGCTATTAAGGCCCGTAGGGCCACTTCCCTAGTTGAACAAGGTAATAAAACCAAAGTCCCTCTCATATACCCGCATTAAACCCAAAGGCCAGTTCTTTGACAGTATGGCACTAAATATGGGAAGAGTCACCTCATACAAGGTACCTAAGGCAGGGGAAAGGCACTAATAAGGCTCTTAAGCAATAATACCCGCTCATTAACCAAGGTATGTAAGGCCCAAAGGGCCATTAATGCCCGAGGTGCTTTCCCTCAAGTAATAAGGCTTTCCCTCAAGTAATAGGCTGGAAGGGTCATTTCTTTAGACAAGGCAATAAGGCAGGGCTGAATTTGCCGGCCCGTAGGGGCACTGCTCATTAAGTCATTTAGGCCTGCTCATTCTTAAGTCCTTAGGCCCCCAGGGCCACTGCTCGTACTTAAGAATTAGGAGGATTAATCGTCGTTTTAGAGCGTGAATTTAGTATGGGGCCCAGGTAGCCCCAGGTGGCCCCGACTGGCCCCTACTTTCGTACAAGGCCAATTTCAAGGTCAACCAGGTCATATGGACCCCTAGTGCTAATTCTCACACCTAAGGTTCAAGGCCCGCAGGGCCAGCATTTAGGCCCCCAGGGCCCTTTTCGTTAACGCCAGAGGGCCATTCTTATCGCACTTGGTAGACCCTGGCCTTCTTTCATAGTAAAGTATTAAGGCCAGCTTTGCCTTCAATAAAGGCAATAAGACCCGAAGACAGCTCGTAGGTTTCAAAAATCAATAAGGCCCGTAGGGCTGCTCGTATGGCCACTTCTTAGTAGTTTGCAGAGGAAAAGGCCCGACCTAGGGCCAATTCTCAAGCAATAAGACCCGTAGGGTCTACTCTCAGGAAATTAAGCCGGAAGGGACTTCTCTCAGGGAGTTGGGCCCAAGAGCCAGGTTTCAGGTCTGTTTAGCAATGCCTGATTAGATGACGACTTTTTGCTCGCTCCGATTGATTAACATGACTCCACTTAATCCTGAGCTCAGACCGAAGGCAGTGACGTAGCTCAGACTGAGCGAAGCGACGTATCTCAGAACGAGTGAAGCGAGGTTTGAAGCTGAGATCAAGCGACGTGACTCAGTCCTCGCTACGCTCGGTCTGAAGGACTAAATTGATTTGCTGAGTATGGCCAAGTCCTGAGCATAGAGAAGGATTAAAGTGATAATTATAGGCCTAGTCCTGAACGAGCGACTAATTTGCCCGCTTGGCTCGGTTTGCTCGCTTCTCGTGCTTAGCTCACTTCTCTTGCTTAGCTCACTCCGTTCGCTTCGCTCACTTCGAGCCACTCCTATCATCTACCAAGGCTTCTGCGGCTTCTGACCGACCAAGTCATTAAATCCAATTCTCAGGCTATGGGCCGGCTATCGCCATAAAAAAAGTTTCCGATCCATCTTCCTTTGTTGGGCCGTCTTTCACACTCTGTTAAGACATTATGATGACTCATGTTTGTTAAAACCAAATGGCCACTGATTATGACCCACCACTTCTACCACACTACTTCACCTCAAATACCTCATATAAGAAATAAATCCCACTTCTCGACCAAATCACCATTCAACTTAACATTGATTCACAAGCAAGCAAGTTAAATAGAAAGCTCAACTTTCATTCTCACTTTTAAAACTTCCTTAAGCTTCATTAACAATTTTATTTATTCATTCAGATTTCTTCATTTTTAACTTTAATCATTTTTATTCATTATACATTCATCATTGTCTTGGTTGTCATCAATATTTAATCATTCCTAATTTGTCCTTGATTCATCCTCATTCTCTACTCATTCCTAATTCATCCTCAATTCATCCTCATAGTCACTTGAAATTTCATGGTACCAAGTCCCAAGGTTTGAAGTGAACTGTGCTAAATTGAAGTTTCTAAAGAAGCCCCATTAAAGGTACTTGATTAGGCGGCCGTAGGCCACTACAAGCCGAAAGCCAGGTCAGGTCGGGCAAAGGCTAAGGAAGCCTTAGGCCATTACGGCAGATCAAGTCCGGCTAAAGCCGTAAGCCATTACTGGCCCACGGCCAGACCAGACAAGGCCAAGGGCTTACTCCCCTATCTAATTTCAAATTAAAATTCTACTTCCACGTATTGTATAAAGCAAAATAATGCTGGTCTTTCCATACAAGGACCCTTATTCCTCAAGAGCACCATTCAACTTCATCTAGCCAACCTTTAAGTAAAGCAGTTACAATTTCCAAAGAACCTGTTGTTGGGTATTAACTTGAATTAATAACCTTAATTATGACAACCAACTTGGTTATCCCAGCAGGTTTAATAGCATTTTGGAATTATAAAATGGAGTTATCTAACAACTTCCACCCGATGGATATCGACCCTGTTAGATGAGACGTCCACCCTATCACGTCCACCCTAAGGCCAATGATTATATCCACTTTCCATCTATTTCTACCACAGATAAATGTCTTTAAAGATGGTTCTCCGGCTTCCTTCTTGGTTAAAGGAAGTTTGAAGAGGGGAGTGCCAATCCTAGCATCAAATAGTCCAATAGAACTGAAAATATCTTAAATAACCTTTTAAAGATGAAATCTCCATTATTTGATGAAATCAAATGTTAAGTAGGATCTTGTTAAGGTGATTTACTCAGTGTTCGTTAAGGCTTACTCAAAAGTTCAAACTTAAATTCGCTTCGACTACTTCCGCTTTCAAAATGCCTCACTTTTGATTGAAGATGCTACGCTCAATCAACCTCACTATATGTGATTGGAGACGCTACGCTCAATCTGATTGTTCAAACCCCGCCAGGTGGAGCATTCGGGTGACTTTGACAACTCTGAAAACCTTTCATCGATTGATATGAACACGCACTGACTCAAACCTCGCGGTAGCTCGCGCTAGCTCGCTTTGCTCAATCTCGCTTCGCTCGCACTCTGACTCAAACATCGCTTCGTACAACCTCGCTGCGCTCGAGCTAACTTCGCTTGATCTGAGCACGCACTTTGACTCAAACTCCGTGCTAGCTGGCTTCGCTCGCACCCTAACCTCGCTTCGTAAAATCTTCTGAAGTTGATTTCACAACTGCTGCGGAGCACTATGGTGTGTAGCCGTTCGTTACAGTGCAATTCAGCTAATCATCACTGAAGTTATACAAACTTGATCGCTGCGCTCCCAGTTATAGTCATGTCAATGTACTAAGAGATTGGTCCAACAAGAGACAAACTAACCTCCCTTTGAGCGTATGAAACACACATCAAAATGGAGGAAACAAATTGCAAAGAAATAGTTGCAGCCAAATTTATTCAGCCACCAAGTAAACCGCAGGAATTAATGAGCCGGTGTATGAGATGATTGTACCATTTTCAAGCAATGCATCAACTAACGGACCAATTGGTCTGTCTTGCAGATCAATTGGCCTTTCTTGCATTCTTGAATTCACAGTCAAAAATGTGGAGCCCCAATCTTTAGTGTTAATAATGAATGAAAGTGAAGAGAACACTCGCTTCGCTTGTGCCCGTTGTAAGCACTGCAGCTGTAGTAAGGAATCTTGAAGGAGTACCTTCCCAAATAAAGTTTTTCAACGGACGGAGTCAAGGATCAACCATTACCTTTCACTACGATGGTATCACGGTCTAAGGACTTGCACTTTGATTCAAATCTCGCTTCGCTCGGTCTACTCACTGCGTCTGAGCTAATTGTTTCGTTCAATCTCGCTTCGCTTGATCTCAGCCTTGAAACCTCACTTCGCTCGGTCTGAGATACGTCGCTTCATTCGGTCTGAGTCACCTTGATTCGCTCAGTCTGAGTCACCTCGCTTCGCTCGACCTCACTTCGCTCGGACTGAGCTACATCACTCGGTATAATCTCGTTTCGCGTAATCTCGCTTCGCTCGATCTCAACCTCAAACCTCGCTTTCGACCCAAACTCTACAGCATTAGAGAGCAATTCTATTCAATCCCACATCGTGAGTTGTAGGATATCAGATTGAACAATTTGCAGCTGAATATCAAGTCAAAGGTTGAGAATTCCAAATTGACTCAGACCGAGCGAAGTGAGGTGACTCAGACCGAGCAAAGTGAGGTGACTCAGACCGAGCAATTAGACTTAGTTAGACTCAGACGTCGTTTCAATCGATCGTAATTAGACTCAGACCTCGCTTTGCTCGGTCGCTACTAAACTCAGACCTCGTTCCACTCGGTCGCACTCAACCTCAGACCTCGTTCCACTCGGTCGCAATTAGACTCAGATCTCGTTCCACTCGGTCGCAATTAGACTAAGACCTCGTTCCACTCGGTCGCAATTAGACTAAGACCTCGTTTCACTCGGTCGCAATTAGGCACAGACCTCGCTACACTCGGTCGCAATTAGGCACAGACCTCGTTCCACTCGGTCGCAATAGACTCAGACCTCGCTACACTCGGTCGCAATTAGGCACAGACCTCGCTTCACTCGGTCGGAAAACTCGCACTCAGACTCAAACCTCGCTTCGCTCGATCTGAGTCACCTCGCTTCGCTCGGTCTGAATCACCTCGCTTCGCTCGGTTTCCAACACCACAACACTCGTCTCACTCAACCTCCACATCAACATCATAAAAACACTCCTATACGGTCTAAACTCATCCGCCGCTCTCCTCACATAAACATCATGAATTGGTTTCCAATCTCTTTTTGAACTTTTACTATCAAAAGTTGACTTTCTCCTTAATCCATCATCCCCCTTTACATCCTCTTGAATCTTTTTCAAAAATAAAGGTCTTCTTTCAAAATATCTTGCAATTCCTCTTGCAACTCCAAGATCATCATGAGCAAAAATATCAAGATCTTTTAGTGTAAAAAGAATAAACATTTTGGCTGACCATGGTCCAATCCCTTTTAAAGTGATTAATTCGTTAAGTAAATTATCATCTCGATTATGATAAAATTCGGGATTAGATAGATTAGATTTAGGATCAGATAAACTTTCTGAAATATGGTATACATATTTGACTTTTTGTCCGGAAAGTCCTACACTACGAAGTTCTTCAACAGATTTGGTGAGTGTATTTTTTGGAGTGATATCATTTTCAAGTAATGATAAGAATTTGTTTTTAATGGATGATGCTGCTGCTCCTGAAACTTGTTGAGAAATAACACTTGATATTAAAGCTAACCAATATTTTCTTATTATTTCGGAGGGTGATGGTTTGTGTTTTATGGAGTCTTTTAAGGGTGTCCTTTTCACATCCCCATTAATCGTATTCTTATTTAGTCCTTTAACTCCCTCTTTAATTACTCCTTCAATTGATCCCTCTTTAAATACTCCTTCAATTGGTCCCTCTTTAACTCCCTCTTTAATTACTCCTTCAATTGGTCCCTCATCAACTCCCTCCACATCCTCAAAAGCACGAAAGGTTCCATGAATTACTGAAGGAAAAAGTGAAGGATCTTTTTGAATCACATATTCAATTCCTTTAATAAATTCTGGAGTATGGAATTGAATGAATTCAGTTGGGAGATCCAAATTGACAGGTGGATCATGATTTAAACCTTCTTCAAATGTTAATCTGGAGCTTGATTTTGTAAGTTTTGGTGGGGGTTTTGTAAGTTTGGAAGGAGGTTTTGTAAGTTTTGGTGGAGGTTTTATAAGTTTGGAAGCAGGTTTTGTAAGTTTTGGTTTGATAATTCTTTCATGATTGGTGATCACTTTGGATACGCTACTACGCGTCTTTGGTGGCATACTGGGGTATTTGATCCTCACTAGGTTTGTTTTTCTCCTTAGATGGTCGCTAAATTTCATCCTTACAGATTAAAAGTCAATGCGACAGCGCGGCCGTAGGCCATTAAATAGCGGTGAATTCGAAGAGTGGCCGTAGGCCATTAATAATTCGTAGGAATAGAGAGCGGCCGTAGGCCATTTATGGCGATTGATACGACGGGTGGCCGTAGGCCATCAAAAGTTAATAAGACAGAGCGGCCGTGGGCCATTTATAGCGGTTGATACGACGAGTGGCCGTAGGCCATTAAAAGTTAATGAGACAGAGTGGCCGTAGGCCATTATATAGAGATTGATACGACGAGTGGCCGAGGCCACTAAAAGTCAATGCGACAGCTCGGCCGTAGGCCATTAATTAGCGATTGATACGACGAGTGGCCGTAGTCCATTAATATTTCGTAGGGATAGAGAGTGGCCGTAGGCCATTAAAAGTTAATGCGACAGCGCGGCCGTAGGCCATTAATTAGCGATTGATACGACACAGTGGCCGTAGGCCATTAAAAAGTGATAGAGAAGGAGAATGGCCGCAGGCCATTAAAAGTTGACGCGACAGAGTGAGCGGCGTAGGTCACTTGGCTCATTTTTTCTCCTTACCTCGCTAAATTTCCTCGGTACCCTCGCTAGGCTCATTTTTCTCCTGAGATTCCTCACTAAATATTTATTCCTCCGTAGTAGCTCACTAAATATTCATTCCCCCGTTGCTCACTAAAACTCACTTATTCCCTTCTCACTAAATCATTTTTGACACTCTCACTTTCTCTTTACATCCTCATTAAAATTCCACTCCTCATTTGACAATCAATTCTCACCTAAACTTCACTAAATTCTCCTCCTCACAAGTTAATCTTTTAAGTAGTCGTTTTAAGATATTCTCCCCACATCATTAAACTTTCATATTCCTTCTTCACACCTTCACCTCATCCCTAATCCTCACTAACATTCCTTCTCCTCACTAAATTTTCAATCCTCACTAAATCTTCCCTCCTTACATCCTCACCAAATAAAAAATGTAAGTTTCTCACTAAATCTAAATTTCTCACTAAAAGTCCCACGAAAATGTACGTCTCTCAATCAATCCAGATTCCTCACTAAATTCCTCACTAAATTTTTAGAATCTTCCCCCTACCCTCACTATTTCTTTCCCTACACTCTCACTAATCCCCTCACTCGCACTGCATCTCTAGGCTCCTCTAGGCTCCTCACTAGCACTCGCTCCTCTAGGCTCCTCACTAGCACTCGCTCCTCGAGGATCCTCACTCGCACTCGCTCGTCACTTATCTCCTCACTCGCACTCCTCTCTAGGCACCTCACTCGATCCTCGCTACGCTCGCATCTCGCTACGCTCGCTCCTCGCTACGCGTAACTCGCACTCGACTAAATAAACTCCCACTCCATGCTCCCATTCTATGGCCATTGCTTCTGTTGTACTGGAATCGACATTGAAATCCGGTACAACATAGAAAAACAAATCACAGCACTAGGAGGGACCTACTGTTCCGATCTCATGTCGGAAGTCCAATACCTTGTGGTGGGAAAACTATTTACAGTGAAATATGATTATTGTATAAAACGTCGTCATGATATTCATTTTGTTGATCCCAAAGCAATAACTACAATCTATAAACTTTGGCTTAAAGGAGAAGAAGATTCCTCCTCTAAACTACGATTATCTTCATATATAAAACCAATATTCGATGGATTAACCGTGTGTATGGCAAGAGTTGCATTAGAGGCCGACCACGTCCGCGCGCTTTTCGAGCGCGGTGGGTTTCGTGCGAAGGGTTTCAAGATGATCGCGCGAGACCAGAACGAGAGGGTCTTGGACTTGTTACTGTTTGAGCTGCTTACCCGACTTTTAATTAGTAATGGAGCAGAATGTACTGAATCTTTACGTGTTGATACGCATGTTTTAGTTGCTACGGAGACAGATGGAAGGAGGTATGAGAAAGCTGTTGAATGGGGAATAGATGTAATTCATCCAATCTATATTTTTGATTGTTTACTTCGTGGGGCAAGACTTCGACCTGATGATTATTCATTAAGTGACTCCAATAAAGAAGTGGGTAAAGGTGAGCGCTCAGACTCCAATAAAGACGGTAACGGTAAACGCTCAGACTCCAATAAAGACGGTAACGGTAAACACTCCAATACTAAAGACTCCTCCTACAATAATGGATGCGATGTTTGGGATGATATAATAAGAGCAAGGGAAGTTAGGCGCTCAAAAATAGATGATGTCAAAAAAAGAACAGAAGCAGATACTCCTGTTTGGAAAGAATTACTTCTGCTGACAACATCAAGGAAAAGACTGAATGGTCAAAAATCACTTTGGGAAGAAGTTGAGGAAGATGAATCTGACACGGAGTCACAGTCTCATTCAAAATCTCGTAAAGTAGAGACTTCTAAATCAAGTAATACTTCAGGAGATTACATTTTCCTGGGGTTTTCATTTTTGATTGTTGGATTCCCTCCAAATCAAAATGAACTTCTTTCAACTGTGATTCAAACTCATAATGGAGAAATTGCAACGTTAACCGATCCAATAACTACGATTCTTCTACCTGCAATTAATGGAGCACAATCCACCATGTTATTACGTACGCTTCCTAGTTCGATCAAAACTCGAATCACCAATGCTGAAATCAAAATCCATACTGAATGGTTTATTGAAAGATCTATTTATTATAAGAAACCAACGGTAGATCAATGGTCTTCACCTTTAAAAGGGTTGATTCCTTCCAATAAACAATTCAAGATTTGTATCTCGGGGTTTACTGGGATTGAACTTCTTCATATTGAGAAACTTATCAAGTACTTTAATTTTGAATATTGTGAATCATTAGCTTCTCAAAGAGATCTTTTGATAGTCAATGTAAATTTATTTAAAGCCACTCTACAGAAGAATTCTCCTCAATTGTTTCAATATTCGGAGGTGGTCAATTGTCCGATTTATCAACAAGGTCTGACATCTGTCAGTACAATTTCTTCAAAGAATAAAATTAATGCGGCGAAGAAATGGCAGATCCCAATCGTTTCAATTGCTTATCTTTGGGAGATTTTGGAACTTCTGGTTGGAAAACCTGTTTTGGTGATGCCTGATATCTTGGATTTAAAGTGGTGTCTTTATGCCCCAAGTAACTTTTCTAGGCCCAAAAGTTTATTGGAATATGTTAAAACATTGAGTGAAAAGGTTGATGAGGATCATCTGATTAGGTTACCTTCACCAAGAAAGACATCTGGAATGAAGCCGAAATTTGGTCGTTTGGTTGGTAGGGAAGATTCTTTAAAGTCTCAGCTTGAGGGGGAGTTGGATGGGGAGGTGGATGAAGATCTGGTAAGGTATGAGATGGAGGATCTGGTGAGGTATCAGACGGAGGATCTGGTGAGGTATCGAGAGACGGAAGATCAAAGGTATCAGACTGAAGATGCAAGATATCAGACTGAAGATCTGGTAAGATATCAAGATTTGGAAAGTATGAGGAGTGAACGGGAATTGTTAAAAAAACTTGAGTCCAGTCCGGGTCCTGAAGATGAGGGGGATAACGACTCTGTGGAAATTGTAGAACCTAGGAGAAGGTCAAAGAGAGTTCAGTATACGAAATGAAAGTTTTAAGGTTTAATAGAAGGTGGGCTTGTCTTTTAGGTGTAATTTTATAGAAGGTGGATTTTTCCTTTAATGTATAATTCAAGGTGGACTTGTGATTTAAAGGTATGCCTCCGGGCCAAAGGCATTGGCTAAACAACCTCTCGGGCGAAGCCCATTAATTGCCCGCAGGGCCAAAGGCAATGGCTGAACAACCTTTCGGGCGAAGCCCATTAATGGTCCGGAGGGCCAAAGGCATTGGCTAAACAACGTCTCGGGCGAAGCCCATTAATGGCCCGCAGGGCCAAAGGCAATAATCAACCTTTTGGGCGAAGCCCATTAATGGCCTGCAGGGCCAAAGGCATTGGCTGAACAACCTTTCGGGCGAAGCCCATTAATGGCCCGCAGGGCCAATGGCAATGGCCAAACCTTTCGGGCGAAGCTCCGTAGAAGGGTAAGATTGTATTGTCATATGAAATTTGTTTGACATCTTGAGTGTGAATATAGATGCTAAGTTTCAACCCTATGGGTAAAATTACCTGTAATGAGAGGTTAAAAGTTTACTTACAGAGTGTATGTGATACGAGTGTGATAGTACTTCACAAATCTGTTCCTTAAGCAAGGTTATTATGAAGTGGTAATCAAGGTTTATACCGAAGATGCAAACTATATTGCTTATGTTTTCTTAATACACCAATTCAATATATGGAAGAAACATTAGACGAACTGCATCATTAGAGACTGATTCGAACTGCATCTATCATTAAGAGACAGACTCCAGCTACATTGTATAATTAAGTTGGTACTGGATTGTGGAAGATATGCCTAATTGAACAGGAGTGACTGCATGTTTATAAAGCAGAACAAATTCTTAGATTGTTACATTCTATTTCACTTGGAAAAGACATTCAGACCAATTTTGTATTGCACTTTAAATGTCTTCCGTTATATCTATTAGAAATGTTTTTCTCGTCAACTTTGTATAACTTCAGCTTCTGAAGTTTAACATACTTGTAAGGAAAATTTTATTCTCCATATTTGCAACCGAAGGGCATGGAAGTAAAGGGTAGTTGGAGAATAAAGGTAAAGTTGTAGGTGTGGGTGAAGTAGATGAGTATAGAGGATGTATTATAGGATGAAGGATGAAGTAGTAAAAGTGTATCAGTAAAGGTAGCGGTACAAGTGTAGAAGTTATGGTATATTTGAAGCAAGTATAATATAAAGCAGTAAAGGTATAGGATGAAGCAGTAAAGGTGTAGCAGTAAGTAGGATGAAGAATAAAGGTGTATCAGTAAAGGTATAGCATGAAGTAAGTATAAAATGAAGCAGAAACGTATAAGATGAAGCAAGTAAAAAAAGTATAAAATAAAGCAAGTAAAAAATAAAGAAGGTATAAAATAAAGCATCAAAGGAAACCATAATAATTCAGATGACAAATAAACACCCGAAAACAAAAGACCAATAAATCTATATTTTCCAATTTTGTAGAAAAGTGAAGAAATATTAAAACTCACACTTAACATGATTCTTAGAAATAGTACTTCCACAGAATACACAAACAACTCTTTAAATCACTACATACCCATATAAAAACTCCCACCATTTTAACTTAAGCTACACTTGTTCCACTTCAGGGACCCTTCATTTTGGCTGCAAAATTTACAAAGTACACAAAACCAATCTTGCAGCAACATGCATTATTCATTTAAATTACCATTGAAATAAACTAAAAGAGGACTGTATTTCAAGACGGTGCTGGTCTATGTGAATAACAAGGTGGCTATATAAAAACTAAGGTGTCAACTATAACCAAGGATTGTCATTAATAAACACCTTATATTGTTGTTATATGTAGGATTCTAAATATGAAGGGAATGAATACACCCTTTGCTCTCTTTAATGCTCAACTGGTGCGTTGCTTAACTGGTGCATTAGGCTTGTTTACAATTAAAATGGAACACTAAAACATATTAAATTTTGCAACCATTATTTGCAACCATTATTTGCAACCATTATTCGAAGGATGATTTTAATATATTTAAGTAAATCGTTCAAGTCACAGTTCGCTATCGCTCACTGTGTTGATGGTTGTCATGTGGTTGGGTCTCCCTATGACTCATTTCACGTGCAAGTATAACACCCCCTGAAAATCCCAAAGGTCTGTTCCTTCATTCTTGTTCATCATGGGTAAAGATAAAACACACGTAAACGTAGTTGTCATTGGACATGTTGACTCTGGAAAGTCCACCACCACTGGACATTTAATTTTCAAATGTGGTGGTATTGATAAGCGTACTATTGAGAAATTTGAAAAAGAAGCTAATGAATTAGGTAAAGGATCATTTAAATATGCTTGGGTTCTTGATAAACTTAAAGCTGAAAGAGAAAGAGGAATCACCATTGATATTGCATTATGGAAGTTTGAAACTCCCAAATATCAAGTTACTGTTATTGATGCACCAGGTCATAGAGATTTCATTAAGAATATGATTACTGGAACATCTCAAGCAGATTGTGCTATTTTAATTATTGCAGGAGGAGTTGGAGAGTTTGAAGCTGGGATTTCCAAAGATGGTCAAACTCGGGAACATGCACTTTTAGCTTTTACTCTTGGTGTTAGACAACTTATTGTTGCAGTTAATAAAATGGATTCTGTTAAATGGGATCAAAAGAGATTTGAAGAAATTATTAAAGAAACTGCAAGCTTTATTAAAAAAGTTGGTTATAATCCAAAAACAGTTCCTTTTGTTCCTATTTCTGGTTGGAATGGTGATAATATGATTGAACCTTCATCAAATTGTCCTTGGTATAAAGGTTGGGAAAAGGAAACTAAAAGTGGAAAATCTTCTGGGAAAACTTTATTGGAAGCTATTGATTCAATTGAACCTCCTTCAAGACCAACTGAAAAACCTTTAAGATTACCTTTACAAGATGTTTATAAAATTGGTGGAATTGGTACGGTTCCAGTAGGTAGAGTTGAAACAGGCACTATTAAACCAGGTCAAGTTGTTACTTTTGCTCCAGTTGGTGTAACCACTGAAGTTAAATCCGTTGAAATGCATCATGAACAATTGGTTGAAGGTGTTCCTGGTGATAATGTTGGTTTCAATGTTAAGAATGTTTCGTCTAAAGAAATTAGAAGAGGTAATGTTTGTGGTGATTCTAAAAATGATACTCCAAAGGGTGCAGCTTCTTTTGTAGCTCAAGTGATTGTTTTAAATCATCCTGGTCAAATTTCAGCTGGTTACTCTCCAGTTTTGGATTGTCATACTGCTCATATTGCTTGTAGGTTTGATACTTTACTTGAGAAGATCGATAGAAGATCGGGGAAAAAGATTGAAGATAATCCAAAGTTTGTTAAATCGGGGGATGCTGCTATTGTTATGATGATTCCAACTAAACCAATGTGTGTTGAAGCTTTTACGGAATATCCTCCTTTGGGGAGGTTTGCGGTTAGGGATATGAGACAGACGGTTGCGGTTGGGGTTGTTAAGAGTGTTGATAAGGTTGATAAGGTTGGGAAGGTTACGAAGGCTGCGGTGAAGGCGGGGAAGAAGTAGCAGTGCAGCAGTGCAAAGCAGCAGTGCGTTAGCACTGCTGTGAGCACTATTGTGTGTAGCAGTGCGCAGCAGTGCGTTAGCGCTGCTGTGAAACACTATGGTGTCGCAATGCAAAGCAGCAGTGCGTTAGCGCTGCTGTGAAGCATTTTGGTGTGAAGCACTATGGTGTGTAGCACTGCTTTGAAGAGCTATGGTGTGTAGCAGCAGTTTGATACCAAAGCGTACTTAAGAGAGAAGCGATCAAGTTTGAATAAGGTGAGTGAGAGCCTGCAAGCGCACTTGAGTGAGTTAACTTGAGTGAGTTAGCTTGAGTGAGTTAGCTTGAATAAGTTAACTTGAGCGAGGTCTATGGGAGCGTGAGAGGGTACTTGATCGCTTCTCTATAGTGTTAGAGTGCTGTAATACTCTGGTGTGAAGCAGCCGTGTGATAGCACTTCAATAGCACTGAGGTCTGAAAAAGTGCTATAGCACTGTTGTGAAGCACTTTGGTGTGTAGAACTATGGTTTGCAGCAACAGTTCGATAGCACTGCGCTGATAGCACTGCAATAGCACTGTTGGTATCACTTGCAAGAACTGCCATTCAACCCCTCAGTTCCAGAAAGTGTTTTCACTTCCCCGAGGCCTCTCCAAGACAGCCCCTCCAAAACAGCTCTCTCCTTAAAACCCCCATTCAATATCCCCCCTAAGACGCTTACACACCAATCCACCCCAATCTCTTTGACTATCAAGCTGGTCTTGGTTTGTGATTATATTTTTTTAAGTACGGTTAACTCTATAGTTAGCTTATATTTCAATGTTTTGTGATTTGTTTAATCGGTAGAGACAAGCGGTTTTGACTTTTATAAGGGAAACGTAAAGGAAAGGATCCATGTATTTTATAGTCCGAGCAAAGCGAGGAAGCAGTAGGAGGGAAGCAAGTGTTCTCTTCACTTTCATTCGATATTAACACTAAAGAGCGGAGATGAGATCGCCAAAGTAATGTTCATAAATTAAGCGTTCTTACTTATCCATACTTATCATGTGAAGAGGATGCTCTTTAAACGTATCAAATGTCATCAAAAGATCACCAATTCTCGTGCCCATAAATACCAAGTCCTTCATTAGATCCCATATTTTTGAATATAAACAATAGAATATGTTAGTTATAACTTTATACTATAACATTTAATAATAGCTTGCTATAATAACCTTTAATAGTAACCTTTAATAATATAGAACTTCCCATAGAAGTCGGCGCACCCACACAAGCCCCGCATACTTCTCAAATTGGCTGCAAAAAATAATGCATAGAATATTCCTTTGAAAAGTTGGAAAAAGTTTGTTAAACAGAACCTCCAAAACATCCGAGTAATCCTTCAATGAGATTGAATCGCCTTTAAAAGAATGCTTTTTATTGGGGATTTAATGGTGACTTTGGAAGTTGACATGAAACGCTCACCAACCTTTATTGCAAGCTCCTTACTTTTGCATCTTCTCTTGTAAACAATATTTTTGGAGACATTGGACGGAGTAATACTACAAAGACTCCAGGTTCATTGGTTGGACCAAAATGTAAGTTTTTAAATGTTTGATTGAGTTTGTAACATAATAGCTCGGGTTTGCCATTACATTTGGAAGTATGTTGACTCTAGGGTACCTTGAAATTTTGGTTTATGCTAATCTTTGGATGGTTCAAAGAACATTTGTTTTAAGTACTATTACTTAGAACATGAGAGATTTATTCTACCTACCTACGGATAGACTCTTGGTTAGGTTGAATTGGATATCAAATGCTAGAATATTAATCAGCTGAAACATGCGTAAAAACCATTGTATGTATTACTTAAGGTATGAGGCGACTATAATGTTGATTGTATATGAAGTTGATTAAATTATGAGTAATTAAGAGGTCAATTGTAATGACTTCTACCTTGTTGAGTTTGACATGTAGAGGACATATTGCATACAAGTAGGACGACATATTATATTGCATTCAATCAGGACGACATATTGTATACAAGTGGACTGAAATGGACTGTATTGTGAATAAGACTGACGTCAGTAAATTGAATATGTAGGACTCAAAAGAACTGAAATGCTTCGAATTGCACATGGTTCTACATTTAATAATGCAAATGATCCAAGTCACTCAACCTAAACCTTATCAATTAACTTGAGAGCGAAGCGATCAAGTTGCCTCAAGTTACCTCGCTCAAACTTGAGAGTGGCTCGAACTTGAGAGTGAAGTAATCAAGTTTCAAGTACCTAGCTCAAACTTGATCGCTTCGCTCTCAAGCGTCAATACATCATTTTACCAAGACCATGAAGTTCGAATTGGCACCCATTGTAGATTTTGTTGAGACACCTCTTGATACCCATTATTTTATCTTATTGTAAATGCATTTTAATTCACCAGTAGTACATCCATTGCTTTGAGCATTTTTAAGGTTTCTCAAAACATCTGCCTTGTAACTCCTTTGAATTATAAACCATATTTTTCAAGCTTATTCTATCAAACTTGAAAAGCCTGGAATCATTGCTAAATGTCCGAACAAAAGTTATAACTATAAGTTATTTATATGAGTAATCCTTCAAAGTGAATTTGCCTTCTAAGGTTTGTTTATGAGTTGTACGTTCATAATTTCCCCAGTAATTTTACTACAAGGGTTTTATTGACATGACTCTTGTTCCTAAGATAGGTGTACTAGCCGCAACCTTTGGCATCCAATTTGGTAAGAATATTGGATCACATCTTAAAACTTTTGCTTGGACCAACCATACATAACCATGATAGTTAAGCTTAACTATGTTGATCATTTCTTCAAATAAAACATCTTCTTGATAAATTTCCTGGAGTATCAATCAAAATTTTTCTATTGACCCACCTTCTGCATTTTAGGGTCATAAGCGAAAGTAAGGAAAGCTTTTCCTTTCTATAGATTTCCTTTTTTCTACGTTAAATTTACATTAGGTTGGACTATAGAAGTTAACTTTATACGACAAAACATTCCCATGGTTGATCTAATAATTTCATTATTTCACTTTTTGGACGACTTTTTAGACGACTTTTTGAACGATTTTTTTGCAGCCATTTTTTTCAATCTTGGACTTAAAATTGAATTATTTGTTAAATAAAATTTGATTATTGATTGTTATTGAATATCATTTTAATTGTTATTGATATATTGAAGATTATATTGAATTTATTACATTGCTGAGTTTGCCCATTGCCCATTTTCTTACCATTACCCATTTTCTTGCCCATTACCCATTTTCTTGCCCATTGCCCATTTTCTTTCCATTTACAAATAAATGACTAAAGGACTAATTCACATAACCATAGTCATTAGACGATTTACAAAATCAATCACAAATATAACAATCACAAATATGTCGCTTATCAAGAACTCGCAGTCACTTGCCGTTTTAAAACCTCGTAAGTTGCTATGCTCGTAAATTGAGATAATTTGTATGATTACAATATGTTAGGAAATTCAAACATCTCGTAAATAATCTTAATAGGATTATTTGATACTACAACGTCTGTGTAACATGGTTACATTTGAAAGTACACATTGGATCAAACATTAAATTTAGTTTATAATGAAGATGGATTTATAAAATATGACTGTGTAGGATGGCTTAAGTACATTCATAATAATACTACAAGTTCATAAGTTTGTTAAAGATTAAACATTCTTACAGGACCGTATCCTTACACCGCACTCTCTGTCTCCCACTCAACGTCGAAAGGTGGGGTATAAAATGAGGCCATACTTTTAATACGAGATTGAGGTCATAACCCTTGCTATATACAGAATTTAACCCACGAATAAGCTGTGACATCACCACTCAAAAATGGTATATAAATCAAACTTTAATTCATTCATTTGACATCATCAATTAGGTTGAACATCATCAATTAGTTTGACAATTCACATTTAAACAACTCAAATCAATTCACATTTAAAAAACTCATTTGAAATCAATTCACATTTAACTCATTTGAAATCAATTCATATTTAAACAACTCATTTGAAATCAATTTAAACAACTCATTTGAAGACATCCCTCCTATGAATCCACCTTCTTATCAATCATACATTGATATTCTCAAAAAGAATCCAGATAAATATTATGTGAGTTATCAATTCAATCATGGATTAATTGCCAATAATCAAACCTTACCAAGGTTACCAGATATAATTTCCCATTTGAAATTATTAAAAGCATTTCAAGTTATGAAAGAAAAGGTTATTTCTGGAGTTGATAAACTGGGATCTCTGGGATCACTTTTAACTGCTAAATTATGGCAAGTTTTCATTACAAATGCTGTTAGAAGATTTATTATTTTTGTAAGTTGTCTTAAATATCAAGAACATCCATTATCATCTGAATTAATTCGTAATGAAGAATTAAGATTTACTTCAGTTAGTGAAAATACTCAAAGACAAATGCATTTAACTCATTTACTTCCACCTTTAGATATTATAATGGTTTGGCATTCCTTTTTACTTAATCCAAGATCCTTTTATGATAATTTCCAAAGAAATGATTTTTTTCAATTTGCTAATTTACCTTTACCACTTTATTTGATTAATAAAGCAATTGATGATGTTACTTTTGAATATAACCCAGGTGAAAAAGCTGAATTGGCTTATTTTCAAATCCTTTCTCCATTCATTGAAAATAATCTTCCAAATCAAATTTCAGATATAAGAACTTATCATGTTGCTAAATCTTTTAATATGTATGAATATTTCGTTGATATTAAATGTGTTAAATGTAATCAAATTATATTGGAAAATATTCAATTAACAAGTCCTAATAATGCTGGCTTTGCTGATGAAGATTTCTTACAAAAAAGTGTTCCTTGTCAATGTGGTTATTCTCAAGTAATAAACCATGAAGAATTAAGAAAAAGACAACTTTTATCAGATGTACTGAAAGATATTCCTTTACCGGGAATTTATAGATATTATTCAAATGTTCTTTCTCATGCAACTATAAAAGATCGTACTCCATATGAAATTAATGATGGAATAGTTGAAGAATTTAGATCTGTTTTTGGAATTGATGTCTTAACAAAGTATAATTCAAATGAGAGTGAAACTCCAACGTATGTTTCTGAAACAAGAAAAATGCCAACTTATGAAGAGGCGAATTTGCGGGGGAGTTTTACTGAGAGAAAACCTTCCCAGGTGAGTGTTACCGATAAATCTTCCCAAGGGAGTAGTCTTACTGAGAGAAAACCTTCCCAGGGAAGTGTTACCGGAAAACCTTCCCAGGGGAGTGTTACTGGAAAACCTTCCCAGGGGAGTATTACCGGAAAACCTTCCAGTGATGGTAAGAGAAAACTTAGCATCATCCCAAAACTTGAGAGAAATCTAAACTCCAACCAGGGAAGTGATATTGAAAAAATGACCCTTTTAGAAATCCTTCAAAAATCAATAAGAAATATCGAACCAAATAAAGCCCTTCAAAATCGTTTAATTTTTAGAAATTATCTCGGTATGAATTTAATCCACACAACTATTCAAAGTCCAAAGGTTCCGATTTTTGAAATTTCAGAAGATCTTGTTGGTTGTGTTCAAAGACAATATCGTTTTGTAGAAAAAATGAATCATATTAACTGGCTTGAACTGGACATGATTGAACCCATTTTAACGGAAGCTGGAAAGAGGTATAAACGATTCTTCACTCTTTTGACATTCCATGATCAAAAGAAATTATTGGTTCCTACGTTGGATATTGATTTGATATGGCATACCCATCAATTATCTTCTCATTATTATTTCAAAGATTGTCTTGCTGGAAAATTTAATTGTGTGGTTGATCATGATGATAAAGTAGAACAATCACGACTTGATGATTCTTATGAAAAAACAGCAAAACTCTTTAAAAAACAATTCCAACTGGACTATTCAGTTTGCTTTTGTTCGTATTGTATAAAATTAAGGACTGGTCTTTTTAAGAAGAAAACGATTCTGGATCAAACTGAACAACATATAAGTTCACATAATGCTATTCAATTAAATACTTTGGCTGCGAAGACTAAGAATGCTTTATTGGATAAAAAGTATAAGGATGCTCCATGGAAATTTGGAGATTTACCTGTGAGTGTAGTTTCGGTGGATAAACCAATTCCAGAAGGACACTCGGAATTTTATGGAGATGGCTTATGTACCACAGTTAGGGATTATGGTGCTACATGTACAGGTGTTGCTTGTGGTAATGGGAGTGCAGAAGGTGAGAATACTAGGGTTGTAACCAGTTTGAGAGCTGGGAATTCTTTTTATGGAATGCCAGGAGCTGGTGGGTGTGGTGGTGGAGGTGGTTTTTAATTACAACTGCTACACTAGCGAAACTTTGCTGGAAACGCTAGCTTAGGAGCACTTTACTTGGGAGCACATTACTTGGGAGCTCTTTACAACACTTTTGCTGGGATAGTACAATGTGTTTTATTGCATGTGTTTTATTGCATGTGCTTTATTGCATGTGTTTTATAGCATGTGCTTTATATAAATAGCTACATATTGGCTATAAAAATTATCTATTCGTGTATCCGCAAATTTTTTTTATGCACATATTTGCAGCCAAAATTGCAATTTTTTGCAGCCATTTTAAAAAAGTAATAAAAAATGAAAAAAGTAAAATGAAAAAAGTAAAATGAAACAAGTAAAATGAAAGAAATAAAAAAGGCATGGATAAATGTGGCGTAAACGTGGGAGTGTTGAAAGATATTTACATGAGACTTGAAAATCCCATAGAACTATCTATCCAACTCCATCCACAGGACCCCTATAGAACGATTGAACCCAGAATTACTTAAACAAATCTGAGACTCAAACCCCTTAATTTCGCAGCATTTAGCCGAATGTAGTTGGACGAGTTCATTCTTTAAGCGAAGTTTGAAAGATAAAGTTTAGCTATATTTCAATATCTTTCTCATAAATCTAGCCCTTTAAGAGTCTCTGTAAAGGCCTTCGTTTATGGCCCTTCGGGCCGTTTATAGGCTTCGCCTAAGCTGTTATTGCGTTTAGTACTTGGCCCTTCAGGCCATTTATAGGCTTCGCCAGTGCTTTGTCCTTCGGGCCATAGACTTAGCCAGTGCTTTGGCCGGCTCCGCCAGTGCTTTGGCCGGCTCCGCCAGTACTTCTTCTGGCCATTTATGGAATTCGCAGTTTAGGTATTGTTTATCTTGATGAAATTCGAGCGTTTTTTCGAGCAAGTTTAACCAGACCTCTTCCATTAATATGTCCCAAGTAGACCGAGGAGTTCGTCTTGGAGAACCTCGTGATTATAACCATGCCAGTGATGGTGAATATAAAAGATTACGTTCTGAAGCAGACCGTCTATTCCAGAAAAGAAACACTTTAAGTCAACAATCTCAACAAGCTTATAAACAAGGAGACAAAGCAAAAGCTGGAGAATTATCTCAACAAGCCAAGTCCATTGCAGAAGAAGCTGATGATTGCAATAGAAAAGCTGCTGAATTTGTTTTTAAAGAAAATAATGCAGATAGTGCAGAAGATGAAATTGATTTACATGGACTTTTTGTTAAGGAAGCAGAATGGATCTTACAAAGAAGAATTAATGCTGCCATTTCAAGAAATGAAAGTCATTTGAGAGTGATTGTTGGTAAAGGTTTACATTCAGCAGGTGGAATTGCAAAAATAAAACCAGCTATTGATGCTTTATGTAATGAATTGAATTTGCTGCATAGAATTGATCCAAAGAATGCTGGTGTTTTAGTGATTAATTTGAATGGTACAGAGCCGCTGTATCCTCAACAAGGTCATCAACAACAAGGTCATCAACAACAAGGTTATGGCCAACAACCTCAGTATCAACAGCAACCTCATTATCAACAACAACCTCAACAACCATTTTCAACTGGAAATCTGTTGTTAGATGGGATTTTCAAGTTGTTGTGTTCGTGTAAGTGATTTGTACATTTTAATGTGGTGTGCGTAGCGTAGGGTAGCATTAGCGAAGCGTTAGCGCAGCGTGGTGGTGATTTGTTTTAAAGCTGTTTGACTTGACCTGCTTTATCTTTGACTTGAAACAACCTACATTTAATTAAGATAGATATTAAGTTAATATAACGTTGAAGAATTAACCTTAAAATGACATCAAATAAACTCTCCATATCAACTCCCAATACACTTGCTATATAAAACTCAATATTAAATTCCAATTACAAATAAAGTATCAACACCTACGACTCCATCATTTCTGTATAAAATTGCACAAATAATTCCCATTGGTATGAAACTTGGAAACTCCTTTGGAAAGGTTTTATATTGATATTCGTTATAAGTCCAAACTTGGCTAGATAGATCTTGATTAATTGTTTCCATGTCCATTGAATTATTGAGGATCCATGTAGCTTCCTTTAAAGTTTGATTTCCATTGAAGATTAGTTGTGATTTCCATTTGACGTTTTCATGCAAAGGCATTGGCAACCTTCCAAATGAACTTTTGAATTTCCTCTCTTTCATCTCACTTTTATGGTGGGTAAAAGTGTAGAAAATTTGCACCCAATTATGTGCCTTTTAAAATCAAATAGATACCGAAGGAATTTAAGGAATTTTTACTAAACGAATTTGTACTAAAGAATTGGTACCAAAGGAATTAGTACTAGGTTTCATAGGTAATGTCTAAAATTTTGTTGCTTTAAACAGTTTGTTTAAGTGGAACCTTAGGAATACAAAATAGCAATGGCCACCAGAGGTGTTTAACAAAAGAATTGAGGAAGTTGATGTAATTAAACGAGGTAACCACTTAAGGTATTAAAAGGAAGGCTGTCGAAATAAATACTGGACTTAACTTATTGGAGCATATTAGTGTACAACAACTGGATAGGTAAATAGAATGGATATTAAGGTATTCCAGTGTAAGAGAAATAAATACAGCAAGAAGTTGTTACTTGAGAAGTAAGGATTTGTATTCCCTTGATAAGTAAGGATTTGTTTTGACTTGATAAGTAAGAATTTGTTTCTTGCTAAGTAAGACGTTGCTTCACTTGATAAGACAGACATTTCTCTTGCTACGATATTTCTCCCATGTTAACTATAGCACTTGTTATGCTACAACATAGACATGAAATTTTAAAACACAATGAAACGTTGTAGATTAATTTATATCTTCCAGGATGGAGTTTAATATGTACTTACAAGGTCCAGTATTAGTAGTATAGCCATTCTGAAAAAAGAGAAGAGCATAGTCTACAGATCGTCCAGAGTAGGGATACTCCCCAACAGGAGCGTAGGGATAGTCCCCAACAGGAGCGTAGGGATAGTCCCTAACAGGAGCGTAGCGACTGTTGTAAGATAACAAGATCCCAATAGAAGCGTAGCGACTGTCAGAAGATACGATAAAACAGGAGCGTACCAACAGTCACTATGCTCCTGTTGTAAGATGACTACAGATCGACAATAGAAAGGGCTGGTCTGGGCTGGTCTACAGCACCTCCAGAGAAAGGTCATACAAACACTCCATTTACAAGCTCACATTAATACTACTACTACAATACGCTAGAAGATTATATTTATTATTAGAACTAAAGAAGGTAAAAGAGTAATTTAAGACTGAGTTAATTTGACGATAAAGTTGAATTGGCAATGTCAATATGACTTGAAAGAAAGCAATGAAGTTTGGACGATGTAAATTGGATAATATCAACGAAAGTAAATTGGATGATATAAAAGGTGAAGATCAGAGAAACATCATGAATATTAAAAACATATCATGGTGTCTTATCTTCCGTTGAAAAGAATCGTACATCAACTTCATAAAAACACACTAACACTCAAACCATCTTATTGAAAATGTTGGATTAATGATAGACAACACCTTCTACCAAAGTATATTAACATTTTACCCTTCTTATCATTATATCCTCTTCCATCCACATTTCACCTTCTTCCTCTCCATCCAAGTTCCTTCATCCAAGTTCCTTCATCCAAGTTCCCTCATTGACGTTTCTTCATCCCCCCTAACACCCACATCCACCACCATCACCTTCCAAATGTATATTAATAGCATCATTATAATCATCAACATCCCCCCCATTAGCTTCATTCAATTCTTCTTGTTGTAACGCCATCTTTGCAATGACTTCAAAAGCGCCTTCAACATTAATTGAATCCTTTGCACTTGTTTCAAATACAGGATAATTCAAACCACCAAGTTGATTATTGGTAATATTGGTTAATTTCTTATTCAATGAAACAATCTTCTTGGAATCATCTACATCAATCTTATTTCCAATAATAATAAATGGAAAATCTTGAGGATTTCCTACATTGCTTTGAATAAGGAATTCATCCTTCCATGATGATAAACTATTAAGAGATTTCTCATTAGTTACATCATAACATAATACACAACAATCAGCTCCACGATAAAATGCAACTCCTAATGATTGGAACCTTTCTTGACCAGCAGTATCCCAGATTTGTAAAGTCACCAGTTTGTTGTTATCTACGGTTATTTCTTTAGTTAAGAAATCCGCTCCAATCGTTGCTTTATATTGATGGGAAAATTTGTTGTTCACAAACTGTTGCATAAGTGAAGTCTTACCAACTCCCAGATCTCCAAGGATGATCACTTTTAAAAGGGTTTTCTTTCTACCTGACATGGTTGTGGTGATTACAAAATCTACACGAGTAATGTGCGGTTGCGATTGGTAGCGCGGGAAGATTGGGCGGGCAGATTGGTAGCGCGGGAAGATTGGGCGGGCGGACAGATTGGTAGCGCAGTCTACAATGGTACCGCCGTATCATAGAGGCACACGAAGAGTTTATAGAGATAAGAATGGTAGACATGGTAGGGAGTACTGGGCAAGGTTGGTGATTATGAAAGCGAGAGATCTGCTGGTCGATTGAGTGAATGAAATGTCGCAGGGGATTGATGGTGGTGAGGAATAGTAGAGATGGGAGGAGTAGGTGGGGGGAGGATGTTGATGAATTATTGAATAATGGAGATTTTATCTTATAACCATACAAGTGAGTGAGCGGGGGGAGCGAATAAGTAGGCTGGTTAATTTGAGTGAGTGAGCTGGTTAATTTGAGTGAGGGAGCTGGTTGATATGTTAGCTGGTTAATATGACTGAGTGAGCTGGTTGATATAACTGAGTGAGCGAGTAAGCGGAGTGAGCAGAGCGAGCTAAAAACCTCAAGAGAAGCTATATTTAAAGATACTCTCATTGGAGGAGTTTTATGATTTTTCGCTTCTTTAGGGAGGTTTAAGTGGATTTTAACTCCTTTGAAGCAGGTTCCTCAAGGAGCTTAATAATTTCATTCTTACTTCCTTTGAAGAGCTTTTTGAGCTCATTCTTTCTTCCTTTAAAGGAGCTTTATCATTTCATTCTTACTTTCTTAGTTCATTCTAGTTCATTCATTCTTACCTCCATTAATGAAGTTTCCTTATCTTCATTTAATTACACTCCATTACTGAACTTCATTCTTTCCATTAAGCGAACTAATCAAACATCATCCATGTGGCTTTGAAAGAAATGTCAGTAACCGACCATAAACCCATAACACAGCTCGTGGGTTTTGGGGAGCTATATGGAGCTTGCAATGAGCAGCGAGCACAATCAGTAACTGACCACAAGCGACCACAAGCGGAGCTTATAGGAGCTTATGAAGCTTGCGAGTTTAGCTTTTGCAGTATAAGCGGAGCTTATGGAGATTAGCTTAAAAGCTCGCATAGGCTCTGCTTATGAGAGCACCTTTTGGTAGCAGATTGTGCAAGTAGGCATCATTGTAACTGCACAGTGTCAGTCGCATCATTGCACTACAGTGTAAGTCGCATCAGGACACATACAGTGAAGACTTATGTACTTTTTAATATATAACACTTCTCAAGTTATACCTCCCTAGATTCACTTCCTTAACCTACCCAACTTCTTCCTCCCACTTCCTCACTTCATTCTACCCACCCAATTCCACCCAATTCTTCCTACACCCCACATTTACTTCCAACTTTTTTGGGTGCAAAAAACTCATAACTTATAACAACTTATAAAAACAACGATGATTCTTTCAATTTTAATTATATTGATTAACTTTTGTATTCAAGTCAGTTGTCAAACATTACCAATTGGATATCAAAATGATTTAACAAATAGAAGAAAGTTAATTAAGAATGATTTTAATAAGGCGGTTAATCATATTAATGTTAATCCAATTAAAAGGGATAGGGAGGGGTTGGAAAGGGGGGGTGGGGGTGAAGAGGGTGGTGAAAGTGGAGGTGTGAATGGTGCTGAAAATGAAGATGTAAATGGTGGTGAAAATATAAAGGCAGATGTAAATGAAGACATAAAGAAACATACAAAGGAACATACAAAGGAACATACAAATGAAGATACAAATGAAAATGAAAATATCTTAAAAATCAATTCAATCCCAAAAATCTCCAATATATTTACCAAAAACTTATTAACCCCCCCAAATACAAACACCTCCACCCCAACTTTAATCAAATCAAACATTCTGAAACAAAAGTTAAAACAATTTAAAAAGAAGTTGTTAAAATTAATAAAGAAGAAACCTTCGGAAGAACCATGTGAAACTCCAGAAGGAGATGATGAAAAGGAGGATAATAAAGAGGATGATGAAAATTATGACGATGATGACTATGACGATTCATGGAAATTACCTTCTAGAATCATAATTCATGATGAATTTGAAACTGATAAAGAAATCATTGATCATATAAGATGTAATGATGGAAGTTATGCTGTTTTAATAAAAGGATTAAAGATTGAAGAAAATGATTATAAAACTTTTGATTATAAAACCTTTGATGTGAATGATTTTAAAACTTTTGATGTGAATGATTTTAAAACTTTTGGTGTGAATGATTGTGATTATTTAGGTTATGTTCTCAATGGTACAGCTATTGAAAGTCAACTTAGTTCTATTTAAACTTAATTAGATAGGTAGTTCTATAGTTCTATAGGTCATTGGGTGCAAAAAATTAAATCTTACCTTAAATCTTTCCTAATTAACTTAAATCTTACCTACCTATCATCAAACCTTATCTTTAAAACTGTAACCTCCACTGCCCTCTAACCTGGCTGAGATCAAGCTCAGACCTCGCTACGCTCGATCTAAGACCGCTCGGTCGACTCAGTCCTCGCTACGCTCGGTCTAAGTCTAATTTCCAACGAAAAATTCAACAACACCAACATGTCCAAATCAATCAAACCATCCCGTCAAGAATATATAGTCAAGGTACGGTATTCCAATAACCTTCCACCACCACCAATCAATCCTAAATTCCTTCAATATAATACCACCGAAACAGTCACCAATAAAAAAGAAGCAGAATACTTAATCTCATCCCTCTTTCGTAAAGAGAACTTCTCAAGTTTGATTGAACAAGTTGATGAAGAACTTGGTATGAATTTAAACCTCATCAATAATTCTGGTTTCTTTGATGATGGTGATGATTCAGTCATTTATAATCTTTATGATCGTACAGATAAATCAAAACCAGTTCAATTACATTCCAAAGATAGAGCTTTACTTAGAGATGCAGGGATTGGCAAGATTTCAAAGTCGGAACCTGGTGTTTCATTCTTAAGAAGAACAGAATATATCGCAGAAAGACAACTTCCAAAAACGGCTGGTGGTTCCGGTCCAGTTTCTACTACTACTAAATCTACTGGTGAACGTATTGATGTAGAATCTCAACTTAAAGCTGTGGAAAAAACCTTTGAAAATGCTCAAGAATCACAACTGAATTTATCTTCATTGATTCATCCTAGAAAAAAACATTTGAAAGCTGTTAGTACTTGGCCATTACTCCCAGATACTTCTATGACTGATTTGAAATTTCTTTCAGTCAAGTTCGTTGGTCTGGCAAGTGTTCATAGAGAACTTGAATTGGCTAAGCGTAAGCAAGGTACTGCTTATGATGAGGCATTCCAGAAAGCATCGATTGAAAGTGCCATTTTAAAACCAATCACTTCTGCTGATGGAGAATGGCTCTCACTTTATCAAGTTCGTGATCCAACAAAGGCTGTTGAAGTATTTGAAAAATTACATTCAACAAAAAGAGAACAACCAGTAAGTTTACTTGATGAAGATGAAGATGTTGAAGAGTATAAATTTAAACATAGTAAGAATTACGAAATGAACTTTCAAAGATTTAATAAGGTTAATGAAGAGTTGACTATTAAATTTGCAACCGAAGATGAAAGTGGTTCCAAACGAAAAGCAGCTTACTGGTATCCGATAACTGGGCGTATTGATTTGAAGAAGTATAGAGCTCTGACAAATTCAGAGGTGAATCGGTTTGTAAACGAGAGTGTTGTAGATGGTATAAATTTTAAGTTGAGAGAGCCTAATACGGGTGAATTGAGAAAGATGGATGGGGTTAGGTCGGAATTTGATCCGATGGAGTATGAAGGTGAGGAGGATGGTGAGGAGGAAACAGCCTAACAGGAGCGTAGCGACTGTTAGGCGTTAACAGGAGCGTAGCGACTGTTGTTAGGAGCGTAGCGACTGCTGCTAGGATCGACCAACAGGAGCGTAGCGACTGTTGGAAGATAGCAAGATTGAGTTTACCAACTGGAGCGAACCAACATACCAACCGGAGCGTAGCGGCTGTTGGAAAATAACTGCATCCCAACAGGAGCGAAGCGACTGTTGTAAGATAACAAGATCCCAATAGGAGCGTAGCGACTGTAGATACGATACAACAGGAGCGTGCCAACAGTCACTATGTTCCTGTTGTAAGATGACAAGATCGTGTTTATCAACCGGAGCGAACCAACATAACAACAGGAGCGTAGCGACTGCTAGAAGATACGATACAACAGGAGCTTACCAACAGTCACTACGCTCCTGTTGTAAGACAACTAGATCGAGTTTACCAACCAGGGCGAACCAAAGTGATAACAAGTTCGAGCAGTGCTGGTTCGCTCCAGGATGATGACGTGTACTGGGAAAGGAGTGTGAGGTGAACTAAAAAATGAAGGGGTGGTGAATTAACTTGAGTGGGAAAAGTATTTAGACGAGGTGAACCTGTAATATATATGGTAATGAAAGATCATGTCCGAATTGTAATCAATAATATGTCTGATTTAAGTCAGAATTGTTAAGTCAGAATTGTAATTTACTAACATGTCTGAAATGTAATTAATTTATTAATTTGAGAGTTAAGAATATTTTGAAGACTCAAGTAAGAGACAACCTCGAAAAGTAATTTTTTAATTAGACGATCAAATTATATCCCCTGGTTAAACTATACAATATGGGAAAGTTCCTGTTGGTAGGTAGAGTTCCTGTTGGTAGACACGAAATCTCCAGCCAAAAGTCCGGTTGAGCAACATAATTGGAGGAACAGGAGAGTGTGTGATAAACACTTCAATTGGATCGTCTTGATAAATAAGTTTTGCAATATACGAGCGGATCATAAATGATCCAGCCAAGGGACAAATACTTTACAGTTGTGTTGTCAAGTTTGCCTAATTTCTCCTAGCTTTCAGTCCTTCACATGCCCTTAGCTTGCTTCAGCTTGCCTTTAAACTTTCCTCAACTTGCCTCTTACTTCCCCCATGTTGCAGCCAAAGTGAAGAAAATGCTCCCTTCGAACTTGCTTCATGGCAAGTGAAGAGAACACTTGCTCGTACTACTTCCTCGCCTTGCTTGTACTGCTTCCTCGCCTCGCTCGTACTACTTCCTCGACTAGCCCGAACTTCATGGCAAGTTAAGAGAGCTCTCGCTTCGCTCGAACGGCTTCCACGCCTCGCCCGAACTTGCTTCATGGCAAGTGAAGAGAGCGCTCGCTTCGCTCGAACTCGCTTCGCTCGTGCTTCCTCGCTTCGCTCGTACTACAACCACCTTTCGCGTCAAATAAATAACATTCCTCACTGTACTGTTTAAAGTACACTCTATCATAAGGAACAAGTACCCTTAGTAAGATGGCCTTAGGAAGGCGTAGGTAAGGTTTTAGGTCTTAGGCAGATAATCAAGTCAGGTAAAGATTAGTAATCTTAGGCAGGTAATCAGGTGTTAATTTTGAGAATGGCAAGCATCGGAATTGGGAAGCCTTCCAAAGTGAGAAAAAATGAAAGACTTCGGGAGATAAAAGTTGACCTGTTCTCATGATATAGGCTCTCATTTACCTTATTCCAACTTGAGAGCGAAGCGATCAAGTTGCCTCAATTTACCTCGCTCAAACTTGAGAGTGGCTCAAACTTGAGAGTGAAGCAATCAAGTTTCAAATACCTAGCTCTCAATTTTCAAGTACCTAGCTCAAACTTGATCGCTTCGCTCTCAAGCTTCAAGTTCAAGTTTCAAGTTTCAAGTTTCAAATACCTCACTTAACTTGATCGCTTCGCTCTCAAGTTAAGCTATCACACACCCCTTCTCCTTCTGCTTAACCCCCTCCCCCTCAACCTTCTTTCTCTTCCCCAACAACGTCTTTGACCTCCTCAACAAACTCTTACGCTTCTGCAGAGCTTCCATTTCCTTTGCAATCCTAGAATCCTCCTCTTCTTGTAACTTTTTTGTTAACAAATAATCTTCATCTATACCAAAGTCCAAATCAAAAACAGGTAAGAAATCCCCATTAAAGAAAAGATCATCTGTACCTGTAATTGAATTTAATGATTGCCAAATAATTTTATTTGATTTATCATTAATCACCGAATCTGTGATTAACAAATACAATTCATTATTACTCTTTTTATAAAGAGTATTGAAATGATTATTACGAAAGAAAATAATGAATTCTTCATCATGAAGGTCCAAATTCAATCTCTTCAACCCGATTTTGGTCAATTGACTACTATTCAAAGTTAACCATTTCCGAACCAAAGTTCTTCCCTTTGAACCTTCAGGATTATCATCCAAGAGAGTATCTTGAATTCTATCAAAAGTTTGTAATTTGTTAAAGATTTCTATCAATTTCGAATAACTATCATCTGTTTCTCCTTGTAAATCCCAAATCACATCCTCACTATCAATTTGATTAATACACCAACCATGTTTGAATTTCAAATCAAAAAGACGGAAAAGATCCACCGAAATCGACTCTTCAAAATTCCCATTCACAAGATTAGGATTGACATTCAATCCCGTATGTAATAACGGTAACAGTGCAAGTAAATTGTCAATTGCATAATTCATGGATTTATCCCTTTGGAAAACCAAAATCATCTCACCAAGTTGACTAAGTAACGTATCAAGCTTGATGTTCCCAGTGGCTGCCTCATGGCCAGCCAAAAGGATCTTAAGTTCAACAAGCGACAGGTTCTTTGATTGCGTGAGCAAATCTGGTTCGGTGTAATCATCATCCCCACTTCTTTGAGTAAGCTCATACTTAAGTAAAAGCGTGTTAACAAGCGCGATAAGAGGACATGGTCCATTGCCATCTTGTAATAAGATCGGAGTCTCTAACTTGTATTCCTCATTCAGTGAGTTGTAATCAAGCGACCAACGAATAATCCGAATATCAAACACGATCTCGGGAAGTGACATTTGGCCTGGTGTGAATTTCGCTTCGCCGTCTTGTTTTGTTCGTTAGACGAGCGCCGGGTGGCTTTTTGACGGCCACTTTTACGATATCAAATTTACGAATTCTATCCGTTTTCAGTAATCGTTTTATCATTAGAGCTTATATACGTTGAGTTGATTAGTATAGCTTAATCATTTGTATACTTCTTATGTAGTATGTCCCAAATAGGAATTACCGTGTTAGGTAGTTTTTTCAAAGTAAATATCGTCTTATATTGGAAATACCTTTTTAAGTAATATCTCTTATTTGGGATATAATAAGGTGATAATTATGTCTTAATAATTTGATAAAGAAGTTGTAATAATTTGATAATAAAGACGTAATAAGTTGATAATAATTTTGCAGTCATTTAAATAGGCCCGCAAGACAGCTTCACAGTGTTAATTTATAAATGAAGCCAACCATTCAACTCAAATGAGATTTTTAGGCGCACTTATACGAGTCGCTTAGATTTGACGTGCTCAAATACGAGTAGCTTCATCTTACATGCGTATGTTGTAATTACTTTACTTGAGAGCGATGCGATCAGTTAAGTGAGTGACAGTGAGAGCGTAAGAGCGAAGCGATAAAGTATAAGTAAGGTGAGTGACATTGAAAGCGAGAAAGCTCACTTGATCGCTTCGCTCTCAAGTTCTAGAGAGCGTGTGAGCGTACTTGATCGCTTCGCTCTCAAGTTCTAGAGAGCGTGTGAGCGTACTTGATCGCTTCGCTCTCAAGTTCTAGAGAGCATGTGAGCTTCCTTGATCGCTTCGCTCTCAAGTCAATCTCAATTGAGTTTACAAAATGTTAAGGCATAATATATGTATTGTACAGTTTGCCAAAGTAAAACTGTCTGTGAATATACATTGTGGTTGTGTCAGGAAAAGTCCACAACTGATCTTGCAAAAGTACAATGATGAATAAAGAGTGTAAGGGGAATCAATTATAAATGATTAACCATGAATAAGAAAGAAAAAGTGTAATAGGATAAACCAATTAGGATAAGTTAATCAGATCATACACTTAGGTTAAGTAATCATTAATAAACCAATTAGGATAAGTAATCAATGAAGAGCCAATTATGATATGAATCACATAGTAGACCAACTTCGATACTAAACCAACCTACTTAGCAAGCCATAATAAACCAACCAACAAAAAGTCTAAAAGTACTTCCTTTCAATCTCTATGATGAAATTTGTGGTCGCAATTCTTTATCCTTCAAGTGCCATCTTAATATAGTCCATCCATTCGGAATCAAGTAGGAAAGTTTGAGTAGTGAGCGTGAGAGTGAGAGTGGGTACTTAATCGCTTCGCTCTCAGTCCTTCCCTACTCAATCGCTACGCTCTCAGTCTTTCCCTACTCAAGTTATCAAATTTGAGTGAGGTTAGTGAGAGTGTGGAGCGTACTAGTTCGCCTAGCTATCAAGTTCGAAAAAGCGAGAGAGCGTACTTGATCGCTTCTCTCTCAATTCCCTCTCAATTCCATCCCTACTCAATCGCTTCGCGCTCGGTTCAAGTTTTCAAGTTTGAGTGAAGACATTGAAGCGACAGAGCGTAGTTGATCGCTTTGCTCTCAAGTTAGTGAAAACGAGAGAGCGTGGTCGCTTCGCTCTCAAGTTAGTAAAAACGAGAGAGCGTGATCGCTTCGCTCTCAAGTTAGTGAAAGCGAGAAAGCAAACTTGATCGCTTCGCTCTCAAGTTAAAAGCGAGAAAGCAAACTTGATCGCTTCGCTCTCAAGTTCGCTCAAGTCCGCTTAAAAGAAAATCAAATACAAAACAACCAACAATGTCCCAAATAATCCCCCCCAAATAACATTCAACCTACTAAACTCATCATCAATTAACAATTGAATCTCCTCATCAATATCCTTCCTATCATCAAGGATTTTTCTAATTTCAATAGATTTAGAATTAGTTGAAGATCTTGAAGAAGCAGTGACCGGATTTTGACCCCTTGAAACAACCCCAGTTGGATACATCAAATCACAAAGTTTTTCAACCTCAGCACATTTAATTCCAATATTCAAATAATTTGGATCATTAACAACACTTTGATGATGGATTTCTCTTGCATATCTTTTAAACACAGCAACAACTCCTGGGAAAGTTCTTGATTGTAAAATAAGTTGACAAGTAAGACCCTTTCTCAATTTGACATTACCATGTAGAACTGACTTATTTTGGTAAACCAAAGAAAGAGTTGCAATGGCCATAACTTGAGGAATGGCACAGAAATTGAATGATGAAGGATCCTTTACAAGAGACAAAAATTCAAGAACATCTTTAATATGATCCATAGCATTTAAAACCATTTCACTAATACAATAAAGTCCTTGAATTTCTTGCTTTGGATCTTTATGGAAAGATGGATACTTATCAGTATATTTCCCCCAAATTTCCTTTGGCCAAAATGAACGACCATCTAACAAATCTTCATGATAATCTCTAATGATATTTGTTTTTTGTAAAAACAACCCCATTGAATCTGATTTTTTGAAATCATCTTTAATCAACAGATCATCTGAGAATTTAGCTAAAACCATTAATTTGGTAAGTCCTTCACCAACAAGTCCAGCAACATAATGACAATATAAATCATATTCTTTAATGGTTTGAACACCTTCTAAATTGAACAGTTCATCTAAAATATAATCAGCCATACCATTGCCCATTTTAGTAGTAATATCCTTTACAATGTCTTGATATTCTGGTTTAAGTTTATGATATTCTGTTAAAATTTGATCGAATTCAACAAGAACAATTCTATCCTTTTCATTAGGTCCATTTCCATTGAAAGTCCAATCTTTAGTATTCAAGTTTTGATCAAAGGTTCTTAACATTTTAATCTTCAAACCTGGTTCAAGTGACATATCATCTTCAATTGTATCTAAAGCACGTAAAACAAGATAAAAAATCATCACTGCATCTCTAAGTTCAGGATGTAATTCTTGAATAACAGCAGCAAAACTTCTCGACGTGATTTTAAGATACTTGTAACAATTCTTCAATGTCTTTGGTTGGAACTCATCACTTGGATGGAGTTGTCTACGGAAATAAAGTAATTGTATTACAGATTGTAATTCACTAGGATGTGATATCAACTGAGCAATTTTATTCATCTTGGAAGGATGTTTATGGTTTTTTTTCAATCAACTCTCGTTACTTACTCGCGGCTTGTCGTTTATTCGTTTAAATATCACCTGAGGTGGAACGAAATAAAGAGGGTGGGAGTAAATGGATTGAAGTAGATCTTGAGTTATACTTGCTCTTGCTCTTGTTGGTATTTCACCCTTAGTGCAATAGTCAAATGAACGTGTTCAATAAGACTGGTAGCATAATTGGAGGTAGACCAATAGGATAAAAGGAAAGAGAGTACGGTATAAATGATTATTTTGATATAGATGGGTAATTGTGATGAAGTGTCTAGATGATGAAGGTATATGAATGATGAAGTGATATAAATTATATACTGGTAATACCAATGATGGAGATTGGTAAAGAATTACAAATGATAAATCTACTTTATACTTAATATTCTCTTGGGGGAACTTAAATCTCCATTATATGAATAGAACTTCTTAACTCCTTAATGGTTTTACTTCTTAATGTTTCAACTTAATGTTCAACTCCTCAATGTTTCCTTAATGTTCCAACCCCTGTTTCATTATCTGTCTCATCTCCGTTTCAAGTTCATCTCCCCTTTCACATGAACTCTCACCTTCCCCCAAAAGTTACTTTTAATCCGAAGACTCCCCCTTTTCCTACACTCCCTATAAAGAATCCTCCCTACTTCCACAAATCCACCCAACTTATCCCTTCAATCTTACTTAAACTATCAACATTCCGTTAACATTCCAGGGAAATAAACTTCGAAGGTTTTAAGTTTAGTTTAAATGAAGAGGTTTTAGGGACGTTTTAGATCGCACGGCTGAACAAGTGAACTTGAACTTGAGAGCGAACTTGAGAGCGCAGCGATCAAGTTTGAGTTCAAGTTTGAGTGAACTACTTGAGAGCGCAGCGATCAAGTTTGAGTTCAAGTTTAAGTGAACTACTTGAGAGCGCAGCGATCAAGTTTGAGTCAGTCCAATTGAAAGCGAACTTGAGAGTGCGTTAACCGATCAAGTTCAAGTGAGTTAACCGACCAAGTTTGAGTCAGTTAACTTGCGAGCGAAAGCGATGCAATCAAGTTTGAGTGAGTTAGCTAGAGTGAATTAACTTGAGAGCGCAGCGATCAAGTTTGAGTGAGTTTGAGTGAGCTAACTTGAGTGAATTGACTTGATCGCTGCGCTCTCAAGTCTGAGTGAGTTTGAGTGAGCTAACTTGAGTGAATTGACTTGATCGCTGCGCTCTCAAGGTCTCACTCATACTTCCGTCTACTATATCTATTTAATCTAAGTATATCAATAAAATATATTAGGTATATAAAAGTTCAGAATACTCTACAAAGGATATTCTAACAAACCTCGGTTGTCTTATAAGAATAAAACATTATGTCTTAATAAGAATAAAATATTCTCCTCTGTCATCTCAACAAGAATGAAATATACTCTGTCGTCTTAACTTGCAAGAATAAAATATACTCTGTCGTCTTAACTTGCAAGAATAAAATATCCTCCTCTGTCGTCTTAAGAACACACAACAAATCTACTTACAATGAATAAAATATCGTCTAATACAATACATTCAAATAACCCTCGAACTTTCCAATATCACATTAAAGATCTTCCATAATAATTTGGCCAACTAAATCTTCGTTATGCCCTTTTGAAGGTTGTATGCTTACTTGAAAGTGAAGGGTTGAGGTTGCAGGTTTAAGTTGGGAGTTCTTGAAGGATGAAGGTTAACAAATGAAAGACTTAAAAAAGGATAATAGTTCACATGGTTATCAAGATGAGATTGGAAAGTCTTAAAGCAGCAGTAAGCGACAGCGAACTGTAAGCGACAGTGCGATAGCGAACTGTGATCGGTTTAAAATGTTGTGGATCATAGTGGTGAATTCAGCAGGCAATTCAGCAGTGAGTGATAGCGAACTGTGATCGCTAAAAAATGTTGTAGATCATTGTGGTGACTTCAATAGTGAGCGATAAAGGTTCTGAACGATGAAAATTATAAAGTTCAATGTGATGAAATTGAAAGTTATCAATTTGACATTGTAACTACCAAACTTGATGGAATTATCAAATTGACATTGAAATTACCCAAACTTGGGGATTCGCATTCAAATTGAAAGTACTTAATGATGATATCAAAACTAATCAAATTCACATTGAAAGTTAAAAGACTTTGAAAATCCTCAAGTTAGTTAGGACTCTTCCCACTCTAAAGCACTCGGCTACTTGATGATTGCAATCATGCAACACTCTCACAAACTTGATTACCTGAGAGCGAAGCGATCAAATGCTCTCTCATGCTCTTACAAACTTGATAACTTGAGAGCAAAGCGATCAAGTGCTCTCTGACGCTCTCAAAAATTGATTTCCTCAGAGCGAAGTGCTGCTCTTGCAAACTTGAATACCTGAGAGCGAAGCAACCAAGAACGCTCTCACGCTCTTACCACCCTCACTCAAACATGATAACTTAAAAAGAGAAGCGATTAAGTGCTCTCTCACGCTCTCACTCTCACTTACCTTACTCAAATTTGATCACTTCGCTCTCACTCAACTTTTTCAAACTTAATCGCCTCGCTCTCACTCAAGCAGGCTCGCTCGCATGCTCTCACTCACGTTACTAAAACATGATCGCTTCGGTCTTGAGTACGCCTCGGTCAAATTAACTCATTAAAACTTGATCGCTTAGCTCGCAAGTACGCTCTCAAGTAAGCTTCGCTCTCAAGCACACTTCGCTCTAAAATTAATGTACAAACTTGATCGCTTCGCTTTCAAGTTCGCCCTCAAATTAACTCACTAAAATTTGATCGCTTCGCTATCAACTAAGCTTCGCTCTCAGGCACACTTCGCTCTAAAATTAATTTACAAACTTGATCGCTTCGCTCTCAAGTATGCTCTCAAGTACGCTTTCAAGTACGCTTTCAAGTACGCTTTCAAGTACGCTTTCAAGTACGCTTTCAAGTACGCTCTAAAATTAACTCACAAACTTGATCGCTTCGCTCTCAAGTTGCTTCGCTCTCAAGTTGCTCACAAACTTGATCGCTTCGCTCTCAAGTTGTGAGTTCACCTATTCTCAATCCTCTCAAACAACCTCCTAGCAGCTTTAATATTCTCCTGAACCAACAACTCCTCACTCCCCCCATCTTTATCATTCAATATTATCATAATAAAAATATTATCAGTTAAAACATCCACATAAAAATGATTTCCATTACTACCTCTTATAATCAAATTCGTAAAATTACTTCTTAATTTCGATATACTTTGTTTATAAGTTTTGATTATATTGGAGATTTTTTCAAACCGTTTAGGATCAAGTTCTTGACTTCCATTAAGTTGTTCTTGAATACTTGTAGTACTTGAAATGACCAAAAAAGTTGTTTTCTCAAAAAGTATAATTTCTTCAGCATCAAGAACCTTATTAAATTTAACCAAATTATCATTAAATAAATCCATATTAGGAATCAATGAACAAACGATTTGGGACCATGCTTTATATAAACTTTCATCCCATATAGATGTAGGGAACCCGGTCAATCCGAAAGAATATTGAGCAGCGATTTTTTGTAATTTATCCATCATAAGTGCCAAAAGTTCATCCCTCTTATCTACTTGAACTAAATCCATTTTATGTAATAATACAAAAACCTTAGCTCCAGGAGAATACTTTTGAAGATTTACTAACGCTTTAACAAACTTCTCAATATCTTTATTAATACTCTTACTTTCAACATCAAACACATGAATTAAAACTTGAACCATCTTGAAAATATGATCCTTCTGATTGGTGAAGTAATTGTCCATAAATATCTCTTGACCTCCACAATCCCAAAGATTGAGTGTCATGTTCCCAAGAAACCGAAGATGCGAATGTTCCACATCAATCGTGGCCCCAAGCCTTCGCGTATCAAACGCTGAATAGTTGGAAAAGATAATTGATCTCATAGATGACTTCCCGGAACCTGAACGGCCCATGAGAAGGAGCTTTTTACGTGATGATGTAGACATAATTGTAATCAATCTTTGTTCCTCGCTTATCTTATAGGTCGTGGCCAGCCAAAGGCAACTGCGAGGCCTTACACTTGGGCGAACCCTAACAACTTGGGCGAAGCCCAAAACTGAGACCAGCAGCCAAACAACTTCTCGGGCGAAGCCCATAGTTGAAGACCGGCTACCCCAAACAACATGGGCGAAGCCCATGAATGGCCCGAAGGGCCAATGGCCATGGTGTGATTAATAAGTGCTCAGGGCCTTCGGCCTCGCACTCCCTTTTAGGAAATATTCCCCTTTTAGTAATTTGTCCATTTTAGGACGATTCTTCCATTTTGGGTAATCATCTGAAATGGGAAGTATTTCCTATTCCAACAATTCTTTCAAAATAGGTAATCTTTCCTATTTTGGTAATTCCGTTTTGGGAAGCTTCCCACAAACTGTGCTCATGTCCACTTAGATATTACTCCCTCAACTAATACTTAAAATTCCATTTCATGCCATCTGTATCCTCAGCTGAGCTTATGATCCCGTCCAGTTGAGGCTTACTTAAGCTTTTGCGATAGCGGGTTAACATCCCAATTCGGAATGCGTCATCACGTGACTCTTCCCCAACCTTGCCACCAAAAGCCTCAGCTTATCTGGGGATTTATTCCCCCTTACTTTTCCATCATGCTTCCAACCACCATTTTATTGTCCATTGCTGCCCTGTTGAGCGGGGTTCAAGCTTTGGTTATTCCATCTTTGGACCAGATTTCCGTGTTCAACACCGAGCCTCGTAAGCCACACTTTGAAGTTGCCCAAGTGGTTTTCACAGATGAAACCGCTGCCGTTCAATCAACTTCCAACGAAGCTCCTCTCGTTAGACCAACTTCCAACGAAGCTCCTATTGTTAGACCTACCCTGATGGATAATCGTATCCCTCACAAATATATTGTGGTATTCAAGGACGACATCTCTGCTACTGAGATGTCTACCCATCACTCATTCCTTGCGACATTAGAGGGCGAAATGTCGCACTTCAATTTGGGCTCAATGATGGGTTACGTAGGTTACCTTGCCCCTGAGGTGGTTTCACAAGTGCAAAGATTACCTGGGGTCAAATTCCTTGAGCAGGACTCAGTGATGCATGTGAACGAGTTTGACATCCAAAAGGATGCCCCTTGGGGTCTTTCTCGTGTGAGTCACCGTTACAACGAGGCTCCAAAATCAGACTACTTGCACGATAATGAAGGAGGTAAGGGTGTGACTGCTTATGTTATTGATACGGGTATTAAGGTTGAACATGAAGACTTTGAAGGTCGTGCACTCTGGGGTAAGGCTGTGGCATTACCATTCCTTAAAGTGGATGGAAATGGTCATGGTACTCACTGTGCCGGGATCATTGGATCAAAGACCTATGGTGTTGCTAAGCAGGTCAACTTGGTGGCTGTAGGTGTCATGAACCTTTTAGGATCAGGTACAACCTCTGATATCATTAAGGGTGTTGAATTTGTAGTGAATGATCATAATGAGAAGGCCAAGTCCAAGGGGTTCAAGGGTTCCACTGTGAATTTGTCAATTGGTGGTGGTATTTCCGAAGCTTTGGATTTGGCTGTTAATGCTGGTTCCAAGGCTGGTTTACACATTGCCGTTGCCGGTGGTAATGATAATGCCGATTCTTGTGAATATTCCCCAGCAAGAGCCACAGGTCCTATCACCGTGGGTGCTACCAATTCCGCTGATGCTAGAGCCAGTTTCTCCAACTGGGGTAAATGTACTGATATTTTTGCTCCAGGTGAAGATATCTTGTCCACTTATATTTGGGGTGATACTGCCAGATTAAGTGGTACATCAATGGCTGCTCCTCACGTTACAGGATTGTTGAGTTACTATTTGAGTTTGCAACCAGAAAGTACTTCTGAATTCTCTGCTGGTGGTATTATTGATCCAGAAAGTTTGAAGAAGAGATTGATCAAGTATGGTACTACAGGTGTTATTTCAGGGTTGGATAGAGAAAGTCCTAATATTTTGGCTTTCAATGGTGCTGGAGGAAATATCACTGAGTTTTGGAATTAAGGTACTTTTTTCCGTATCTATGAGCGTTTGTAACTGCTTAGATAGAATATACGATAATTAATTGAGACAGTGTAGAAGTGATTAGAGGGGGGGTGTAAGATAATGGAATGTTGAATACGTCAATCAAAATGATTCATGAGATCAAACAATGAAGAATCATTCAGTCAAGAAAGGTCAGCTCATTGCCTTGTGTTAAACGTCAGCATTGCCTTGTGATGAAAATTTAGATTCAAAAATATTCTTTACTGGTTGTAAAATTGCCACACTATGGTGAGGAGTGTATTAAAAGGTTGTCAGCACAATAATGTTGGCCAATTCTCTTAATGATCATTCTCATACTCTTATTGACTTTATGACCTCCAGAGTCTACTGAGGTTCTAGGAATTTCTGTGTATTTCGTAGTTTAGGTTAGATATTTAAATTGAAGTCTGCTTATCTCAATAGTCCTATTAATACTCGCAGAGGTTAGTATTTGATCAACAAATTATTTTTCTATATTATCAAACTTCCTAATAACAGACCAGACTTGGATGCATCGGAGCTTGAAGTTGGCTGCAACATCACTTGAAAAATTGGCTGAAAAGTTGGCTGCAAAATAAATCGACTGCAAATAAATTGGATTGGCTGCAAAAAAAATTGGCTGCAAAATTGGCTGCAAAAAAAATTGGCTGCAAAATTGGCTGCAAAAATTGACTGCGGATTGGCTGCAAAAATTGACTGCGGATTGGCTGCAAAATAAAATATCCAAATTGATTGCAAAAATACTCAAATGATTGCAAATATACTTCAAATTGATTTCTGCAGATTCTTTGCAAATGCACCTACAACCCTTGAAGATTCTAAGTTGTATAAATAAAATCCTTCCTCTCTTTATCCCCCAAATCCATTAAATCAGTCAATGTCACCTCGTCATCTTTTGCTTTACAACTATTTTCGTGAACACACAACATCCAATATACTCCTGTTATAATCATACAACAACCAAACCCAATCAACATAGCAATAAACCCACCTATGTAATGAGGAGCTTGATTTTGTCTAAATGTCTGAGGTCCAATAATTGCACCCACGCAATAACCCAAATAATTGACTGAATAAGTAAATGCTTTTTTTGTATTTCCACTTGTATTGGCCTGGGATAATGAAATGAATATGACATATGGAGCAAAGTAAAAGTAAAGGAGGTATAGCCCAAATAATTGAGGTCCAAGTTTTGTGGATCCATGAAATAAAAGAACAAAGTTGATAATTGCTCCAATCATGGGAGGAATAAGTGAAATGATTATAATTAAGCATCTTTCGTTTGAAAAATATGGTTTTCCAACTAAATAACTAAGTCCAAGGGTAGCTAACGTTGCAACCACACCTGTTGGAATACTCATTAATGAAGATTGTTTTGCATCGAATCCAAGGTTTTTAATGACTAGGGCAGAAAATGTGGAAAGTCCTCCATTTGGAATATTGATAAATATATTGAATATCAAAATGAGATACGTTTTAACGTCACATGCAGATTCTTTAAATTGATCCCATTTCCAGTCATTTGAGGAAATGCCTGTAAAATTTGGAATTGGTTGGGGTAAGATGATGTTTTTTGTACAGTTTGGAGTGATATTTTTTGAATGGTTTGGAGTGATATTTGCTGAATGGTTTAGAGTGATATTTCTTGAATGGTTTGGAGTAATATTTGATGAATAATTAGGAGTATTATTTGATGAACAATTTGAAGCGATATTTGATGAACAATTTGAAGCAATATTTAATGAACAATTTGAAGCAATATTTGATGAATAATTTGGAGTATTATTTGATGAACAATTTGGAGTAATATTTGATGAACAATTTGAAGCGATATTTGATGAACAATTAGAAGCAATATTTAATGAACAATTTGGAGTATCTGTTGAATAAGTTGAAGTAATACTTGAGTTCCTTCGATATTCAGTACAATCAAGATATACCTTACAATCTGATTCCAATTCAATCCGATTTATCTCATTATCTTGTAAAGACAATGACATTACAAGATAATACCTTTCCTTATCACTTAACATTTTAAAATCCATTGGAGTATCTGGCAAATACCATAATATAAAACATGACCAAAGAATTGAAATAGTCCCAAGTAATAAATACAAATACTTCCAAAGAGGTAGGGGACTAGTTTCTGGGATATTCCCTATTAACCAAGAAAGAAACCCATTGATAACTGACAGTGCAAATACAAAAACAATACTTAACCTAAAACATTGTTGATCTTTTTTATAAAACCTTGCAATGATCAATGTTGAGCCTGGAACAATACAACATTCTACTACACCCATCAAAAACCTCAATACAAGTAAAGTTATAAAATTTGTAGCCAAACATTGTAAAAACGTTAAAGCACTCCAGCAGAAAGAACAAATACTTAAAACTTTCCCTAATCGAAATCTTTGCATGAACCAAGACATTGGTAAGATGCCTACCAATGAACCAAAGAATAAAATTGATCCGGCCCAGGAAAATTGTTGTCCATGTAAATGTAAATCTTTTTGCATGTTATATAAAGCAGCAGTACTAAGTGAAACTTTATCAACAGCTCCTAAAGTTGCAGTTAAGAGAAGGACTGGTATGAGTAGGAAATCCAATTTTCGTATTAATCGTTTATATTCTTCAGAAGTTAAACGTTGAGTGTAAAGATGTTTTCTCTTTTGTAGAAAGGTATGAGAATTATCAAGTTTACAGCTTTCATTCAGGAAGATTGATGAGTTTTCATAATCTTCAATTTCTTTGAGTTTGTTACCAATTTTTTTGAATTCATTACCTTTTCCAATTTCTTCTTTCACTGTCTCATTTTTAGTCTCTTTGTTCATTACTTTCTTATTTTTACCAGTCTCCATTACGTCTTCAATCTCCTTATTAATCGGATCATTAACTTCACAAATTTTCACTTCATCTTCTTTCTGAAGTTTATCCAAACTTTCAGTTTTGCGGTCATTTTTGAAACTTCCATAGTTGGTACTTTCAAATCCTTTGCTCAAACATTCATTTTTACCGATTGATCCACTCATTCGTCTTAACTATTCAAAATGTGTCAAACTGTCTCTTCAAACTGCCTCTTCAACCTTCCAAACTGGTCGTTCCAAACTGTCTCTTGAAACTGGATAACCCCAGATACTTATAGCCAAAAAAAAATTGGGCGGGTTGTCTCAAGATGGCATTGTTCCCTTGGAATAGTAGAATGATTTGCCTTGTATATGCAGTTTGAAACGGTTGAAATTAGAATTGTTTCGCTGAAACAAAGTGAAGTCAGAGGGGGTAGGTGAAAGCCCAAGTGGTTGGAGGAATGGTGGAAGAACAAGTGGTGGACGAATAAGTGGTGGACAAATAAGCGGTTGTAAGCTTAAGTTTGTAGAGAGCAAAACTGGTTTGAAGTTAAACTTGACTGGTTTGAAGTTGGTTATGAAAGTGGTTTGAAGACGGAACCGTAAATGGTTTGTGATTACAAGCCGAAAAATACCTACCGAGGTTTGAGTTGAAACGAAGATGATTTGAAGATGTCTTGGTGAATCCAAAATGATAGCCAAGGTAGTTTGAGGTGGAAGCTGAAACATTAGTACCATACAATAAAACCGAAAATCATCATCAAAAAAGCTTTAATATTTTAAACTAATTATATTGGTTTTACAATTGGTATGAAGAACATGATGTCTGCAGATATCTTACGTTAAAAGATTATCAGACACAAGAATGTCAGAAATGCAGGTACGCTTAATAAATGTCTGAAGATGTGTGATGTCTTACGTAGCATTGACTCTGAAATGGTTTCATGTATTATAATTTCCATTAACCCTTTGTAGCTTTAATATGACTTTCTTTGAAATATTCATCAATAAGTATATCAGTTAGGATTGTCCTGTGTTTTTATTCATTTTTGCTTCTTACAAATTATCTCAGTTCTAGACTCAACCATTCCAGACTCAACCGTTCCAGACTCAACCGTTCTAGACTATCTATCACATTTACATTCCAACACTTTAGAACTTAAAATCTCCATCACATCATTAATGCAGACATTATCGATGAAGAGTTTCACATTACGCTGTATCAACTAATTTTTTAAATCGTTAAAATTAACTTTGCTAATCTAGCCTTTTAGTTTAAACCTTTAAAGTTAACTTTCAAAATCTTAACCTTGAAACTTTATGTGAATCTGTTACAAATAATGTAAATTCAATTGTCAAAGTTTGTAGTTACGACCCAACGGACTTATCCACTGTCGGATTTGAACAATAGCTCTTTGTGTAGATCGGTTGAATGTAATTACATAAAATTGCACAATTAGGAAATAAATCTTACTGACTTTGACCAACCCCAACACAAAACGATTTAAAGTTGCATCTTTACTTTAGAATGTAATAACCTTCTAATATAACTTGTAACAATGTAATGCCTCTTGTACTCGTAATGTGACCCTTTAAGTCTTGCCAGACAAAAAAATATATCGGACAGTCAGAATGATACACCGGTCAGTCAGAATGATATAAAGGCTGCCAGTCAGTCAGAATGTTACAATGGCTGCCGGTTAGTCAGAATGTTACAATGGCTGCCGGTTAGTCAGAATGATTTTAAAGAGACTCTCCATCAATGGCTCATGATGCTAGGTTTAAAGATAATACAGTCTAAGTCAAAAGTAATAGCTGATTCAGGAATAGAAAAGTATGAAAATTAGCGGTGATTTCAGCAATTAACCCATTCGTATAATTCTAAACTGTCTCTAAAGTCTCTAAACTGTTAATGACTCTAAAGTGGCTCTGAACTAATGTTAATGGCTAATGTTAATGGCTAATCTTCACGCTTACAGCACAATAAGACGTAACAAAAATAATCCGTCACATAATGTTCTTCGCATATTTACCGTACATTGGGCGCATTAAACCAGTTGCAAGCGTGCGCTGATTGTTGCACTTTGGATGCTTCTCGAACGTCGCTTATCAAACTTCTTTTCCATACATAACCCAGAGTACCTAACTCTACATGCTGTCTCTTTGCATTGACAAGTACAAATCAATGTGCTAGTATCACTCTATCATCTCTAATAGTTTCCTCAATCATTAACTTTCTTGCGGGATTATCCCCTTGATTTCTACACAATGATCTCGCGTTATCCTTGTAGTTGACAACAATCCCTCTAAATTAATTTTTGATATTAAAGGAGATGAAGGAGGTGAAGATGGAACAAGAGTCGCCACAATCAAATTTCTTCGATCTGAGGGATGAATCACTAGGGAATGGGGTTGATAAGAAGAAGATTACAATTCAAGATTCATTGAACCAAGATAAGTGGGGAAAGTCAAAAGCTGACTTAACAAATCCTTCAATTGATTCTCAAAACAACTCAGAAGTACGAAGTACCAACAACTCAGAATTACAAAGTGCTGATTCAATTTCAAATATTCCATCCGGTCGAAATTTATCAGGAGTAATTCCAATTCTACATCCTGGACTAACTCCAACACTGAATGGACTGACTCCTTGTCTGAGATCACCTGAATTGATTTCCCCTGGTGTTCTGCCCAAATTAAAGGGTCTGAAAAGCAGAATTAGAAGGTTTGATACTAGATCTCGTAATGGATGTACTACATGTAAAAAGCGAAGGGTGAAATGTGATGAATCCCACCCAGCTTGTAATGTTTGTAAGCGTCTTCAACTTACTTGTAACTATGGTAAAAGACTTCTTTGGGAAGATGAAGCTATAGAAAAAGGTATATCATTTGGTAGATCAAAACAGAAAAGATTATTCACAAAGACTCAGAACGATCAGAATGGACAACAGAAGATATCTGGGAATAAATATTTAGATGGTCAACTTTTTTTAAATACAACTTATTCTGATTTTGGAAGGATGTTTTCAAAATCGAAAGTATCAAATGTTTTGCAGATTCCAGAGAAATCATATGAGGCTACAAAAGAGGATAGTAGGAACTCAATTGAGGATTCTACAAAATCACTGGAGGATCAAACAAACTCACTGGAGGATCAAACAAACTCACTGGAGGATCCAACAAACTCAACTAAGGAAAATGTTAAACCCAATATTATACTTCGTATAAATAAACATTCAAACCTTCCTGACCGAATCTTTTCAAAAAGCTTCAGATCAACATTCAACTTTTTCAATACTGAATTTCTAACGAATAATCCTAAACTAGAAAAAGAAGTATTCAATTATTTTATAGAAAAAATTTGTCCCAGTTGTATTAGTTATCCTAATGTTGGATCTACTAACAGTTCAATTCAATCATTAATTGGGAACGAACAACAAACATCTATCAACCCAGATTTAAATCCTTATTTGTATTTGATAGCACCATTAGCATTGAAATCCAATATATTATATAAAACATTGATTATTGTTGCTTCAAGACAACTTTCATTACTTGGTAATTATAACTTTGAGAATTTGGCCAATTTATATACTTCAATAGTATTGAATGAATTACCTAAACTTATTAGAACCAAGCAAGATCAAGGAGATTTAGATTGGGATGAGGTTTTAGCAACAGTTTTAATGCTATGTTTCATTGATATTTCAACAAGTTGTGATAGTTCATGGTTAATTCATTTAAATGGAGCAAAACAATTTCTTAAAGAACATGCTATTAAAACGAATTTAACTCCAGTAAACCAATTCTTTAAAAGATGGTTTTTATGTCATGAGGTTATGGGTCAAACAGCTTGGGGTCATAATATTATTGAACCAGATGATGAATATTCTCTTCATTTGAAAAATGATTTGGATACGAAAATCGACTTGGTACTTGGATGTTCCCCATGTTTAATATCAATCATTAATAGAATTACAACTTTGGGGGATTTATATGAAGATTTGATAGAGGAAAATAAATTAAATCAACCGAAAGTTATGAAAGTAACAAAAAATGATGATATTAAATATGAACATTTTAAATATGAGGATATTGAAGATGGAATAGATTTGAAAAATCATCTTAAAGAAAAACACATTCTTCATGAAAGAGATTTACTTGAAGATCAACTTAAATCTTTGAATCAAACCCTTGACCTAAAAGAACTTGATCTTGAACAACAATCAAATATTCTTAAAATATCGGATATCAAACGTTTGGCTACCTTCATATATTTATTCGCAAGGATAGATTTAGAACATTATCATAGTCATACAGGTCAAAGTTCAGCTTCTAAAGTATACAATGAAAGGTTTAAGAAAGTCAAAAAAACTACCGCGGAAATTAGGCTGCAAATTGTTTCGCTACCTTTTGTGTCCATGTCGCTTTTATGGACCCTTTTTGTTATGGGAATAGTGGCTGTGGAGACTGAAGAAGAAAGATGGTTTGTTTTATCTAGATTAGTGAAAATGGAAAAGATAAGAGAATTGGCTAGTATTAAAATTGCAAGAAAATCAGTTGAGGGTGTTTGGAAGGAGAAGGATTTAAGAGGTGTAGGGGTTAGATGGAGGGATTTGGTAGGTGGGAAGGTTGATACAATAAGTTTGGCGTAGTCATACTGTGATTATTGGGTATTATAAAATTATTAGAACAAGATAACAAGATATCTGATTTGAAATCTGATTGAGTTTATTTTGATCTAATTACTGAAGATTTATTACAATCTGATGGAAGATTGTGATATGATTGTTTTGGACTGCATCAGCTGTGGGATTGACCATCCTCTGTAGGATTGAGTTTCCTCTGTATGACTTTATCAACTGTATTATATCAGCTTGTGTAGGACCTCGGACTCTTTAATAAGAAAATCAGAGTTCAATATATTTCAATAGTCTACAACTTAAATGCAATCTATAATATTCATGTTCTATAAAGTTTAATGTCAGGTTTAAAACGGGGGTTGATATTAACTCAAATCCTAATAATACAAAAAATTGAAAGGTAATGGGATTTAAAAAAATGGCTAGCCATTTTAAGCAAGTTGGAGGTTGGAACCCCATGAGGTTTCAAATTCAAGTTCTTCAGCTTCAACTCTTCAGCTTCAACTCTTCAGCTGGTTTAAGTTCTCATCTACATCAACTATTCAGCTGGTTTAAGTTCTCATCTACTTCAACTCTTCAGCTGGTGTAAGCTCTCAACTTCTTCAAATTCCATCTACTCAAGCTCTCACCTACTCAAGCTCTCACCTACTCAATCTCTCAACAGTCTTCATTCTCAGCTACGTCAAATCAGACAAATTCATACACTAACAGTAATCAAAGAAGGCTCATCTTTATCACTTAAATGAGCATAATTCCTCATAACCTCTGCAACTTTCTCTCTAAGTTCTCCCTTTCTCCCATCATCACACCAAGAACCATGGATTCCATTTAAAGCAATAGTCTCCCATTGTTCCAAAGTTAAATCAAACTTCTTATCAACCTCCAAATAATTATCAAGTATATACCCACCAAAGTAAGCTGGATCATCTGAGTTAAGAGAAAAGGATATACCTTTTTCCAAAAATTCCATGATTGGCAATTCTGAGACATCAGTAACACATCTCAATTTAACATTAGATAAAGGACAGACAGTCAACATTGTTTTATTATCAGCCAACTTGATCAATAATTCATCTGAATGCCTGGAATTGATTCCATGATCAATTCTAGTTACTAATAAATTGTCTAAAGCTGAGGTTACATAAGAATGATCACCTTCTTCACCAGCATGAGCAGTGAGACCAACATGAGGAAATTTGTTTCCAATAAGTTTATAGCATTCTTCAAACAATTCTGGAGGAAATGGCTTTTCGGATGAATCCAAGCCTAAACCATGTATCAATCCAGATTCATAATGAGGTAATGCCTCTTGAATAATTTCTAATCCAGATTCAGAAGGTAAATGTCTTAACAAGCACATAATCAACTTATTACTACTACCATAAGAAAGCGTAGCTTCTTTACATGCTCTATTGAACCCATTTACAACAGTATCAATTGGAATACCTCTTTCAAAATGTGCTTGTGGATCGAAGAATGCTTCCAGGTGATGACATCCATCTTCATGGGCACGACGAAAATACTCAAGGGCAAGGTCATAAAAATCATCTTCATGGATAAGTACAGACATACCAATATAATAATGATCAAGGAAATCTTGGAGATCAACAAACTTGTTGTATCTATCAATACAATGGTCAGCAGTTGGTGGGAACCATTCGGGAAGTGTAATGTTATTTCTTTCGGAAAGCTTGAAAAGGAGTGATGGTTCAAGAGTTCCTTCAAGATGAACATGATGTTCACACTTGGGGAGGTGTTTAAGGAAATCGGATTTGGACATAATCAGTTTAGTGACAGTCTTTTTGCAGCTAAAATTGGTAACTGGCTGTATAAATACCTTATACCTTTTATTATCCAAGTGATTAAATTGATCTTACCTGAGCTCCGCGTTCCGTCGGAGCATCCATCAAGATTGAATGTCGTAGGACGAATGTCGTGCAAGTCGCAAAATGATAGGTGTATTTGTAACCTGAAGTATCAAGTCTTGATAAGATGTGCAGGTTTGAGCAAAATGAAGTAATGTCAATCACGCTAACTCGATTGAAGTGATTTATGAATAAGACAATTTATATTGTCATATAGGCAGCAGGCAACAAGGACCCATAGTCAACTCAAGGGACCAGGCAAGGACTTCACAGTGGGCATTAATATAAAACTAAGATGGTCCACTTCGGAAAATGACTTAAGTAGTTTATTTCAGATTTCACATTTCTATTCACATTTCACTTAACATTAATCGAGTAAACTATAGAGTGCTCATCATTAAACAATATAGAATTACCACGTAACTTGAAGAATTGAAATGAAACTTTGGCCTTACTTCAACGGTGTACTTGGGAGTAATTGGGTTTCATTGGGTGTAATTTGGACTGCATTGGTTGCACTTTCATTGGAGTTCAATTAGGCTGCAAAATCGTACGCGACAAAAGAGATGGTCTTGCAAGGTAAGGGGACAACTTGCAAGAATTACAAGGTGAAAGTAATAATTTACTACTTCAATCCTACACTACTCTAATCTCACTACTCTAATCTAATCCTAACATAAACCAATCTAATCCTACCATCATAAACCAATCGAATCCAACCCACCCCAAATTAGCCACAACACGTGCATGTTCTTATCCACGCCACATTTATTTACGAGCAGACATTTACTTCACCATGACTGGATTTGCTACAGACTCAATTCATGGAGCAGATCACCTCCCTGGTGCACCAGATGTGATGCAACCAATTGGTATTTCAACAAACTACAAATATTCCAAAGATCCATCTGAATTGTTAAAAGCATTGGACTTAAATGAAGCTGATTATTTTGAAGGACCTAATATTTATTCTAGAGTTGGACACAACAATTCGAAATATCTTGAAGCTATTATTGGTAAATTAATGGGAGGTGAAGCTGTGGTGTATAATTCAGGGTTAAGTGCGGTTTTTGCAGCTGTTGTATGCCTCAATCCAAAGAAAATTGCTAAAAACCATGGTTATCATGGTGCTCAAGAAGGTGTGAAAATCTTCTCAAGAATTGGTGGGGCTGAAATTTTGGATCTTTCCAATATAGATCAATTGGGGGAAGGAGATTTGGTTCTTTTGGAAACCCCTGTCAATCCAGATGGAACTGTTTCCGATATTCAAAAGTATGCTGATTTAGCTCATAAACAAGGTGCTTTGTTATTGGTTGATTCTACCTTTGCTCCACCTCCATTACAAGATCCTTTTAAACATGGTGCTGATGTGGTTTTACATTCTGCTACCAAATTCTTTGGTGGTCATAGTGATTTATTAGCTGGTCTTTTGATTGTTAAATCAAAGGAATTAAAGTACAAATTGTTATTCGATAGAGTTCATTTAGGAACTTGTATTGCATCTTTAGAAGGAAGTTTATTGGTAAGGAGTTTAAGAACAATGGATCTTAGAGTTAAAAAACAAGTTGAAAATGCTCAGAAAGTGGTGGATTTCTTGGTTGCAAAGAAAGACGAATTACCTGACTTGGTGAAAATTAATCATGGTTCTTTACAAACAGAAGAATTCATTAAAAATCAAATGCCAAATGGTCATTCTTCGGTTTTTACTATTGTTGTGAAAGATGAGTTGACTGCAAAATCTTTACCTTCAAAGTTGAAAGTATTCTTCCATGCTACAAGTTTGGGAGGTGTTGAGAGTTTGATTGAATGGAGGGCAATGTCCGATAAGACGGCACCATCGAATGTGTTGAGAATTAGTATTGGTGTTGAGAATGTTGAGGATTTGATTGAGGATCTTTGGCAAGCATTGGGGGGTGCTTGAGAGCGTACTTGTGAGCGTACTTGTGAGCGAAGCGATCAAGTACGCTCTCTACTTGTGAGCGAAGTGATCAAGTATGCTTTTCCGCTTTCTACTTGTGAGTGAAGCGAAGTTCCCACTCAACTTGTGAGCGAAGCGATCAAGTACGCTCTCCACCTGTGAGCGAAGCGATCAAGTACGCTCTCCAACTGTGAGCGAAGCGATCAAGTACGCTCTCCACCTGTGAGCGAAGCGATCAAGACCCTTTCTCAGTACGCTTTTCAGCTCTCTGCTTGTGAGCGAAGCGATCAATTACGCTCTCCACCTGTGAGCGAAGCGATCAAGACCCTTTCTTAGTACGCTTTTCCGCTCTCAACCTGCGAAGCGATCAAGAAGCTCTCTACTTGTGAGCGAAGCAATCAAATCGCTTTCTAAGTACGCTTCTCAGCTCTCTACCTGTAAGCGAAGCAATCAAATCGCTTTCTAAGTACGCTTTTCGGCTCTCTACTTGATCGCTCCCCTCTCAAGTAACTTCGCTCTCAAGTAACTTCGCTCTCAAGTAATTAGAATAAAATAAAATTAGAATATGACTTGGACTCATCAGACATTGTATGTGTACTTCCCTAGAAATGCTACTCAAATACACCGAAATATACAATCACCAAATTAATTTGCAAAAAGTTTCTTAGTCTACTAATTTTCAATTGAAGTTTATTGTCCTTATATCACTATAAAACATTCGCAGTTCTGCAATTCTTCGGTTCAATCTGTCTGATTGCAGTAAATTGTATTCGTAAGATTTGCACTATGAAGTATATACTCCACACCCCATTCAAGAACGGTCGCAAGCTCAAGCACGGTCGCAAGCTCACGCACGGTAGCAAGCTTACGCACACCCTCACTCACCTTATACATAGTTTCCCTCCTCTCATCTCTTTGGAGCCCTACTCTCCCCCCCTCTGAAACTACTGAAAAATCTCTGTATCAAATACAAAACACATCCAATGAACCTAAACAACGCCATGAACGCAACGGTCCATAAAATCACACTCAAATAAGTAGTAGCCCTATTCTGCTTGCTCCTTGCCAATCCAGTCTCAGTTTCAAATTGATTAAATCCCCCAGTTTCCAAGACCAATGCGATAATTACAAAATTCGAAAACATCCACACTAATACTGTCATTGATCTGATAAAGGCATAATAATCTTCATTTGAGGTTGTACCATTACCAGTATCCACCTTTTCTGGTTCTTTAATCTTTTCCAATTGATTCAAATAAGATTGATTGACTTGTTCCTTCAGAATAGAAATATCAACATCGAAGTAACCATCTTCCGTAACTTTCACCACCCCAAGTTCTTTTGCACCGGTATCACCTTTAGTACCCCAAGATATATCATCAATGTTACAAAAAGCATAAATGTTCAACACATTGATGTATGAAGGGGAAAGCAAAATATACTGAACAAATGAGGTGAACATATGCCAAGGTTCAAAGTATAAGAATGAAGCAATGAAGTATAAGGCATAAGTTGACGTGGTGGCAACAACCAAATCTCTGAATTGAGGATTCTTAAAGAATAATGACACCGAGATTGGGATTCCGGAATCATGAATCAACTTAATCGAGTTCACAGCCATGAAAATGGCTGCAAAAATCATATAGGCCATTAATATAGCAAAGAAAACAACAATCACAATATAAAACTTCTCGGTACCTTTTGGAGTATTACCAAAAGATAAAACAAAAGTGGTTACAATAGATGCAAGATAAAGCCATAAGAACACAACCGATAAAATCGTACCTGGAGCGAAATTCAAAGTTGGATCCCCCAAAGAAGTGGTCAAAATTCTGAATACCAAAAAGTAAGAACCAATTGAAAACCATGAAACAATCAAATTTAAAAATTGATAGACAAATTCAATATGAAGGAAAAACTTTCTGAAAACAGAATGAGATGACCACCACACTTTAGGGAAATGAACCAACGCATAAATGGCTGCAAAAAAGGACCCATTCAACCATCTTCTTCTTTGTAAAATAAATTCAGCTAAACGATCAGGTACATCTGTTTCTGCGGAAGCAGACTTACAATACCGTAATAACCATGCACACCCTTTTTTGGCAACCAATTCAAAACACAAAATACGATCTTCAGCAAGATACATATTTGAAGTGAAAATCCCAGCTTCTTGCTTCATTTGAGTTTTATATTGGAATTCATCATCGTCTGCACTAAGTTCGCCAGATCCATGAAGAAATTCCCCCTTGAAGTATTTTTCCAATGGACCTCTACCCATCATATCATTTTGTAAGGCAACATATCTATAAGCAGAAAATGCACCTGGCAATACGGAAATGAAACCAAACACGGATTCCGTTGGTTTATCCAAAATATTCGAAATCTTATATTCGAAATTTTGACCATATACAATTGGATTTGTCAACATTTGAGTTTTCTTTAAAGATGCTTTGATCTCTCCACAAGCACCAGCAACTTGAGCATCTCTATCGAATTCTTTCCAAAGATGATAAAGGGCTTTTCCACCAGGTTGAGTACCAGCATCCAAAAGAACCACGATTCTTGGATCCAAAACTTGACCTAATGCTTGGAAACACCATCTATGAGAATTGATTTTTTTGGCATTTGTTTCTTTCAAGCAGAAAAGAAGTTGAACAGGCACGATTTTTTCAGTGGTCAATTTCACAGTCTTATCCACGGAAGAAATCCCAACCCTTGTGGTGTATTCATAAATATGAGCTTGTACTTTCCTATCATCAACTCTACTTTTAGCAAGCCCATCTTGATAAACACCAAGTCCAGCAAGTAAAGCTTGAGCTCTTTCATTGATTTTGGATCTACCATCACTTACAATACAAACCACCACTTTTTTCCAAGAATCTTTACCCCAAACTGAAGACCTTGATCTTGATTCAAGATGTTTAATATTCTTAAAAACACCTTTCAAAGTACGTGCAAGTAAGATATCATCTTCATTATACATTGTGATTACAATCATCAATTCTGTTTGACGAGGTAAAGGATAATGAACTGGTCTTAAAATATATCCATCTCTAAAGAAATTGGATGGACCACAAGTGACTGCTGTATATCTCATGTAAGCAAATTCTCTTGACAATCCATCATCTTTCTCATTTGGATTATAATCCAGATACTTGGAAAGTAATTCACTTGCAACAGGACAATCAAGTACTAAATGACCATTAAGACCAGGTGCTACTCCAATGGAAGGTTTTTCTCGAACAGGTTCTTGTTCAGGAGGTTCTTCGAATTCATTCAAATCTCCAATATCTGGTAATCTTTCTGCAGGTAAATCATCATCAAATGGAGAGAATTCAGGTGGAGCTTGAACTGGAGGTTGAACTGCTTGAAGATCGAAATTATCTCCTGCAAATTGATTATAGGAGATATTTTTGTCATATTCATGTTCATCCAAATCTTCTTCATCATAAGTATTGGGGACAAATGCCAGTGAAAAATGTTCTGGTCTTGGACGATATGCATTTAAATTACTTAATTCATAATTCATACTTGCTTCACCAGATGGTTTACTTGGTTGATATGAAGATTCATCAAAATCATGATGAATTGGATTAAGATTGGGTGGTTCAATATGTGAAGTATTGAAAACATTCGAAGGTCTTTCAAGTGATTGATGATTATAATAACCAGAATAATTTTCATAAGATGGATTGGGATGATTGGTTGAATATGCTGGTTCTGGTGGTTGTTGGAAATTTATTGATTGATTATCTTCATATCTTGGATTTAAATATTCATGAATTGAATCACTTGAATGGTTGTTATAAGCCATGACTTATGTTCACTGATACGTAAGGTCCTGATGTATACTTATGGTCACTTAAGATCCTGTATAAAATCCCTGATGTTTCAGATATGTATCAAGTATCAATTGATCCTATATGATACTAAATGACTTTGATCCCTGACTTTTTGAAGGATTAATTTTTTGATTCTCTCAAAAAAGTGCTATGACGTGTTGAATGAAAATGTACCTTAAACTGAAATATATTTCAATCTCTTCAATTTAAGCACTTGATAGTTCACTATATACTTCGTGTAAAATTCTTTGTTATGAAAAGTATCAAGGTCTAATGATCAAATCTATTTTGGGTAACATACACCGCCCCGTGCAAGTAATTCAAGAAACAAAGAGGCTGGTGCGCGTAACTAAGTAATGACAAGAGATCAGATCTTCATTCACAGGATCAAATTTGTATAAGAGGAAAGGGTATTGTAATGATAATGGATTTTAATTGATGATCTATCAAATGATGAACCAGAGGGTTTGTGGATATTTTTCGGCTATTTGACGAGATGAGAAGCTGGGCAGGGAGGTGTGTTTAGTTTGATACATGTAGGTGCTATGTATATATGTAGATGCTATGAAATTGTGAAGATACTATCAAACCATGTATATTATCAAGTATGTACTATCGTATAATTTTAAATACTATGGTGTACTATCAAATGTCCTATCAAATGTCCTATCAAATGTCCTATCAAATGTCCTATCAAATGTCCTATCAAATGTCCTACCAAATGTCCTATCAAATGTTCTACCAAACTATACTACCAAACTATCAAATCAATAATGAATGATGACTTTATGATGACATCTATAACACTCCGCCTTTAAGAAACGATCGTTCATCAACCTCATCGTACCTCTACAATACTTCTTCTCGTACCCGACCCCACATTCTCGTATACCGAAAGCGTATAAATTAAGTTACAGATACCATATTTCTCATAATAGAAGATTTAAAGATGAACAGCTCATCCTCTTATATACCTTGGCTCACTTTGAGAGTGTTTCAATATTGTTATTATTCCACCGTTGGTTTGAATGATTTAGGTTACATTTCAAACTTTGTGTTGATGAGCCATATTTGCAATGTATTGATGGTATTATCTTGGGATTATTCAAATACGCCACTACATATAAGTGTTTTCATGGAATTACTTTGGGTTTACTTTTATTCGGAATTGAAGAGGCGTTTCGAGGAGAAGAGAGTTCAAGATGTTAACCAAGGTGATAAAGCTCACAATAAGCTTAAAAAACATAAGACTAAAAAGAGACAACCTTGGGTTCATGAAACCATATATGAAACTAAAGAACTTGAATTACCCAATACTCTGCTTAGAAAAAACAATCCTGTTAATGTAATAGCTGTTAATATTATTAATTCAGATGGTAAACGAATATATAAAAAGTTTTATAAGTATTCAATCTGAGTTTAATTTGCACCCAATTTTGAAAAATTTCACCTAATTTTAAGAAATTTCATCTAATTTTGGCAAATTCACCCAACTTTGAAAAGTTTATACCAACATATATTTTTACATTTAACTGTAAATCAATATGATTTAATACCATTAGTCTTTCAATTCAATACTATTAGTTTTTCATAACTTAATTTAAAGCTCTTAAACACTTTTATTGTTATCTAATGTTAAATTATTTCCTAGACCATCCTGTACGCTCCCAAAATTAGTAAAATCAAGAGTCACAGCTCATATACATACAAATAAAGATTTCACCCTAGTAAAAGCCAAAAATTTCATGATATTCTGACAATCCCACCACTAATACTTCACGTTTCCCAAATGGTCATACAAAAAGGCAACTTGTCCGAGTGGTTAAGGAGAAAGACTTGAAATCTTTTGGGCTTTGCCCGCGCAGGTTCGAACCCTGCAGTTGTCGTTTTTTTTAAAGAAGCTGGATGGCCTATACAGTGGACTTTGGTATAAACTTTTAGTTACCTTTGATTAGGGTAAGGCAGATTTTTTTAGTCTATACTGCATCGTAATGAAAAGTATATACTTAAGTCACACTTCCTGGTAATATATGAGATAAATATAATATATAATGTATTAGTACACTCTCTATATAACGTCAAATAAGGTGAGGATAATGGAAACGTGAAAAATTGGAAGCATTCAACAGGGTCACTTTTAGTAGTACCCACCAATTGGAGTCTATGTTTTTTTCAAGTGGATGTTCAAATCGGTTGCAAAAAATGTTTATAATCTCGATAGTACTACAATTCCACTTGGTGTTGAATATATTTATAAATAAAACGGATCATCTGTGTTTAGCCTCTGTGTTGGAATATTAAGTGGTAATAGTTCTGTAATAAACTCTGCAAATTTTTAATAACTATTTCAATCCCGTCAGATTGAGCTTAATGGGAGCACAATTTAGGGGCTTCATCTGATTCAGAGAATATGGATGAAACATTGACCCATGATTCACAACTTTAGCCCTCGCCTAACACATTCTTCTTCAGACCCCCACACATTCTGCTTCAGACCACTAACGCTTCAGTCCCCCCACATTCTGCTTCACACCCCCCACACATTCTGCTTCAGACCCCCCCACATTCTGCTGCACATCCCCTACACATTCTGCTTCACACCCCCCACACATTCTCCTTCAAACCCTTGGATGGACCTACTACACATTCTTCTTCACCTCACTCTCCAATCTCATTCTACACCAAACAACCCATACTAAAAACAATTCCCCAAAATTAACCAAATATCCATACAGAAACTGATTTCCACGTAAAACATGGCCAATCAAATCAAGTCCTTGGTCAACATCAAAATCTCCATGGAATGAAATCCCAGAATTCAAATATGCAAGTAGCGGTTTGGTGAAAACCTTGAAAAGGACCAAATGTACAACAAAGGAAGTGGCCAATTTCATTTGAAAGGTTTCCTCTTTTAAAGCAATGGCACCTTTGTAGAAAGTGTAACCAAATAAAATCAATTCAGAAAGAAGGTGAAGTATACGTTTATAACTCCACTCTCTATTACTATGATGTCCTCCTACAATCACAGAATTGTATAATATTTCAAAGGTCTCTCCATTTATCTCCACGTTAATATTTTTTGCAGCCAGAATTGTAATGAAGTGAATTACCCAAAGTATCAATACCCATTTTGGAATACCGGACAGTACTATCCCAGACAGTGCTCGAGATATCCCAGACAGTACTCGAGGTATCCCAGACAGCACTCTAGGAGATTTTATCGTTCCATATCCCGCGTAAATCATTAAGAAAGCTAAATGTTGTATATTGGAAATCCAAGGCTCCAAGTCTCTAATGAACGATGTATCTTTATTTCTAAATTCCAGTGTTCCAATTGAAGCATAAAAAAGGAAATTCAAAGCACATACAGAACCAAGTAGGAAATCGATTTTGGATTTGTTTCCAACAGTGAACATAAAAGTTAACATCACAGTTAATACTCCAAGCACTTGGAGGGTTAAATAATCAGTGTTAGAACCGAGTTTTACCAATACCGTCAAAGAATTTACTTTCGGTAGGTAGATACAATAAGTTCCTGGAAGAACATTCTGAGTAGTATTTTCAGTTATGTATTTCACATCCTTTAAACTTACCAAACTGGTTGAATCTCCTAAGAAGGTATCGAAGTTTGGTAGTCCTGTTTTATTTAAATCAGCATAATTAAATAATATCAATGGTGAAGTGTAATCACTAGAATTAAACTCAATTGTACTGGGATCTTTAAAACATGCAGCATTTGAATGACTATTCAAGGAGAAATGCCTTGCGGTGATTAGTACAGGTAAGAATGGTAGGAGTTTCATTAACGATTGGGCCTTTGCTGCGGATTTGATTAGACAGCGGGTGTGCATATAAGGTGGGGCCCAAGGTTGGATAGAGTCTTTCAATATCCTTCCCCAATCCTAGAATGTGCTTATTGAATCATAATATTGTAGCTACTTAAATCGTAACCGAAAAGTTCCATTCTAAATTATATAAGAGATCTTAAGCCCAACCAAAATCTACAAACATATAGTTTTATGTATATTTAAACTATCAATATCTATAGACATGTTTACTTCTTTATTCTATCAAAAGTTCAAATCAGTCACCTTAAGACATTCCCCTTGTGTGATGTCAAGTAGATGGAAGCTTAATCTCGCCAACGAGGTTGAATATTACTGCATTGTAAGCAACAGGTTGAATATAACTGCATTGAACGATCAATAAAGTAGCATGCAAACGACAACACAAACATGTTTAAATGGTTACTTGAAGATCCCACATGCTCGTTGAATGGAATTAGCAATCATATTATTCAATACCTACCACTCCCTTTGTTATTACCAAGCTTCAGTCGTGTAATTATTATCAAGGTTCACTTTCGGATGATACCAAGCTTCACTCCTGTTATTATCAAGCCTCACTCCCGTTATTATGACCAATGTTCACTTCCAGAAGAAGTTTCACTTCATTACCTCACCTTTATCAAGCTTGTTACTACTTTCATAATTTTATATCCAAATGTCATCACAAGGGACATGTTTGAATGTTCAAAGATGGATTATCATTATTTCATTGGAATCAATCGGTAATGAGTCTGGCCCAATCAATGACAACATCAAAAGTAAACAAGATCTTAGGATTGGCTTCAAGGTTTTAATTACGCTTCGGTCTTAAATGAACTCTAAAACTTGATTGCTTCGCTCTCTACGCTTCAGTCTCAAATTGACTCACTAAAACTTGATCGCTTCGCTCTCTACGCTTCGGTCTCAAATGAACTCACTAAAACTTGATCGCTTCGCTCTCAAGTTTAGAACAAAAAAATGCTATCATTATCCCAACCACCCTCAACACCAAGTTTCTTCACGGACTTTTTCATTTCCGGTGGACCACAAATGAACAACCTATTTCCCTCCGCTGGTCCTGGTAAATACTTGTCAAACATTTCTTTGGTAACATACCCTGTACTACCAGTCCATCCATCGGTAGGTTTGGTCACAGTATAATGAACATTGAATCCAGGATATTTACTACTGATATCATCAATTTCAGATTTCAATAAGATATCTTTTTCAGACTCGTTTGCAAAGATCAAACTGATTTCAGTACGATCCTCAGGGTTGGTAATGATTTCGGTAATAACCTGCAAGATGGGGGTTATTCCCGAACCACCAGCTACAAGTGCAATATGTTTAGCCATATTTGGTTGGTAATCCAATTTTCCAACAGGACCTCTAAACTTTACAGTCTGACCTTCTCTTAACGTAGCCAATTTCCTTGATACAAGCCCATTTTCGTAGTGTTTCACCAAAATATCGAAAAAGCCCGTGTCGAATTTATTTGAGATTGGGGAGTAGTAACGTATCTCATCCTTCCCATCAATTTCAAAACAACATGCAAGGTTGTATCCAGGAGGGATATGCAAAACTTCATCTTCTCTATTCAACTTGAACCTTAAAATGGAAGCATTTCTACTAATAAGAGTTTTGTCAAGTAATTCGAATTCCTTCCACTTTGTCGAGTGTAAACTTGATCTTCTTTGTAATGCTTCGAATACCTTGAATGAACAAACAATCACAACAAATCCAATGGAGTATGGTAAATATTCAACCCCAAAGATCAACGTTCCAAACATGATCAATCCAATAGGAATATAGATCGAATGAAGCGGCTGTTTCAATAGTTCTCTTTTATCTTCCATGTTGTGGTAGGCAGCTGAAAATGTGAAAATTGGCAGTGCGTGATTTAAGGTCCAATGAGAGCCGGTGTCAAAATTCGAACACGTCTGCAGAGTAAGTGAAAATGGTTTGAAGATAGATAGAACAGGATAAGACGGTAATTAATGGAATATTGATTGTAGAAGTTTCCTAGAAATTAACTTTATCTAAAGTTGGCTCTCTATGGCGGTGGGCGTGTTGTTTCTATCTAGCGAGAAATAGTGAGGATTTTATATGCAGAGGTCTAGCACAACATAATTCTTTCAAAAGTAGTGTTGATTTTGGAAATTTATGTTAACAGATTAAGACATTCTGTTATAAGTTTTATTAGTCTTAATCTTTTTAAGGTAAAAACTTGCTAGAAATAGGTATTCAGTAAACTCATATTTTACTGAAGATACCGACGATTTTAGCGAGGATATCGAAATTAGCGAGGAGAGCTAGGGAAGATAAAATTTAGGGAGGATTTTCCATGTTAAATCCACTCCCAAGTGACAGTGTCCACGTATACCTCCCAATTCACCGGCTTTACTGCGACTTTGACATCGATTGGATATAATGGACAAACCAAGCATCTACTTAAATCTGCTTCTCATCCCTCTCATAATTAAGCTTATGAATGCTTTTCTTGTAATCCTAGATGACTACACCATCACATTCACTCATATCAAATCTGTCTACACTTGACTTCAATATAAAGGTATAAATTCATATATATGAATATTACTAAGAAATAGATAGGGACATGCCCGTTCGGAATATTTCCACGTACGCTCAATTTGAGCTATTAGGACATATGCCCCATGTAGAATTTGTGTATACGGCTCACTTTCAGCTATTAGGAGACATATGCCTGGAATTTCAGTGTATGCTCACTTTGCATTCAATACTCCTCTTCTTCTTCAGGGAAACTATCGGTACCAACCTCAATGTAATCTCTCTCCAAAGCGGCCAAATCTTCTCTAGCCTCGGTGAATTCACCTTCTTCCATACCTTCACCAACATACCAATGGACGAACGCTCTCTTGGAGTACATCAAATCGAACTTTCTATCGATTCTTCTCCAAGCTTCGGCAATGGCAGTGGTGTTGGACAACATACACACGGCTCTTGCGGCGGCAGCCATTTCACTCCCTTCAATTGCAGTAGGAGGTTGGTAACAGATACCAATCTTGAACCCAGTAGGACACCAATCAACCAATTGAACGGTCTTCTTAGCCTTGACTTGAGCAACGGAGTTTTGGACGTCTCTGGTAACAACATCACCACGGTACAACAAACAAGTGGCCATGTACTTACCTGTTCTAGGGTCACACTTGACCATCTGGTTGCCAGGTTCGAAACAAGAAGCTGTGATTTCAGAAACAGAGTTTGATTCGTGGTTGGCTCTAACCTTGGAGAAGACAGGAGCATAAGAAACCAATGGGAAATGGATTCTTGGGTATGGAACCAAGTTGGTTTGGAATTCGTTCAAATCAACATTCAATGAACCGTCGAATCTTAAAGATGCAGTCACTGAAGATACAACTTGAGCAATCAAACTATTCAAGGAATCAAAACTAGGACGACTGATGTCCAAGTTACGACGACACATATCATAAATGGCCTCGTTATCAACCATGAATGTACAATCAGCATGTTCAAGGGTAGTGTGGGTTGTCAAAACGGTATTGTATGGTTCAACAACGGAGGTTGAAACTTGAGGTGCTGGGTAAACAGCAAATTCCAACTTGGTCTTTTTACCATAGTCAATGGATAATTGTTCCAACAATAATGAACCTAAACCGGAACCAGTACCACCACCCAAAGAATGAGTGAAAAGGAAACCTTGCAACCCATCACATTGGTCGGCCATTCTTCTGACTCTATCCAAGACATCATCAAGAATCTCCCTACCAACGGTGTAATGACCTCTGGCATAGTTATTGGCAGCATCTTCTTTACCTGAGATCAATTGTTCAGGATGGAAGAGATCCTTATATTTTCCAGTACGGACTTCATCAATCACATTTGGTTCAAGATCAACGTAGAGAGCACGAGGAACGTATTTACCGGAACCGGTTTCCGAGAAAAAGGTTGAGAACCCTTCTTCTCCTCCCTTTGGACGGTCGAGACCATCTTCAAGGTATCCATCCGGACGGATTCCGTGTTCTTGAGAGTATAATTCCCAACATGCGTTACCAATTTGGCAACCAGCTTGGCCGACTATTTGTTAGTATTGTCTCATTGCTATATCAGTATTGCGTTTCACAGGATATTCACTCAGTGAAGGTCTAAGTCCGTCAAGCACCTCACGTCAACACGATTGTCTACCCAACGACCAATGTATCCTGTTGATTAGATGTGATGGTGGGCATGTCAAACCTTTCAAGATACCTTTGAGGTGATACCTTGAAGTGGATCATACCTTGAAGTGTATCATACCTTGAAGTGTAACCTTGAAGTGTAACCTTGAAGTTATACCTTGAAGTGTACCATACCTTTAAGTGTACCATACGTTGAAGTGTATCATACCTTGAAGTCACATTTGAAGTGTAAACGAAGCGGGAAATCCAATGGATCTTATAAGTCGAAGTTACTCTCATTACATCCCATATTACACTAGATCTCGAAACGATCCCATATACCCACCATCATCCAAATCAATTGAATCCATAATCCACTCTAAAGTCTCTCGTGTCATACGCGTGGCTACACTGCTTACATTCACCTTCATAAGGACCATAAAAATCTTCCTCAAATTGGTAAAAACAACCCCATCAATCAATCAATCAAAATAAAATACCCATGAAACCTCAGATCTCTTAATACATACCATTTACACTAATAACTTCTCTCATTGCAATGGGTTGAAGGTATACGTGAGGATTTTTTGGTGTGTTTGTTTTGTTTTGGTTTGATTCGTGAGGGAGATATGTGCAGGAAACAGACCATTTGGGATCGTCAAGGGCTTTAAGGTACCACAGGAATGTGTGGTGAGATAGGGTAAGGTGAACTAGATGAGAGTAAGTGTGAGGTGTAGATTAAGTTAAGTGGTGGGATATATTGTTTTAGATGAAAGTCATAGGTATAGTGTATTGTTAGATAAAGTCTTCTTTGTCTGTTTACTAGGTACTTCTAAGAATATAAGGTCATGTTAAGGTGATTGACTTGTAATATATATTAACTTGTTGGTCTTTCGTAGTGTCTATTTAAAGTGTAGACACGGCATATTGGGTGCGAATAAGATATTGAGTTGTGTTTAGTGTGTAAATATTTCCAAAGAATGTAATTCCTTGAACTTCCCCCTTAGCACTGCCTTTTCATTCCCTCCTAGTTAGCTTTAAAAAGAACTTCTTTTGATGCAATTCAATCTTACAGCAGTTAATTCCAACGAATCTGGTACTGAGGGAAGTGAAAATCAAGAAGATGCATCCTCAGTATTAATAACAAAGCATATGATGTTAATATCAACAGACATCCTCAGTATTAATAACGAAACATACAATGTAAATATCAATAAAAAAACAAACACCAAAGAAACAAACATCAATGTTAATAAATGTATAAACTTTTCGAATTTGCAGTCATTTTGGCGCACTTGGGGTTCCAAGTTTCCAACTTTGGATGATTTTCGCAGCCGGTGAGAAGGCATTATGTAAGAAGTCATTTAAAAGGTCATTTAAAGAAGCCATTTTGTCTTGTAAATATTTAGTCATATAATTAGGCCATTATGTAAGGGTTTAAAAGACTATTTGGTCATGTAAAACTTTAGTCAGGGAGAACAGCCATTTAGTATACTATCATGTTGTTAGTTAAATATAATCACTACATATTGATCTCCTCAGTATACGTACACCAAAATTTACATAGCACTTCATGCTACAAAGCTATTCCTCTAAAACTTTCAAATTGATATTAAAATCTCATACTGAACTCTGAACAGCTGTACCCCCCACACACCACTTATACCTGCAACTTATCCATTAAACGACCCACAACTTATCCATTAAACAAAGAAACATTAAACCCATAATTTATCCATTAAACACCTCAAGCTTTCCCTTAAACACACACCACTTCATCACCCCTAATTCTTTTTCCCATGACCCCTTTCTCCTTCCACCTTCCAACTTTCTTTGTGATATTTTTTTTTGCAGCCTATTTAAAGTGCAGCTTTCCACTAAGAAATATTAATGAGTCGTATGGTAATTTTTGATGTGGATGGAGAATCTATGGAGTTTTATAAAGATGAGCAGAGTTATCTGTTAAATGTTATAAGTGATACGGAAGAGGTTTTTGAAAGTATAGAGAAATATAGCGATTATGATGAACAAGATAACTTCCTGTTTACTAATTCGAGTGATGTACTACTGAAAAGTAATAAAAAAGAACCACCTTTAAATCAAACCAATTTTAGTGACATAAAGAACCCTTTAAGTCAAACTTTTAATGATGATGATGAAGTGTTATTTTCCGAAACTGATGATGAAATCACCACTTCAATGAAATTCCACACAAATGAACAAGACATTTTCTTTGAACTTGAATTGGAAGAAAAGATAAACTCAATCCAAATCAAAAAATCTCCACCATACCCACCATCCAAATCCCTTGCCATAATAACTCATTATAGAATCCTTCAAGATTTGAATTCCCGAAAATTCCTAAATCTTGAAGCACATAAACCTGAACTTCTTGAAGCTAGACTTGCAATAGCTGAAGATCAGAATTGGGCACTTCAAATGCAAAAGGAAAAGCTACTGCAAAAACTTCAAAAACTTCAAAAACTGCAAAAACCAAAAAAGCCAAACTTCTCCAGATTCTTCCCAAAGAAAGAGCGTAAAATTTATACTCCAAAACCAATTAGAAGCAAATTAAACTCAATTCCTCATAATGATCCGAAAATCATTTATAAGGAAGAAATTCATACCCCATACCAAAAATATATCCCTCAAGATAGGACTAAGGGAGAATTTGTTGGAGACGTTTTCATATCCAATAATGGATTGCATATTTCCTTTCCAAAGGTTTCAAAGGTGAAGTTATATTGGGGATTCTTGTTTAGACATAAAAATTTTAAAGATATGAAGGTTGAAGATGATATGTTGGAATGGTATAACGAGGGAATGGAGGTTGAGAAGGAGATTTGGGCGGTTTTAGCTGAGGTGTGATGACGACCCACTAAAATCTGTCTACACGATTTAACCAATTAGTACTCTATTAATATATCTAAACAACTTACATATCAGCTCTTCCTTCCATACACAAATTAATTAGCGACTTTGACAGGAAATATGACAGTATTATGGAGTAACTCCTACACAACTTTGCTTGCACTGGGATCACCAAAGATGGCACTACCCCTTTGATAGAACACTACCGCTTGTATTTGAACAAGTCAAGATTCACGGTTGGTGAGAAAGTATGAACAGATACTTTGTGCCACAGATAATGTGGTTGCAGACAGCAGGTGGTCGCCTTGCCACAGTCAGCTGGTTGCCGACACTCAAGATGTCGCGACAGTAGTTGCCGACACTCAAGGAGTCGCTCCGCGACAGTAGTCGCCGACAGTCAGGTAGTCACCGACACGCAAGTGGTCGCTGCGCGACAGTCATGTAGTCACCGACAAGTAGTCACCGACACGCAAATACTCGCTGCACAGTCAGGTAGTTAGGACTCTCAAGTGGTCGCTTCGCGACAGCGGTCGCTGCGCGACAGTCAGGTAGTCACCGACACTCAATTAGTCGCTGCGCGACAGTGGTCGCTTCGCGACAGTCAGGTAGTTAGGACACTCAAGTAGTCGCTGCGCGACAGTGGTCGCTTCGCGACACCTAGACCTGTTGATAAATTCTTCTCCACTTATCATCAATCTCAGACAAATAATAAGTCCCCTTAGCCAAATGATCAATAGCACCAGTTGGCTTGAAACTCTTTTTCAAATGAGCCGCTTCTCTCAACTCAATTGCTGCCAAATATTCAACAGGAGTTCTAATCTTTCTTCCTTCACCCAATTGGTGATCGAAATCCAAATTCTTTACAATCTTTGAAATATCACCCTTTACAACCACAGACAACAAGGTGGAAGCCAATCCTGAACCATATGAGAAAATTCCAATTCTCTTACCTTGCAATTTATCGGAACCAACGTAATAAAGTAAAGAAGATAATGAAGCCCAAGCAGAAGCTGTGTACATGTTACCTGTGTTTGTTGGGACGTTCAAAGCAGGAGCAACTCTTTCTTTGAAAGTGGCCTTTGTCAAGGTTACGAATAGTTTTTCAACCTCTTTATCAGTTAAAGATTGATCATAAGTTAAAGCAGATAATCTTGCGGTTGTTTCTTCATCAATCAGCTCTTTAAAAGAAGCTGGATTGGCAAGGAAATCATTATATAACAATCTAGCGTATGACTTACTAACCAATTTACAAGTAGGTACATGGAAAGCGTTATAGTCGAATCTATCGTATAAGCTTACTTCACCACCAGCCTTTACAACCTTTTTGGAGTAAGCTTTATAACATTGATCCACAGCTTTAACATAACATGCTAAGGAGAAGTGACCATCTACCACTGGGTATTCACTAGTGAAATCTGGCTTATAGAAATCATAAGCATGTTCCATGAAACTACCTCTAACAGAATCAAAAACAATAGGAGCATCTGGACCGATCAAAAATGCCACGGATCCAGCACCTCCAGTTGGTCTGGCAGCACCTTCAGCATAAATGGCAATATCACCAGCTACTACGATTGCATCTCTACCATCCCAAGATGAAGATTCCACCCAATTGACTGCATTAATGATGGCAGAAGTACCCCCGTAACATGCATTGACTGTATCAACACCTTCAATATCATTATTGTCACCGAATAATTGCATCAAGACACTCTTAACAGACTTGGATTTGTCCAATAAGGTTTCGGTACCAACTTCCAATCTTCCAACATTATTCACATCTATGTTATTCTTTTGAATCAATCTACTTAAAACGGTTAATGATAAAGAATAAATATCTTCTCTATCGTTAACAAACGCCATATTAGTTTGTCCTAATCCGATGGTATATTTACCTGCTGGGATTTCATCGTGTTTTTCCAATTCACTTTGTTGAACGGCTTGTGTTGGAATGTACACTTCAATAGCCTTAATACCGATATTAATTGGGCTCATAGTTGAATAGGAAGTAAAATGGGATCAGAATAAATGGGAATGCGAGCGTTTATATATTTTTCCAGTGGATGAGTTCATCATAAAGAGTGAAGAATTATTTGGAGATAGCTTTGGTTGAAGGGTTAATTAATTAATTAGATTGTTTAGGATGTGTTATAAATTCAATATAAAATTGATCCACCTTAACTTGGTTATTAAAAAACACGTATATTCTATCTTGGTGGTGTTCTCTATACGACTTATACGAGGCTGAATCTCACGAAAAATTGGCTCGATCGAGACGCGCTCCCACTTGAGCACTTGAGAGCGAAGCGATCAAGTTTGAGCGACATAACTTGAGGCAACTTGAGCGGTTCATCAGGTGGCTTGAGCTTATCGATCAAGTCTATACATAAAGAAGACTTATAAAGTCGTGTCTATAAAGTGTCTATAAAATCTCTACATGCCTTGTCTATAAATTGGGTTAGCTGAGGCGAGAATGTCGCTAACTCCGACCTAAGGTCGTCTTCTACTAAGCTTATTCCACCTTACTAGGACATTTCACATACGAAACAGCCCATAATCTATGGTTTCGACACGACTTTTGGTAGCTTATAAGGTGATGAATGAATATTCATGCAGGAGTTTATTGTCAATGATAAAAGTACTCCATTGAGTGTCTAAGTTGATATCTTTTGATTTGTCAGAGAGATGTTTCAAATTAATAGTCCTCGGTCCAGTCAAACTTGATTGCTCTTAAGTACTCCCACGAACTACTTTTGGTAGGAAATGTGGATTCAATGTTTCACTTTTGATTTGGTGATGAGAATTAACTCTAACTCTTTACCTTTGACAATTAAGCTCTTATCTTTGGTGATGAACTCTTTACCTAATGAAGCTCTTAACAAATATCAATCAAAACCCTACTTATTAAGTCGTCTTGTTTAAGTAGGGTTAAGCTGTAATGAACACTTTTCGTATTTGCAGCCAATGCAGGAGCGCATATTTCGTTCAGTAGTGGATAGTGTATACCACCGGAATTGGGCTGTTGATACGATTTGTTTAAATTCATATTCTTATATGGCTGCAAATTCATTGAACAGGTTCTTGAGTGCCTTATTTAAATTTTAAATTGCACCCAAGGAGGTTTTAAGCACTCCTTTATGAAGCTAACATTTCATCTTCAAAATTGGTTGTGTCATATATCATAACTGAATGATCTTTCCAATGAACAAATCATCAATGAAAAGTTAGAAGGTCTAACTGGAAAGTGAAGCGATCGAGTTTGAGTAAGTTAATTGCGAACCTAGGATTATTTGATACAAATATGAGATCGACTCAAGACGTATATCAACTTTAATGAGTCCTACAAATTCATTTCCTCTTAAAGGTTACAGGAAAATATACACCCACTTCCCAGGATATGAACACCCCCCACGATACATACAGGGTACACCTACACGAACGCCACATATTTATCCTACAGTGAAAAGTTCAAAATATACCACACCACTTTTCTTATGACCACACACCCCCACATTAACCATACATGGGTTTTAAGAACCATAATTGAGATCGGAGACTCGTATAAATCAGATGAGATCCGTCATAAAAGACGGTTTGAAAAGTACCAAAAAAGAGCTGAGGATTACTCCCACATTGCTTTGACCCTGAAGGATCCAATTGAAATTTCCAACTTGAAGAAGAAATCTGAGGATTCAATACAAAAGTCAGAGCAACATAGACAAGCAATGGAGTTTTATGCTAAAAGAAATGGTTATATTCAAGAGTTGTTGTTTAATATCGAGCAACCAGGATGGGAGGCATTGGATGAGCTGGATGAACTGGATGAGGAATGAGGTGGTGTGAAGTGGCGCGGTATGAAGATGAGAGGAGGACAGGAAGATAAGAAGAAGGAGACAAAGTACGAGGAAACAGTCCTGAAAAATGACTAAACAAACAGACCTCTATGAAAATGCGAGTAAATACCCACCTGAAAGCAAGGATTAGAGGCTTAAAAGAAAAACTCACTTTAAGGTAAGTCCAAGTTAATCTTACTATTTGTATCGCCTGGTGAACAACAAAGCCAAATCTCACATCTAATAAGTAAAGTAGTTTAATTTAGAATTAAAACTAAAACTATACTCTATCCTCTGGTAAGCGCATTGTGTAGAGTCTTGCAACCTCAAACCCCACGTGACCAACATCACACCTAACAAAATGCCCATACCAAAGCGAAGGCAAAAGGCAATTGGACCAAGACAACATGGCTGATAGATACTCGTTCTCATTGACGACGTTTTCGCCAAGGTATGTAGAAACAGTGCTTAAGGGAGAATTTATGAGCCAACAGGAGCGTAGCGACTGTTGAGCGTGACTGTTGGAATATAACATAACTTGGCCAACTGAGGCGATCCAGGCTAATCTTGGTTGAGGCGATCCAGGCTAATGGTTGAAGAGGAGATCCACGCCCTTGTAGGCCCTGGTGCTAACCCGTTCCAAGCAATTGCTTATACTAACCTTTAGCGGCAAATTAGTTCAAATTGAATACGCTCTTAACGTGGTAAAACAAGGAGTAACCACCATTGGAATTAAAGCAGCCAATGGAATTGTCCTTGCCACGGAAAGAAAGTCCAACTCGACTCTCTTGAAAGGAGATTCCAACAACAAGGTGGAGTTGATCACACCAAACATTGGGATGACATACTCGGGAATGGGCCCTGATTTCAGAGTGCTTGTGGATAGAGCTCGTAAGTTGGCACACACAAACTATAAAAGAGTATACAACGAATACCCTCCTGTTAAGATATTGGTACAGGAGATTGCCAAGGTGATGCAAGAGCTGACCCAATCTGGTGGGATCCGGCCTTTTGGAGTATCATTATTGGTTGGAGGTTATGATGACCATAGTGAACAATTCCAATTATATCAAGTAGATCCTTCTGGAAGTTATTTCCCATGGAAGGCAACGGCAATTGGAAAGACGGCCAATTCTGCAAGAACCTTTTTGGAGAAGAGATGGAACGAGAACTTGGAGTTGGAAGATGCCATTCATATTGCTTTGTTGGCTTTGAAAGAAAGTGTTGATGGGGACTTGAGTGGGGAGAACTTGGATATTGCAATTGTAAGTGATGCTCAAGAGAGTGCCTTGGGATTCACAGGGACTGATGATGAAGGTCCAAGGTTTAGAAAGTTGACCAAGGAGGAGATAGATGATAGGTTGGGTGGTTTGTGAGACCCTTGCATAGTACGGTGTGGGGTGTCCAAGTTAAAAAGATTAACTTAAGTCAATTTCTGTATATAATTTATCGGAGATTATTAAGTACAATGTAGAGGTGGATTTATTTCAAATTTTGGATCGAGGTGGTGGTAGAGTGATTAAGTTTGAGGAAGCAATTAAGTTTGAATGAGGTGGAGCGAAGCGATTAAGTTGGATGTAAGTGGGAGCGATTAAGTTTGATGTAAGTGGGAGCGATTGAGTTTGAATAAGGTGAGTGTTAAACTTAAAAATGGATACTCACTCAAGGTGATTACTTTTCCATGCGCAGAGCCATTTTATAAAGTTAATGCAAAGCAAGCCCAAAAGTAAGTCTTAGCACTGCAAGTGTTCAGAAGCACATTTGAGCTCGTTACTAGGTATGGCAACAATTGCCTTAACTTGGGTAGATAAAGAAATGAATACTAATTTAAGGAATTTGAATATAAGATCAAAGTATGTAACTGGAGGTATTCCTTTGAAAAATTCCTCGGGGGACCTTTGTTGATTGGTTTAAAAGATAATACTGGAGTAATTTAGACTTATATTGGAGGATTAGAGAAAGTTTGAGCCATCTGCAAATTTGAATATGTTGGAATCTTCAATGAAGTCTCCCACGTTCAATGAAGATACTTTGTAGCATTAACTTCTAATAAAATAAGCAGACTTCGCATAGATTGAAACGGCATTAATCTAAACTACAAGTGTATATAAGTTGTCATGGTCTAAAGCAAGGTGATTCAATTATTCAAAAGAAAAGAATTCTTAGTACGCCCGCTCTCTACTTGATCGCTTCGCTCTCTACTTGATCGCTTCGCTCCCTACCTAATCGCTTCGCTCTCAAATTCCAATCACTAAAAAGAGCACTAACAAAGTTGGCTGCAAATTGAAGTCGCATACAAAAAGCCTTGACCTATTTCAATGAAGGCATTTATTCTGACATATAAATTTTGCAGATACTGAGAATACTACCAGAATAATCTCGAGGATTGCTTGTTCTTTAAGTACTTTAGATTTCACTTAGAAGGTAATAAAATAAAATTAAACAATTTATCTTCTATTAAAGACAATGTATCGAACATGTCTGCATTTTAGGCAATGCATTGTCTAATTCATCTCACCAATGCATCATCATCATCTTCTCACGAAGCATCATCATCATCTTCTCACGACGCATCATCATCATCTTCTCACGACGCAATGCATTTTTTAATCCTTCTCACCAATACATTTTCTAATCCCCTCACAACCCCAACTTCCGGTACTTCTTAACAAACCCACGATGGAAGTCTTCCCAACTTTCTATCCATTCAATTCCCGGAGATAAAAAGGTTGTTCTCAAATGTAAGGTATCCTTCTCTTGACCAAACCCATTTCCTGGAACCGTACAAATACCAGTTGCATATAATAATTCCAAACAATATAATTCATCAACCTTTGTATCCTGAGCTTTGGCATCATCATATAACTTGGAATACTTTTCTCTTGAAAAGTTTAGTCTTGGAAACAAGTACATTGCACCCTCTGGTTTATTACAAGTAACATCTTCCATTTTTTCAAACGCTTGATGTAAATAAGTAGCTCTTTTTCTAAGATTCGTATCAATTGCAGTAATCTCTTGATGGTAAGTTTCATATGAAGGATCTCCTGATTTTGGAGGATTAACCATTAATTCAACAAGAGCTTGACCAGAAACAACCAGACATAATGAAATACAAGCAAGTTTAAACAAAATGGCTTGAACATCTGGAGTAAATCCAACCAATTCCATAAATCCTCCTCTTTGTCCACATTCTCCAGATACACCTTTACTTGTAGAATGTAAGGAAGCCAATTGGACTGTTTTATAAGTTTCATCTTTTAAAATCATATCACCAAGGACTTTTTTAAAAGAATAGAATTTCCCTTCAAAAACATTATTTTGATATACTTCATCAGCAATAATGACCAAATTTTCTTTCGCAGCCAATTCAATCAATTTTTCAATGTCATCATATTCTAAAACCGAACCTGTGGGATTACCAGGATTAATCACCACCAAAGCTTTTATATCTTTATGTTTATTTTCAATAATAAGTTGTTGAATTTTGATTGGATCCGTAGCCCAATCTTTATTTTCATCCAAAAAGTATCCTATTGGAGTGGAATTATTCAAAGCAATACAAGCAGTATATAATGGATATTGTGGGATTGGAATCAAAAATGCAGAATTGGGGGTCAGTAATAATTGCAACAAATATGAAACAGCAGATGACGCACCACTAGTTAAAAAAATATTCCCTGGTTCCGCCTTATGACCATCTCTTTCTAGAAGAAATTTGGCAATTGATTGTCTTACATATAAAGAACCTTGAGAATTGGAATAAGCACCAAGGGAATTGACATCTTTTAAAATAAGTTGAGCTCTATCAATTACATCTTTTGGATATTGATCTAATGATTGTTCTGGATATTGCATGATTGATAAAACTTGTCGATACCATGTTAAAGGTTTTTGTTTCAATTGATGAGGATTTCCAATATTTGCATGAACAATATGATCAAATGGAAGTCCATGATCCTTTGGATTTTGTTGGATTTTCTTTTGTAATTCATCCGCTCGAATTGGGATAGACCCTCGAACGGCATATCTTGCATTTAATGTGGATTTATTAATATCATCCAACAGAAGTTGAATCGACACTTTTTCATCATTCATGGCGGTACTTTGAAGTCCCATAGCTGTACTTTCAAGTTTTGCCATGGGTGTTCCGCCGGAGTCCGTACCATTGAATTTTCCATTAAATTCTTTTCCATTGGATTGCTTCGGTTCCTTGTGCTCCTTCCCATTGGTTTGTTCTTTCCCTTTGGTTTCATCCGGTTTCTCTATAAATTCCGTATTCTCGACGTTTATTACAACATTAGAAAGAGTCATTGTAATGCATAGAAAAACTGGAATCTTCCTTGCATTTATAGAATGTGGGGGCGCACGTGATGTTGCAAGAATGGAACAGCGGGGCTGAATAGGATAAGGTGAAGGTGAAGAAGGAAGATGAAGAATGAAGGTGAAGAATGAAAATGAAGAATGAGGTGAAGAGGTTAGAACAAATTCATCTTAGTTCACTTCCCTGCTTATCAATATAACCTTATCTAAATTGATATGCCCCTTATCTAAATTGACTAAATGTATATTGCGTAATCGGACTGTACTTAGACTTTTGTGCCGCGGCTGCTTACATTCGCATTTACGAGCAGGAGGATGAGGTTTGCCATGACGTAAGCCAAGGGTAGGAGGGCTCGATGAGGACAGCGGTGGTTGAGAGAGATGAATTACTTTCATCTCCCTCTTTGACTCATCTTTCTTTTGAGTTACTTTGAACAATTGAAGCGTATTGCAGTACTTTGAGAAATTGAGGGCAATTGAGGACTTTGAGAAAATGAGGGCTTTGAGCAATTGAGGACTTGACCTGAGCATATGATTATTTCAATATTTTTTCATTCATATGCTATAACAGTTTGACGTTATCTGATGTTTACACATTCAAAGTTAGACGTTCATTCAAAGTTTGTCTTTCATTTAAAGTTAGACTTTCAATTTCTGTACAGCGGATTATACTTTTAAAACGCTTTGTATAGAGTATAAAACTAAATTTATGAATATAAAGTTGGAGTTATGAACGTGAAGTTGAAGTTTAATATATTCCCAATAAAATGCAATAAAATAGATATAATAGAAGTCAATTTAGCAATCTGTTCTATAAACTAAACTAATTAAAACTACATAAGAAATGAATTACTACACCTCAGGCACCCCTTAGGTACCACAATTTCCAGTCATAGAGATTCCTAAATAAATGGGTGCAAAATATATGGACTATATGCAGGAACCCAACAGATGAAGATTCCTTCAATTTGGGATTATTTGTTTAGTATTAATATTTCAATACCTTACCGGATGTATCAAGTTGAACAATTGACCTTATTGTGTTCAACCTTCTTAAAGAAATGGGATTTTTTGTTTCACCGCAGTAATGTACTTTTTGAATCTACATCCACAGAAAGCTATGTAAATCATCAAATTTGAAGGAAACCATCAACCTTACCCCCATTTAAATTTCAGAACAAACAAGCATTCTCAAGCAAGGAGCTTAAGCAACGAGCTTAAGCAACGAACTTTACAAGCAACGAGCTTTAACAAGCAGCGAGCCTTAACAAGCTACGAGTTTTCACTCGCACTCGATCTCACCCAAGCAATTTTGAACCTATTTTGCACCCAACACAACAATCAAAAAATAAAACCAACAAGTTTGAGCTAGGTACTTGATCGCTTCGCTCTCAAGTCTTATATAACAAGAGAAATGGAAAAAATCAAAACTTCCCTTAAAATTCTTGTCTCTTCATCTTCCCCTGTTACTCCCACTTTTAATCACGTGATCTCCTCTATGAAATTTTCAGATGAGCATCGCAACTTGACCCTGAACCACATCAACACCCTAAATGGCTAAGAAAATCAAAGCAAAGCAGGTGTCAAATTCCAGCAGTAAGAAGCGTAGTGGACAAAAGATCTTGGATGCTTTTCAGATTGCCGAAAGACAAGAAAATGGACTTGGAGAGTCTGATGAGGAAGGAGATAATGATGTTGATCGTGGAGTAATGGATGCAAGAAAGTTTTTAAAAGAAGGTGATGGGCGTGGAGATGACAAATTCGATGATGAGGAGATTGATTCGGATGAAGCTTTGGGTTCGGATGATGATTATGACGTACTCAATTCCAAGTTTTCTCAGACCATTAGAGATAAGAAGAAGCTGGATAAATCCAGGCAAAGGAGGAAACAGTTGGGTCAGGAGCTTGAGGAGAGTGAAAGTGAAGAGGAGTATCATAGTGTGGATGAGGGGGAGTTTGTCAGTTTATCAGAGGCATGGGATTTGGATGATAAAGATTTGAAGGGGAGTAGTAAAGGTGCGAAGGATGTTGTATTGAATGATGTTTGGGAGTCGGAGGAGTCGGAGGATGATGAGGAGGAGGAGGAGTCTGAGGATGATGAGGAGTCTGGGGATGATGATTCTGAGGATTCTCAATCCAAAGGTGAAGTATCAGGGTCAGACTCAGACTCTGAAGACGACATCTTTGAAGTGTCGGATTCCGAGGTTAATCTCACCACCACGGTAGCGCACCTTAAATCTCAAATCAAAAAACCAAGTTCCAAAAAGCGTCTTGTTAAAGAAACCACTGAAGAAAATGAATATGCCGTACCATCCACAGGATCATTAACACTTTCCGAAATGATGGCTGCGGTTGATTCATCAGTAACAGATTCAGCCATTCTCATTGATTCCAATCAAACATCACTTTCAGTTCCTTTAGCAAAGCGTGTACAACAAAAACATGATCGTAAGGCTGCTTATGAAATAGCCAAAGAAGAAGTGAACAAATGGCAAGAAGTTGTACAATCCAATAGAGAAGCGGAACATTTGCATTTCCCTATGAATGAGGCTCCGAAACAAGATACATCCACCAGTGCATTCAAACCAAAAAAGGATGAAAATGATTTGGAAAGACGAATCAATGCTGTGTTGACGGAATCAGCACTTCTTGATGATAAGAAGGAACAAACGTTTGAAGAAATAGAAGTGGCAAAACTTTCTCCAGAAGAGATGAGGAAACGAACCTTGGAATTGAGGATGATGAGGGAATTGATGTTTAGAAACGATACTCGTGCAAGAAGAATCAAAAAGATCAAATCCAAAAGTTTCCATAAAATCCAAAAGAAGGAAAGATTACGGAATGCCGAACTCGTTGAAAGTGATGAAGGTTCCGAGGAAGAAGATCATGATCTTAAACGTGCTCAAGAAAGAATGACTTTGAAACATAAGACTCAATCTTCTTGGGCAAAGAGTATGATTAAAAGTGGGATGTCTAAAGATGCTTCTGCAAGAGGTGAATTGGAAGAGATGTTAAGGCAAGGTGAACGTTTACGTGCAAAACAACTTGGATTCAAGGAAGGTGATCAATCCGATGATAACGTCAGTGACTTGGAAAAAGAACTTGCAAATGATGATGATGAAAGAGATGAGCTGAATAGGTTGAAGTTGGGTAAAGGTGTTTTGGCTATGGATTTCATGAAGAAAGCTGAAGAGCGTAGGAAACAAGAAAATATCAAGGAATTGGAATTCCTTAGACGAATCCAAGAAGATGATGGTAGTGAGGAATTCAAGAAAGAAAACAATTCCGTAAATGTTACTGTAAATCAAGGGAGAAGAGTTTATGCTCCAAGTGTTGCTGCAGGTAAAGTGGAAATGGATGAAATTGATCAAAGAATTGTTGATGAACTTGGTGAGGATGATGAGAGGAATTTGGATGTTAGAATGGGTAAAGTGGATGAGAAGATTAATGAAAAGGTGGTAGAAGATTCTTCTGATTCCAACTCCGATTCCAACTCCGATTCCAACTTCGATTCCAACTCCGATTCTGAATCTGCCAACCCATGGTTGACTGTGGCACCTAAACAAGCATCCCAAAAAATCATAACGATTGATCGTACCTCATCGAAATTCTCAAAAGCTGCTGCTAAGATTGCAAAGAAGAGAACATCGGCAGAAAGAGAGGCTGAGGAAGGGATTATAAACCTTGATGAAACTTTGAAAATTCAAAAGGTGGTCCAACTGGATGTTTCCGATGTTGAAGATGATATGATCTTTACTCAACGTGAACTTATTAAAGAAGCGTTTGCTGGTGATGATGTGGTGAAAGATTTCGATCTTGAGAAAAAACGTATAGCTGATGAGGAGGATCATAAAGAAGAAGATATAACAATGCCAGGTTGGGGTTCTTGGGCTGGGGATGGAACTTCAAAACCAAAAAGAAAATTCACAAGAAAAGTGGAAGGTGTAATGGGTAAGGATAAAAGATCCGATAAAAACTTGAAAGGTGTGATTATAAATGAAAGGACAAATAAGAAAAATTTGAAATATCAATCGAGTGGTGTTCCTTATCCATTTGAATCAAGAGAACAATATGAGAGAAGTTTGAGAATGCCAATGGGTCAAGAATGGACCAGTAGAGTTACTCATGAGGAATTGATTGCCCCAAGAGTGAATGTCAAGCAGGGTGTTGTCATTGATCCTTTAAAGGCAACCTTTAGATAAGACTCATGTACATTAATATTATACAACCGATAAGACTCATGTACATTAAACAACCTTCAGATAAGACTCATGTACATTAATATTATATTTTAACATTCGTAGGCTTTCAATATGGGCTTTTGAAATATTCTATTTTTAATATATAATCCTGAGGTGATCTCACTGAGTGATCGCTGAGATTAATAAACACTTAAGCCCTTGTATTCAAGGTACCTTCACTTCTTATTAAGTTGCTGGTATACTTCAATCAAATCTCCCTAATCTATAAGAATCCCATTCCTATCCAACCATGCCTTCCCACTTAAAAACACACCATCAGGATCCATAGCTTTCCTCACATTATTCCATTCCACCAATCTCTGCCCAAACCATTTTTGCATCAAAGGTCTAAATCCAATCATGGCATAGAATGGCTTCCCACCAAACTTCGCCTGCAACTTGAAATCCTCAGCTTTACTTGTTCCGTTATCTTCAACCCCTATAAAGTTCTTTGCCCAATGAGGTTTACCACCAGCCTCAAATAAAATATTCTCGAATATTTGGAACCACCGTTGAGTTTCAACATTGGTACCAAATGGCCTATACATGGTTGCATTTATAAAAAGAGTCAATTGATCATTGGTCACTTCACCTGCACTGAATTCAGTATCTGGGGAATTATCCAAGTAAGGGCGCAAGTTATTCCCTGGAATGGGACCTGAACTCAACCGATCTCTAGTAGCCAACCATTCTTGAGGTGGATGCAAGGAATCTTCACCATCTATTTGGAAAGGTTTTTCAGAGTAAGTAACATTTGAACATCTAACTTCAATTGGTGCATGAGAATAAAATGCACCGGATTGTGCAGCTTGTTCAATAGTGTCTCTTAAATCGGTCAATACTTGAACACCACTCTTCAAAGGAGCAGACCATTCATTTACAAATTGACTAAATAAACAATCAAGATTTAAACCTTCCACAGAATTTTGTACAGCAATATCTCCACCACCAAGAGTAACACCACCATATTGTTGTTTAAATACAAATCGTTCAATATATGGAGTAAGTGATGGAAGTACATGAACAGAAACCCATAATAAAGATTCATAGAAAAATCTTCCAAACCTGGTTGAAAACCAACTATCTCTAGGTTTACTTAATACTTCATCGGATTTAGATGCTCTCCATAAAATACATTTTCCACTATATGGATACCACCAAATTCTAATGAATTCCGATTGCAACCAAAGTGTATCCCATTGCTCAAGTAAACTATCAAAAGTAATAATCTCTTGTAAGGATTTGATGGTGTATTTAGGAACAGCTCGTATGGTAACTTGCGTAATGATCCCAATCTTACCTAAACTCAATAACGCAGCACGGAAAATATGCGGGTTTTCAATAGAGGAGCAGGTTACGAGCCTCCCCTCGGAGTTCAAAATCCGTAGAGCAACCACTTGCTGAGAAACCAACCCATGATATTGAGTTGAGCCATGAGTACCTGTTGAAATCAAACCAGCAATAGATTGATCACTGATCGAGCCCAAGTTTTGAATTGCAAGATTATGATCTTTTAAGTAGGTATTTAATTCATAGATTCTAATACCAGCTTCCACAGTAAGATCCACATATTTCACTTCCTTCTCTGATTCATTACTTGGTCCATAGAATTCTTCTTCTTTAAGAACCCTATTGAATTTGTCTAAATTACATAACCATTCAGTTGTCATTGTTAAATCACTTGGTGAATGACCCGAACCAACTGTCATAATGGTCTTACCATTAATCCTAGCTTGATTGATGAGATCTTTTATTTGATCAAGATTGCTGGGTTGAAAGATTGCTTGTGGTTTACAATAGAATGTCCCAGCCCATGTCGCATGAACTAACTGCGTAGTCTTAAACTCGTCAATACTACTCATGATTACCAATGGCCTGACTTTTCAATTTGAATTGGCTAAGGGTCCGCAGCGGTCACGTGTAGAGGGTCTATTTACGATGCAAATGGGCTTAGGAATATGATACTAATTTATAAGGATGAAAGATTTCAATACAGTCTAGTGCGGTCAAAAGTGTAGTTAATAGAGCCGTCAGTGCCGTCAAAAGAACCTTCAATAGAGCGACAATTTATATACGCCACAGTATTCTGATTTACGCCACAGTATGAGAGTTACCCTAACAAATAAGAACATTTATTACCGAGTAAGCATAGTTATTCAGGTTTTAATATGATTATAAACATAATCCTTACTGTGATTCTTTTACAGCCTGGCATGGAAAATCCTACTGTGTACTTTTCCGCACAATCCTTACTGTGGTACTTTAAAGCCTGGCGTTGGGTCTATTGTTTCGTTTCGCCTAAGCTACGCGAGAATCAGTTGGGAATGTAGCAGGTCACGTGATTTGAATTTATGGTAGGGTTAAGCGAGCTAATTCGCACCCATTACTTGCAATAAGTGTGATAGTGATGTGAATAGAACATCAAATAGCTGTAGGTTTGAACTATAGCTGGAGATTCGAACGTTAGCTGGAGATTTGAACCTTTAAAGCATTATAGCTGTAGATTCGAACTTTTTAAGCATTATTTAGTTTAACCCATAAAACAGCTCTAAATTTGAAGGTGAAGCCATGCTAACTAAGGAAAAAGGTTAGTTCAAGAATTAGGATGATTTTAATTAAGCGACATAATTGAAGGATTAATCTGTTACGACACTTCCATTAAGTTTGAATAGGCATAAGTTCGCTTGAATTTGGTAATACACCAAACCATACTCTCAATAGAACGTAGTACAACAAACAATTGCTCTAACGATCTTGCAACAGACACAAATTAAGGTAGCTCTGCATATACTAAGATTTTTGATTTGTGGTGCATGTTTCACCATAAGTAGGATGGTAATACTATTAAACTTGAATGATTTGTATTAGGAACAGTACTGGCTATATAATTTATTTGTATTGTAATTCCTACCATAGTACCCAATTGAACTCAAATATACTTTTAAGTTCCTTCTATAGCATTACTTGCATGATCTAGCACAACTTGCAGATATCTTATTTTGCAACCAGGTCTGGGGGCAATGGGAACATTTTACATTTCAGCAGACTAAAGCCTGTGTTGTGGCAATTTTAGTAATAGGATTTAACAATAGGATACGATACTTCCTTACAAGTTATGAAAATTTGAAAATAATTTAGAGTGTATGCATGTTTTGCTGCAAAATATGCAAGATTTCATAAAAGTTTCCAGCTCGTATGATAACTTTAAAATACTGCTGGACTACTGGAGATGACATTGATAATGAGTGGAGTTAATTATTTTATGTCTAGTCTTATTGGGATCTATGGAGGTTGGTATAGTGTTAAAAGGGTTTGATAATAGTATCATCTTTTTTTTTCAACCTTCAATTGAAGAGTATAGTTCAGAATTAAGCTACATTCATTTTAATTACATAAATTGTTTTTATAGTTAATTTATCCATTTATGGAACTACTGAAGCTAATTTATCCTTTAGTAAATGAAGCTACAAATTCCAACTCCTACTAAGCAGATCCAATAATCTAAAATATTAGAAATGTATGGTCTTTACATTGGTTCAAGGAAACAGGTAGCGTCTGTGTGGTTCTTATGATCTCCAAGAGTCAAAGTCATTCCTTAAGAAGAAGACCATTTTATATTGTTATCATTTACTGTGTTCATCAGTTTTATCAGTATTACATTGTTTAGTTCCTTTTTTGTTTTCAGTACTCATGTAAGATTTTATATTGAAATGGTATTACCAAAGATTGCAAAATGACCTTAAATTTTATATTGTTGCATTTGTAGGCCAAGATCTTAATACTTGCATTCAAAGTGTAGTAATTAAGTATCCAAAATCAGTCTCTGGATATGCAACTGATATGCCCAATCTTCTTCAGAGAAGGAATGCCTTGCCACAGCCTACCGTACCTCCCCATTTTTTGCATTCACCACAATGGCTTCTTCCCTCATATAATCCAATCTTTACAATAAAGACAATCAAATTGAACACCCCAATACTCTCATAATAATTTTATTCCACTCAAGTTTCTTTAAAATATCTGAATTTAAATCCACTATCGTTTGAAATATTTGAACTATCAATTCTTTAAAGAATATGGGACTTTCAATTTCAAGCTCTTTAATCAAATCTTCAAAATATGCAACCTTTTGTAAACTTTTTTTGATCTCAATCTGAAGTCTAATTTCAAATGCATATAAGATATCTTTTATGGAGTTGGTTATACCTTCAGATTTTTCAATTTTATAAATACTCAACTCTTCAATTGCATCAAAAGAATTAGCAGCATTTACTGAAAACTCATCTGCAAAATCCTCACACCTTTCTCTTTCTAAAGATCCTTTTATTAACTTTTGAAGAATGGAAATAAGCCCTTCAGACTCTACTAACAGTTTGTGTGCTATCTCTTCGAATATTTCAATTAATGATTCCAAGTCTTTATCATTAAGGTTTAAATTTTCACGTTTACGTTTGCATACTTCATGATAATCAGGTGGTTGATCTTGATACATATTTGGATCTTATTATGTTTTGAATAAAAATTGAAATAAGACTGAAGATATGACTTGAAATAAGACGTGAAGATAAGAATTGAAACTTATGATAAATAAGACTTGTGATAGACTTAGAATACTTGTGAAATAATAATTAAAGTATCACTAGTAATAAAAATAAGGTGGCAATGAAAGAATAGTACAACTTTCCTAAAAATGGATTAATACTAAGTAAGCCTAGACCTGCCAGTAAAGAAAAAAGAAATACCTAAAGTTTGAACTTTTTTCGGAAGTTTTTGCAGCCATTTGCTAGGAAGAGCAGGGAATTACAAGATTAGCAAGATTGATTATATAGATAGTTTCATAAGTAGTGTCATTTAAGAATTAAACGAAGGGAGTGTAATTTAATTAAATAAAGGCAGCATCAATTAAAATATAAAGTAAATAGAGTAGGGTGCTACCGATTGAATATACATACAGTGATTATAAAAGTTTCAGGTTGATTAATAATTGCCAACATTGTATTCTAATGACGCTGCTTCAAATTCATACCCTGAAATAAGACAGGGTTATTTAAACTCAAAGTTACCATGTAATTGTCAAACCATCAAAATCCTTTTACACCCTAGTTCTTCTTAAAATTTCTTGAAACTTTCCAAAAGGAAACACGATGCTTATTCTTCTTCACTTCAATATGTTCCAAAAAATCCCTACCAATTTTAATACATTTATGTGATCCAGCTAATGTACCTTTCCAATAATTTATATTCCTCAACAATTTTTTAATATCTTGATCATCAAGACTTGCCTTATTTTCAAGGAGATCTTTCTTTGCTCCAGAAAGTGATTTCAGATGATGTTTCGTAAGAGTTTCAATTTCATTCAAAGTACTTTCCAAACTATTCATCTTATTTTGATCAATATCTTCTTCAAATTGTTTTAAAAAGTCAATGTGATCTAAAATTCTGGATGTCAACAGCTTATAATATTCTTCCCATTTTTTATCCAACTTAACAATATCAGTGTTTCCATATAGTAAAAAACCTTTTTGAGCTCTTTTATGATGACCACTCTCTCTTTGAGAAAGAAAAGTAACTTGGTTATAAAAATGCTCAATTAAGCTTTTTACTTCATCATTTATGGTGTTTTTTGAATGTTTTGAGTTTGTAGTCCAAGTGGATGCAAAAGTGGCAAATTTCACCCATTTTGAATTCTTCCTGAGTCTATTCAAATTTGACTTTTTTGAATCTTCAGAAGTATTTCCTAAATCAATCATTATTTACTTAAGGATATTTTCTAATGATATAAATAAGAAGGTATTGATTTCTAATGATATGAATTAAACAATTTGCTCCCTCTTATACAAAATGTCTATAGAATATAATAATTTGAAGGAGAAAGTCCAATATTCTTGTTCTTTTTTTGCAGCCATTAGCAGGTATTTTCAGAATATATTAGCAGCCATTTACAGTTCAATTTATGAATAACACAGCTTAGCAGTCATTTAAAGTTTAGTTTATGAATATCAACTTCTACGGTTGAACTCTGTCTTAAATGTAGATAAAGATTTAAATTCACATTTATTCAAAGTTGATGTACCCAAGGCTCTGCCTTTAAAAGATAACTGATAGATGTCACCACACTTGCAATGTGTAATGATTCATTTTATTAAACTTACACATTCTACTTGACTTTAAAATAGATCTCCAGTTGTATTGAAATGGGAACTGGAATTCTTCCAGAAATATTTTTGACATTGAAGTAGTGAATGGTAATGATAAGTCATGGTACAGTAAGTCCTAGCTAATTCTCTGTGGTATAAGAACAATTTCACATGGCTCAAGTCACCTTGAATACCTATTTCACATGATTCAAACAAGATTCCGCATCTAATACAGCCCCCAGAGATTCCATGTACATTTACTTAATCTCATGTTTCCGATAATCTGAAACTTGAAAACACACCAATTAAAATCAAACAAATTGGATCAACCAAATTAGTCGTATCATTAAATCAACCAATTGTATCTTTCATCTTATCCACTTTCAATTCAAAGGAATCATGGGTGATGGTCCTGCACCGGTACAACCGGTTTGAAACATGTTTCAGAATTCCATATCGGAAACCTACAGTTGAATGCTTGACAATGTGAGTATAAGCCGTTCGGCCTGTACTTATTTCCGCCCATGAGACACCAGAAGTCACTGATGATGAAGGCGGGCCGTTAAAGGTATAAATGCCAATGAAAGGTGAATATATTTCTACTTCATAACATGACTGTGGTTTTCATTTCTGGAGGTAGTCGTGGGATTGGTTTTGAGATAGTCAAACAGTATGCAGAAATTCCTGGTAACACTGTTATTGCAACAACCAGAAGCATTGAAAGATCAGTACCTTTGGTTGAGCTTGCACAAAAATTAGGAAATATCAAGATCTTGGAACTTGAAGTTTCATCTCAAGAGAGTATTGATACTTTAGAAGAAAAATTACCTGAAGTTGTTGGAAATGGTATTGATATTTTCATTGCTAATGCAGCTATCGCAAGTTCCCTGTTTACATCTTTAGATACTCCAAGAACTCATTACGAGGAACATTATAGAACAAATGTTTTAGGAACGATTTTTATGACAAAGATTATTAAACCATACTTGTTAATGAAGACTACTAGAAAAATCATTTTCATTTCAAGTGTTGCAGGACAAATTACTGAATTCTATAAAAATGCTTCTGTAGCGGCGTACGGTCAAAGTAAAGCTGCTTTAAACTTTACTGCCAAAGCTTTAAGTTATGAATTAACTGCAGAAGAATTTACGGTTATTCCTATCCACCCTGGATCTGTTGAAACAGATATGCTTCATCATGGTTTAGAAGGTCTTTCTTCAGAAGTTCAAGAACATATTCATTGTGGTACTATCACTCCAGTAATGAGTGCTCATGGAATTGTAGAGGTGATTGAAGGGTTGAAAAAAGAGGATTCAGGGAAGTTTTTTGATTATCGGGGTAAGCAATTGGCATTTTAGACTTCCCTTTGATATTGAGGGCGAGCGTAGCGAGGACTCCTTCCAACGATGGTATTCTAAAACGAGCGAGCGTAGCGAGCATCCCTTCAATCGAGTGTATTCTTAAACGAGCGTATTCTCAAACGAGGGTATACTCCAAGTTTCTTTAGCCATTTGAGATGAACCTTATTGAAATCTTGATGATTGATTAAGGGAGTGCTTTGATATTTATTAAGTAAATGGCTCGAATGAAAATCTCAAGGTGGTGATGTATTTGACAGAGATTGTCATGAATCTTAGGGGGACATTGTAATCCTAATTATTACACATTATATGATCAAAAATACCAGGTAGAATTATTAATAGACACAATATAATCCTAATCACTAATCCTCATTACTACACATTCCTCATCTCTAGACAAATAGACGTGGTATGATCCATCCCATCATGACATAACAAAGACCTCATTACGATTAATCACCTCCTATCATGATCATCCGAGCCTTTAGAAAATATTTCTTTGTAATCGTATTCTAAGAAGATTCTCGTTGCTTCCATTGAGATTATTTTTTAAGAATACGGATTTTACCAAATTGATCCGTTTCACTGTATCAAGACATTTCAAAAGTTTTTTAACTTCTACTGTAACCTTCTATCACTAGTACTTCATTATCTTGTTAACATTAGTTAGATCTTGTTAACATTAGCAAAAATAGGACTGAGTTAGGCCTTAATTCCCGCGCTCACTTCCGTGCGAATTTTCCTTGGCTTGGGAGTTCGTATTTAGTATGCAAAAGAATTCGGATATCTCTCGGATCTACCTACGGGTGTCCTATCATTCCGGATGTTTCCTCTCTCCGGTCTCACAAATGAGTAAAGTACTTGCAAGAGTAATAAGCGAAGTTGATGACAAAACGAAACGACCCTTATATATAAAGGGTCGATAAGTTATGATTGTAAAGTATTCAGTAAACAAAACAACATGAGTACAATTTTCATTACAGGCGGTAGTCGCGGAATTGGTTTCCAAATGGTTAAGCAATATGCATCAGTATCAGGGAACAAAGTAGTGGCAACCACTAGAAACATTGAAAAATCAATTGATTTAGTAAATCTTGCTAAGGAATTAGGTAACATCCAAATTGTGGAGGTTGAGGTTTCATCTCAAGAAAGTATTGATGCTTTGGAAAAGAAATTGCCTGAAGTTGTTGGTGAAGGAATTGATATTTTCATCGCTAATGCGGGTATTGGAGGTGCTACTCAAAGGATTTTGGATGCTTCAAGAGATCTTTATAAAGAATTCTATACAACCAATGTTTTGGGTCCTATTTTTACAACCAAAATTGTTTACCCTTACTTGTTGAAAAAACAAACTAGAAAGATTATTTTACTTTCAAGTACTGCTGGTCAAATCACAGATTTCTTTTCTGAATTCCCACTTTCTGCATATGGTCAAAGTAAAGCTGCTGTTAATTATACTGCAAGGGCATTGAGTAGTGAATTGGCTGGTGAAGGGTTTATCGTTAATCCAATTCATCCTGGTACTGTACGTACTGATATGCTTATTGATGGGGTTGCTGATTTCCCAACAGAAGTTGGTAAATATATTATTGAAGCTGCTGTTGCACCAGAAGATAGTGCAAGAGGTATTATTGAATTTATTGAAAAATCAACCAAAGAAAATTCAGGTAAGTTTTACGATTTCGAAGGTACGGAATTGACCTTTTAGGTGCATACTTGAATAGAATTTTTATAGAATATATTTTGTTAAGTTTTAAATGTAAAAGATGAGGAGGAATTTTAAGCAAATTATCACTAAAGCAGTTATCACTTCAGCATTCGCACTTAAGCAAATGATCACTTAAGCAAATATCACTTATTGTCGCTTAATACAACCCTTGGAAAGATTGAAACTTCATTGACAAGATTTATTGCTGATTGTTTCTTTTTTTGCAGCCATTTTGGTTGCAAAAGATCGCGCATCATTTGACTCTAATTATTACACCTAATTTGAAGAATGCAAACTATTAATTTGAATAACTCAAACTATTACACAACTTTTAGAGTCAACTTAATTCTCAAGACTGCTTAATTATATGTTCAATTCAACCTTAAAGCTTCAATTAAAATTCAATCAATGTCAGCTCTTGAATTCCTCTTCATCATATTCAATGGAAATTTAAACCACCGGAAAAAGTCAAATTAAGCCATTTATTAAGCCTTTTTAAGCACAGTTGTTGCCTTTGCACCCTGCATATGCTAGGCATCTGTGTTATGAACACTTAAGCTACATAAATTGCCTAATGATTGACTTGATAATAATTTTAAAAGATATATCAAATAATTAAAATTCAATAAATCTAAGTGTATTCTTCATATTGTAGTGGAATTGATGAGGAAATATTACCAATCCCATCATTACCTCTTTCAGTTGCAACGGCCCCTAATTTTCTGACTACCAACTCGAACCCATCAGTTAATACTCAACAGACTCTATTCACTATGAAGTTTTAAGTTTACATTATAAAGATGTTGATGGGGTATAAAAGCAGCAGTAACAGTTGGCTTAACCAACCCCCCAACATTCTAAAATAAATCGCACAGCTCTCTCATTTTTGACAGAGTAGCTTTACTTCAATTTACTTGGTAGGGAATTTTCTTAACCATCCTGTTGTCCGTAATTTGAGGGCCAGAAAATTGGGAAATGATGGCTATACTATGTGAATGGGATTTTTGGTAATTAAGGATTGTTAATTGGGAGAGAAAATGGGAAGTCCTATGATAAAAATATATTTTCATGGTGTGGAAGTATTCATTATCATCAAAGCATAATCATTGAGACTCATAATGGCAACAAAAACATTCAAGTCTACAAGTTAATAGAGAGTATAATAATTCATTCGGCGGTTTCCATGTAAAATGATACTTGATGATTGTGTATGCAAGGGTCTTTAGCAGGATCTGCAGTCTCAAATTTTGCAGCCATTTTGATTTTGTGACACTTATTTTCAACACTCTTTTTCTTGTTTCTACTGCTCTTTGTTATTAGTAATGAATATTGATTTTTCGTTCCTATATAGGTGGGTTTGTAATTTATTTGATATTTATGGATATACTTGTAGTTCCTATTTGCGGAGGGTAAGTGCGAAAGTGTATGCGAATACCTGGAGCTCGTATCTCTACTATTGGATACACATTTTATATATTTCACACAACTCATCAAGAATCATTTACATACAAAATAGTAACTTCAAAGTCCAGCTGAAACAATCTTTGATGATCAATAATTATTTTGGACTCTATAGGATCATATTCACCCATCATGTTATGCGGGTTTACCAACGGAAACGCATGCAACTACATCACAAAGTTGAAAGTTATAAAGGTAATTAGTAATCCAAGTAATGTATTTTAGGCTAATCCGTTTATACTCTGTATATTTGCATTCAATCCTAAATGCTTTATGAAAATCAGAATGCCGTACTAATTATCCGCAATTGCAACGATGGCTGCAAAATTCCATGTTACATTCAATAGAAATTCATACTATAAAAAGTCAATAAATCTCTAATGGTAATAATAACAATATGAGTGTAATTTTCCTTACTGGAGGTAGCCGTGGTATTGGATTTCAATTAGTTCAACAATATTCTTCAAATCCTGGGAATACTGTGATTGCAACCACCAGGAGTATTGAGAAATCTAAACCCTTGGTTGAACTTGCAAAGAAATTAGGAAACATAAAGGTATTGGAACTTGAAGTTTCCTCTCAGGCAAGTATTGATGCATTAGAAAAAGAACTACCATGTATAATTGGAAATGGTATTGATATTTTCATTGGGAATGCTGCAATTGCAGATTCTTCTTTTCCTAGTTTAGGAGCTTCCAGAGAACTTTATGAAGAGCATTATAGAACAAATGTTTTAGGTAATATCCAAATTACAAAGATTCTTTACCCATTCTTATTGAAGAAGTCAACTAGGAAAATCATTTATATAAGTAGTCTTGCTGGTCTGATTAGCGAGATGCTTCCTGAAACAACCTTTTCTGCTTATGGCCAAAGTAAAGCAGCACTCAATTATACTGCAAAATCATTGAGTTTGGAATTGGTTCATGAAAACTTCATTATTATTCCTGTTCATCCAGGTGTTGTTCTTACTGATATGCTTGAAAGTGGTCTTGAAAAAGCTGATGATGTTAAGAAGATGTTTATGGAAAGTTTGACTATTTCTCCTTACGATAGTGCAAATGGAATTATTAAGCTTATTGATGGTTTAAGTAAACAAGATAATGGGAAGTTTTTTGGTTATGATGGGGAGTTGTATGGTTATTAGTGGAGGTTACTAGAATTAAGTTAGAGTTAGGTGAGAGAGGTTAGAGCTGTAGGTACTGTAGATGCTGTGAGGTGCTGAGGCTCGAGCAGTGAAGTTGGAACTGTTAAAGTTTATGCTTACTATAGATAACTGAAGCTAGTTCATGCTTACTACGTATGATTACTGAAGCTCATAGGTTAAATGTAAAAAAAGTAGTCTATAATTACAATTCAATTTAATAGTAATTATTGATGGCGAAATTCTTATATATCAACCAGATTGAAATGAATATATCATCCAAGTACTTTGTAGTAACTTTGAACTTAAATTAAAGTTTACACTTTAAATCCCAATGAGCTTATGAAGGACTAATTAAACTTCAGATAGCTGCTCAGCAACTTTCATCGGATTTCCAATTAATAAGCTTTCGCAGTTTTGAAATGTAATGAGCAGTTTAACATGTAAGCCTCAAAGTATAAGTTGCCTTTTGAAGAATATTTGTCATACAATGCCCCACATGTGAATGATGATTAATACAAAAAATCAGATATTGATTTGTTATCAAGGTTCAAAGTATAGGGTTAAAATTATAAAGGGTCTAAAATTGAAACTATAAAGGGTCCTCAGGGTCTAAGAATTCCTATTAAACAAGAATTTTCCTATTCAACAAGAATATTTCAATTTAAACATTAACTATGAGTACAATTTTTATTAGTGGAGGTGGTCGTGGTATTGGATTCCAATTGGTTAAACAATATGCTGAAGTCCCAGGGAATACCGTAATTACCACTACAAGAAGCATTGAAAATTCAATTGCATTGGTAGAACTTACAAAGAAACTTAACAATATCAAGGTGTTAGAAGTTGAAACTTCATCTCAAGCTAGTATTGATGAGTTAGAGAAGAAATTACCAGCCGTTATTTCAAATGGTATTGATATTTTCATTGCAAATGCAGGTATTGCAAAATCTTTTGGTGATATTTTAAAAGCTCCAAGAGAAGAATATGAAGAGCATTATAATGTCAATGTCTTGGGAAGTATCTTTTTAACTAAAATCCTTGAACCATATTTGTTAAAGAAGAATACAAGAAAAATCATTTTTGTTTCAAGTCTTGCAGGTCAAGTCAGTGATTATACAAACTTTTCCGTGGCTGCTTATGGTCAATCCAAAGCTTCTCTTAATTATACTGCCAAAGCATTAAGTGTTGAGTTGGGTGCTCAAGATTTCATTGTTATTCCAATTCATCCAGGTGTTGTTCGTACAGATATGCTTGATGGTGTCGTTGGTAATGTTCCTGCTGAAACTGGGGAGTCTCTTAAGGCGGTATCCATTTCATCGGAAGAAAGTGCAAGTGATATTATTAAGCTTATTGGGGGTTTGAAAAAGGAGGATAATGGGAAGTTTTTAAATTATGATGGAGAAGTTTTGACGTATTGATTGTCCTACAGTTTACTAGATACTTTGTAAAGTTATATTGTTATGGATTTATTAGACTTCAAGCTACTTAAGCTTTAAACTATTTTTTGCAGCCATTTAATATGCCAAGTTGATATTTTATTTTAATGTAGGTGCAGCCATTTAATATGCCAAGTTGATATTTTATTTTAATGTAGGTGAATATTTAATTTGTAGCCCGAACTTACATTTGGATTTTAATTAGGTCAGTACTTATATTGTACTTTTCATTAAGCATACTATACCCTTAAATAAGCTACTCCTTAATATCCACTTTTATTCAACCGTCATTCTATTTTATTGTACCAATTATCATACTATTTATTATACCCTTTATTCAATGAATATCAATTATAATATCAAGTCATTTGAAAATAATTGCTTTCTTAAATCAGATATTAAGATAAGATCAGCCTTCTCGAAGACATCACTCACCCAATAAACTGCCTAATAATATCAGGATCCTATTATAAATTTGATAACATCACCGCAGTTTAACTCGCATTCTCCTCTATTAAATCTCCCCCACTTTTTTGCACCCAATACATACTACCCCAAGAAAATTGAACAATATAACTCCACATAAGCAACCCTTGAGTACTCCGCCTTGTGGGTATAAATAATCTTTACATTAATGTTTGACAAGGTCGCTGACATTTTCAAAACTGTATAATAAGTTGGCATAACTTCAAAACTACGACTTCAAGTCAGCATAAATTCAAAACTACAACTTCAACATAACAATGAGTACAGTATTCATTACCGGAGGTAACCGTGGTCTTGGTTTGGCATTAGTTAAACAATACGCTTCAATTAAAGATAATTTTGTAATTACAACAAGTTATAAAGAGAAAGGAGACACCTCAGAGAATACTGAACAATCTAAAGAATTGACAGATGTTGTTGAAAAATTTGGGAATATTAAAGTTTTACCACTTGATGTTAGATCCCAAGAAAGTATTGACTCATTAGCCAAAGCCTTACCGGAAGTTATTCCTGAAGGAGTTGATATTTTCATTGCAAGTGCTGGGATTGGAAATTCATTCTATCGTATTTTGGATGCTCCAAAACAAGTTTATGAAGATCATTACAATGTGAATGTTTTAGGTACAATTGAAATTACCAAACTTATTTACCCTTACTTGCTAAAGAAACAAACGCGGAAAATTATTTACATCTCCAGTATTGCGGGTCAAATTACAGATTTCGTAAAAGCTTCTGTTTCAGCTTATGGAATTTCAAAAGCATCTTTGAATTATACTGCAAAGGCTTTAAGTTTCGAATTGAAGGAAGAAAAGTTTATAGTAGTACCTATTCATCCAGGAATTGTATTAACAGATATGCTTCTTGTTGGGTTTGTTGGTGCACCGGAACAATTAAAAAAAGCTTATCTTGCTATGGCAATTACTCCTGAAGTGAGTGCAAAAGGGATTTCAGATGTTATTGATGGATTGAAGTTTGAGGATAGTGGGAGTTTTTATGATTATACTGGGAAGTCAATGACTTACTAGGTTTGAGAGATGAGATCATGAGAAATTAAAGAAGACTTTTGATTTCCATTTTAACTTCATTAAGTCTTCACTGAGTCTACTTTGATTTCCACTCATCGAGTCTACTTTGATTTCTACTCATCAAGTCTACTTTGAATTCCATTTAACTCATTAAGTATATTGCTGGCATCAAACTATAGAATGTCTTAATAACTCATTTCTATCTTTCGTTGGTTCATTTCTACTCAAATTTCCCTCTTATTCTCTTACAACTTACAAAATATACTATGACAATAAAAGATAATACTTTTCAATCATTCAATCTATAATAGAAACCATGAGTTCTTCCACCACAATTTCCATTTTCATTATCCTCCAACTTATGCCCATCACGACACCTTTTGGAAAGTCCTTTAAGTTTGCTTTTGAATGCTATCGTTTGGTACTCTCTTTCGCCATTTTTGGTACTCTCTTTCGGTACCCTCATTCGGTACCCTCTTTTGGACTCTCATTTGGAACCTTTTTTTTGCACCCAAAGGTGACCCAAACTCTTGATTTCCCTGAATACTTCAAAAATTAGCTTATTGCAGAATAGGCATTCCTGCTTTAGGAGTGAAAAGATATGCTGGTTTAAGTTTGAATTTGTAAGTCGAAAATGTGGCACTAGAGTGCATTACAAAACAGAAGTTGCAATGGTAGTCAGTTAATGTATACTTCATTTCTGTGAAGTACAATGCTGATAATTATTTGTATAGAATGCTGATAATTATTTGTATGATTTAACTTCCCGCTAGTATAAATATTCACCCAACTGAATACTTTTAAATTCATTATCAACAGTATTAAAACATTGCACACCCTCAATCTGGGTCAATTAACACTAACGTCTACCTGGAATGCCTTGATGATTGGTAAAAATGTGCATCAATGCTCCTTTGGAGCATTCCACGTAATACAATTTGGAACACAACTTACACCGCTCAAAGTTCCTGCGGAACTTTAAAGATTGTTTTCTTGATTATACCTCTATTGGTGGTCTATTGAATATATAATAAATATGTAAGTGGTGAAGGTCTCGAAAGAAACCATACAGGATCCAGTCCTTGATTGAGAGTATCAGAGTTCAGCGAAAACCCCTATAACTCCTAGACTTGTAGTCATAGGAAAAGATAATCTACAACACATAGATTAATCTTCTTCCTCAGCATCCGAATCAGCAGGCTTTGGAGTACCCTTTGGAGAGTTCAACCATTCCAAATATCTCAATCTTCTTCTTTCAACTTGCAATTTCTTATCATTTCTAGTCATCTTCTTTACTCTGACTCTAACCTTAATATTAGCAGGACTATCATCATCATCAGCTCTCTTAACTGGAGCTGGAGAATCTTCCTTAACGGCATCGGCAGCATCCTTTTCATCACCATCTTCGAATCTGGAGTTATCAACAGCAACAGTACCCTTTTGGACAACTTCACCATTTTCAACATGCCATTGTTCAGGACATAAAGCACCGACGAATTCATTATTATGTGAAATCATAACAACACCACCAGACCATTCTCTAATAGCAACAGCCAATCCTCCCAAGGAATCTCTATCCAAATAATTGGTAGGTTCATCAAGTACCAACAAATGAGGATTGTTCCACATGGCACCAGCAATAACAACCTTAACCAATTGACCACCGGAAAGAGAACCCATTGGAGTATGATCGGCAATATCCCCATCTAAACCAACCCCTTCGAAATGTTCTCTAATCACCTTTGGAGTCAATTGACGGTAACCCAAACCTTCTCTAGAAGCTTCGTGATCATCAAAGTTTTGTAACAACTTGGTGTAACCATGTTCAGCAAGTAATTCTCTTGGAACCCAAGAATTATATCTTGGTAACCAATCTTTCCATTTAACTTCATATTGGAAAGATTTCTTCAACTTTTGTCTACCAACAAGAGCTTCAATGGAACGAGGTCCTCTTCCATCATCAATGTCGATTTTCTTGGCCATTTGTTCAGCTTCTTCTGGAGAAATCTTTCTGGATTCCTTCATAAGAACTTCTCTATCATCACCAAATCTATATCTCCATTGTAAATATTGATTGGCAGTCTTTTCTTTATGTTGTTCAACATGTTGTAAAGCATGTTGAGCAATATAACCAATTCTCAAATTAGGATGCTTTTCAACCTTACCACTATCTGGGATAGTTTCACCAGTCAACAATTTGATCAAGGTGGATTTACCAGCACCATTAGGACCAACAATAGCCACTCTTGAACTTAAAGTCAAAGTAGCAGACACATTTCTCATTTGTGGCTTGACGGCACCTGGGTAGGTGAAAGTAACATTGTTCATTCTTGCAACAGCTCTAGTGTTGGACTTAACACCGGTCAAAATACCTGGTGGAGGGAAAGTCATCTTGACATTGGAGTCGGTCAAGGTATAATAAGATTTCCCTTCTGGTTTTTGTTCAACAAATCTAGACAAGTTACCCTTGTAGTAGGCCAACTTTTTGTTTTCGTAATGGATAATATCAGTACATACAGTGTCCAAGAATGAAGAATCATGCGAAACAATCAATGAGGTGATTTCAGTGTTTTGAACAAGATAATCTTCTAACCAAGCAACATTGGCAACATCCAAGTGATTGGTAGGTTCATCCAATAATAATACATCAGCCTTCATCAACATGGCTCTTGCAAGTTCAACCTTCATTTTCCAACCACCGGAAAGGGAACCTACATTTTGTTCCAATCTTTCTTGTGGGAATCCTACAGCAAGTAAAGCATCTGCAATTTGATCAGCTTCAACATGTTGTAATTCTGGATCAGAAGCAATGAAAGCAACCAAATCCAAATCAGCTTCGGATCCTTGTAACTTGTGTTCAACAAAACAAGTTTTCAATTCATCGGCAGTAGGGAACCCTTCCAATTGACCCTTGGAAATGGCTCTCATAAGTGTGGATTTACCAGCACCATTTCTACCACACAACCCATAACGATGACCTTTAATAAGACGGAGATTGGTCTTATTAAGTAACATTCTGGTACCGTAAGCAAGAGAGAAATCAGCATTGACAATTTCAATTCCATCTTCTCCATTGTATTTAGCGGTTTCTGGGTTGAAAAGTGACTTCAAGTTACCAATGACAGTATCGATATAAGTGGTTTTACCAGTTCCTTCAACAACAGCCAAAGTCAAGTATTCTTGTAATCTCTTCCAATCATTAACATTGGCATCAGCCTTTAAGATTTCAGCCAAGTAAGGAGAAGTGACTTCATCCCCATTAAGAACATATTGAGATAATTCTTTTGGAATGTTTTCAGAATAGAACTTGTTGGCTTGGACCAAGGTGATTCTACCATGGAATAAACCATCATGTTGTTCAGCTTCAGCATCTTTCAAAACCTTGTAAGCCTTTTCAGCCAACTCTCTAACTTCAGGTAAAGAAGCATTATTCTTTACTTTTTCAATACCTGGAGTTAAAATTGGAATAAAGGTTTCAATTTCTCTTTTATTGTTTACCAATCTAGTCAAATTCTCAGTAACAGCCACGGTTTGTCTTAATTGATCATTTGAAGAAGAGGACATCTTTAAAGATTTATCCAAAATCGGTACCAATAAAGAAAGTGCTGGTTCGGTGACTTCAGCAACAAAGGTAACACCAGATAAACTTTTAATACATTCAGTAACCTTGGTTGGATCAGCAAGAGTTGCAGCGATAATATCGAATTTATTTTGTAAATCCAAATTATCCAATACTTTCACAAACTTCTTTAAAACAGTAGTAGCTTGTTTAGCTAATTCTGGTTTGAAATCAGTGGCTAAATCAGCCAACACAGGAACGGCATTAACAAACTTAATTTCAAGTAAATCAAATGGAACATCATCAATGATTTTATCAAAAGTACCTAAGGCAGCCAATTTACTGGTCCATTTAGCAGAACTCTTCAAGTATACTAATAATTCATCAACAACAATTGATCCAACAGCTTCAACGGCAAAGATCCCATATAAAGTATCAACGGCAGTTTTAGCAGTCTTAACAACATTCTTATCTTTATCTGAGAAAGAATCATAACATAAACTTAAGAATTGTAAAAGGTATGCTTCCTTTGGAGTTTGACCTCCAATATGAGCAGCCAATTGTTGAATGATCAATAAACCGGATTCTCTAACCAATGGAGAATTCTTTGGTTTACTTAATGACTTGATGATATCAAGGATTTTCCAATCATTTACAACAGTAATATCTTCAATAATAAGATTGACAATGATTTCAACTTCACTTCTAACTTCTGAAATCTTGGTGGCTCTATCAATATTAGCTAAGTTGTCTTGGAATGGAACATTTCCAATATTCAACTTACTTAATGCAGTATTTAAACTAGTTAAACTGGTGGTGGAACTGAAAGTAGATGATAATGGTGTGGATGCTCCGGAAGTTACATTGGAATCAACAGGAGTTTGATAACTCTTGTTATAATTCTTATAACCACCTTGGAATTGTTCGTCACTCTTTTTAAGCTTGGACTGTTTCTTTACAAAATCATCGAAGGAAGACATGAGAACGTGGATATAAAAACTAAAGGGCATCGCGCCTTTATAAAGGAAAATTTGCACCCACGATGGAAATCCTCGCCGATGTCCTAAATGCGCTCGTATGAGCGCGTTTACATCCATAGTGCAATACTACCCTCGTTCTATAACATCCTTAGTGCAACTCTTAAGCAAAGAAAAATCGCATGGTGACAGCCCGACCGTTCCATGAGGCGAGAAGTGGAGGTTGTATAAGTTTGCTAGTGTGAGTTTGTTAATTATAAGTTTGCTAGTATAAGCTTGCTAAGCTTGCTGCTCATCATAAGATACACTCATAAAGCATATTATATCCAATAAGAGTTCACCTGGAGTAAGCACCCTGGTTATGTCATGAGATGACCTCGTGTTATCAGCGTCTTATCGCGATGAGCTATCTATGCAGGTCAATATTTAAGTGAAGGTATAGTGATGGGTATGGTTGGATGTTTCCAATCCAATTGATACTTAAGGAACATAACAGAGCTTGAGAGCGATCAAGTTGAGCGAGGTAAGTTGAGGTAACTTGAGGAGGTACGTTCAGTGGCTTGAGAGCGAAGCGATCAAGTAGACTTGTTTATATAGTCATGTCTATAAAGTCATGTCCATAAAGTTTCAATAAAGTGTCAATAAAGTGTCTATAAAGGCATTTCTAAAAAGTGTCTATAATGAGTAAGCATCGTCTATAAAGCATCGTCTATAAAGCAATGCCCATAATGTCATCTCTATAAGGTCTTACCATGAAATACTTGGGCACAGGCACACTTGAACTGACTTGGTTGTCTAATTAATATTCACAACAAGGATGACGGATTTATCTGACCTAATTGAATAGACTGTCTTTTGCTTATCTGAACACAATTGATTAATGATTAACTTTGGGAGATCTAACAACTGCCGGGATCATTGGGACCCTTGGTGGGTATTGGAATTGGGAGCCCATTTGTTGTTTAAATCATGCCGTCTCCCTAGCAGTTGCTCACCGCATTTATGACAATACGACTGTTGCTCTATCGGTTCATCTTCATTCGACTGTCACTGGTTCTACATTGTCGCCGGTTCATCTGACTGCCACCGGTTCATCTACATTATACTGCCCCCCCATCAGCACTACACTCCCTCTTGACTACATTGATCATTATGAATATTTGCCTTACCTAAACACGTCCTCGTCCAACCCACCGTACCTCCTTCATCTCCAAATCAACCACAACAATACCACTTCCAACATCATAAGCTAATTCATAAACAAACGAACTGGACTTCCCCTTCCTTGGAGATTCCACGTCCACTTTAAGCCAATTCCTGAACTTCACAGTCACCTCATCATCATCAACTTCGGCACCTTTCAACAAAAATGCCTTATTGAAATGCCCAATCTCCTTGGTCTCAAACCCTCCTTTTTTCTTCTTGAGCAGGTAAAGTACCAGCTTATACTTTTCATTGGTGGATTCTAATAAAAGTGCATACTTTGAATTGTTGTCTGCTAATGGCACCAAATGAACGGCACCAACTTCAACAAGTCGACTGTTGGAATTAAGCAACACCTTATCAGTCTCTTGATTGATGAAATAAATGTTCCCACTCTTGGACACAGCTATATACTCATTATACAGGGTTTGCGGAATGAGAATCACATCCACCAATTGTTTGATATCATCCAAATTCTTGAAATTGTATACATCAGATGAACTAACATCCTTGGAGGTCACTTCAATGAGTCCCGATTTGGGCGATGACGACTTGAGCGTGATGGTGTTATTATGATGCTTGAACGAAGTTTTGTTGTCCAATGTTGACTTTATGGTTGCAAATACGGGTTGTATCTCGTGTGTTGCCGCCTGCAGCTGCTCTTCCTTTCCTTGCGCTTCTTCTTGTGGTTCTACTGGAAAGGCCTCTTTAATTGGAAGGGCCCTTGGAAAGGCCTCCTTTGGAGGCTCATCTACTGAAGGGAAATCCTCCTTTTGATCTAAAGAAATAGGGAATGCATCTTTAATTTCCGCCTTTCCCTCGATGGGTATTTCCTTATCCAGGATAACTTCTATTTCATCCTTCACATTCCCCTTTAGTTTGTTATCATTCCCTTTCTCATCATTCTCATCATTCCCCTCATCCCCCTCATTCCCTTTCAGTATATTATTCAATTTAAACTCCTCCCTCTCTACCACTTCCTCATTAGATAGAAATACATCCTCATTTAAACTTTTGGAACTTCTTCTTGGAGAAACCTCATCATCCACCCGTTTATTTCCCGGAGAATTTTGAACGCTCTTATATCTAACGAAATCGATTTCATCCTCATCTATAATCTCTGTTTCCGCCTCACTAACCAAATCTTCTGGGATATGTTCATTGCGACCATGGAATGCTTGTTGGAACTGAGGTTGAGCCGGGAAATGAGGAGTTTTCACCGGAGTGTGCGTTGTTTCTTCAAAATAAGAAGACTTTGGCTTATTATGGAAGTCGAATGCATCGTATTTTTCTTCCTCGTTGAGTAATTCGTCCAAATCATTAGCAACAAATGGATCATCGGAATGAGGTAACCCCAAATAATTAATACTCTTTGCACTTGGTACCTTGAGAAGATTAACTATTTCCTTCATTGATTTGGTAAGTTGCTGCCTGGATTTCTTAATAATCAGTAAGTCTATTTCTGGAATCACCACATCAGGGTAATGGACTGGTTCAGATGAAGAATCACCTCGTAATTGAGCATTCTCCCTCTCCAATTCAGCAATTCGAGATGCCTGCTTATCGCTGATCACCTTGTAACTATTGAGTTCACCTTGAAGTTGGATGATCTTGTACTTCATCTCCGACTTCTCCAAGTTGGTGACGATCTTAAATCGTTCAAGGTTGGTGAACTCAGAAGTGAGGTAATTGATCACTCCAGGGAGTGTATATTTTGATGGATATACTTGAGCATTAGGGGATTTATTAGGTGATTGTTGTTGTGGGGGTTGTGATGGGTTTAACAGCTGTTGCCATTGTACATGGGGTGTACCATTGGATGTTCCATTTGATTTGGCCATGTTGTCAACAAACTTATCGCGCTCCAACTGCCAACTTTTGCCAACTTTTCGCCCTAGCTTTTCTCACTGGCCAACTTTTCGCCCTAGCCTTCCCTAGCCAACTTTTCGCAAGATAGCGAGAGAAATTACGCCGCCTCCCTAAGCTTGAAGAAAAGTTTAGTCCCCATGGTAGAAAATGGTCTCTGAAATTGGGGTTGTAATTCGATTCTCTCGCTAGCAAATTAAGCCCATCAGCTTGAATAGAGGTTATGTACTTCAAAGATCATACTGAGCTTGCAGTTTAATTTGAAAATAAAATATGATAATATGATAATAGGAGTCCTCAAGGTGGGCTTGAATTCACGCGAGTCATCTCCGATTAGAGGGTCATAATGTCAATTGTTGCAGGCTCATTAAAAATTTATATCTAAAATGTGTATGCTGCTTCTACAATGGCTAGTGCGTGTATGCTACTATGAATCCTACGGTGTATATTGTATGCTACGGTGTGTGCATGTGTATGCTACTCTGGATGCTACTGTATATGAATACTACGTGTATTACCTCTATACTACTTCGAATATCCTTAAATTTGTTTCACATTTGTAACAAATTAGTCCAAGCAACCTAAGGTTACTTGCGTAACCTTACACGGTCACTTGCGTAACCTTGGGTTACTTATTGTTTATGCCAATCATTCAAACCATATCTATTTCTAGCAATCTCAAATGCATAAAACTGTATCCTAACTACAAAAATGGTATTCTCTTCAGTATACTCCTCATCTGACTTGGATCTTAACAAAGTCCCAAAGTTGTAATCATCAATTTCTGTGAATTTCTCACAGAAAGTTCTCCACTTCTTCTTACCAGCCACACTTTTCATTTCGGATTCTTGAATCAAGGCCACATTCTTTGGATCTTTAAATTCAGGGAAATCCTCCAAGAGGGTTGTAAAAATCTCATCATCATAATTGGTTAACTTCAATTTACTCCCTTGAATCTTGCTTAAAAGTGACCAATATGTTTCAGCTTGTACAACGGCCTTTACCGCAAATTGTTTTTCAATATCCTCAAGATTATCTGCCTTATCAGCGTCGAATTTAGACATGTTAATAAGATGCTCAATTGGCAGGATTCTTTAAAAATTTACATCATCGTAAAATTGGTCACGTGAGAGTGGAAGGTTCTAGCGAGAGACTGCACCATTATGGGGGAATGGAAGAAATTTAGTGGACTTGGTAGAACTTAGGATGGGTTATGAGAACGGTGGTTTCGTTGTGACGTTAGATTATTCTCTTTCTGGGTTAAGGTGATGACGTGAACAGAGCAAGTTATGAAAGGCGATATTTAATAATGAAGGGGAATAAAATATTTCAAAGTGTATCAGGAAGATGTATTGAAACATCAAAGTAATTCCATTAGAAATTTAAAAGGTCAATACACTGCTTTGAATTAAGAATACAAGGGGTACTACACATGATTTACTATGACGGATCATGGCATGTTTTAATGCTTCTCAATGGGTGAATTTCACTACCCTGAGATTGGGTGAATTTCACTACCCTGAGATTGGGTGAAGTTCACCACCCTGAGATTGGGTGTTCACACACACTGCGATTGGGTGCAAAAAAATCACCACAATCACCATCAATACCACCCAAATAGACCCTACATCAATAGAGTTTATCTAAAAGTACCTGGATGGTACAGAACCCATGTATAGTAAAAAGATGGCCAAAAAGAATTGCAAGATTATATCCACTAGATGGTGATTTGGAATTTGATGAATTCGGCTTTGACTCTTAGTAAAGAATTCAGGAGGGCTTCAAAGGGCTTCAAAGGGCTTCAATAGTGCTTCAATAGTGTTTCAATAGGGCTTCAATAGGGCTTCAATAGGGTTTCAATGTATAATTCAAAATTATGGTTTTTGATAAATGGATCTTGAAGTTGATTATGTGGGGTTTAAGAGGGTTCGATTTTGTCCACTTGAATTTTTTGGTGGCTATAATTCTAGGGCGGAGGTACGCCATTGGGTACTGATGCAATTGATGTCGCGTCCATTTGTCAAATCTCACATTTGGTAGTGAAACATCACGACATCAAGGTGTATAGGTATTGGCTTTGGAAAGTCACTCACTGCAGAACGGTAGAAAGTGTACCATCCATAATCCGATGGTTTCAGTGAAAAGGCTGCTAATGAAAATGGTTTGGCCTATTCTTTGGTGCAATAGGTCATGCAAAATACACAGAATAACTTATCACAGTTTAATTCTGATGGCGTATAAGAATCCATTAAGACAATTGTAGTAGATTCAGTGTTAACGAGTTGGTGAGACAAGGGAAGTAGGATGATATTCACCCAGACAAGGGTAATAAGATGATAAATACCCGAGTAAGAGAAGGGTAATAAGATGATAAATACCCGAGTAAGAGAAGGGTAATAAGACGACCACCCCCACCCCATTGAGTAATTCCTAGTGAGGTTATATTGGTTCTCCTCATGATACCATCCATTTCATATTCACTGTAACTCAACATCAACCACCCCGTTGTTATCTCGCGATCTCAAACTTCGGGCTTGCTTATTATGTTTGGTACATCCTTCGTCTTTTGTACATAAATGAAAGTGATCATGGAATTCCAATAAGACATCCTAAAGCATATTTCTTATGGTAAGCCAAACCGGATTTACGGTACTCAGCAAGTTGACTAAGCAGAAGGTTCTTGGAACGATGGGTGGTAAAGTGGAATCCTAACAAGCTGTGAGTGTCAATGAAAGTGAGTTGGGATTGTATTACATGCGTAGGTGGGGTTGTAGGGGTTATAGGTGGGGTTTTAGGTGGAGTTGTAGATGGAGAAACCCAGGTCCAGACTTCAGAATTTGATTTTTGGGCAGTATTTTCATTATGGTGATGTTAGAGGTTTAATTTCAATGGGTAGAAATAAACACATATAAGTAAATGCCAACCTTATTCAGCAGTAAGTAAACCTTTAAGGGAACATACACAACAAGTTCACTTATTAGTTTTATATCCTAGTAGTATTAATCAATATAAAAAATTATCCTGTGATGTCTACTTTATGTGACGCCTACTCTATGTGACACCTACTATGATGCCTACTTTATGTGACACCTACTGTTATACTATTAAACTGTTCAACCACCCAATTGCCCTCCCTCAAACCACTCTCCCAAGCACCATGAACACACCCACTCCCATCCAGTACGGTATGTTCCCCTGCAAAGCGAACCCACTTCTCACTCAACCCAACACCTCCAATATCAACATCGCCGGAAAGTTGAATCACCAAATCCAGATCATCATCTCCGGTATGTAAACAAGTGTATGAACCTCTAATATAAGGGTTTCTAGTCCAATCACTAACTATGGTATTGATAGGAGTTGGCACCTTCTTTTCAGTCAATTTTTGCAACATCGGTTCAAAATACTCCCAAACCTCTTCTGGATGCTCTTCCAAATATGAAGTTAAAGGATCTTGAGTAAGAATACAAAGTGATTGCTTTAATGTTACTACATAAGCTGGGTAAGTGAATGGTTTTGGTAATTTGGTCAAGCCGCTTGACTCAACAATGTTAGGCTTACCGCTTGACTCAACAATGTTAAGCTTACCGCTTGACTCAACAATGTTAGGCTTACCAATGCTTGACTCAACAATGTTAGGCTTACCAATGCTTGACTCAACAATGTTAGGCTTACCAATGCTTGACTCAATGCTTGACTCAACATTGCTCAACTCACCACTTGCCTCACCAACACTTGCCTCCCTAGTGCTCAACCTGCTCCTCTCTTCACTCGCCTCACCAACACTTCCCTCCCCGCTCAACCTGCTCCTCTCTTCACTTGCTAAAATTTGAAACGAATCCTCTTTTGGCCAAAATTCCTCTCCAAACTCAAAAATAACTTTTCCCAAAGCTGCAAAATGTACTGACCCAATAGCAGAGACAACTTGCTTTGGTAAGGGTGGTTCCCAAGTTATACCATATTCATGTGTCCCAGGTAAATTCAAAATACTTTGAGGAACAGTAACAATGACATAATCGCAAAAAACAACCAATCCTTTGGTTGTCTCTATTCGAATTCTTTTTCCATTTGGTTGCTGCTTCCTTTCAATAAGTCGAACAGGTTGGTTGCAAAATATACATTCTTCCGGTAGGGCGCGCACCAACTTCTCCACCAGCGTATCGTAGCCTTTTTTATTGAACAAGTTCCTTCCTTGATGGTCCATGATTGAATATTTCCCACTGATTGTATCCCAAGAGATTCCATACCATAATTCAAGGTATCGCATCAATCTCGGGGCGTACTTTTTTTGTTCGTCTGTCAACCTCCCCCCATACTTCTCCATAAATACACGTATGATTTCTTTCAACAGGATATCTTGAACGTTCAACAGGTTAAAGAAATAAATCTCAATGAACTTTTCTAGATCTTCTATCACCTTGTTGAGTCTACTAGTTAGCATATCAATAGGTCCATCTTCACCTATAACCATTGGATTTTTATCATTATACTCTGTATCCCTTTCAAAGTCGAATTCTGGATCACTGAGTAATTCGGTTAAAACCAGGTTGGTGAGAGAATCATGGAACCACAGTGCCCCAAGATCATAGTGATTTCCAATCACAGAACTTGTTCGATCGGTTTTGATTCGTCCTCCAACATTGGATTGAGCCTCAAGAAGGAGTACATCAGAGGTTTTAAACTTTGATTTGGGATGGTTTAAAAGTGTCTCCGTAGCTTTTAAACCGGCAATCCCTCCCCCAATAACGCATACGATGGGCATTGGTCTCAAAGCGCTATTCGCCTCTTATCGATGAAAGGTAATGCAAAGTAATTAAGATGTGTGAGTTTAACTTCCAGAGCTTACCTGGATATATGGCGGGGGATTTCAGTGATGATCTAGGGAGGGTTTCGATTTCTACTGATGATCTAGGGAGGATTTTACTGAGGAATCTAGGGAGGAATTATAAAACACTGAGGAATCTAGGGAGGAGTTTAAATTTTAAGGAGGATTTACCGAGGATTGCAAGAAAATAGCCCGGGTGCTTATATGCAGGTCATCAAGGTCAGTAGATAAGGCCCATTTATTTCAATCAAAAGTTTATATAAATCATTGTTTGAAGATTGATTCGGAGTGATTATTATATGAAATACCTTGATGTTTATTTATAGGTGATTTTAGTAAAAACTGAAGTTGTTATGGAACTTACAATCTTGAGCGTAGCGAGAGATTGCACCCTCAAGATTCAGTGCGACAGTACTACAATCTCTCGCTAAGCTCAAGGTGAAAGCCATTTCATCAAACGAACCATAGAAGACATAATATGAAAGCCATTACATCTAACAAACCATGGAAGACTCATGGAGTGCCACTACATCAAAATATTAAGGAGCATGAACTATAAACATTATTATCTAAATCCTAATTCTATTAATGAGGGAACTTCCTCCGTTCCACTTATTCCGCTTCCTCCCTTACAATGCGCTGCTTGCAGCGATACTAAACATGTCCATATGATTGACAATCTTTGTGGTGTGAGGGTCTCCGTTTGCTTTGCATTTTAAGTTGGTGAGTGTCCTGATTAAGCCAAACCTTCAGTAGACATAGTCTAGGTAATAATGACCCTTTTATCAGTAAGATGACTTTATTAGTCTAAGTAGAACAATTCAGTCTAAGAAGACAGTCAATTCAGTCTAAGACAAAGTGACTTCAGGTCATACCATAATTACTTCAGATCAATCGACAACCTATTCATCCACAACCTATTCATCCACCTATTCATCCACCTATTCATCCACAACACTGCATATTACAAACCTAAACTCTCTCTAACAAACCTCCTCACCTGCTTATCATACCCATCCGGATCATCCCTCCACAACTTACAAGCATCAATATTTGCGCCACTCTCCGGGTTTGGTTCTGCCAACATCGACATCACGCTCAACAAAATCTTCTCTATACTTTGGACCGGTGACCATCTCTCTTCTGGTCTCTCATATTGATTAGGATCCTCACCTGGAGGATGCAAGATCAGAATACAAACGGTTCCATCAGCGTAAATGTTCGGATGTAACAATGGAGGGTCAAACTTTAAAATAGGTGGACCTAACGGGTAGTCTTTAGGGAAAATCATCCTGGCTGGGAATACCCCGTTTTCGTATGATGTATCCGGAGGTCCCTCTATAAGACACTCCCAATTAAAAAGATCATTTTCCGAGATCGGACCAGCAATGATTCCAGGAGGCGAGTCCTTGGAAAGCATTTGATATTCCTTTAGAAGGCGCCGTTGAGCAGTACTACGTGGAGGCATGGTGTTTCAGAAAGGTTTGGTTTTCCTCTTGGTATATGGGAGGTCACGTGAGATTGACTAGAAGGACGAAGGAGGACGAGTGATGGAGGACGAAGGACGAGTGAAAGAGGTATGAGTGGTGTGAGTGAGAGAAGTGTGAGTGAGAGAAGTACTGGTGAAATCAAATGAAAGAAGTGTATGTTTTAGATTAATTTGTTCTTTGACATTCGATCGAGTTCTTATATGATCTGAACCTGCATACTGATCCAGATCGTAGCGGGGGCAAAGCTGATTAAGAACCTCTGCGGATTCTCTTTGGTGAGTGTAGGTCAATTGGTTATACGTAGTGACTAATTATTGATCAATTATCCTTTGGAATGATCATTAGGTTTCATTGTGTGGAGACGAAGCAACATTTGACCCGAACTGCATGGAAATCTTCCCAACTTTCCCACACGAGTGGCCAGAGCGAGCACACGAGCGGACGTGGCTGGGTGCGAACTGGAAATCGCTTAGAAATAGGGGGAGCTTGGGACTAAGTGATTGGTCGATAGGGAATATTTCAATTCCTCGGGGATCTATGATTATTAAGGATTTCTTATACCTCCTTGTTTTGGAAAAATTATACTAGCATATCTAACGTCTTTCATCTGTTCCTTTCAGATTTAAGTAAACTTTCTGAATCTTCTAATACGTTCCTTTCTTTGTAGGACTTTATGCTTATGTTTCAATTCTTGGATACCATTATTATAATTGTATAGTTTATATAAAATCAATACACTCTCTCTATACAATAAATGCACTCTATCTCTTTTACATTCTCCGTACAGTGAGTGAAGACAAATAGTGAGCGGAGCAAAGAGAGGTGTTACAGCTCGCTCCGCTCACTGAGAGTAAAGAGAGGTGTTACAGCTCGCTTTGCTCACTGAGAGTAAAGAGAGAGGTTACAGCTCGCTTCGCTCACTGAGAGTGAAAGGTTACAGCTCGCTTCGCTCGCTGCCAGTTTCGCTCGCTGTCATTTTTCGCAGCTAGTGGGCGATCAATTTCTCCACACTTTCAATCAACATCAATCTCTCATGTCTTTCACTGCCAAAGTCAAGAATGTCATTTCCGGGGATACTTTAGTACTCATTCCCACCAAATCAACCATTGTACCAGCTCCGGAACGTATTTTAACACTTTCTTATGTACGCGCTGAAGATTATGCATCCAAGGAGTACCTTAGAGATCTCCTTATTGGTAAAGAAATCAAGTTCAAGGTGGAATTTAAAAACCCAACTACTGGAAGAGAACATGGAGATATCCTGGCTCCAATTTTCAAATCCCTTGTTGAATTGTTACTTTCAAAAGGTCTTGTGAAATTGAAGGATAACTTCACTGAAAAAGATGGAGATATCTTCTATGAGCTTTCAGAGGTTCAAAATCAAGCCAAGTTGAACAACTTGGGAATTTGGGGTACTCCGGAAAAAATCGAAATTGTCGCCCTAGATGACGAAATTGTTGATCAATCAAAGTTGCAGCCATTTAAAGTGATTGTAGAAAAGGTTATTAGTGGGGATAGGGTTTCTGGTAGAGTTATAGTACTGCCTAATGAAACTTCATTACTTCCAATTCGTCATGTTATTACTCAAATCATCTTAGGAGGAATCAAATCTCCAAGAGATGATGACCCAGCTCAAGTCAAACCCGCAAACTTAGCTAAACAATTCGTCGAGGAAAAATTATTAACCACCAAAGCTGAGTTGACAGTCACTTTCATTGGTGAATCTCAAACTGGTGTCCCAATTGGTACTATCCATCATAGTTCTGGTAACAATATTCATGAGAAATTATTGGAATTGGGACTTGGAGAAGTTGTCGATTGGCAATCAACCTTGATTGGTTCTACTGCAATGACTGTTTTAAGAAAGGCAGAACAAAGTGCCAAATCGTTAGGTAAAGGGATTTGGGGAGGTGTCACTCTGAAAGGTTCCGTAAAAACACCAGGAAAACCGGTTGGACTCGCAGTTGGTTCTACTCTTGATGTTCAAATCTCAAAAATCATTTCCGGTGATACCTTTAATATTCTTTATAACGGAACCGAAACAACCGTGCAACTTGCCTCCATTAGGTCCCCAAGACCAAGCGAGTCCACCTTGGGTGCAAATCAAGACCAACAGAAAGCTTTAATTGCAACCGTTCGCGAGTTTGTTAGAAGTCACGTAATCGGCAAATCTGGAAGTCTTTATGTTGATGGGCACCGTGAAGCCAAGGACAATTTCGAAGCACGGTTCATGGTTTCTTTCAAATATGGTGGTAATGATTTGTCTGAGCTTTTGGTCAAAAAAGGTCTTTCTTCTGTTATCAGGCATAATAAAGCAACTACGGGGGAAAGATCACTCAATTGGGATAAGCTCGTAGAACTTGAAGAGGAAGCCAAAGCTGCAAAGGTTGGGATTTTCAACATCACTGGGAAAATTGATAAACTTCTCACTGTGGGTACTAGAATTGTCGATGCTTCTGAAAACTCCACCAAGTCCAAGACGTTCCTCAATTCGTTTAAGAAAGGTCGTATCACAGGGTATCATGTTGAATATGTGAATTCCATCAACAGAGTCAAGCTTTTCAATCCAAAGGAAGGGCTTAAATTGAGTTTGATTTTTGGTGGTCTTGAGAGGTCTAACGAGAGTGTGGATTTCCTTAATAGGAAGATTTTACAGCGTAATGTTGAATTTGAAGTCTATGACATTGATAGGACTGGTGGGTTCATTGGGAACCTATTCAACAACTCCGACTCGCCTATTCAAGTTGAACTTTTGGAGACTGGAGTTGTCAAATTGCACGAAATTGCAGTCAATTCAAACCCTCAAGCTGCTAAGTTGATCGCTGCTGAGACATCCGCTCGGGACAAGAAGGTTGGACTTTGGAAGAATTTCACTCCGACAGACCTTCCTAAGTTGGCGGATCTTTCGCTTGAAAAGCCCAAGTTTTTTGATGTTGAAGTTGTGGATGTTTCACCAGAAGGAGTATTGTCCTTCCAATATGCCCTGGCAGATGCTAAGTTCAGTGCGTTCAAGAAAGATTTTGCAAGTTTCAATGCTCAAATCCCGCTGGCCAGTCCTAATTCAGACTCGCCTTACAACTTGACCAAGGCACCCAAGAAAGGGGATTTGGTGGCTGCCAAATTTGCGGAAAACGGGAAATATTACCGTGCTCGTGTTGTTGCATTCGACAAGACGAAAAATACGTTTGATGTCAAGCACATTGATTTTGGGAACGTTGATTCTGTGAAATTGGCTGCTTTACGGGTCTTACCAACCAAGTTCAATACTCAAAACTATGGAGCTTTTGTAAGTACCGCCACCTTGCAGAATATCTCATTACCACCAAAACTGTCTGATTACCTTAATGAAGCAGTTTATGCTTTGGAAGACCTTGTTTTTGATAGAAAATTGGTCATCAGTGCCTTGACCGGGACCAAGGCTGATTTTGACGTGGTATTATATGATTCGGAAAAATCATTAAAGGACTCTAAGTATACTATTAATGGTCTGTTGGTTGAAAGTGGTTGGGGGATTGTAGATGGGAAGAATGTCAGGGGTGCGGTGAAGGATTATGTAAATGAGTTGCTTGTGAAGGAGAAGGAGGCCAAGAGAAAGCATTTAGGGGTTTGGGAGTTTGGTGATGTGGATTATGAATTGGAAGAGTAGGTGGAGAGGCATACATTTAAAAGGAAGCTTTATAGACTGTCCCAAATGGAATGACTGTCAATACAAATGTCATCTTTAGATATAAAATGGGACTGTCAATACAAATGTCATCTTTAGATATGAAATGGGACTGTCAATACAAATGTCATCTTTATACATAAAATAGAATCAAATAAACCTTATTATCGTAGGAAAGGAAAAAGAGGAAGATAATGATTGACACCCTACAATTTCTCACATCCATCCATTTCACCTTGTTAAGTAGAAAGAATAGCCATCCTTAAATAAACTTAGTATTTAAAGAGTAAGGTCTAATTACCACTTGCATTCTCATTACTCTCAAGTTGGAATCTAAAGTATGACTGCATTTAGTCCAGATAAGCACCGGATCATCTCCCGATTCCTCCTTGAAGCCTCTCCCACTGTGCCACTCTGAACCCCCTTCTCCGCTTATGTCTCAAAGCCCCTCCCCAGCTGCGCCGGAGCCTCGTCCAACTGCCTGCACAAACGTTCCATCCGATTCTTTGAACTTCCATAGTATTTCTTGATAGCACAGGTAATATTGCCACTGAGGTTAAATGCTCTTGAGTAGAGAGAGAAAGTTGCATATAGAGGGTATAGAGGGTATATAGAGTACAGTACCTTAAGGTATCATCATTATACCTCTTGTATTCTCAAATATTCACCAGTCCCAAATTTACTTATCTGGGCATTTTTGGCTTACGTAATCCACGTTGAACATACCTTATGAAGCAGCCACCGAGAAACTTTTCAACAACTATCAAGATGGCTCCGAATCCTGCTGTTACCAACATTGTCGTCATGCTTGTCATGATGCAAGTCTCACGTAAGTTAGATCTTGAAGATCCTACTATCTTATTGTATGTCCGTATCTTTTATGGTTCATGTCAAGCCATTGCACTTGCTGTGTATGGGATCACTCGTTTGAAGGTGAACTCCAAGAATGATTTGACCACCATGAAATACGTTGAGCCTGCCAGTCCCATGAGTGGAAGTACCGAGCCAAAGGCAGTTATTACCACTGTTAAGGAATATGACTTGAAGCAAGTGGATGCATTAGTCAAGAGTGTATTCACCTCTCTTGCCATGATGGGTTTCATGCATATTTACTTGGGTTACACCAATCCTTTGGTGATGCAATCCGTTTCCAGTGTCAAGAGTGCTTTGGAAGCCAACATTGTTAAGATCCATTTGTTTGGTGTTCCTGCTGCTGGTGACTTGAAGAGACCTTTCAAGGCTGCTCCAAACATGTTGAGTGCTTTGACTGGTGGTGGAGAAGTTGTCACCGATAAGGTTAGTGTTGATAGTTTGGAAACTGCTGGTGCCGGTGGTATTAAAGAGGAATAAGTGGGTTGTATCGTCGCGAGTAAGGCCCACTTGTGGGTTTTAACTGTGCCATGGGGCAACCATAATTCAAATAATGTGCGAACGTAGTGAACCGTGAGTACATGAGTCTACTTTAAAGCATTATTGAGTCACCTTAGTGAGTCTTTAGAGTACTTTATTGAGTCAATGAGTCTTTAGTTATCTCATACTTACTTTAATTATCAAATGGTTATATAGCTACTAAGTAACAATATGATTCGTCATTAATGCAACAATCTATATTTTACATAATTCAATTGCATCAGTGATTAATGTAAGGTGAAAGCAAAGATGTAGTGCGACATTAGAATTGAAGATGAGAAACTACTAATCTAATGAAATATTGAGTTAACACTGCTCTTTAGCTTTTCGGTTGAGAGCTGTATCTCCATAGAGTGGTATACATATTTAACAGTCAAGACTAAGCTTCAGACTTATTTGCAATTGTAATAAACATATTTTGATAAGGCGCGAGCATTGTAGCCTACAAATCTCCTACAACTCGCTCCTGCTGAGAATACATTGCAAGTAGATTCGAAGATAGTAATAGTTTCAAGAAATGGTACTCCACCAAAGACTTGCTGAACTCTTTCACTCATAGTTGATCATACCTACCATTTAATGTTGACTTCACCTTCAAATGCTTGACTCAACAATCCATTACCACCGCTTAGGACTGAAAAAAAAAGAACCCGACGCGGGGATCGAACCCGCAACCTTTTGATGGCATAAGAGTCAAACGCTCTACCGATTGAGCTAGCCAGGCATTTCTATGTTGAAGAGTTGTTAATGAAGACCCTAGTTGTGCGTGGTATTTATGTAGACCTACCAAAATCCACCAGACTCCACCAAACTCCACCATACCCCAATTATTCTAATATTGTTAATCTCCATCTTTTATTGAAAATCTATATACTATAATACAATGCATGAAAAAAAAAAAAAATTCAGAAACATGTCCTCAAATCGCTACCAGAAGAAACCAATTGTAAACGCCTTTATCAAGAAGCAGAGCACCAAATATGATGCAGCGAAGAAAGTCCTTAACGAATTTCCTGAAATTGAAAGATTTGAATTAACCTGGAACCGAGATGGATCAGCGTACACCGAATTTTATATCGGTGACAAGCTGTTCTACGCTGACCAGCTTTATCTCGAAAGAGATAAAAAGGACCCTGTCCTTTTTAACGGGTTGAGAAAATCAACCATTGAATCTCGTATCAAGAGACGACTTCGGTCTGACAAGACTGTCAGTGACCTCACCGGGGATGATAAGAAGATCCTCGCCATGAGTAACAAGGTGTTTCGCGCCCATCAGGTCTTGAAAGAGGAGGAGAAAACTCCTCAAGCCTCTCGTAGTTCTTCGTTCACCGGAGACTGGAAGGGCTGGCCCTTTCCAGGGTGGGCCTATGTCTATCAGAAAAAGTCCAACCCTTAAATGGACTGACATCAGTTAGCACTGATGTCGGGTATGGAAATCCAACCCGCTACCGCCGTCAATCAAGACGACACCGTCATAAAGACTTATCGTCTTTATGGAGGTCCACAAGAAAATTGTGGGCCCAGCTCCGTTGGGAGCTTCGTCACTCAAAGGTGACTACCACACTTCCAAAATTGAAGTATGGATGTAAGGCTGATCAACAGTCTCACATGCGTGCTATGTACGCAAGATGTTTAACATCTGAATCAGACTACCGTCTGAGTAGGTTCCTTCTAAGTAAGGAATCCCATTATTCCGCAAGGAATAATTCATTTCTACAGAGGAGACTCTGTATCGCCATAATAGATATGGTGGGGTTAGTACTGGTACTAACTAGCTACATGTGAATGTAGGACTGTCGTCCTTGACGAAAGTTACTCTCTTTTAGGGATAGCCCTTTTACGAGCGACCTTACCTTGATAAGGTCAAACTGCATTAAGTGCAGTAACGTATTGTCGTAAGACGCTGATACGTATGACGGACTAACGTCCGGTTTTTTTTTGATAAAACTTTCTTTCTAAGTAGTCTTAATATCATAATACATGATTAGCAGTGAGCGAAAGCGAACTGTGATATAGAAGAAAAAAAAGTATAATAAAAAGGATGATGTTTCGAAAAAGCTCATCAGACCTGAGTACTCCTGAGTACTCCCTTATGCTCTCACTGATGTAGAAATATAAATCAGCTAAAGAACTGCCTACATAGAAAAAGGTGACAGTTACATTATTTTACACTGGGATTATACCTTCGTACCTATATACAACAGTGAAGTGATCACTCATGAACCAAAATACACTCCTGCTCTTTGCCTCTAACAAAACTAACCCTATCCAAAACTCTGGCACTATAAATCAAATCTTCAACAGTCCAACTACCTCTACCAAATGCTTCCGGAACCTTCTCAACCAAATCTGGAATCAATCCCAAATAAACATTCTTATATTGGACTATTTCTTGGGAGGAAATCTCCTCTTTACGTACAATGACAAATAAATCGTAGATCCATTGCGGTAAGTCCAGTTCTGGGTATTGTTCCTTATTGGAACATCTTAACAAGTACAACAACCAACATTGATCAGCTAGTTGTTGGTCAACTATATCTTCATAATTCATCACAGCAAAGCCAATGAGTAATCCATGTTGGAATTGAACATCCCGCTTGTATGCATTTTTCAAGGTGAGGAAATTCAGCTTATGGATTGTGAGTAATTCTTTTTCTTTATGCTTGAGGGTTTTGATGGCTGTTTGGAAGATTTGTCTTTGGGAATGGATGTAGATACGGATATTCTCTGTGGTTTGATCAGATGACTTGGGAGGTTCTTTAAGTAAAGAAAGCTTTTGGTCAATTGCTTGACGGAGATGGTTTATACCGGAGAGTTGAACTCTAAGGGTTGGGGAAGTTTCCGATGAGTTCTTGACAAGGTATTGAAATAGTTGGATTAGATTAGGAGGGATCGTGCTGGTGATGAAATAGAGGAGGTCTACTTCTGCGGGTACCTCTTTTACCTGGGAGACGTTTTTATCTTTAATGTCCTTGCCAGAATTATCTTTATCCTCGCCAACTTTCTCCTCATTCTCTTTGTCCTGGCCATCGGTACTATCCAAATTATCGCCAGAATCATGAACCGCATTCGTGTAGTCATCCAAAGTTGGTAACTTCACTCCCCAACTCCTTAACCCTTCCAAAATAACCCCAGGAACTTTCAACTTCAAAGCTGCTGAATCAACGTTCCCTTCCAAACAAAACCCATAACCCAATAACAATTCCTCATTCCCCTTCATCCCATAATTATTATATAATTGCGGACCTGGATTATCACAACTAAATGTAAACTTCCCATCTTTGACAACCCAATTAACCTTTGATTTCGGATTATGATTCAACAAATCAATCAAAGGTAATAACATACATTCATCCTTTTCCACTTCATAGGAAACAAACTCTCTGATTAAATATGTAGGAAATGATCTTGATTTCAATATACAAGTTGCCCAAAGATATGAAGGAAAACTTGCCCAGTTAGTTTCTGGAGTTGTGACCAAGTATTCATGAATTTGTTCTTGGGTCAAGTACTTGTACTCATAATAGAACTTTATATTCTCATGATTGACTGGTTTCTCTGGTAATTTCTCATGACTCTCGAACCATTCTTCAATTAAGGAGAATAAGTTCGATTGAAGGGAATTACCAAGATTGCTACCTTTAAGTAACTCTATATACTTTGGTTTCCATACATAAGGAAGATTTATTTCCAATAAGGAAGGTAATAATTTGATATAAGGTGAGTGAAATGTCTCACTGATACGACTCTTAGCAAGGTGGAATTTCAATAAGGAGTTCCTTGGAATTGGAACATCTCCAAGGTCGAGTTTGGCTGTTGCCGTCGTAATTGTAAGTGAAGTTGGGATTGAGATGGTTGGTGGTTGGTCATCTGTTGCCTTATAATTCATCCCAATGTTTCCCTTGGAATATTCTTTAATGGTTAAAGAATCCGAAACCTCAGCACCATTTTCTTGGGCCCATTTAATAAGGTTGTCCATGTTATTGGTAGGATTGAAATCGTTAGGTAAAATGGTTGGATCAAGCAAGCTTTTTTTTGGTGCAAGAGTTAAGCTGGAGGTTGGAGCGCAGGCTAATTAAAGAGAGGATGAATTGGAGTGAGTTAGTCTAGATTGAGTAGTCTAGATTTTAGTAGTATTTCCAAAGGGGTGGCTGTCTAAGGAAATTATTTAAGTGAATAAGTGAGCTTTAAGATGCACCTACTTGACTATAGGTCTTGTAAAGATGTTATAAAGTTCAGTAGCTGTACTATACAAGCTCAATACATGCTCAGTGGCCGTACAAACTCAATACAAGCTCAATGCTGAATTATAAAAATTCAACTCAAGCTGTAATGTGTATTATCTTAGACTCAGAGCCAGTCGTCTCTAATTGGGGATTGGGTGCAAAAAAAGAACAATCTCAATTTCTTCAATGTTTATGAAGACTTCATTTAATATTTCAAGTTGGAGTCATAATTAGGTCAACTTGATGATACGGCTTGTAGGTAGAGTTCTTTTGAGAGTTTATTGATTTTTCAACATAATCTTAGGAATTTTTATTAAAATATGAGGTGAGTTCAAATCTTCCTCAACTTGGTTTGATGTATTTTGTTTCAATTCCTTTCGATCAGTGCTTCTCATTCAAAGACTAATTTCACACTCTGTTTACTCTATGCCGACCTTCAAAACTGTTTCAGATATGGTACTTTATAACACTCTTTAAATAATAACCTTTCCAACTTTAAAAGGTTATTGCAGAATATTACTTATTCGCTCACAAGCTGCATAATTTGCTCTTACCATTATTCAGCGAGTAGATATAAAATTAATCGTGGAACTCATTACTCTGATTGACACACCCTCAAATTAAAATCTCTACAATTCAAAATTCTCTTTCAAAAGACTCCTGCAACTATAGTCACATAATTTCCAATAAGATCTTCACTTACTAAGATCTCGTAAACAGTTAAGTCGGAAAGTCTCACCATAAATTCCGCACCATAATTTTTCAAGACTCATCCAATGAGTAGATTAACCAATTTATCCATGAAATTAGGTAGGCCATGGGCCACATCCTCGACCTATTTTGTTTCAAGGATTCCAAGAGTATCAATTAGAAATTATTCTGATCAGTTGAAGAAGAATACAGAGGAAGCCTCTGTCAAGAATACAGAGGAAGCCCCAAGAAAACGGCCTTTAAGTAGAGTGGCTATTGGTGGTACTTCCACTTCATCCAAATATAATCCCGGGAATTCGATTGAATTTGCTTCTTGGAAAGCTGTTGTTCTACTTCTTGTTGCTGGAGGAGCAGTGACATATTGGTTCAACAATGAGAAAGAGAAGTTGAAACTTCAAAGAGAAACAGAACTGAAAAGAGGTTATGGAAAACCTCTCATTGGTGGTCCTTTCACTTTGATTGATCAAAATAATGAGCCTTTTACTCATGAAAATTTGATTGGTGATAAGTTTTCTTTGGTATATTTCGGGTTTACTCATTGTCCAGATGTTTGTCCTGATGAATTGGATAAACTTGGGGAAATGTTGGATACTTTAAAGAAAGATAAAATTGATTTACAATCAATATTCATCACTTGTGATCCAGCAAGAGATACTCCGGATATCATCAAAACTTACCTTGAAGATTTCCATCCAACCATCATTGGTCTTACTGGGACTTATGATCAAGTGAAAAATGCTTGTAAGAAATATAGAGTTTATTTTTCAACTCCTCCAGATGTGAAACCTGGTCAAGATTATTTAGTGGATCATTCGATTTTCTTTTATTTGATGGATAAAGAAGGTGGATTTGTAGATGTCATTGGAAGAGAAGTTACAGCAGAAGAAGGTGTTGAGAAGATTAAAAAGCATATTGCTGCTTTTGTACCTGCAAGTGAGATGGAAGAGAGGAAGGAAGGTTGGTTGGGTTTCCTTTACAAGTAGAGTGATGAAACAAAAATTTGTAAGTGGGAAGAGGACGAGTTTCCAATTTGAAGTAATTAACATGTATATAGATAAATATTAAGTTTACATTTAAAATCCTTAAGGCGACTTATGAAATAGTTGACTTGCTTAATCCGAGACATTTAAAAGATAAGAAGATTTATGATACGACATATGTTTAGTGCTAACCTTCAATGCTCTCCCGTTGGCTCGTAACTTCAAATATATTGTAGTATTTAGAAAAACTGTATAGAGGAAGAAACTGGAACTATCATAATATCAAAAGTTAGATAAGAAATTATCCACTCTACCAATGACAAGTCATCAGCTCAGTGAGTAGCAATGATAAGTCATCACCTAAGTGAGTAGCATCACCTAATTGAGTAGCATCACCTAGTGAGTAGTATCACCTAAGTAAGTACCACACCTAAGTAAGTACCACCTAAGTAAGTACCACCTAAGTAAGTACCACCTAAGTAAGTACCAATCTCCTATAACCTCCCTTGGCCCTACAAACTTCTTGATGAACAACCATTTTGTCTTGGAATTCTTGAGGATCATTTTCATCAACAGGTCTCTTCCAAGTCAAATATTCATTTGAATAATTTGGAACATAACCAACTGGTAAAATTTCCAATCTTTCACCATACCTTGTAACCTTATTCCAATCTCTTTCAACATTATACAAAGATTCAGATAAATAAGCATAACATCTTGAGAACATATCAGAAGAGATTTCATTATCAAGTTGAGGTTTGAAAGTGATATATTCCTTCCAAGCTTCAGCTGGATTAGATAAAACATAATCTGTTGCTTTTTTAACAGCCTTCATGAATCTTCTAACTTCATCTTGATTATTCTTTAAGAATTCATCATTGGCAATGTACAAGATAGTACAGAAACAACAACAACCCAATTCAGCCAATTGATCGATTCTTAACATTTGAACGTCAGAATCAGGTCTACCTTGTTGTCTACAATAATGTTCCAATTCAACTTGTTGAATACATTCAATACCAATCCCAGCATCAATTGATCCATCAATGATGAACTTTGCAACATTCATTCCACATCTTACAGCAGTGTAATCATCTGGAGTCATACCAAAATGTTTGGTGAGTTCATCGATTTGAATCTTACCAAATTCTCCAACATACCCAATTCTTTTACCCTTAAGAGATCTGAAATCAGATGTGATTCCATTTCCTTTCAAGTAAAGAACCCCAGTAAATGGTTCATCAAGAAGAGAACCAACAGATGTCACTGGGAACCCTCTGGCACTAGCAGCTAAAGTATGGACCATAGCCTTGAACCCCATGTTAATCTGTCCACTTCCAATGATATTGGTAACATCAGAAGGATTAGAAGGTTCAAGAATAGCAATATCAAGTCCTTCTTCAGTAAAGTAACCTTTGGTTTGAGCAAGGTAAAGTGGGATGTGATAAGGAGCAGCTTCCCAATTAAGGCAGAATGTAATTTTGGTCATGTCTGGATAAAGTGGAATCTTGTTGGATAAGGGGGTTTTTATAAGAAATCTTAAAATCTTTATGCATTCTAAGCAACTGTCCACGTTATTTCCTATATGCGATTGAATTTCCCATATGCGCTAGTATGTTTGTAATATGCCCTGATGTGACTATAATGTAACATGTAATTATAATGGAACCATAATGTAGTTTAATACTCTCTAATGAATACACATCTATCCATTGGTTATCCTACGGTTCCACGTTATAATCTTATTGGTATTCACTTAATCACCTCCACTCCTATCTTTATCCTATTCATATGCGATAAAAATTCCATGCGATTGAATGGTTGATTGAATTTTCATGCGATTGAATGGATTGGTGATAATTATGACTTCATATGCATTCAGGGGTATGCTTTAATACTTCTCAAATACTTGTATTTCTTATCAATCCTTCAATAACCAGGATAAGTCAAACCCATTCATCAGTCAAAAACAACTCTCATATAAAACACCTATTAAAACACCCCGTATTATCAACTACAATCTGACATCCTCATAAATGCATAAATTGCAACCATTCCAATATGCAGGTGCCATATTTGCAGCCTTTTAAGAGAATACGCATATACAGGAAAGTGTATAGAGTAGGGGGGAATTGAATGGAAACAATCAGTAAGTATGAGTGGTGTGATGTAAATCGTACGATTGGATTGTATTTGTGAATGTGCAGTCGTTGATAAGTGTGAATGCTATAATGATGAATGGTATAATTAATTTGATGAATGCTATGATTGATTTAATGAATGATTGATTTGATTGACGGAAAAGATATTTGAGGGATTGGGGATTAGTTGATAGTGTTTAAAATGGATGAGGTGTGTTAATGGTAGTTATAGGGTTGAACAAAGATTCAATGCTTCAGAATGTCTAGGTATTTAATGCTTCTATGTCCAGGTATAATGCTTCAAGATACTATGTATGACAAATGGATATAAGCAAGATTTTTGCAAGAGGAAGAACTTTGGTGGTGGTTCTTTGTAGTTAATCAACTTAACAAACAATTATTCATTAGTAAATTACTTTAGGGAGATCGAATATTACAATAGTTACTTGGAATACCATATACTGAATCCTTTAAAATAACGCAACTAACTAATCAAAGTGTTCATATTCCTTCTATAAAGTTCAATTGCCATTACAGTTCGTCTTAAATTGCACCGATTCAGTGATCTCATTTTCCAAAGTACTAATGATTGAAGTAAACCTGATTTATCCGTCTCATCAATACAAGTTTTTCGTTCATTGCAATCTCACAGACGAGTTCAGTTTCAATCATTATACCAAGACAATCTCTATGACAAGTGCAACTTAACTCCAAAATCGATGTCGATTTCTCAAAAATAAGTTATTTTTCTGCCCTCTCTAAGTTCCTTCCAAAATAGGAAGTCAACAAAAACCCCGCACGACTTGTCCCTACAGTACTTATCTTTGATTTGTTCAACAACAGGTAACCAATCACACTCAATCTACTTATAATGCTTACTCCAACCGAAGTTGATTCATTCAATAAAAATGGACTTTTATGTATTCCCGACTTCCTAACGCCCGACCAGACGGCCACCTTACTTGCCCGCTCCAAGCAATTACTCGCTGAATTTGATTACGATTCCCACCCCAAGCTGCAATTTGGAGTGGCAGAAGACTCTCATATTGGTGACCAATACTTCTTTGATTCGGGCGACAAAATCAGCTACTTTTTGGATACAGATGCCATTGATTCCGACGGTCAATTGAAGTACTCCAAGGAGATGGCAGTAAACAAGATTGGCCACGGACTTCACATCAAAGATGAAGTTTTTGGCGCATTGACTTTTAACCTGAGTGTTCAGGGAGTAGCGCGGTCCTTAGGGTATGAGGACCCGCGGGTGCTCCAGAGTATGTGTATTTTCAAGCAACCGATTGGGAGGGACAAGGCAGCTCGGAAGAACGCCGTGCCACCACATAACGATGCTACTTTTCTCTATACTGAACCTACTTCTGCACTTGGATTTTGGTTCGCATTGGAGGATTGTACGGTGGAGAATGGATGCTTGAGCTACAATCCGGGAAGTCATAAGACTTTCCCTATCACTAAGCGGTTTGTAAAGGCTAAGAGTGGATGTGAATTTGTAGAGATTCCTCATGGGGAAGTTCCTGTGGATAGTCCAGAGAATTATCAGCCAGTTGAGTGCAAGGCAGGACTGCTTGTTTTGATCCATAGTAAGGTTCTTCATAAGCTGGAAGATAATGTTTCCGAGAGGTCCAGGTTTGTATATGCGTTTCATTTGATTGAAGGGGGATGTAAATATGATGAGAAGAATTGGTTGCAAATCCCCGTTGAGGGAGGAAGTGACTTTGAGAAGTTGTACGAACATACAAGCATTGAAGTGTAGTTTGGTGGGAGTTAGAAGGAATGCGGTTGAATTTTGAAGTTTAGCAAGAGTGGTGGTGACAAATTTTTGCACTATAAATTCTAGTTTTCATATTGAACTGATTCCTCGATACTCTTTAACATAGTAAGATTTGACATGTTATTCAAATTTCGATTAGATCTCTCAATTGCCTATCTTTAATAAAATCTAGTGAGAACTAACAAATACCTTTTGGTTTCACTAATTAATAAAATGATCACTATGACATGTGGTGATTCTTTTACAACTGCAAATGTTGCCTAGAAGTATACTCCGTTTAAATATTACTCTCAACCCATTCATAAAATAATATACGGCATCATGAGGCTTGCCAAGGAAGAGATTTAATTACTTTCAGTAGACTCTTCTACTAATCCCTACAATTGTCAGCTTGGTCAGTTCTTGTCTTGGTCAGTTCTTGTCTTGGTCAGTTCTCGTTCGTTTTCTCAGGTCAGTTCTCGATCGTCTTCTCAGGTCAATTCTCGTTCGTGTTCTCAGGGACTCTATTTTGAAAATTCGCGAAAAATTAACACCAACATGAAACAAGGACCCTACCATCCCTACACATCATCCACAATCAAAGCCGGTCCATCCACAACCAATACTGACCGGCTCCTTCTAGCCATTCTACTGTCACTTGGAGTGATTGTTAGACTTTATCAATTGTATAATCCCGTACAAGTTGTTTTTGATGAAGTACACCTTGGAGGGTTCATTAGAGATTACTACCGTGGAGAATTCTTTATTGATGTTCACCCGCCATTAGCAAAGCTCATTTATTATTGGATTGCACTTGTGTGTGGTTGGGACGGAAAGTTTGAATTTGGAAATATTGGTGATACGTTTGACCAAAACGTTCCATTTGTTGCCTTAAGACTGTTCAGTGCGATTGGTGGGATCGTCAGTGTCTTGGTTGTGTATAAAATCTTAAGGTATAGCAGCAGCACTAGCGTTAGTTTTTTCGGTGCGACCCTCCTACTTGTAGAAAATAGTATTGTTACTCAGAGTAGATTGATATTACTTGAAGGTCCTTTATTATTAGGTATCACCTTGATTATTTATGGAGTTAAACGAGTAGAACATTCCAAAACATTCAGTAAAGCTTGGTATAAAAGTTTACTTCTACTTGGATTGGCACTTGGATTTACAATTCTGATCAAATTGACTGGATTATTCACATTGATTTGGGTTGGATTACTTGTCATTAGAAGGTTATGGATCGTCCTTGGTGATTTGGATATCAGTACATTTACATGGGTCAAAGAAGTTTTTCTTAGGGGGCTTTTTTTGGTAGCAATACCCCTTAATATTTATTTGGCCGTTTTTTACCTCCATTTCTTGAATTTACCATTCAATGGATCTGGTTCAGGTAGTATGTCACCTTATTTTAAGTCGTCTTTATTGGATTCACCAACTGATATTCCTGTTGAAGTACATTATGGTAGTACCATTACACTTAGACATTTATCAACCATGAAATATTTGCATTCTCATCATTATAAGTATAAATCAGGCTCCCTCGAACAACAAGTTACATTGTTCAATGATCAAGATGATATTAGTAATGAATGGATTTTGGAATCCAAAAATAAAGTAAGAGAAGGTGAACTTCAAAGTGAATTAAGAGAAGTAAAAGATGGCGATATCATTAGACTTTTCCACAAAGCTACAGGATGTTTTTTAAGAGTCAATGATATAAGACCTCCAATTACAGAACATGATTATGCAAATGAAGTTTCTTGTCATAGTTCAAGAGATGAACTTTTGGGCGATATCAATTATGAATATAAAGTAAGGATGATGAGGAAATCAAAAACCGCAGTGAACAACTTACCAATGATCAAAGTTCGTGCTACTGAAAGTATTTTCCAATTGGTTCATCAAGGTACAAGAACAATCATGTATGGTCATCTGGAGAAATTACCAGGTTGGGCATTTGGTCAAAGTGAAGTCATGTGTGTTGATGAACCAACAATAGAGAATACTTTATGGTTTATTGAAAGTAATCATCATCCCTTACTTGTTAACTCCACTAAAGTAGCCTATCCAGAAGTAACTTTCTTTGAAAAGGTCAAAGAGTATCATGAAGCCATGTTCAGAATCAATTCCGAACTCACAAGTGACCATGATTATTCGTCCAACCCAAGCTCTTGGCCGGTTCTATTACGGGGGGTCAGTTACTTCAACAATTATAACATTTTCTCAGAGCAAAGTTCACAAGTTTACTTACTTGGAAATGTTGCAATCTATTATGCAATCGTTTCAGTACTTGTAATTATCCTGTTCAAACAACTTGCCTACTTTTTTAAGAATTTGAATCCTTTCACAGTTTTGAAACTCACTGATGAATCAACGACTTTTTATGAGAATTCATTTCAATATGCCCTCGGATGGTTTGTTAATTTCGCTCCTTTTGTATTTATGGAAAGACAACTTTTCTTACATCATTATTTACCAGCACTCCTTTTTGGGATTTTAGCTGTGAGTCAATATGTTGAGTATAGATGGAGCAAAAATAAGGTGATTGGAGGTGTTTTGATGGGTGGACTTGGAATTGCCGCAGCTTGGGCGTTTGTAAGGTATCTTCCTTTAATTTATGGATTGGAATGGGATGTTGATGTTTGTGAGAGTAGAAAGTTGTTAGGATGGGATTATGATTGTGGAGTGTATGCGAAGGTTGATAGTTGAGCAACCAGGACACAGTTTAGGTTTAATTAACCTACATAGCATATGATATATTTAAAATATAAATTCATTCCATTATCACAGTTTAGGTAACCTACATAGCATATAAATTCATTCCATTTTCAATGGCTGCAAAATCGTAGAAAATAGGCCTAGGCCTACACTTAGGTCCTGCATATTCCAAATTGTTATCATCAACATCACCCCTTATCGCCACAAAATCCACGTGATGCTTAAATATTATCACCACACATCACCCGAAGATGAACTTCCCTACATGGCAAGAGGATTCGAGTGCTTTGTCGTGCTATATCTGTACGTCTGAATATACTTTCTTTAACAGACGGCATCATTGTCGGAAATGTGGTAAGCTTGTTTGTAATAGTTGTTCCTCACAGTCAGTACGGTATTTCCCCAATACTACGATTATTAATGGGCCTAACCAGCTCTGTACGACGTCACTCAACCATAAGACTTGCGATGTTTGCGTGGAAGAAATCAAGATGATAAGGAGAGCTTTGGAGGTCAGTAGTGTGAGTTTGGTCAGTACCACCAAATATGTTACAAGTCAACGCACATTTTTAAAGAGCGGTACGAATTCGATTCGCGATGATGAAAGCGACTCCGAGTTATGCCCTGTTTGTTCCAAGAATTTGACAGGATTATTTAAGCTGGAAGCATTTGTTGATTTTGATGCGTTTAAAGAGACTCATATCAGTGATTGTATTGTTAATAATGATTTTGCTCATGAATTGAGGACTAAGAATAAGATGTTGGTTTATAATTTGGGTCCGATTCCAGACCCAAGGGTTGAAAGTATAGAGAGTGGAAGTGGGAGTGGAAGTTTAGGTAGCGTAGGTAGTTTAGAAATTTTTGAAGAATGTGTGATTTGTTTGGAGGAAATGAAAGTTGGTGATAAAGTTGGTAGGTTGGAGTGTTTATGTGTTTTTCATTATAAGTGTATTAAGGGATGGTTTAATAGAGGGAAGGGTGAATGTCCGGTGCATTCGTTAACTCATGAGTAGGGGCGGGTGCGAGCGGGCGGGTGCGAGCGTAGCAAATGAGGGCGAGTGTAGCGAGTACCCCTTCGAACGAGCGTATTCTCAAACAAGCGAGCGTAGCGAGCATCCCTTCAATCGAGTGTATTCTCAAACGAGGGTATTCTCAAACGAGGGTATTCTCAAACGAGCAAGTGAGTACACTCACCTATTCTCACACGAGCGTAGCGAGTTCCCTTTTCAAAGGAACGTACCAGCACTTCCCAGCCATTGCCGGGTAATCACTCATGCTACAGAGGAATTTGTATTATCTAGAAGACACTCCTCTGGGAAAGTCCTCTATCGAGTTCTCACTTGGTTGACTAACAATCTCTTGGGAACCTTATTGAAATGGTAACATATTGTCAGGTACATTAGTATATCATTAGGTGGCCCAGTTGGAAGTATGAAGCGTAAATACTGTTGAACGGTTATTCTCTTTTAAGAATGGGGGGTTATGTTCTTTTGAATGGTGGGTTATGTTCACTTGAATTGTGGGCTATATTCTTTAAGAATGTTGGGTCATATTCTCTTTTAAGAATGATGGGTTGAACTTTCTGATGTTTTATTGAGATAATTAAAATCGCCAGGTTCCTTGTCTTTTTTGATAAATTTTGCAGCCACTCCATTTTCGGTATTCAATTCTTGTTAGTAATTTAATTTATATTTTGATTTTATTAGAGGTGTAGAGGTGGATTGGATGGTGTGGAAAGGAGTGGTGAGGTAAAAGGGTTGTAGGCGAGCTTAGCGAGTTGTAGCTAGTTGTTGCGAGTTGCTGCGAGTTGTAACTATTTTTTATACATAGTACGAGCGTAGCTTCGCGAGTTCTAGCTTGTTTATATTATCTCTCACAACTCGCTACGCTCGTTGTAGCGAGACCTAGCATGTCTATATTATCTCTCCCAACTCGCTACGCTCGCTGTAGCGAGATCTAGCATGTCTATATTATCTCTCACAACTCGCTACGCTCGTTGTAGCGAGATCTAGCATGTCTATATCATCTCTCACAACTCGCTACGCTCGTTGTAGCGAGTTGCTCGTTTATATCATCTCTCACTCGCTACTCTCGTGTGGCTGCGAAAAACCCAACTGATCTGGTTTTCAATAATACCAATTAATACACCCAAACCAATTGACTGGGTATGAGCATATAATTGTTTATATACTCTTGTATTTAATTATTAAATATGGATTGTATTTGATTATAAAATATGGAAATTACATTCATTCAATCACCAATACATTGGGGGCATAGTCAATAAAGGGTCTATTTGAGTCTTTATCAAATTACACTTCAAGCTTTAACTGTAAGAGATTATAAGAAATATGCCATTAGCTAAAAAGATATCTCCAACCGTTGTATAATTACATTTCCAATGAATTTGTCATCATTACCACATTCCACCCTTTATTCCACAATAACTGTGGAGATACATTTGCAACCATAATGAAACTTAAATTTTCTTTTTAAACATTCCCTCATTGAATGGAACCCTTAAACCTATTAGCCAACCACCACTCAAAATTAAACTTAGACCCGCACTGTGGTGGGAAAATTGCGGCCGATCATGCAGCCTCCGCATGATTTGCAGCCACGATTGATGCAATTTACCATGATGTGATTTACCATGATTGATTACCCTGATTGATGGAATTTACCATGGTTGATTTATTACCCTGATTGATGGAATTTACCATGATTGATTATTACCCTGATTGATATGCTTGAAACCATTCCCTCATTATTACTTAAGATGACTCAGGTTGACACGTTCGATTCCTTTAGGATCTCCAAATTATATCAGTCAGGGTTAGGTAATATTATATAGATACAAATTATATTGTAAATTGATATAACACATTGGTATGCCGTTAATCTCGACTATGTCGCGGGTTAGGCATTTTCCCCCGATTATGCCGCGCCACAATTAATAAGATTACACTGATAAGCACCCTATAAAAGATAATACAATTCCAGGCAAATTCAAAGGTGAAATTGACAAATAATTCAGTTGCAAAAATGTCCCATTTATTATCTGAAAGATCTAAAGCTAGAAAGTTCACCCACTTTGGATTGCCATCATCTGCAACTGCACCTGAAGGATTCAAAGCTCACCCTAAGTTATTACCTTTACATTGGGGTACTCCAAATAATGGTTTCTTCCCTGTTGAATCAATTGAAGTTAATGTTGTAAAGGAACCTTTCCAACATCTTAATCCTGAAACTGCAGTAACAGATAAAATCACCATTCAAAGATTTGCAGCTCAACCTGAACTTATTGGAATTTCAGATGGTCTTCAATATTCTCAATTGGAAGGGTTCAAACAACTTTCTGGGTTCATTAAAAAATTCGTAGAAAGAGTTCATCCTCCAGCTTTTTCCGATTGGGATGTAGCTATTACTAATGGTGCCGGGGATGGTTTGAATAAAGCTACAGATGCACTTTTAGATAAAGATGATGTTATCTTAGTTGAAGAATTCACCTTCACTCCAGTCTTAGCAAATATTGCAAATGCTGGTGGAATTCCAGTTCCAATTAAATTGACTCTTGTTGAAGGTAGTGATGGGATCGATTTATCATATTTGACTGAATTACTTGAAAATTGGGAAACCTTAAAACCAGGTTTGCGTAAACCAAAAGCATTATATACAATTGCAACAGGTCAGAACCCAACCGGAGTAACTCAAACTTTAGAATTTAGAAAGAAAGTTTATGCTTTGGCTGAAAAATATGATTTTGCAATCATTGAAGATGATCCTTATGGTTATCTTGTTTTACCTCCATTCCAAAAACCAAACCTTCCAGTTCAACCAGTCACAGATAACGATGATTACGTAAAGAATCATATTGTTCCATCTTATTTGACTATAGATACATCTGCGAGAGTAGTTCGTATTGAGACCTTTTCCAAGTTATTTGCTCCTGGTTTACGTTTGGGGTATATTATAGCTGATAAGACTATTGTTCAAGCCATTAATAACTATGCTGCCGTTGTTACCAGAACCTCTTCTGGGACTTCCCAAGCACTTGTAAATAATGTTGTTCAACAACAGTTTGGTGGTGTTGAAGGTTGGTTAGAATGGATCATTAAATTAAGACTGGCTTATGCTCGTAGAAGAAATGTCTTACTTAATGAAATTTATGAATCAAAGGTTTATAAAGATGGTTATCTCACTCCAATTGATCCAAAAGCAGGAATGTTCATCTCAGTTTTGATTAATTTCCCACAAGGTACCAATATTCAAGAAAAACTTGCCTTGTTGAACTGGAAGTTTTTGGAACATGGAGTGGGGGTGGTTCCAGGTGGCAACTTTTCAGTGGATAAGGAGTTTAGTAAAGAAAGAGCTGGGTTCTTGAGATTGACATTTGCTCCAAGTAATAATGATGAGGAAATTAAGGAAGCTACTGATAGGTTGACAAAAGCTGTTGAAGAGTTCTTTGATGCTGGGTTGGTATTTGTTCCATCAACCGTGGTGGATGTTTAATTCAAATTATAAACCATGTTAAATATGGAGTTTTTGAGAGATGATTGGTAATGGCCCATTAAAGTTTAATTCTTCCGGTAATAACCTTAAACGACCAATATGGACTTGCAATTAGAATAGATTTCGAATATACCATAAAAGAATCGTTGAAGTAATGTAACACGGCAAGTGAGAGAAAGTACAACTAAGCTCAATAAATCACACTCTGATAAGAATTTTATCGGCCCAGTAATGCCCTCGAGGTATTATGAATCTCCTTTTGCAGCAAAACAAGATCTAGATATTAACTTTGCTGGATAAAATAAAATATCATGGGACATACTGGATATATAATACCATGGGATTTAAAAATACTACTTAGAACTACATTGTGTATTCCAATGCATATTTCGTTGATATTGGCAATCAGATTGGAAAATTCTACTATTCATTTTGTAATAACATTATTTCTATATATTATACACATGCGAAGGAAGGTCTACAAATTTTATTATTGAGAGTGTACTACTCTCGTGAGATTTCAGCCAACCATGAGCCTTGAGTTGAGAGTTGAGGGTTAACAGTTTACCAAATTGTTTGAGTTAACAGTTCAGTGACACTGTTTGAGTTCAGGTCACATTGACATTCGTAAAGTTCATTTGAGTCAAACGAAATGGTTGACTTGACATTGAATAGTAACTTCTTCACCAAGTATATTGTGAAGCAGTCAACTCGCTGCACTCGTTGACCAAGTATATTGTCAAACAGTCAACTCGCTACGCTCATTGACCAAGTATATTGTCAAACAGTCAACTCGCTACGCTCGTTGACCAAGTATATTGTGAAACAGTCAACTCGCTACGCTCGTTGACCGCTCGTTGACCGCTCGTTGACCGCTCGTTGACTCAACGCTCCTCCCTATCCCTATCATCCTTCCTCCTTGGCTTCCTATTCTCCTGGAAATCCTTTGTCTGCTTGATAGCCTCCGCACTGGCTCTATCCACATGCATATGCAAAGCATCCAAAACACTTTTTGGAGGACTTGGATCTTTCGGTAATTTCTTTTCCAAAACCGATTCTATCCTCAAGTACATTTCCAAATCGTATTGAGTAATCAAAGAAATGGATCTCCCACTTCTACCTGCTCTTGCGGTTCTTCCTACTCTATGTATATAAGCCTTTGAGTCAGTTGGGATATCATAATTTATCACCACATCTACCGAAGGAATATCAAGCCCACGAGCAGCCACATCTGTTGCAAAAAGAATGTTGGATTGCCCAGCCTTGAACTTATTCAAAGACCCAAGTCTTTGAGCTTGTGATAATTGACCATGAAGAGGAACTGCGGAAAATCCCAATATTCTAGCAAGAAGACAGGATCTTTGGGCATGAGCACAAGTTCTGGTGAAAATGATGATACTCTTTCCTATGTACTCATTAAGTAAATGAATAAGAAAAGTGTTCTTGTACCCATCACTTACAAGCATCATACTCTGAACCAAGTTATCTGCGGTTTGATACTTTGTCAGTACTGCCACTCTGATTGGGTTCTGCAAACTGGCTCTTTGCAACTTCTCTATCTTATTGGTCATGGTGGCAGAAAACAAGTATGTGATTCTCTCTCTTGGGATTACCTTTAAAATTTTATCAAGAGCTGGACCGAAATCCATATCTAATAATCTATCTGCTTCATCCATAACCAAATACTTCAAGTTCTTTAATGAAAACCCTTTAGTATGCTCTAAATGATCCATAATACGACCGGGAGTGGCTACAATCACATGAGGTTTTCTCATAAGATCACGAGCCTGGTCCATCATATCCATTCCCCCTACGATGCATACACTTCGAAGTCCCATTTGGGACCCAAGCGCATCAAACGTTTCTCTGATCTGGTACGCAAGCTCTCTCGTAGGTGCAAGTACAAGTGCATAATACGGAGTTTGGGCGTACCATAACGACTGCAAAATCGGTAATGCAAAAGCAGCCGTTTTTCCAGACCCGGTCTGTGCAAGTCCAATGATATCCTTCCCTTCTAACGCATGAGGGATGGATTCAGCCTGGATCGGGGTCGGGGTGCTATATTTCATTTTCACAGTGGCTTCAAGGAGTTCGGGGATAAGTTTGAGCTGCGAGAAGGATGTGAGTGGAGTGGCTGCTGAATCAATGATGATATCTGCGTTAGCTGGTACTTCAGAGGATATCTCATCGGTTGACTTGGAAGTGGCTTCCAACGAAGCTTTTTTAATCTTCTGTGCAAGGTCTCTTGCAGAGCTGCTGCTAGATGGTCTGGAAGATTTAACACTGGACTTTGGTCTTGTTGACTTGGTTGGTTTGAGTACTTTCGACATGATGTGTAATGGTTTTTCTGCGATGACTTAATATTTTGGAGCGTAGCGACAAAATATGCAGCGATGTTTTTTTGTAGCGTATCGACAAAAAAGAGACCGTGGGGAGAGATTTGCTGGAGCGTAGCGACAAAAAAAGAGAGCGTAGGGATGAATTCTCACCTGAGCGTAGCGACAAAATGAAAAGAGCTTTGTGCAAACGCTACGAGCATAGCGATGAATTTGAATTTTTCTAGCGACAAAAACTCAGCGAGCGTAGCGATGAATTAAACTTTTGGATGATATTGAAACTTTCTGTAGCCAAAAACGAGTTCACTTCTTCAGCCATAGCAGAATGAAAGTAATAAACTACACCTCCTCATTACAATCCCCAAAAGCAAAACTGGGCAAAAGGAAAATAAATAATGTCTACCTCTCTCTACCTCCAAATCCTCACGTGACCATTTTCTCAGCCAACCTTCGCGGCCATGAGATGAGCTAAATTTTCAATCAACTCCATCAATGGTTAAAAGAACAAAGAAAAGAACACATACGAAGACATCTGAGGATGAGCTTGCGAAGATTCCTCGTTCGATGGTGATTCGTCTTGGAAGTGCTTTGCGCAACCATCTGTTGAGTCAACTTGTAAAGGATTTCAGATACGTGATGCAACCACATACAGCCATCAATCTCCGTGAGAGGAAGCTGAACAAGCTTAAGGATTTCGTTGTGATGGCTGGTCCACTTGGAGTAAGTGAGATTTTTATATTCAATCAATCTGAAGTTACTGGTGGGATTTCGTTAAGGATTGGGCGTATGCCTAGAGGGCCTACTTTACAGTTCAGGGTAGATACCTATTCACTCATGAAAGATTTGAGGACGATTTTAAGGCACCCTAAATCAGTGGGTCGTGATTCCAAGGAATTCCTTACACCTCCATTGCTTGTTCTTAATGGTTTCAAATTAAGTGATCCTAGTGAGAAATTAATGGTGACAGTGTTCCAGAACATGTTTCCTCCGATCCAGCCACAATCCACCAAAGTTTCTGGGATCAAGCGTGTGTTGATGATCAACAAAAAAGGGGATTCAATTTCATTGAGACATTTCTCCATCGACACCAAACTTGTTGAAGAGAGTCGTAATGTAAAGAAATTATTGGGAACTCACCATAATAAAAAGAGAATACCTAACCTTGGGAAGAATGGAGATATTTCGGACCTTCTTTTAGATCCATACTCGGTAGGATTGACGAGTGATTCTGAAGTGGAGGATGATGCTGTAGTGGAGGTAAAAGAGGAAATTTTCACAAAGAAGGTGATTAAAGAAGAAGTTCGTAAAAGGGCCATAAAATTGACGGAATTAGGTCCAAGGATTAATATGACTCTTATGAAAATAGAAGAGGGTTTAACTGGAAGCTCGAAGACAATCTATCATGCTGTTGTTAATAAGACTAAAGAAGATATTAAGGCTCTTGATAAGAAACATTCGGAATACGCAAAGGTTAAGGCTGAGAGAAGGGCCATTCAACAAGAGAACTTGAAGAATAAAACAAAACTGAAGGAAGAAAAGAAATTGAGAAGAAAGGAAAGGAGGAAGGAAGCTGGTGAGATTGGTCAAGGGGAGGGTGAACAAGAAAGTGGAAGTGGAAGTGGAAGTGATAGTGATGAGGATGCTCCTTTAATTACTGCTGAGGATTATGAGAATGATCTGGATTTGTTTGATGAGTAGGTGGTGAGTGGTTGAAGGATCTTCAACCAAAAAGGTGGGTATTTCAAGTTTTTAAGGCACTCCAACCAAGGTGGGGAAAGGCACTCCAACTAAGGTTTTTAGATATTCTCAATTTTTGAAAGGCCCTCCAACCAAGGTATATAGATATTCTCAATTTTTTGAGGATGCAAGTCCATATGAACTATATCTTCATGTTCATGGTGATCATATAAATATTGCATAATGTATAGTATATTTTATTTCGATGTAGCTAAGTTGACTTTTAGCTTTCATTAAACTAAACAAAGATCATTCCATTAAACATGATGTTAAATTACAATTTTAATTTTTCTATATTAATCCATTTGCTTTTTGGCTGCAAAATCAATTAGTGCAGTCCTGCATAGTGTTTATGTTGAAGGGTTAGCTCTGAAGGATAGCGTAAATGGGTTAGCAGGTTAGAGGTCGGTAGAAGTCTAGAGGTAGCCATGAATAGTCTGGGTTAGGCAGAAGGTTGGTATAAGTTTAAAGGTTGTGTTTGAATATGTGTATCTGGAAGATTGCAGTGAATGATCAGGTTAAACTGTGAAATCGTCTTCCAAATGAAGGTATTCATAAATGATTCGATCGTCTGTACCGTTTACATTCTTCATTGTGGTCTTGATTATCTTATTGTAATATGAGACAATGTGATTGTCTTCTGAAAAGATTTTATATTACTCCCTTTTCACTACTATTGTAAATGAAACTCGTCAGTTTGATTCATGGGGTGCAATGATTGATCAGAAGAACACAATTCTGTGATTGTCTTACTTCTTCATTGTAACTTATAACTCTATGTACACTAATCAAGTATACTTATCATACTACATCTAAACTATCTCACGCTCCCATTTTCCTTATCTTGACTAATTTTGTATGTATAGGAATTTCATTTATATACAATAACGTACACTTACATTATACAATAGATATGAAAATTACCTCAAGATGAAATTAAAAATAAGACAATGACAATTGTTTAGTTAAACTTTTACTGTATAAGAAATTGTATTACCTGAGAGCCAGTACTCAGTAACCTCCAAAATCATCATTATCTCCTAAACATTCTTACCCTCTTCTTAATAAAATATCAAACATTTTCTATAGAGTTCATTGGACCATCAAAGTCAGTACTTTCAAAATCACCCCTTGGTAAGTCTTAAGAATCTTCACTAAAAGTATGAGCGCCGATGTCTGTTCAATATCCACTGCATCATACTATCTATTCAATATCCATTAACTTACACATGAGTTGCCAACTTTATAGCTCTAATAATCATTTTATAACCTTGGATCCCCATGCAGTGTGTTAGTTTTTAAAGTTGCTATGCTTGTCATACACTTAACTCCACTTGTCATACACTTAACTTTTAACTCCACTCGTCCAATTTTCGACTCAACTTTGAAACACCCACATAGTTAAGCGGAAAAAGTTTCTTCACCAATCATCAGTCTTAATCTAACAACCTTAAGTCTCAATGTAATAAGTAAAAACATCAACCCAGTAGATATAAATTTAATACCAAACTTCATAGACTTCTTAACATTTAAATCATTCCTTCCAAGTTTCTCCATTTTGACAAACTAACCTAGCGAAACCCCACCTTTTATGTTAAGCTAGAATGTTTGGGTTAGTAGGCTTAGGTGGATTTGACTGGCTTAGTCTTTTGGTTAAGTTTTCAATTAAGTCCAACTAAGCCTTACTGGAGCATGGCTTAGCAACTTATCCGAGTGTACACTCAGAATGAATTCTGTTCAATGAAGGTGGGATCAGTAAAAGAATGGTCCACATAGGAAAGGGATAGGAGTGAGAGAGATGTTGAAGAGATGTGAGAGAGAATTGAAATGGGACTGATATGGTAACAAATTACATTTTCAAGCGTACCCCTGGTCACAGTACCTTAAATTATAAGTCAACATATAGTACTAACATTTTTAGGCATAAAAGATGGCGTGGAGTTAAATTGTAAGTGGATTAAGTGTGGGTCCCAACATTGTTGTGAGTGTTAACTTGTACCAGTAGATACTTGAGAATCTTCCTAGTTCATGATTATGACAACTTATAAACCATACACTCCATTTGACTTCTCTTTATATAGTATATAAATTTATAGATAATACTTCTCAAGTAGTAAGGCTATATAAAATAAGATATAGTACTTCTAAAAATATTCCTCAATATCATATAATCACTCAAATGAACACACTCTATTAGCTCTTACCAATCACTCTTAATCCATACAATTCCAATACTCCCTAATCCATACAATTCCATTACTCCCTAATCCACACAATTCCATTACTCCCTAACCCATACAACTCCAATACTCCCTTGTTCTATAATCCTATAACACACCCTACACTCTATGTAACGCTTCTTATAAAATGTAAACCTTCCTAACATTACTCCTAATTCGAATAACCGAATCAATCGTCAGTTTAGACTTCACATGTGTTATACCACCTCGAAGTCTATCTTACTCATAATACTCCACACCATCGCCATCACCCTACACCATCACCCTACAACATTCTACAAACACACATCTAACTAAATCATAGAACGCAATGCACCCATGTAGGTTTGCATTAGTTTAATGTTGCACTTCAGATGTTGTAATGCAATTCAGGTACAATGTTTTTACATCTTCACTATGGATGTTTTACACAATGCGGCAATGGGATGATTTCTTCGGTTAAATATTGCACTATGGGTGGTATAATACTGCACTATGGGTGTGATATTTAAATATAATAGTGCACTACGGAGGTGATATTTAGATACAATACTGCACTACGGAGGTGTTATTTACATATAATGCTGCACTACGGAGGTGGTATTTACATATAATACTGCACCATGGGCGTAATAAATAACTTTAATATTGCACTGTGGATGTTTTATGCATCACAAGATGCAACTTAAAACAACACAATAAGCTCTTGTGGGGCCAATTTTTCCCGATCTGGAAAGGTCCAATTTAATACTTAAGATGGGGGATCTGCAACTCTGGGCTGATACGAATGAATAGATTAACCAGGCAAAGTTCCAGTTATGATAGGGGGGTTTTGAATATGGTTCATGAAGGGAAAGTTGAGTTAAATGTTATAGAAAGCAACAAGGAAGTTACAATAGATGGTAAAGATGAAAAATCGTTATACAATCATTCCAACATTTCATTTGGTTCATCTCACTCATATCTGTTCCATCAACATGGTCTGACATTTAAAATCTCATTAACTTATACTCGTAAAGAAATCGAACTTATAAGGTATACTTGGGCCCGAGTTTTAAATGATGAACTTGTTGGGTCGTTAAAGTCACTTCCAACAATTCCAGGCAATTATAGAGGTAGTACCATTAATTTCCATCCAAATATCAATAAATTCCAAAGTAGTACGGTAGCTTCCACACTTTTTTGCCAACAACTTTATCAAAACCTTCTTAATGGAAACGTCAAATTACGCGAGAGATTTCCACTGCTCAAGCACCAGGCAGTTGCATTTTCAGGTGTACTTTCATTGGCAATCTCCCAACTTGAAGATTTATCTAATTTGGATGAATATCTTACTCAATTGGGGAAACGTCACTCTCGTATCTTTAGTATTGAATCAAGTGAGTTTGAGCTTTTAGGTGAGGCGTTCATTCAAACTTTTGTTGATAGGTTTGGTACCAAGTTTGATAAAGAGTTGGAGGTTTTATGGATTAAGTTATATCTTTACTTAGCCAATCTGATGTTGATGTTTGGTATTGATCCAGTCATTGATGAAGATGGAAATATAATTACAGGTCCAGGTAGTCAATGGTTGGAACGTCATGGAGAGTCTCAAATGAGTATTCGACTGAGTGGGCAACTGAGTGGTCATAGTATTGGAACAAGTCATGTTAGTCGACATTTAAGTAGTTCAAGTCAACAGACCGCACAAACACAATATACACAGGTGGATACTGAGGAAATGATGACAAAGGTTGAAATGGATTTGAAACGTTTTGAAAAAAATATGGATGATGATGTTGGGAGTATTAGGAGGATGAGTGTTAGGAAGATTAAGAAGGAGTGTTCTATATCATGAATCAGCGACCGAAGAGTCAGCGACCGAAGGGAGCTGATGCAGTGACCGAAGAGTCAGCGACCGAAGGGAGCTGATGCAGTGACCGAAGAATCATTCAGTTGCCGAAAATCAGTACAATCGAGCTGAATCAGCGGAGAGACTGATCAAAACTGAAGGGAATGACTTAATGGAACTGAACAAATCAAGACCAAAGGGGATTATCAAAGGTGACAGAATTGGAATGATTAGGACATCCTAGGTAATAAGTATACATCTAAGCGTTTGATACGCCAAAATAAAACCTCTCATTTACACTAGATATATTATATAAATATGAATAAGATTATAGGAGTAACTGTTATGATGAAAGGATTAACTAGTCTCCTCTATTGTATAGTAGTTTTAAACAATACATCCTTTAGAGTTTTAAGCTCAACAAAGCAAGCTTAAGAATACGACTTATAGGGTCAAGTAATACTTTCATACATTCAAAATGTATCTACCTAATTTTCCCCAGTATACCACTTAAAATATCTTAAATACAAAAAATAACTCTTGCTGTTACCAAATGTTGATTAATCCAGTAAATTGTACCGCTTGGAGATTTAGAATATTTTGCAGCCATCTAATTGAAAACTTCAAATTTGCAGCCATTTAATTAGTACTTAGTAATTGGTATTTCGATATGAAATACTACACTTAAGTGATCAGTGGATTTAAACCTTATATGGCTCATTGGTATTTGATCATAACTTCAATAGGGATTTTAGTTCCAACTATTTTGCTTCTCACTCCAGGATAAAGCATACTATATTGGAAGTTAGGTAATTGAGATATTCTATGGAACTTCAAATATTCTATGGAACTTTTATTGACATGTTTACTTTTTATTGAACTTCCTTATAAGATGCTCATTAAGAATCTCTCAATTCAAAGCTATTCTTTAAACTGATAGTCCTTATGCCGAACGATTACCTGCTCTTGCTGCAAAATAGAAGACATTATATGCACTCCATTAAGGTCATCAAATATAGACTCGATAATATAACTTAAAAATGGTAATAACTTGAAGATTAGAATCCGATCTGTTTTTCTAGTATATTTAGAGTACTCCATTAAAGTTTAAAAAGATTTAAAAAGATTTCCATATATATTAATTGGTTTTTATTTTTGCCCACAAATTTAGTGAGGATACCTAGGCTTAGCGAGGATTCCAAGGCTCTAGCGAGGGCTTTTCCTACCGAGATTCTCCTAAAATTTAGCAAGGAATCCTTCTACCGTGGTATAATTTTGAAGAATTCCTCCTACGGTGTAATAAGTTAAAGAGAATTCCTTCTAAGATTTAGGCAAATAGGTACTCTTAAAGTGAAAACATCGCTAATTCCACTCAACCTATTCAATATAATAAAGTAGAATATGCTTTCCTACTTGTTAGAGTTTACTTAAATTTCCAACGGCTTAATCCATAGAATTAATTTTGGGATCTCTCATAATGTGTATTAATATTCCACTTCCTATTTAATAAGTTGACTATAAAGAAATCTTGCTTATCCTTACCAATCAATAATTCACAAAATATTCCACCTAGTCTTTCAATCCGAATAACATAAATAACCAAGTTAACGGCACAATAATAATTAGGAAAATTCTCCCACAATTGTTCATAATAAATAATTCTTTGCACTCAGCATTGACTCAGTTGGCACGCTTAGTTTGTTTCACTCGGCACACTTGTTCCACTTTTACGTTGCCCTGCTTCACTCAACTTTTTCTCTACCTCACTGAACCTTTTTGTTTCACCCATGTTTCACTCCACTTTTTGCTTCACTTTCATTTCACTCCACTTATTTGCTTACTCTACCTTTTCAATCTCGTTCATCTGATCCAAAATCCTCTCAATCTCCACCTGAAGGTTCTTTACTTCAATCAGAAACTTGACCGCTTCTAAAAACGACGCCTGAGCATTTCGAAGCGAAATTGGAGGCAATGCTGAAAATTGATGTATTGGATTACGCGAAGGTAACTTCTCAGATGGGGATGATGAAGAGCTTGAAATGGATGAATTAATTAATCCAAAATTTGAAGATGATCCAGTAGAACTTACCGTTTCTGCCTTTTGCCTATGTCTATTTCGGAGCTCAGAAGTTTCCAAGGTATTATTTTCACCACTTACATTTGAATCAAACAACTCCTTCCCCTTCAACTCCTTCCCATTCATTTTCGCCTCCTTCCCCTTCAACACCTTACCCTTTTCCAACTCTCCCTTATGTGCCAATTCATCCCCCACAACAATCAACTTCCCCCCATCACGTTCAACTGTGATTCCAGCCTTGTAAGTCCTTTGGTCAAACCTATCTATTCCATAACGGCTTGCGTTGTTAGAATTGGCTCTACTTAACTCAAGGAAGGCACTAGAGTACTCTGATTTATACTTTCCAGTAAGAACCTGATACCGTTCAATTAACTCTAGTAAACGGAATGTCGGAGCATCTTCTGGTGATAATGGTTGAAGGGAAATATTCACTAGGGTATCAGAAAGGGTCTCCATGACTCTTGATGAATTGGTTGGGGAGTTCTGAAACACGCGTGAGACGAAATTTATTTATATGTAGGAGTGATAGCATGATGAACCATGAAGCGATAAAGAAGGATGATTGATGAAGAAGGATGATTGATGAAGAAGAATGATTGATAATAAAGAGGATTGATGATTGTAATCCAATTTCAATGGAAAAATTTAATGTGCTATGTGGATCATGATTTAGCAATATTCCTGGTAGCTATTAGGAAGGTTGTTTCATAGGAGTCTTCCTTAGTGTGGTTACAACGTACCTTAATATGGTTAAAAGGTATGTCCAACTGGGACGACACTACACCCTTTTTAAATTGCCTATCTGAATTAATTATATTAGGACTTACCTATGTATGGTTGTCTGATTAGAGTGTGAAATTGATTGAGACTGTGGTGACATAACCAGTTTTAGCAGTACTCCTGTGATAGCATACTCCCTCCTGTTAAAGCATACTCCCTCCTGGTAAAGCATACACACTCCTGTTAGAGCATACACACTCCTGTTAAAGCTCCTATATGCTACTTTTAAAATACTCCCTATTTATTTCACTAGATGTGCTATAGCTCTTGGATGTTGCTATCTATGTAGCTCTCTAAATGTTGTTATTCTCAGAACGAGCGTAGCTCGTTATTACCTCTCACAACGAGCGTGGTTAGCTCGTTACTACCTCAACGAGCGTGGTGGTAGCTCGTTGTACCTCTCACAGCGCGCGCTCGTTGTAGCTCTTGTTATCTCACTACTCGCTACGCTCGTTCTAGCCCTTGTTCTTACCGCTCACTCGCTACGCTCGCTGTCGTTGTACTGGGCTCATTGCCCGCGCTGCAACTCACCGCAACTCGCTACAACTCACCGCAACTCACAGCAACTCGCTACAACTCGCTACGCTCGTTGTACCTCATTGCCCGCGCTACAACTCACCACAACTCGCCACAACTCGCTACGCTCGTTGTACCTCGTTGTGCACTACAACAGACTCCTCCAAAGATCAGAAAACAAACCCTCACCACTAATCAACCTACTCTCCACTTCACTCCTCTTCCTTTGTCTCATTTCCCCACTCTTCCAAATACTTTCAATCAAACTTTCTTCTCCAAGAACTCTCTTACTACCCCCATTGTAAACCACCTCTGCTAAGTCATGTAAAATATTACCAGTCAACCCCCAAACATCATAGATCTTCTCATTACTATCACTATCTCTACGCAGACCTCTTGGACCCCAATCTGAAACATCATTTTCTTCATCACTTTCACTTAACTCATGAGCAACCCTGAGAAAATGGGCCTCATTGGGATTGTCCTGAGGGAATGTGAAACTTCGGAGCTCCCATGGAATCCCTCCCCATTCGGACGTAACATGCGTGCGCTTCCTAGCCTCCATACAATCTGAACTGAGTGGATACAAAAAGTCGTGCAAGGGACAAGAAAAGAGGGACGACAGCTCCCCCGGATTTAAAGCCAATTCGAGGAACACCGGATTCGTCATAAATCCTACACACGGACGCACTGCAGAGAACGTCCTGCTCAAGTATGAAGGCATTATGTTAAGGTGCTTCACCTCGAAGCCATACTTCTCTAACAACAAGCCATTATCACGATCGAGCCCGATTTCCTCATGCATTTCTCTCCTCGCAACATCCCACTCGGATTCCGAGCGCTTGTCCGCTTTTCCTCCAGGAAGACTAACATGCCCTGGGAACGATCTTAATTTGGTAGACCGTTTGGTGAGAATCACTCGAAGCTCTCCAAGATGTCCAACAAAAAGGAGAATAAACACAGCAGACCTCCTCACAACAGGTAAATGCTGCCAAACCGATGGGCTCGGCTTGAAATTGTACTTGGAGAGGTTGGCAAGGAAGGATTCTTCGTTCATGTCGGCTCAAAAGGCTGTGAAATCTTAGAAAGTGGAGACATCACGTGGAGGTGAGGATTTCAAAAGGTCACGTGATGCATATGATCAAATCAGGTAATTATTCCTAATTAGGTGGGTATGCTTAATTAGGTGTATGTTCCTATTCAGGTAATTCCTATTCAAGTAATTGTTCCCATTCAAGTTATTATTCCTACTTAGGTAATTATTCCTATTCAAGTAAGTCTTCCTACTTAGGTAATTATTAATTCAGTAATTATCTATAAATTCAATGCTATTCCTTATTAGAAATTATTATGAATGAGGTATGACTAACCATACAGCATACTCCAACTTCATCAATCCTTTACCACTACGCAGCAATTCTAATACTCCACAATTCTGATACTCTACACTCCATTCAATTCCCTTGGACTCCACCCGCCCAACGAAGACCCCACCTCTCGAACCAATCCTTTTTCTTCCCATTGGTATTTTCCGCAGCCAACTTACTCAACTGCAAGCCCACTTCATCGATCTTCTTAGTGTAGCCTTTTATTTCTTCATCGATGATTTGATCCATCATCAAGTCGGAGATGAATTTGTCTATCAAAACCACCAACTGGTTAGAATAAAGGTGGTAGTTGTCGATAGTTTGTGGGGTTGAAGATGTTTTGAGAGATGTGATGAGGAGCTTAATAAGGTTGATGTTTTTGATTGCCGTGGTTGCATATTCTATAAGATCTGACTCGGTGTTGACTTTGGAATCAACTTTCTTAGGATTGACTTTAACGTCTTTCTCAACGTCTTCTTCATTCTCCTCCTCATCCTTTTCATTCACATCCTCCTCATCCTCCTCCTCCTCCTCCTCCTCCTCATCCTCCTCATCCTCCTCCTCATCCCAATTATCAAAATCAACTCCCTTAGGATCTTTTGACCATTCAACGAATTCCTCAAACCCATCTTCTATTAGGGTTATACACTCTTGAATCTTCGCCTTGAACAAGCTAAGAGATCCGGCATCAAGCAATGCAATCAATTCATCGGTGGAGTTCCAAAGTTTTGCAACTCCAAGTAAACGATCTCCACTACCAGCCCCGTTGGAATCATTACCAATGAGCTCATCGGTGAGTGCTAGACCACTCTCCACAATGTTGCGTACACCTCGAACAACCTCGTTATAGAACAACCGGGAGTGGGCAGCAGGGTCAATTTGAAGGGAAATTAGTACCACGAAAGTCTGGGAAAATTGGGCTATGGTGGTGGTTGTAGCTGAGGCATTGTCCGTGGTAAGGTTCTCAGGTTTAAAAATGATCCCAACCTTGGTTGCGTGTGCTCTAATAAGGGAAGCCACTTTGGAAAGCTCTTCCGGGGTAGTGGTAACCAGGGGGATTGCTGTGGGGGTAGATAGAAAATGAGATAGCGTTGATCTGAGGGGCGTGAATGACATGTTGGTGTAGTGATGGAAGGTAGATCGATTTTTTCGATGCCTTTAGCGAGAGAATTTCAACCTACCACGGAGTTGGCGAGGGAAATTTTTTTCTCACTAAAATTAAGGAGGATTGGGTGTAGGAATAGCGAGGGTGAGCTTGAGGGTATAGCGAGGTCTCAGGTCATAGGAAGTACTTAGTTAGACAGCTTCTAGTGAGAGTATTTAGGAGTAGGGGCAGTCAATGCAATTACCAGTACTCACCAAAGAGAGGCAAAAGAGTCCTAGCTACATGGAGTATTAAAGAGAAGTACAATCTAATGTATTCATAACATATACTATGCTTTTGATATGGTGGAGGAATTCTCAATTTGACTTTTCAATCCAGTTCTAATATAATGTGACACACATTCACTCTAGCACCCATCCATACACTCCCCATAGATGCTCCCATGCACACAAGCTCTAGTCCGCTCTAGTCCGCACAAGCTCTAGTCCGAGCTCTTGTCCACGCACTCTACCAATCTTCCTCATCCTCATCATCACTTCCCGCAACCTGCCCCTTCCGCTTATTCAAAGCTTGGGCTAAAGCATCTGCCAACGTGGAAGGAGGCCCTGCAGATTCAGGAGCCGCTGGACCCGCCGACGGGGTTTCTCCACGCATGCTTTGAAGCACAACATTGGGTTTTTCAAGCTGTGACTTGTCTGTCTTCTTGAGCGCCCCAATACCCGCACCTCTAATGGATGCAAGAAGTGCATCGTTTGCCATAGGCATTCCAGCGGGTGGTCCCGAAGGAGTTGCACTTGGAGGCGGTGGACCTCCAGGAGGTGGCGGTGGCGGTGGACCGCCAGAAGAAGCAAAACTCGCAGGTGGTGGTGGTGGCGGTGGCGGTGGACCGCCAGAAGAAGCAAAACTCGCAGGTGGTGGTGGTGGCGGTGGCGGTGGACCGCCAGAAGAAGCAAAACTCGCAGGCGGTGGCGGTGGCTGCGTTGGTTGCTGGAATGTCGGTGGAGGAGGACCTTGCTGGAATGTCGGTGGTGACATCGGAGGCGACATGGGCTGCCTTTCTTGAGTTGGCGGCGACATTGGTGGTCTCGCTTGTACTGCTGGCGGCGACATTGGTGGTCTCCCTTGAACTGCTGGCGGAGACATTGGAGGTCTCGCCTGTACTGGCGGTCCTTGTTGAAATTGAACAGGTGGCTGTTGAACTTGAACAGGTGGCTGTTGAACTTGGACTGGCGGTCCTTGTTGGAATTGACCTGGTGGTGGTAGTTGGGCGCCAGGTCTCAGTCCTCGTACCGGTGGAGGTGGTGGCCCAGTTCTTGCAGCTCTAGGTGGAGGGGGAGGTGGACCAGCACCGCCAGCTCTTGGTGGAGGTGATGGTGATGAAATCGGACCTTTTTGAAATTGGATCTGGCCCGCACGAGGCGGTGGTGGTGGTACTGGGCCACGCAATGGTGGCGGTGGTGGTCCTCCCGCAGGGAACAACGCCGGTGGAGCATTGTGAACAGCCCCATATGCGGGTGGTACATGGTGCCCACTATCATTTTGGTACAGTGGGTGAGGTGGTTGGGACCCAGGTGGGGACGGCAGGTACCCTGTAGGTGATGGCAGGTACCCTGTTGGTGACTGTTGTTGCTGGGCTTGTTGTTGCTGGAAAACCTGTAATGGCGGTAATGACGAGGTTCCCCTAACAGCAGGTGCTACCGCATTCATGGGAGGTACTCTAAACGTGGGCTTGGGTGGATCCTTTTCAACAGGAGGAGGTGGTGGAGTTGCAGATTCAGGTGTGGCGTCGCGTGACTCTTCATGTGACAGAGGTTCTGGACTTTCTTCTGCCACTATCGTGCTCTTCTTAATCAGGGGGATGACTGACCCTCCAGGTGGAGGAGGAGGAGGAGCTTTCACCTTGGCTGACGTATTCAGTACCACCGCTGGCAGCGGTGCCTGGCGTGCCTTGGGACGTGGGATCGGTGGTTCTAAGCCCACAAGCGGCCCACCTTTACCGGAAATATACTCCTTAATAAATTCCCTATTCTCTGAAATCATATCTTCGGTGATACCCGCGGCGGCCAATTCCGCGTATAAACCGCGCCATTCTTCGGGGGGCTCTCCGTCGTAATACAACACCCCTTTACTTCGTCTAGAACGCTGTGCGGTATTGACATCTACAAACTCCCCTCTCAGTCCGGGAGCAGCCGTTACCGGTGCCATCTTCTTCTTGAGCGCTATCTTATTCTTGTTATTGATGGTCAACTTGGACCCGTGCTTATCACGAGAAGTCACTCGCTTGTGGAAGTGCGTTGCGTCATTGGTATCCTCAAACAACAAGCCAAACATGCAATCTTCGAGTTCGAAGGTATGGAAGAACTTACGGTCTTGATTGTACTCAAAATTCACATAAAGCTCTTGATCCCAGATAACTCCTCGTGATCCTGTGATATCCACAAGCTTAAGGAAATAAGTATGTCCCACAAGATCATCTACGAGAGTGATGGCACCAAGTAGTCCAGTGTTGGTCCACTCTGTGGGGTCGGGATGAGCAATGTAAAGTGCAGCAACAGTGGCATCAAGGATCTTGTTGTTTGTTTTGGGAATTGCCCTCTTGATCTTCTCCTTATCGGGAGTTGTAAGAACCATTTGTATGTGTTTCCAACTTGTCTATGTTTTATTGCCTAATATGGTATTGCCTATTTAGGATATTTTACTTCTTTTGGCCGTGGGTAGATCTCAGAGCTATTCGATCGGAGTCTTTATATGATCGAGTCTATGTTCGAGTCTATGTTCGAGTCTATGTTCAGGTTATGATTGAGTCTTTATGATCTCGTGTGACTGATGGTAGCTCTAAGAATGCAATATCTCAATGGATTGACTTGACAAGTTCACTTGCCAGGGTTGATGGTGGTGGGTGCTTTGGTGGCGCGTTGAGATGAATTAGGGGTTGGTGTCGGGTGCAAGTCACGTGGGTGAGTGGAGACAAGATTCGAAAGGGTGGCAGCACACGCAGAGGTGTGTTGGAGGTGTGCTGAGGAAATGGTGGAAGTGTACCTACGAATATGCAACGAAGAGGTTTTGGCATAATGACCCATTAAAGACCTTCTTAAGAGAACAATTATATAAGTTATCAGTTGAAGTATACTGAATTATCCCACGTTTCCCTAAAGCTCTCTTAATACCCTCCATTGACTCCCCAATTCTCGTTCCATCTCCACTCCCCAATTCTCGTTCCCTCTCATTCGTCCTTATCCTATAATTACGGTACTCAGCAAGCTTCCATTACATAAGCTAAAAATTCTCAATGTAAGGAAATTTTCAAGACATCTCAAAAAGACAAGCAACATGTCAGGACGTCAAGGAGGTAAAGCCAAGCCATTAAAGGCACCAAAGAAGAAGCAAGCTGATGATCTCGATGATGAAGATCTTGCATTCAAGGCTAAGCAAAAGGCTGATGCTGATGCAAGAAAGTTAATGGCTGATAAGGCCAAGAAGGGTGGTCCAATGGTTGGAGGTGGGATCAAGAAGAGTGCAAAGAAATAGTCACCTTGAGTGGAATTCATTTTAAAGGTGGACCTTGAGAATTCATTCTTATGTGGCCAGTTAAATTTGAAGTAATGTGTATTAGTTAGTAATAAATAATATATTGAAATTTGTAGGTTAGTGGGGATTTAGTGAGGATCTCCTGATTTTGAAGCGTAGCGCACTGAGCGTAGCGAATCAGAGGGAGCGTAGCGACACTGAGCGCAGCGAAACAGGGGGAGCGTAGCGACACTGAGCGCAGCGAACAGGAAGAGCGTAGCGACACTGAGCGTAGCGAACAGGAAGAACGTAGCGACACTGAGCGTAGCGAAAAAAGAAGGTGCGTAGCGAAGATTTTTCAAATTACCCCCCAACTGTCGTGAGGATTATTTTTCTCCCTAAGGTGGCCGCCAATTCATCATTATATAACAACATTTTAGCTTGAATTTATCTCCTTGCATTCCCTATAGCGCCCTTATTGTGGTGTTAATTATTCTGAATGTGGAAATTGCAAACCCTCCCCTCGCCACGCCCGTTGTAGCGAGTTATAGCTTGATTATATTATCTCTCACAACTCGCTACGCTCGTTGTAGCTTATTTATATTATCTCTCACAACTCGCTACGCTCGTTGTAGCTTATTTATATTATCTCTCACAACTCGCTACGCTCGTTGTGTTTATCTCTACAACTCGCTACGCTCGTTGTACTAAAGAATCCCCTTCAAATACTCCAACCCATTCGCCAAAAACTCCCCAACTTCAGGATCCTGACCTGCAGCCAAATTCTTGACATATTCATCCAAATAATTCTCCCCATATTTCGATTTGCCCGAATTCTTTTTGGTGGCGGCTTGGAAATCCCCAATGAAGTTATCGCCCAATCCGGAAATACTTCCAAACATGGACTGGGCCATATTACGAGGTAAATCATCAAAGTAAGCTCTAACTGCCGGAAAGTCTTGGTTCACCAATCTATCGTAACCTCTTAAATAGATCGTTCCCACACTGAAAATCATCAAACTGGCCGTCACCAACTTTACAAGCGTTACAATTAAGTGGATCCACCATACAATCATCAGCCTAGTGAACTTATAAATAAGGTATAACCAGAAAGCAAGTAATACAAACGATGAAGCATTAGGATAAGCGTTGTAAGCGTAAAGTGTCACCGTTAAAGTATGTTTCACTGCAAATGCAAGCACACTAACAATTATAGAAAGCACAGTAGCGACAATATCAATGGCTGCCATCTTTCGGTATGGATTCTCTGACCTGTCTTTTCGCGGGGTTCGCGTATTTTTGAGAGGAGAAGCGAGCCAAAGTTTGGGGTCTAACAACGAGCGTAGCGAGTTGTTGCTTGTCTCTAACAACGAGCGTAGCGAGTTGAAGCTCGTTATTATTAGCTCTCTTAACTCGCAACGCTCGTTGTAGCTCGTTTTTGCTCTCCTAACTCGCTACGCTCGTTGTATCTACGCTCATTTTAGTTCGTTCTTGTAATCTCTCTTAACTCGCTCCGCTCGAGCTCTTCTCTTAACTCGCTATGCTCGAGCTCCTCGTTACGCTCGAGCCTCTCACAATTCGCTACACTAGAGCTCCTCTTACAACTCGCTGCGCTCGTTGTTCGAATTTGACCCCCACACGACCTCATCACCTATATAAACGAAATTTTCACTCTCCTCAATCTTTAGAAAGTTGACAACCTCCGAACGCAACATAATCCAGAGTACTTGTATGCCCTCTCTCTGGTTGATTTTTCGCTCGTAAGAAAGCTTATTTGAAGATGCCTTGCCTATTTGTTTAGGAAGGTGTTTGACGATTTGTTAGAGAGATGAACCACTGAGATGGTGTGTTGAATTTTGTAGTTGCCCATTGGACAGATTGAGATGGTTATAAAGTACGTAATTGAGATTCAGACTTGATTGTGTCCCGTTATACCACTACATTTACTTTGACAAACTTGTTTGGATAAGTTATTTCTAAGCGTACTTAACAAACTTGTTTGGATAAGTTATTTCTAAGCGAACTTGACAACATTGTTTGGATAGTTTATGAACACTACCCATTGGGTATATTCTTAATTGGGATTTTCTTCTTAATTGGGATTTTCTTCTTGATTTGGCCATTTTTCTTAATTGGGTCTTCTAGTTGGGTCAATTTTCTCAATTAAGTAAATTTTCCTAATTGGGATTTTTCTTAATTCGGTCAATTTTCTTTATTCGGCTATTATCCTAATTGGGAAATATTTACTAATTGGGAAAATCGCATGCTCTTGGTCAAGTACAAAGTATACTCAACCTCTTAATCTTAATACTCCCTATACACACATCGGCTATAAGAAGCCTCACGGGTATGTGGTCGAGTGTGCCTATGATGCACAATATCGGGTGGTACAAATTATGGAAGAATGCAAGCTTGGTAATGCTCGGTATAATGCAAGCCGATCCTTGATATGCAGAGTTTGTATAGAATGTTGGGCTAATATCGAATGCGCTGGAGATGATTTTCAAGGCGTACATGTACATGTTGATGTTCGTTTGTACATATTGTGATGAACGGATTTGGTAGGATGATCTTAAGAACAATAGAGGCGTGATCCTTTGATGCGCAGCTTGGGTCATGTAAGATGATGACCTATCAAATATGAGTTTTGTGGTGATAAGTGGAAAGAATAGAAGTGATGGAAAGAAGTGAAGTGATGAAAAGGAATGAAGGAATTTTATGAAATAAACTTTAAGATAATCATAAAGGGTCCATGATTTGTCAATGAGTAGTTTTTGTAGAATAACTCTGAAACTTGGTTGTCAAGATTAACCTGTGTGGTTAGTATTGGCAATTATTTTATCAAACTGCATTGTCATATTAACTGCTTTGTCATATTAACTGCAGTCATATTAAAGTGGGATTGTCAAATTAAGGTGTACATTATTATATCAAACTGGCCTATCAAACTGGCCTATCAAACTGGCCTATCAAACTGGTGTATCAAACTGGCGCATCAAACTGGCATATTAAACCTCCAGTTTGCTATCGCACTTGAGGCCTTCATACTATTTTATCAAACCTCCAGTTCGCTATCGCTCACTGGATCTATCCCTCACTGGATCTATCCCTCACTGGAGGCATGAAGGCGGTAACTGGCATAACAAAGGTTCTAGGTCATCAAGAACGCATTAAAATATCGGTGCAAGTGGGTGTGAAGTTACCTGCGCTTCATGTACGATGGATTCGCGGACCCTCCGAAATTTGAAGTCTATTGTTGGGCTGCAAAATATCTGCAAACACAGAGCATCTCGGTTGTTGGTAACTTGTGTCGAATACAGCCGTGTAGGTGGTGGGTGTTTTAGGTTGGGGCGTGTTGGTTTTAGGTACATTTTATGAAATGTAAATTTGATGTGGATTCGATGTAGATTTGATGTAGAATCGATGGAGATTCGATGTATCTCAAGTAAATTCTATGTAAATCCAACATTAATTCTACATCTATTCTTTATAAATTCTCATAAATTGTACAGAATTCACATAATTGTATATGATTATTTCTATAAAAATTCTCTTAAATTTCATATAAATTCTACAATCCTCATAATCCTCCTTAAATCTACCAATCAAACTACTAAAGTTTAACAGAGGAGAATGTAGACATCAATTTAGAAAATTTAAAGTATGGGTGGAGGCTCTTATCTTGATTACATGTATATGAATTGTTAAACTAAAAATGTTACTTAATCTTCCTTAACTTAAATTTAGATCCTCCTTAAACTCGTGCGATACTCCCTAACTCCCTACGATGCTCGCCCTATTTTGTCTTTCGCAGTCGAGTCCCTGCGGGACCACAACGACTCACACTCTACCTACCACCTTTTTAATTGAAAGTCCCTTCCAAAACCTTTTATTAAAGGCCATATCAAATCCTTTTCAATAACCAATCCATTCCCTGGATCATAACCAATCCATCCCCATCATAACCAATCCATACGCATTATATCCAATCCATACCCATGATATCCAATCCATACCCATGATATCCAATCCATACCCATTATATCCAATAAATATCCCCCTCCATGACCCTTACATATAAACCTATTATAACTACCACTCTAACTCACTCACACCCAAATGCTCCTTCCCTCACACTCCACCCTCAATTGACTCGCACTGGAGCAACAAAAAAACTCAGCCAAAAATTGAATAGGACACTTGTGACCATAGCCGACGGGACAGGCGATTGATAGACACACAACAGCCCCAAACTTAGGCATTCAAATTAAGTCATATTTAGTAACAGCATCACCTTTGAACAAGATCATTGACTAAGCTCACTTAAGCAGCCCTGGAATAGAAGTTAACTATAGAGAGTTAATACTGATCTAGAAGGAATTGATAGAGTTTGAAGGATTTAAACCTCCCCGGAAGTGTTGAGATTGCTAAGAGAACCAATTAGGTTAAGTTTTAGTTAAGTTTAGGTAGGTACAGCTTTCCAATCAGGAGAAATTTCCCAATTTGTAAGATATCAGATTGTAAGATAGCTCCCAATTAGGTACTAACCAAAGTCACTGTACGAACCAAAGTACTTACATAACTTTACCATGTTTCGAAAAAACCCATCGGAAACACTCCAGCAAACATACACCGATTGTTGCAACCTATCGATCAAAAACCTAACTGCGGAAGAAGATGGAAACTTTGAAGTGGCACTTAAAGGTTGGAAGTCCCTCCACACATCACTTCTTTACAAAATCTCCTTATTTGACAAGAACCTGCTGAAGCTCTCAGGGGATGAGTTTTCAATTCTCACCGACCTCAAAAGCATCCGTGACGAGAATGTGCGTCATCTAACGAGGTGTCTGATGATTGTGGATGAAAGCAACCGCCGCCGTAAGGAGGTTTGGAAACCCACACCGGCGCCACCTCCGCCCGCAAGTCGAAATGGTAGTAGCATGAGCGTACCGTCGTTACGGAACGGTGCGAGACCTCGGCCACAGCAGAATCGGTCCATGATGAAAAGCTTACGACCAGTCAAAGCGCCATCTAACCCGCAATCGGCCGTAACCGCAGCAACGGCTGCAAATAGTTCGTGGAACCATCTGTCGACAAGACTCACGCCAACATCGAGCCGTAACCAAAGATCGACCGAAAATCTTTTTGATGATTTTGACCAGGGGTCTCGTGCGCTGGACCGTAATAAAGAGACTGACTTTTACCGAGGCGAATCTCAGCGTAGTAAAGAGGAGGTGTTTCGAAGAGATAAAGAGGAGGTATTTCGAAGAGAAGGTAAAGAGGAGGGATTCAGAAGAGAAGATCGGACTGACCCTTTTCGTAAAACAAGATCAGACCCAAGTGACCCTAACCATCTAACAGAACCATTGGCATTTCCAAGAAATACATCCATCGACTCAGGAACCCTGTTAATAGACCTTAGTGACGATGAAGATATTTTATATGATTACTTTTCAGAAGCATCTCCTGTAATAGGTTCGTTTGCTTTTGATTCGTTGCCTCTTGATTTGACCAAGAATGGAAATAATATTCAGAATTTGAATAATTCTTTACCTCAGGGTGGATCACATGGGCTTTCATCACCTCAGGGCTCGGGATTACATGGGCTGAATTCATCACCTCAATTTCACTCAACACCCCAAGTATCCAGTCATCATCAAACCCCAGCTCAAAGACCTGTTGTTACGAAGAAGTACACATACAATAAACCCAAACCTCTTGATGTGGGAGCCATGATGCGTAAAACCCAAGAGGGCTCCAAGAAGGCGAATAATATCACTTATAACTATGTGAAACCAAAGAAGGCGGCAGCTGGGACGAGAACTCCAAATATAAAGGTTTCTCCTGATCCGGCTCGGAAAGTTTCGCCACCTGCTGAAGTCATACCACCACCCGAACCCCTGGAACCAGAGGACCCTCATGATGCTATAATTTCATCAATCAAAGGGATTGATATTGTCATGGCTAAACAAATCCTTAACGACATTGTTGTCAATGGTGATGAGGTTTATTGGGAAGATATCGTAGGGCTTGAGAATGCCAAAAACTCGCTCAAGGAGGCCGTGGTGTACCCATTCCTTAGACCAGACCTCTTTCGAGGACTTCGGGAGCCTACTCGAGGAATGTTGCTTTTTGGTCCTCCTGGTACTGGAAAGACAATGCTTGCACGCGCCGTTGCAACTGAATCCAAGTCGACTTTTTTCTCCGTGAGTGCAAGTTCGCTCACCTCCAAGTACCTTGGAGAGTCCGAGAAGCTTGTCAAGACGCTTTTTCAACTTGCTCGGAAGCTCGCTCCGTCCATTGTGTTCATTGATGAGATTGACTCGATGTTGAATGCGCGTAGTGAGGGAGAGGCTGAGTCTTCCAGGAGGATCAAGAACGAATTCTTGGTGCTGTGGTCAGAATTGAGCTCCGCGGCCGCTGGCAGAGACTCGGGCGATGATGTTACTCGAGTGTTGATTCTCGGTGCAACCAACCTTCCTTGGAGTATTGATGAAGCTGCTCGGAGAAGATTCGTTCGGAGGCAATATATTCCCTTACCTGAGGGAGAAACTCGTAAAAACCAGATTGAGAAGTTATTGAAGTACCAAAACCACACCTTACTGGATGATGAGTTTGGCAAGTTGATCAACTTGACCGAAGGTTTCAGTGGCAGTGACTTGACTGCATTGGCCAAGGATTCTGCAATGGGACCTTTGAGGGAATTGGGTGATGATTTATTGTCGACTCCAACGGAAGATATTCGGCCAATCAACTTGGGTGATTTCACCAATAGTTTGACGTATATAAGGCCAAGTGTCAGTAAGGAGGGATTGCAGAGGTATGAGGATTGGGCAGCCAAGTTTGGGTCTTCTGGGGCGTAGTCCATTAACTCACCGACCATGAGCGCAGCTTATGGGAGTTTATGGAGTTTGTGGAGTAAACGGAGTTTATTGAGCTTATGGAGCTTATGGAGCTTATGCTTCCACGGAATTTGGTGGGTGTTTTTGCGGAATTTGCGGATATACCTCGATGCAATCTACAAATAGACACCTTTCTTTGAGCAGTGAAACAGGGTAGTATGCGCATGAAATTGCCTTCAAAGGGAAGATAAGAATTGCAGTTTGTACTACTAAACACTACTTTGTAGTGTTATATGTATTGCGCTTTGAGTACTACTGACGGCTTTGTATTGACTACTACTTATCGCTTTGCATTGCAGTACTACTTTGCATCCGCTGTATTGCAGTACTACCTTGTATTGCCGCTGTATTGAATACTACTATTCGTGCAACCTATGTAGCACTCACTTTAATCAGAGACAGGTTCAATTCCCACCAGGAATTTTTGAAGTTAATTTATAATCCAAGCACTAGCTCGTTTAATATAGAATCTAACTTACATAATAAAGTACCATTGGAGGAAAGAAGTTTTAAGTCACTATGTAGAACAAATGCACTACAAGCACTGTTAGGGGCGTACATTCTCGCCTTACATAATTTGGTGTGATTTTTGCAGATATCCTTAGGATTCATGTCAGCACTCTATTCTTGTGAAGCATAGATGGAGTACAATAGAGGTGGATGAAATCTGAAATGAGCACTGAGAGAAGCACCGAAGGTTTCGGGAAAAGCACCGAGAAGTTTGGTGGTTTAGTGCATGTTGCAGGGGATATTGTGAGGTGATCCGGGGGACTGTCTAAGGGTCTATTGTGAGGTGTTAGTGAGACAAGTGAGGTGTTAGTGAGACAAGTGAAGTGTTAGTGAGACAAGTGACGTGTTAGTGTGTCAATTGAAGTGTTGGTGTGAAGTTGTTGAAAAATGTGAGGTTTACTTGTCTCTTGACTGTCCCGGCAAGCATTCATGATGTTGCATCCAACTTTATTTCTTAACGACTCTCATGCATATATGTCACATGCCAAGCATACATACCCTCAGACGGAGCATGCAAACTTACGACGGGAGAACCTAAGGTATTGTTGAGTTTCGGTAAGTGTGGAAGTATTGGCATAGTTACCCAACATTGATGGCTTGATAAACCTTGGAAGTTTTGATAAGATCTCATCGACATCGAAATTAGCTCATTTATACACCCACATTTTTGAGTTTAACATTAGCTCTTTTATACACCCGTATCTTTCATCATCGCATACTAAAAAATCACCCAACCCCATAAAACATCACCTGATGACCTGATAAAATATCACCCCTGAAAACATCCAATAATAGAACATGTACTTGTAACACCTTAGAATACAACTTCTCAGACATTATTGAAATGTTTTCCCAAATTGAAAATCATTCATTGTTTGGCTTTTTGCAGCCATTCTCCGTCTTCCTGCATATAAGAATAGGTTTAGATAGAAGCAATGAATTGTTTGAATTTCAAAGTATTCGTCAACGAGCGTAGCGAGTTGACAGTGCAAACATAGTCAACGAGCGTAGCGAGTTGACAGTGCAAACACAGTCAACGAGCGTAGCTAGTTGACAGTGCAAACACAGTCAACTCCCTACGCTCGTTGACTGTTTTGCAATATACTTGGTGAAGAAGCTACTATTCAACGAGCTTAGCGAGTTGACTGTTCGTTGAAGAAGTATTATTTAGTGGAGAAGAAGTCACTTTTTAGTCTACTCGTTACGTTCGTTGAGAAGTTACTTTTTACCCGTTGACTGTCATGTGAAGTTTACCTTAGACATGTGAAGCAGTACTCCAACGAAGCTTGCTTCGCAGTTGAACTTGCAGTGCGCTGCATAATCCAACATTAAGTTGCAACATGACAACAAGCATATAGAAGTCACTAAATACACCGGGGCTCGAGCTCCATTATGCAAGTGAGAAATATTTCTATCAAGCAAGACACATTAAGCAGAAAGACACATTATGCAAGACACATAAGCAAGACACATTTATCAAGCAAGTAAGACCACCAATCTTTTGTAGGTAGGGCTGCAATCTTTATTGAGCAGGGAACATAACAAATCCGCTAATGTAAGCGGCATTAAGTAATAAGTTAATTTAACAATAAGTTCTCTCATTGATTTACAATAAGATGTAACAATGATCTATAAGAAAATTGTTTAACATTTTAACAAAGCTCACACTATCACACTTAATTTTCCTATTTAGGTAAATCAACTGTCAACCACATGGTGGTAATCAGTTGTAAAGTAAAATTGGAAAGAGCTTCTGTTGCCTGCATAGTGACAGTGATCACTCGCTTCTAAGTTTCTGTCGCCTGCATAGTGAGAGTGATCACTCGCAGAAGTTGCATGCACGCCTCGCATTTGTACATTCCCGCACAAAGCAAAGCTTCCAAAGCAGCTTCCATGTTTCGCGGTTATCCCAAGTGTCTGTCTGCAAGAGAATCATGGACTTATATAAAAGCAACATCCCTTCTCCTGAACACCCCAACTAATGACTTCTATTCAAAGGGATTTTCCTATGTTTTATCTAGCTCCAATCAAAATGCCAGCTCAAGTAGCACCAGTACCTAATGGAGGGTTCAATTATACTCATCAACCATACCAAGGTCCACCATTCATTCAAAGAGTTCCTGCATACCCCGAAACTCCATACTATCGCCCACTACCTCAGAATGTAAGGTACTCTGTTGGGGTTCCCGTAGAGAAACGTAAATCCAAACAAAGTACAACATGGTCTCCCAAGGAAGATAAATTGTTACGTGAGTTGAAAGAGGTTCAAAAGTTGGGGTGGAGAGAAGTTGCTGCTTTTTTCGAAGATAGGACTCCAAATGCTTGTCAATTTAGATGGAGAAGAATCGTTGGAGGCATTAGTGTTGAAAGAAGGCATCTGATTGGTTTCATTCTTAACTAATCAACGTGGCGTATAGAGCCCCAAAGTGTTAAGCGAGGTGGATAAGTGTTCTACTTCCGTACCGCAATACTTAAGTTTGCGGAAATAGAGACGGATTTTGAATTTAGCGAGGCAGTGGCGAGAATTAGGGAGGATTAGTCTGAAGAAGATGATGACAAGGATAGAAAGTATAAAGGAGGAAGGAAATGAATTTAGGAGGAAAGAGAAGACATGCATGGAAATGTATTAGAAAGAAAGAGGAAATGTATGAAAGGTAATGTATCACCGACAGGTCGGTGGTTAATTTTATCAATAAAGTTTTTAGTTCATATTGAAACTTTTTATTGAACCTTTTAGATTGAACCTTTTTATTGAACCTTATTAAACCTTTTTATTGAACCTCTGAATCTTACTACGTGGAAGTTGATTAGTAGATCGTATGAGGCGTGTTTCAAATTTATAACGTAATAAAGAAAAATCTTTTTGTAACTTGTAGATACGATAATGAATCCTCGGGAATAAAATTCAACGGGAATAGAAGATGGCTGATCACTGTTTAATGGTGAGGTTTAATGAAGTGGTGTGACGATGTGATTCAAAGGCGGTAAGAGACGTTTTCGCAGTGTGATGGCAAGATATAACGAGTAATGGAAAGATATAACGAGTGATGATATAACAGGCGACAAGTTATTACGGATATACATACAAGCAAGTTTTAACGAGATATAACGGGAGATAGGTAGGGTGTTTGTGAGATTCCAAGGACGATCTTCAGAAAACGAGGAAATAGGTGAGGATTAGGGGGGATGGGGGGATACTTAGGATTTAGGGGGATTTGAAGAGGGGAAGATTAAGATTGGATTTGGGAAGAATTAGGGAGGTATTTAGAAGAATGTCGAAGTGACTGTAATCTTAAATATGAGACTTACTACTCCAAGAAAAAATTAAATTATCCACTCATTCAATGGTGACACTTTTTATGGTGACACTTATGGTGTACAGTGTCCATCCTTTCTTATCATATCCCTGTGTTGCCCTCTCTTTTCTGTTTCTGTCTCACATGTATACGTCTGTCCTTTGTACTGTCCTTTGTACTGTCCTTTGTACTGTCCTTTGTACTGTCCTTTGTACTGTCCTTTGTACTTGTCCTTTTTCTGTCCATCTCTGTCCTCTCTGTCCTCTCCCTGCCCTTTGTACTGCCCTTCTCCGTCCTTCACCGTCCTTCTCCGTCCTTTGTACTGCCTCCAACTTCTGCTTTGCACCACCTTTCCTTCTGTGCTTCTCTTCTGCACTTCCTCTTCTGCACTTCTCCTTCTGTGCTTCTGGTACCTTAATCTTATCCGTCTTCTGTCTGAGGTGAGCTTCTACAGCAAGGCGCACTTATATGACCGCACGGGCATATGCACAATCACAAACCCAATCATAAACCACCATCACTTTGGTATCCTTTGAACATTATAACCTTTACTCTTTATAAGTTACAAGGTTTTCGTTTCAAAGCATTCTCGATGACTTTTTAGGCGGCCCCTTGAGTTCATGGCAACTAACAACCTCATGATGGAAGTATGTCTACCTTCTTAAATCTTCAAGATTCTGACTAAGCAATCTTGTGCGTTTTTGCATCAATTAAGTTTGCGTGATGTTGCCGCATACAACAAGTACATGCCAAACTTACAACCGAATGACATGGCTCGGAGCTCCGTCACCTATTTACGAACTTCGTATGAGAGGTTTTACTTTTATATGTAGGTTATGGTAATATTTCCATAATTGGATGTCACAAGGTTTCTCATGGATCGTAGTGATTACAACTTTATTAAGCATGTGCTCATCACTACATTCTTCATGCACAATTAACTAAACCTTAACTTAATCCTCGTGCTGACTGTTGCTGTGTCTGTAGAAGAAGTCGATTTGACATTCCTGCAGAAAACATGACGGACATCATGACAATGTGTAACAATAATGAGGCAGTCGTAGGAGTGGAGTGGAGTGGAGTGGAGAGAGGAGAGAGAGTATGAGGGTATAGAGAGTATAAAGAGTATGAGGATTATAATTGAGGAATGTATGAGGAATGTAGAGACATATTGCAGTGTCTTTTGGCGAGCAGAAATACTACAGTATCCTTCTAAGTGGTATCACTAGAGTATCTGGACTGGCTGTATTTTTTTATTCAAACTTTCTTGATACAATTATACTGATTTTACCAGATCTATGTCATTCCAATGCAATAACCACTTACCTACTTGAGCCAGTTAGAATGGTAAATTGTTACCACTAGATTGGAAATTACCACTTAGATGTGAATTCGTAAATTAAAACTACCACATGGAATGACTATGTGGAACTTACATCATATGAATTATCATTAAATTTTTAAATTACCAGATTCATTATGAATTTACTCACATATTAAAACTGCCAAATTTACACCACATGGGTTCGTAAATTGAAACAACCAGGATTAAATAAGTACCAGATGAAACATCAATCACCACTCATTGTGACCTTAAACCTTGATAAGACCGCCCGTATCTCAATCCCAACAATGACGCACGCAGATCTTGACGCAGCAGATCATGCCCGCGGCTCATACTTTGGGATCTTCTTCACCACATCCACAGGCATGCAATAAACTGGGTCAACCTCAACCAATGCATATTTTCTCGGATTAATCAAACTCAAACCACACAAACCAAAACATGTGTGAAAAATGTCCGTTTGATTGTCGGGCCGATCACTGAATCCTCCCCTCTCATCCTGACAACTAAGAATAAATTGCTCCAAACGCAGTAAATCCACCCAATGTTTCTTATCAAAAATTGCTAGTGATGATAACACCCACCAGGAGTAACACACATCTTCCAATTTTTCGGGCCGGCCATTGAAGCCACCAACAGGAAGTTGTCTCTCACTTAACCACTCCACTAGTTTGGTGTCCTTAATACGGTCAAGGTTGCCAGTTATGGCCAAACTACCCACACAAACAAAAACCTGAGCCGCATGACTCTCACTTCCAGGAATGAGCCCGAATGCACCATCGAAGTTTCGACATCTCATTACAAAGTCAATGGCCGGGTCCACCACTTCAGGAGTCAATGCGCCCAAGAGGCTCAAAGAAGAAAGCGCGGTATACGAAAAGCGCGAGTCCACCTCACCAAATCTATCACCTTGAAATGATCCATTAGGAAGTTGTAATGAGTGAATGAATGCAATCAATTGGGATGTTCGATCCGAGATCACCTCCATCTTCTCATCATAAAGTCGGATGAGTTGTAAAGCACTGAGCGTCGACAAAATGTGCGCGTCATGCCCAGGAAAACTACCAAACCCACCCGCTTTGGAGTCCCAACATGACATGATAAACTCAATCACTTTGGCCAGTGGGAGTCGTTCAAGCTCATCAAGAAGGGCAAGTGCAGTCACACCCCAGTAAATCCCATTCAACCGAAGATGCTCGCTGAGCCAGTACTCATATGATGTGTGTGAGTCCTGCTCCACGATGTATTGGACGTGGGCATCATGGAAGAGCGTCATGAGTGTAGTTTACTGTGAGGATTTGGAGATGAAATCTGAAACGTCACGTGGAGCGCGTAGCGCTACCCACTCTACCACATTCCACCACACGCGCGTAGCGCTACCCACTCTACAACATTCTACCACACTCTACCCTATTCTACACTATATTAATATATAATAGAAATACTAGTAATCTAATAGAGTAAAGATCACACCCACCTAACACTCCTTTCACCTGGATCATACTCTACATAATTCATCACTCCACCCACGAGTGGAGCCAAATTAATCACCTTGCACCCATTATACGTCACATCAAAGTTCCCCACACCGCCATCATGCAAAAACAATACCGTTGGAAGTGGCTCAATTCGGAGCAGATGGTCGTAATTCGCATCAACCAACTTAGAATCGCGCAAAAATGGCTGCAAATGTCCTTGGTCTAAAATTGTCTTGACCAATTTACGTGATTGGACCAATTGAGAAGGCGGCTTATCTTCGTGTGGTTTCCCTATTTGGAGATCGTTTCTCTTAAGTTTGGTCATCAAATCACTCTTCACCACCACAAGCTCCTGCGAGAGGTAGGCGATCCTAACAGGGTTCCACCCTAGGGTAAGTCGATCTTTGAAAAGTCGACTAAGCCGCGTTGTGAAAACCTTCGGAATCGACCGCTGTGGGAGGAAATTGGCCCCAAGGGAGTACAGACTCTGCCATGGATCATTCTTCCCTGGAATCAAGATCAAGTGCGTGTCTCGCACAATGTTCGGACAGGTTGCGAAAATCTTCTCGAGCGTGTCGAAACCAGTTTTATAGCTGTGAGTCAATGAATGTGACATACTGGTGATGGGCTTGGAAGAGAAGGATCCAGTAAGCACAAGATACAACGGAGGATTTTCATCCAATTCTGTCAAAAACTTCCTCAATCCATCTACAATCTTGAAGTCATCCAAGAAACAATCACTACCTAGAAGGACTATTTTATTGTCCAACCTTCTCTCTTCTGCAACCAACTTACGCCTCCACAGCCTACTTAGTTTCTGACCTTGGAAATCTTCATTTCCATAATTTTCAAACGTCACCTCTCTCTTTTCCGCAGGTGGTGGCCCTAGCCAGTCTACATGAAAGATCCCGCCTATATAATCGGTGGACTTATTTGACTTTCCCCCACTTGCGGAGTAGATTCCATCCACAATCACAAACATTCCAGGTGTGTAGAAACTCCCCTCGGCCTTATCGGCCTGACTGAGTTGAAGCTCGATGAAATCGGTCCCATCCTCCAAAATGTAGTCCCCATTGGAATTAACTGAAAGTAGCCCAAAGAGGACGAAAACAGTGGCATCACGCCCCACTACGTTCTTCACAAGCGAAATCTCACGTCCCACATGAGCAGATTTGTTCATGCTTACAGAAGTACTCTTTTGAAAATTCTCATGACGAGAAAGTCGGTCTAGTATAAGCTGGTACCTCGAGTTGAAAAGCCCCACCGTGTTTTCAAGCGAGTCCTTGAGTGTGGGTGGTGGTTTGAGAGTGAATTGCTTGCGATGGCGGTCAAATCGAAGATTGGGCTGCAAATCCGCATTCACCACTTTGAAATAGTGCGTAGCATCAATTTCCGCACTCTCATCTGAAATTCCCAAAGAAGCAATGCCCAATGCGGTATCACTGCCTGATTTGGCCGGCTCAGGCCCATCCACCAAAGTATCTGACCTTGAAGCTAACTTTGTTTCTTTCACTTTTCCAACTTCATGAATCACCTCTTCAAGCCCTGCTTTGTCTAGGAAAATTCCTCGATCTGTTCCCTTCCATACTTTAGCAACTTCTTCCATGAATTCCACCAGGTTGGCACCCTTCCAGTCGGCTCCAAACCGACGAGAAACAACATCCGTAAGAACAGCCAACCCCTCTGTCTTTATATTAAGTCCATGTTTTTTTGAAAAGATCCGGTATGCTATGGGACGAAGATTGGAAGGCGTTAGTTTGATTGGAAGGTCCATTGATAAATTTAAAATGCATAATTTAAAACGCGTTATGCGTTTGAAATTTTATTAAAATTAAACCACGCAAAATTAGGAAGTTGGGTGGTAATGGGTAATTGGTAGTTTTAGAATGCTAGAAGTTGGAATTATTGAAGAGGATTGGTTATATGCTTTGATCAGTAAAGGGTGTGAAATTAGAGGGGTGTTTGGTAAATATCGCACACGACTGTTGACGCGACAAATTAACTAAAGTTGAGAAGTCATCATGGTGAGAATTTAGGGAGGAACTCTCGCTAAGTTTTATTTGGCATTATAATTAGGGGGACTTTGAATGACATCTTCCTCACTAAATTAGGTAGAGAACTAGGGAGAAAATTAGGAAGGAAAAACAGTGAACATTATTCTCACTAGAATTAGGGAGAAAAGAGAGTGAATTTGAATTTTTCACTAGAATTGGAATAAAATTAGGAGGTGAATTATATTTCCCCACTAAATTAGGGAGAAATTTAGAAAGTGAAGTTTTTACCCACCAAATTAGGGAGCAATTTAGACAGTGAATATTGTATTTCCCACTAAATTCAAAATTATGGAGGATCTCAACATTCAACCAATTTAAAGTTATACCAATCTCTATCTTGCCATTACCAAAATATATGACCTTTTATTCTATTTCCAGACACCTATCTAAATTAACCAAATTGATCAAAAAAACTCCCCATCAAGTTCCTCCTTAATGACCGCATAATCCTCACTCCCATATGCCCTTACCACCACCAGATCCTGACGATATTCAAACAAAACCATCAAACGCATTAAAACTTCTCCAACTTCCTTCAACTTAACCAAGTACTTGTATTTCTTCCTCAAGTCATTTGTTTCCTTCACCTTAGCCAGATATTTACTCTTACTATCACGTAAGAGTTGCCAGAAAGTTTCCAAGTTTGGGCTTTCAGAAGATAAATTATCCAAACTCCCACGCCCATGGTTAAACAGCTTGAGTTGATCTATCTCAAGTTCTATTTTTTGACTCATTTGCGTATAAACAGGACGGATATCCTCATTAAATATCACTCCAGAAACATTCTGGATTACATCATCTAGATCAGATTGACAAAGGCTATATTCCTTCGAGAGGTCAAGTTGTTCTTTGTGATAAAGTTGTTTGATTTCACGAAGTTTCTTCTTATACTCTTGAAGATTATGGTTCCTAAGTTCTTCTTTCGATCGGTCAAGTAAACCCAGAAGCGATTTAACTTCGTTACTAAGTGAGAGCACTTTCTGAGAAAGTTGATGATTTTCAAGTTCGTAGGATTGCAATTCTGATAATCTTCTTTCCAACTCATTAAATCTCCTTTGGGAAGTCTCCAACTCATGAACTCTCCTCTGGGAAGTCTCCAATTCAATTCTTCTTTGGTCAAGCCTTCTTTCGTTAGATATATTGTTCCTCTCCGACTCCTCCAACTTTCTTTGGGTAATTCTCAATAAAGAAATATTTCCTCTTTCAGACTCTTCCAATCGTTTTTTCAATCCTGAATTGCTCTCCTCTACACCTTCGAGTTCTTTTTGCATTTTATTCAACCTGGAAGTGAATTCATTTTCTGCAAATGCCATACTTTTTTGGGCTTCAACCAATTGGTCCCTCCTCCTCTGAGATTCTTGTTCCAATACAGAGATTTCACCTAATTGAGCTGTGTTCACAGCCTGTAAAGCAAATACCTCTTGAGTTTTCTCTTCAAGTGCTCGCTCTACAGCATAAAGACGTTGTCTCACCTCTTCAAACCCTTGGCTCTTTGAACTTACACGTTGTAATTCTTGTTCCTTCAAGGATAATTCATCCTGTAGGCGAGTTGCTTGCCTCTGGAGCGAAACATGATCGCCAGACCCCTCCGCAAGCTTCCTTTTGAGCGTATCATTTTCTCTTTGGCACGACTCAAATTGCCTTTTTAATGTCCTATTTTCATTCTCAGCAGTATTTAGTGACCGCCGAAGTGTTGAGTTTTCGGTGGTTAGAGACCTCGTGGAGGAGTCTAAAAGGGTTGGTTTTGCTTTGGTGGAGTATTCAGGGTATGTGGTTGGGATATGATATGACTTCTCCGGAATTTGATATGACTTCGGAGTTTGATATGAGTTCGGAATTTGATATGACTTCTCCGGAATATGCTTATATGCAGGTGATTGACTGCTGCTGTAATCTTCAAACTTTTTGTTCCCCACTGAATAGTCACGTGGAAGTTTGTATGAGCTATCATCTCGCACCGCGTAGTCACGCGACACATTATCACGGGACAGGCCAGAGTCTAACCTACCATACCTTGTATTCTTCCCACCTATTGCCTGCTCCACCAAATCGATCTCCTCCTCATCATACTTGCTTTCAAACTTGACCCTGCGCTCTCTAGGCAACTCCGCCCTCTGGTCGCCTCCAACGTTGAACTTTCCAAGCCCATCCCGTAGTCTACCTAGGAAACTCTTGGGTTTGTTGATTCTACCTGATTCTGATTTTACAGGCCTAGTTAATCTCGGCGGTAGGTATTTGTTGGTCCCGGGGGATGCAGAATATTTCGATAAACCCGGCGGTAGCGAGGAATTGAGTTTGGTGAGGTTGTCGTAGAGACTGTCTGATGTGTACATGTTGTTGTGATAATTTGATTATGTAAGATTGATTTGGTGAGACGCGATTTCGCGAATTTTCTAGACTTCCTAATTGGGGATTAAACTGCAGAAATCACTTTATGAGTTGTTGTAGTAGGTAAGAAGGAGTGAGAGGAATATCAGCAAATTAGGGTTAATGGAATTACTACAAAATCTCAAGGATTTAAGGAGGTCTACAATAGGCTTTACCATCATGCTGAATGCTTACTTACCACCAACGCTGAATGCTTACTTACCACCAACGCTGAATGCTTACTGGTTTCACCATCAAGGTTGATCCATCAAAGAATGGTTTCGCACCTACAACAAGATTGGTTAGTAATCAATTGGGAATTTCAAACGCATGGATCCTCTCTGGTCCCCTATCAAAGATCTAACCTATACCGAAAATTAAACCATACTGTGGTGTTGATGCGTTTTTGCAGCCACTACAAAAATAAGAAAATGAACAAAAGTCTTTAAATGTTGAAGGTGAATAAATCACTCATAATTGAGATGGCTCATCATGGAGACTCATCATGAAGAGTTTAGATAAATAACTCATCCCTGAAACCGTTTAGGTGATTAAGCTTTAAGGCTTAGATCGGAGTAGGTCGGAGGGTGGATTTGAAAAATATAACTTGAAAGCCTGCTTGAGTTTAACAGTTAAAGAGAATATGGAGTTAGCACTTAAGTCCGTAAAAATGATGTAGCCTGCTTGAATGTGTTTAACAGTTAAAGAGGAATCATGGAGTTAGCACTTATGTCCGTAAAAATGATGTCATTGAACTCGATCACTTTCCCAAGTAAATTTACTTACTTTCATCCAATTTTGCATTTTAGAACACTGCAACAGTTGACAGTTGTGACTTGTATTAAGTGAATTGAGCCTTGATAAGCCACTTACAGCAGCCAGAAGTATTAGTAATTATTTCTAATTCACTTCTACATGAGAAAAGTTAAAATGTACATGAAGCTAATCTAAATAAATGATTTCAAAATAACTCATTAAGCTGAAATCAATAATTTTGTGGCTCTTCCAGGACTTGCGGTTTAATTTGTTCTCCTCAGCACTTGCGGTTTAATTTATTCTTCAACTTGATATGGCCTCATTTTATGTTTCATTCATGCTTATTCATGTTTTATTCATGTTTCTTTCATGTTTCTTTCATGTTTCTTTCATGCTTTATTCATGCCTTAATCATGCCTTAATCATGCCTTAATCATGCTTCATTCATGCTTCATTCATGTTTCTCATGCTTCATCATACCTTATCATTCCATATGGTCTCCCCACCTATTGAAACTGCTGGAGTCTTACTCCCATGTTCATGCTCAAAAACAGTTTCACCACCAAAACTCACTTGATGCAGTCCTGGAGTCTTCGTTCCATGTTCACTCCTATTTAATTGAGGTAATGTCTTACTTACATGGTTTCTTAATTCAGCTTCCAATGACTTCTCATTGTCTTTAACTTCAGTCACCATATCATCCTCATCCAAACATTTCAATCCTCTATCTTTTAAGAAAAATGTACTTACCAAACAAAATCCAATAAGTGGTATCAAAAAGTAAAAGTAATTGCGTAATGCTGAAACATACATGTTTTTAACAATTTGAATTTGGCTACTTGTTAAAGAGAATTGATCTCTAGGTTGATTTTGACTCTTAAGTCCAAATCCCCTCTTAATAAGCTTTGCATCTTCCAGCTGAAATGGTGTGTAAATATTTGCAGCCAAAAAAGTCAAATATTTTTTAGGCAAGGTGTTTGTGTCATCAATCTGATTTAAGATTGAATTTGATACGATAGCATTTCCAATGGCGATTCCAATAGCTCCACCGAAAGATCTAACGACATTTCTCATACTAATCACAACTGCACGATCCGCTTTATTAGATTGAGCTTGAACTGCAACCATTGTTGGTTGGAATGTAAATGCAACTCCTGTCCCCATAATCAACAATATAACAACATTCACACCATCTGCCAATGATTCATTCCAAAGGATTAATAAACAACAACTTACTAACCATAAAGTATATCCAAAAAGAATCACCCAAATATAATGACCAGTAAAAGTAATGATTTGTCCAGATACTACCGACATAAGTGCTTGACTTAATACCAATGGTAGAAAAAATATAGCAGAATGTAGTGGTGTTTTTCCCTTAACAATTTGAAAATAATAAGGTAAATAATACATGAACGAATAATACGCAGCTCCAAATAAAAGATTGGATGATATAAGTAATGCCAATGATGGGTTTCTTAATACTTTTAATGGAATCACAGGTAATATTGCAAACCTCCATTCAATCAAAAAAAATATCACCATAAAGATTCCACCAACGCAAAGCATGGAAATAACAATCGCACTATTCCATGCAAATTGTGACCCTCCTCCGGAGATAGGAACCAAAATAAGCGTAAGGCCAATAGTGGCTGCAAAAATTCCTGCATAGTCGATCTTGGCCAACTTTTCCTTCTTTGTGAGGATATTATCTGAACCTGGAGGTTTACCTTCTACGAAGACAAATATTACCAATGCCACAACCACACATAAAGGTGCTATGGTATAATAGAATCCTCTCCAAGAATATTTTTCTGCAAACCCACCCATTAAAAACGGACCTACAGAATTCCCAATCCCAACACTTGCACCAAGAATCCCTTGATACCTTCCTCTTTGTTTCAAGCTAACTATATCACTAAGAATCACCATACATAAAGATGAGATTCCTCCATTACCTATACCTGCAAAAGCACGGAAAATAAAAAATTGTATGCCTGTTTGTGCAAGACTACAAGCAACATCTCCAATACATAAGATCCCTAAACAAGTCAAGAGGACGTTCTTACGTCCAAAAATATCCGCAAGACGTCCAAATAAAACTTGACAAACGCAATTAGCTAACATGGAAGCAGTCCCAGCCCAATTGATGGTTTGTTCTGCATTAAGATCTTTTGCAATTGCAGGAAGTGCAACCGTAATCCCAGTTTGATCTGCAAACGAAATTATGTATGCAAGTGCTAAAGCACTAAGGCAAATCAAAATTTTATTAGTTGAAAGGAGATTCATGTGGGAATTACCAAGGGTGTTGTGAAGGTCTTCTGAGGAATGTGTAATCAGTTGATTATCAAAATTCTCATCTGGGTTCTCATTATGACGGTGTAATGGAAGGCTGTACAGGACATGACAACTTTTTAAATCAGTCAGAATAGTTTCAACAGGGTTCATGGTGGGTATGTATAGTGTATAGTATAGTATGGTCTAGTGTGTATACAGTGTAGTGTAATATACAGTGTATACAGTGTAGTGTAATATACAGTATAATCCAATTCACAGTCTAATATAATCCAATACACAGTCTAATATATTCAAATACAATAGTAATCTACTATAATAATACAGACAAATACCCAACTCTTATATACCTCATACACATTTTCGGCTTATCTTCCTATATTTAGTTGCAAAATTAGCCTATTTAAGACTTTTGGTTGCCGTGCATGCAAGGAAGGTTTCTTGCCGAGCATGCATCCCTTGCAGAAACCTAGAGACTACGCACAGCCGAATCTTTGGTAGTAACAGAAGCTTACAACTGGTATTTACCCTTGGTTGGAAGAAGTTATCATAGAACCTCTTACAAGTCTCAACCAGGGTGGTCCAATAACTTCAAAGTTTTGAAAGCTTTAGGATGTAGCCGAAGCCCAAGAAGAAATTAGAAACAATTGACTTTAGACTTACATTGAAATTAGGGATAAAAATGCCTTGGTATTTTGTGTTTTGACTACTTTTTGTGTTTTGTCTTGTGAAGTTGTAATTAAGCGAGTAGAAAGCAACTATCTCTAGATAACACCAAAGTTTCAAGAAATTCCGAGTAGGGTTGAGAGCAAAGCTGATCGGAGCAAACCGGAGAGTCCAGAAAGATAAAAATAAGGTCCAGATTTCATGTAAACCGGAAAAAATATTTTCCGCATATATGCGTGTTTTATATAGGTTTGATTTGGGTGGGATAGGTTTAGAATTTGATTTGATGTACGTTTAGTATTTGATTTGAAGTTATTTCCCAAATATAAGGGAGATAATTAGGTAATTATAATTTTCTTGGGAGTCCTCCAAAGACAAAGGAACCATCCGCATGCTTAGCATGCTCAAACAATGTGTAAATTTACGGAATTATACTTATACTGATATCATCATACAGTTATAGTGTTAAGTTTATAGTTTAATTATACTCAACATGTGGTGTATAACATTTTAATCTTACATGAAATTTAAGTTTACCATGAAAAGTGAAGAGTACAATATTACTCACTATTGGAATTACGGTAACATTCTACAAACTTACTAAAATTAATAAAATGCTCTAGACTCATTAATTTTTAAAATTTATTAAAATGTTATTTATATATAATTTATTGAAATGTAATTTATTTATATTTTAATGAAATGTTTAAAAAAAACTCAAAAGAAACTCAAACCTAATAACCTCTCAAGTTTAATCCCAGGTGAAAGATTAGCCTAAAGTATTCACATTAATCATCCTGAGAATTAACCAGCTGAATTACTGTAAATTGGTGCCAACTTAAAAGTTAAAACGTCTATGAATTCACAACCAATGCAGAATCAATGAATTCAAAATCAAAGTTTGATCAAAACCAACGTTGGCCAAATTCAAAACCAACGTTGAGCAAATTCAAAACCAACGTTGGCCAAATTCAAAACCAACGTTGGGCCAAGTCAAAACCAACATTGACAAAGCCAAAGCCAAAGCCAAGCTTGCAGCCTCGCCTATCCTCTAGTGGCTGAAGTTAACTTCATCATGGCTTTAAATGGAATTAAGCATAAACAGGGGAAAATGCCCCAATTCGTATCATACATATATATGATAAGAAATGCGCTTCCTGTGATATTGTTTTGCAAGTCTTTGTACAGGTTGAATGCGTCTCGTATTTCTAGAAAATACGTCTCAGCTCAGCAAAATGCCGTCAATTGACACCACACCTTTCACGAATCTCAAATTGACATGCCAACACTTAAGCTATTCTTGGCAACGTTTAAGGTTCAATCCTTGGGATGGTTCTGCCGATGAATTGCGGTATTAGCCAACAAAGGAGGGGAGTCGGAGAAAAGCTGATGTCATTTTGACAGTTGTCTTGTCTATTTCTTGAATCTGTAAGACAAGTTCTTACAAATTGAAGATAAAGTTTTGAATCAACTTCATCTTTCCTTAGAGATACATATTCATACCAGCTACTCTTTCGTTGCTATCAACGTGCAAAAGTACATATTCATACCAATTACTTCCTTGGTTTTCACCACAACTGCTATCTTATCAAGTGCCCACCAAGTATAGTAGTTATCTACGTATCTTTTTGTAGCTCTTTTCTCGGCGACTCGCCTTGCCTAAGGGTGATAATTATCCTGTGACGATGGTTGCAAATATTTTTTCGGAATCATGCGTGAATACATCACTCAAATTACGCACGCAGCGGCTCAATTGACATGAACTTTAACTTGGGATGTCCATAACTCCAGGACTTCTCGTTAAATAATTCCCTGGACTGTGCCTTTGAATCACGATGCCTTTACTATTTCACATCATTCTCTTGCCGGTCCTCGGTTCTAAAAGCCCTCTTTGTGGCTTTGGATCGGGGTCACTAATCTGTAGAACAAAGAAGGAGATAACAATTGAGCTCTCTCCGTGATTCCCCGAGAGGTATAGTTTTTTTGACGTGAGTCAACCATTGTCGGCTGCAAATTTCAAGTGGCTGGCTAGACTGTAGGAATGCCTTGTTGTGGGACGTGACTAATGCTTCATTTTGCCTAAATAGAATCAACTCATTATTTTCCCCTTGTAAATTTAACTGGATATTGTTTCCAAAGTTTATTCTTGTAAAGTATGAATAATGGCTTCAACTTTAAGTCTAGTTCTTTTAGTTTTGCAAAAAAGTTTCTCATGCAATATTCTAATTTGTGTAGTATCATAATATTTTATTTCAAAATGTAGTATCATAATCTTTTATTTCAATGCTTATCAAGACTCAAATAACCTAGGTTAATTTGAAACAATACACACAATAGACAACACCTACAAAGACCCCTGCATTCTTAAGCCACTTCAAATTTCAGATACTGTCAAGCTTTGGTCAGATTGCCTCTCAAATGATGTGAGTCGGTGATGACCCACAATCTTATCTAGATATCGCTACAACTTCATTGAAAGCTTACATTGGAACAATTAAAAACTATAAAGATGGAGCACAATAAACAGGCTCCAGTACAAACGGCGATTCGAATAAAATGGCCAAGACAAAAATGACAGCTCAGGAACACATGGACCTCACATTGAGGTCATTCCATTATATGAAATAGCGTACAAGCTGGCTCATGAAGCTCACATCGAGACCATCGTATAAATCCTCACAATAGCATAGTTGAGAATAATCTCCTCAATCAAAAGGAAGCAATTAGCAAAACATACTGATCCACCACAGAAATAGCTATAATATGAGTAGCTCATGGGGAGATACTACGAAACTAGCCCACCTTAAACTCGTGGAAGCTCAAAGCACTAGCAATATACCTATTGGATCGAATAATTACAAACATTTGAATTGCTCAAGCAATCGCTTACTCGAACTCCTCACTCTTCAACCTATATCAATCTCACCCACCAACTCAACCCTCCGACTACTCCCCAGAACATAAACCTTATACGTCCCAGTTTGAACAACCCACTCCTGACTGATCACATCCCAAATGCTCAAATCTCTATGCAATACCTCAAACTTCACTACCGCACTCTCTCCTGGTTTTAAGAATACTTTCTCAAATCCTCTCAATATCTTGGGGGCACCGGGAACAATCGTGCTGGGTAATTCCAAGTACAATTGGGAAACATATCCCCCGAAATACTTGCCTGTATTCTTGACTTCTGCACTGACTTCGTACAACACTTCCCAAAGGGCCGGGTTTCCACCAAGACCTCCACCTACAATTGGTGGAGTGCTTCTATAGTCAGGAGAATACCCTTTGGGGTATTCAAAGGCATCCCCTTCCTCAAGAGATCTCACATTTTCATTATAGAGGAATGGGTAGATGAACCCAGGCACAGGTTCTATCTCCTCATGTGGAAATAAAGCATCTTCAGGGTCACATACGTCATCTTCAATGTTATGGTATATAGGAAGGTAGTCTTCCGGATACGGGATGTACTCAGAAGGTGAATTTACCTCTTTGATTTTCAAATTGCTTACCTTGAAAGTGGTATAACTCAACCCATATCCAAATTCAAACCTGGGCTTAATATTATGCTTATCAAAGAAACGATAATCCAAATAGACATCCCTATCGAAATTATCTTGAGGATGCTCAGATACTTGGTCAACCAACCCGACGTAATGTTGCTTCTTCTTGGCAATTGTAAATGGCAACTTGCCTGAAGGGTTGGCATCACCAAAGAGAATATCTGCAATTGCTTGACCTACGAATTGACCCAATGGAGCAGCATAAAGGACTCCTACAACATTCTCATGCTCAATCCATTTCTCCATGTTGACAGGACCAACTGAATTGACCACAACGACAGTTTTCTGACACCTGGAAGCTATGCTTTCAATGAGTGCATCTCCATTATGCCATAATGAAAGGTTCCGGCGATCACCATAGTTGTCGTCCACTGATATGTATCCCTCACCTGAGGAAGCACCTACAACCACAATTGCAAGATCGGCATAGTCTGCAAGATCCTCATCAAGTTCCCAATTATTATTCGTGAAGTCTACAACAATATTATCTTTCTTTGCTCGAGCAGAGATAGCTTCATACGGAGTTACGATGTAGGGGTTGTTCACTGCTGCAGAACCCCAGCCAGACGTAATTGCTCCATTCACACACCGTTGGTCCTTACAATTGAACCCTCGAGGATCTGGCCCGGCATGTATCCCAGCGACAAGAATCCGCTTCACCCCGTCGTCTCTCGATATGGGTAAGTTTTGATGCACGTTCTTTAAGAGGACAATCCCTTCTGTGGCAACATCTAAAGCTATTTTGTTGGAGAACTCAGTACGCACATCTTGGTGCCAATTTTGTTGCACGATTGGTCCAAAATGCTGATACGGGTATTGTTGACCGTATGTGTGAGAGTTCCAACTATTGAAGTTGGGCAAACAATCTTCGGTTGGTAATGTTACTGATTCAATTGCAAAGAAAGGTGCAATAATACGAGTAACCATATCATCAAGACGCTTTTGAGGGACGGTACCGTTATACACTGCTCGCGTTAACAATGCTCCCCAGTTTGACTTCCCTGTGAGCCAATCATCAAAGACCTCTCCTGGCATAACCATATCGAGACCAGCCAATGCTGAAAACACCCCGGTATGTTGTGCGCCCCAATCTGACACTACAAAACCTTGGAAGCCTAATTCTTCCTTGAGGAGATAATTGAGTAAGTAGCTGTTTTCGCAGGAATAGGTATTGTTGACTTGATTGTATCCACACATCACACTACCAACTCCTGCCCTGACTGCATCTGCAAATGGCCAGAGATATATTTCATGGAGAGCTCTATCACCAATATTACTACTAATACTGCTATCTATATTAAACTCATCCCATTCACCAACTTGCCTGAAAAGCTCTTGTTCATTTCCTACCAAGTGTCTCACACTTGCAACCACACCCTCGTCTTGAATCCCTTCAATTGTGGCCCCTCCCAAAATTCCCTGCATATACGGGTCCGCACCGAACCCTTCCCAATTACGACCACCTGCGGCCTTGAGCCCAATCGGGCCAATTGTGGGACCAAGGACTATGTGCACCCCCTTCTTCTTATGTTCCTTACCGATAGCCTTACCACGAAGATAGGCAAGAGCTTTATTGAATGTTGAACCAGTAGCAAGCCCACTTGGAAAGTGAGTTACAAAGTCAGTAAACCTAACCCCATGGGGACCATCCTGTAAACAAAAACTTGGAATCCCCAATCTTTTGATTTCACCGGTGTTTCCAATACACGGACCACTTCCCCAGCCAGTACCGGTGGTGATATTAACCTTCTCTACGATCGACATCTTCTCGACTATTTTTCTTGCAGAATCGTAAGCTTTTTGCCATGTGTGTGCAATTCTTCCTCCAAGGGCTATTGTTAGTATGTGGTAAAGTTGGTTGCTATCTCTTTACACTTCATCAACACTGAGTAAATAGGTATTCTTCCAAGGCTATACCTATACTTTTGACTGTCTTTTATTTTTGACTGTCTTTCACCCCTAAATCATACTTACGAGAAGGATAATACGGAGCAGAACAAAACTCATCAGAGGGTTCGTTATCTATATAGTTAAACAATGGCACTTCTTCATGATGTCCCGAATAACAGGCGGCTAACAAGAAGAAGTAAAACAAGTTCATTGTATAAAGAAAGAGTGGAGATTTGGTGGGAGTTTTTGAGAATACAGGTTGTGGAGGGATCGGGGTAAAGTTTTACCAAACATTTCAAAGAATATTTTCAACCACTTAATTGGTATGAAAAGATAGATGCAGATTGTGGTAGTCCATTCTTATAATTCTGTTAACTGGGGTGAAACATTGCTCTAGTTATTGATGTTTTAGAATATCCTTAGTGGCTGCAAAAAGCGGTCGTGTTTGGCAAAATTCGTGGTTGTAAATAAATGAGTTTGCTCTATCAAGATGGATTGAATGGTATATTACAAAAGATAAGTTGAAAGGTACCAAACAAAAGATGGATTGAAAGGTACCTATTACGAATTCCATTGTAATGAACTAATATAACTTAAGTAGAAATCTACAGTCACTTTTGAAACTTATCCTTGATTGTCTATTCATTGTATCATTATTGAAAGGTCTGGCAATTGTATATTATCTATATGCCACATTGCATCAACTCCCTGAGTTGTTTGCTCGTTAGTGACACCACATACATTCTTGCTCGCGCAATATCATTTTATTCATGCGCTAACTCACACTTGTCATCGTACCTCACACCTATCATCTTACCGCCTATCATCTTACCTCCATCTTACACTTATCATCTTACCTCACTTACCATCTTACCACTTGTCAAACCTCACTTACCGTCTTACCTCACCATCTTACCACTAGTCATACCTCACTACCATCTTAAACTGAAGCTACGCTTCAGTGGTAGCGCGCTTACGTCGACATCCTCGCAGTAACCTGCACAGCCGTAACCACACTCGGTGCACTTGGCGAATTCCCCGCCAGTCTCTCCAATTCCAATTGATTCATGGTACCGGATTTCTTCAACGCAGAAATACAAGTTGAGCTCCCCACATGAACCAATTTCCCTGGCGAGCCTCTAGGTGTGTTCAACAACCTGGAATCTGTCAAGACCGTATTGGAAAGGCTGAATGTCCTGGGTATTTTTTTTTCCGCTGAGACTGAGAAAGGTTCAAGAAGTGCCTTAGGTGATTCATGATACAAAGTAGGCAGGGAAGTATGTGAAGAAGGAGATGGAGTGTTGAATGTGTTAGCTTCTGGTTTCGGAGTCGATTCTCTAGGATCAGCTCGATACAATAGTTTAGGACTGTCGTCCTTAATTGATCCATCAACCTCCAGTGTATCAGTTATTTCAACTTGTGAAGGCTCCAATCTAGGCGATCCCAGTAAAGACACTTTCGATGGTGCTAGCCTCGGTGAGCTCAGTGTAACTTTAGGTGAGCCTAATTCACTTTTAGTAGGCGCGGCACCAAAAAAGGTTTCCAAGTTCTTGAAAGCACCCTCAGCATCCAACAAAATAGCACCTTCAAAGTAACCAGGCTTTGAATCATCCAATTTCATGTTATTCTTATATTTCACCCCGTTAATCAAGTTGAACAAATCAATCCTATAATTCTTGGGCAATTTGTTATTGGAAAGATATACACTGGAGAACTTTGCTGGATTCTTGATGAACTGTAGCACAATTGGTTTCAAAGATTGGATATCAGCTAGATTATTTCTACGCAAGTCAATCTTCTCCAAATAACATAAATGCTCGAGACCAGTCAAATCAGTCAACTTGTTGTTATTGAAGTTTAACGTGGTTAAGTGCTTCAAGTTCCGCGGTAAATCATTCAAGTTGGTGATATAATTATCTGAAAAGTTGATGAACTTAATATTGGTGAGTTGACTTAACCCCTTGGGAAGTTCTTGGAGGAGATTATTTGAAAGGTTCAATTTGACGAGATTCATCATTGGCTTGAATATGAATTGAGGGATGGTTGTTATGGAAGTATCGGTGATTGTCAATTGTTTGAGTAATGCCCATTTATTGTCGGGTAGAATGTGTGATGGCGTTGGGTTTGTAGTATAATTGTCCATATTGAGGAATGCAGAGTTTGATTCGTGTAAATGAGAATCTAAATGGGTTTGATCTGGGAGATTGATTGGTGATGTGGTCAAGTTTGATTGGGTCAAGTTTGATTGGGTCAAGTTTGATTGATTTGTATGATGTGTCAGTGCATGGTTATTTGCATGGTTATTTGCATGGTTATTTGCATGGTTTCCTTGGCTATTTCCATTCGAGTGACTTGCACTACCACTTGGATTCCCAGTATGACCATGACTCCCCGTATGAGCTGCCCCATGACTCCCAACTCCACCATGACTCACTCCACCATGACTCCCACTCTGACTCCCAACACCACTATGACCTTGATGATTGGCACTCCCTATTGAATTATGAATTCCATTCACATGTGAATGCTCTTCCCATCTCCTTCCAAGACCATCTTCAATAACCAAATCAATCAAAACTTCTGTTACATCACTGATTTTACTATTTCTAATAATCAAGATTCTTAACCTTTCACTTAAAATATTCCAACCAAAGATTTCATTTGGTTCATAATCCACAAGTTCAAGCACTTGTAAGTTTTTGAACATCTTAATGGGAACACTTGTATCACAAGGGAATTCTTCATAACCAGAAATACTACCAACCTTAGTACTTGGACTTAATATTAAACAAGGAATCTTTGTAAATGAAGAATATAAATATTTGATATCTTTATTAACCAGTTTAGGTTCTTTCAAAGTTGATGATCTCCAATATAAACTAGCACTAGAAATGATCAGTTTCATGGAATTGATACTACTAATACTTCTTGTATCACTATCGAAATGTTTACTTCTAGCGTTGTTAGCCATAAACGAAATGAACGTTGGCTCATGATTAGGATTATCAACCTTCACATTCAAAGGTCCAACATCCACTCCTAAAGGTGATAACTCTATCCTTTCTGTAATATAATACAAATGATGAATGGTGAAACTTAATCGAATAGGTTTGACGGAGGTTCGATTCTTGGAAAAGCAAAGAAGTCCATTGGCAAGTGCTTCTTCATTCCGACGTATATACGATGAGAGCCGTTGTACGTAAGTATCTCCATCAATACTCATGGTTGGTTCTAACCTGAGTGTTGTTTTTTTGCTCTCAGTGCGGTACCGCACATCCAAGTAAAGCGGAGAGAAAAGACAGGGAAGAGAGACAAGGACAAAGGAGAGCAAAGGAAAGACAAAGGAGAGCAAAGGACAGACAAAGGAGACAAAGGAGACAAAGAAGGTAACAAACCCAGCACTCCACAATAAGAAGCATTTCATAGAAGAACACTTTACATGAACGTGGAGGCCTTGGTTGGACTATACCCTCCCCGTTTGAAAAGGTAAATAAACAAGATTACGTAATGTGTGGATCGTCTACACAAATAACAAGAATGGCCTTTACCAATACAAAGTGCCGTGACAAAGTACCCTGACAAAGTATGAACTTTTATAAAATTGTTCAATGTTACACCTACTTAAATTGAACCACGGGTGGCATGTCCCTCCGTAAGTCCTCGCTACCCATCTCCAAATTCAAAGGTTATGTGCAGTCCCTTGACTTGATTAGCTTCAAGAATCATTTAAAGTTTAAATTCTATAGAAGAGTTTGAATGTAAAGGTATGTTCTTTTATTTCATGACTGACATTTCTCGAGACAACGAGCGTAGCGAGTTGTAAGAGATAATATAAACAAGCTAGAACTGGCTAGAGCTCACAACGATCGTAGCGAGTTGTAAGAGATAATATAAACAAGCTAGAACTGGCTAGAACTCACAACTCGCTACGCTCGTTGTAAGAGACAATATAAACAAGCTAGAACTGGCTAGAACTCACAACTCGCTACGCTCGTTGTAAGAGATAATATAAACAAGCTAGAACTGGCTAGAACTCGCTACGCTCGCGCTACAGTGATTTTCCAGATTTTGCAGCATCAAATGTCTTGCACCAGGCCAAAAGTCTCATATTGAAGATTTCTCAAAAAGTCTATTGAAGATAAGTCTATTGAATATCAAGTCTATTGAAGATTCGTGTCTAATTCTTAAACTTCTTCGTGCTGGATACATTTAAAATTATTTATTCTCTAACTATGCAATAGCATATTCATAATACATATAAACGGGGTATGCCAAAGTTCTTCGTATTTTCGTCCCTTGAGTGTAGTCTTATAGTTTTGTTGAAGTCTTATATCAAGTTTAATCTTATATCAAGTTTAGTCGGTGGGCGCGTTGTACATTCTAGACTCACAACCCGCCGCGGGTTGTGTATACTTTAATTGTCTCTGACAATTATTTATGCTCCCTCCACGGCACTGCACATAATATAGTGTTCAAACTCCAAAAAAAGAGAATCAAAGAACTTCCACTGGAACACTTTCAAAAGTCCCTTCGGGACTTTCTTTTTCACTCATTCTCCAACCTCTCCATGATCAGCTCAGGGGGAATCCCAGCAGTACTACAATTCGTATCAATACTCCTTCTCCTTGTCCTCCTTGAACTACTAGCCAAGGTTACGATCGACTCACTATCTCTATCACCAGGTCTCTCTTGTCTCTCCACCCGTTCAATATTAACCAGCGGCACGACATACCCACTCATTTGGGTCTCGACTGTACTTGCATTATTACTATTCATATCCCTTTCACTTAAAATACTAGGACTTTTCGTACTTTGAACACTCATAATACTCTTCATAGGAGTGGTTGATATATTGTCGGATTCTACCGTTATTGAAGAAGATACTTGAGATGGTGACGAAGATGTACTACTTGAACGATCTCTTGGGTTATGTTGATGTTTTGTCTTGAATTTGTTTCCAGATTGTCCGCCCGCTACTTGTGCACTATCACTTCTACTAACTTGCCTGGGAACTTTATCAGCACGCTCGTAATAATCAAGAGGTTTCCTAGGTAGACCTCTTGGAGGTTGTCTTGTTTGCATTAGACGTTTAACCCAACCGAATCTTACTTTACGTTCTGTTTGTTAGTATGGCTTATAGTGTAGGTGTAGCATGTTTCATGATTGTAGAGTAATAAGGAGTAATGGGGAGTCGGAGTATGTGGTAATTCCTAAGACCGCCTGAGTCGCACCGTGTCAATGACTCGCAAACCTCACGCACTTGGTTCCATACCCGCACTTTATGTGGACTTGGTGCCCCTTGTACCATACCAACTTGCCCACACAACTTCTTCATTCTCTACTCACTTCATCAAATGATCAGCGCATCGCCACGTTCTTTCACACTCTCTCCACATTCTCCAACCACATTCTCCAACCACATTCTCACCACTTCATCACCTACTTGAAACATCATTGGTACCGCTTCATTACTTCCCAAAGCTCACACTCTCACTCTCACTCTCATACTACAAATACATACCCAATGGATTGATCACATGTCCCTGATGCGTCGCTTGATTGATTGCTGGATTCGGAGGACTTATGTTCACTGGATTCGACATGGTACTCTGCTTTTGATGAGACTTTCGCAGGCTCGTTTTTTTGTTAGCCGGTAGTGTGGGGGTAGGGAAGAAAGGGGGGTGCAAGAGTAAGTGGGAGCTGGGTGAAATTGATTGCTGTCGTGGTGTGAAGGTTATCTAGACTTCCTAATTGGGAGGATATTGGTAGGGTATGACTTGTGTAGATGAAACATGTTTGCATCAAGGGATTATGTGAATACAAGTTGACTCTAATTTATTCATTTTGATTATTACAGTTAATACAAGGAGGGCTAGGGAATGAAAAAGTTACTTCGGTCACTAGAAAGTCATATTGTTTCAATGGAAGGGAATGTCTTATTATTAGCAGTGTCAGTCATAGTAGACAGTCACATTGTAGCAGACAGTCACATTGTAGTAGACAGTCACATTATAGCAGACAGTCACATTGTCGTAGACAATCACTTTATTTCAATAGGCATGGAAAGCCATTTCTAGAAACACTTTGTTTGCAGGTTACATTGTTTCAACTCACCTTCTATTGTCAAAGACCTTGCATTCTACAAGCATTATATCATTATTCATTTCATTCATTCTATATAATCCTCTATTGTATTCCTGTCAAATCAATTGTTTCCATGATTCTTAAACATGCATTATGAAGGTTATTGGGACTACCAGCCATTCTATTGTAAAGTGCTTAACTCACACAATTGGTGAATGAGTTTATACGTGGAATTTCTTACTTTGACCTACTTCAATACCACTTGTAAGATTCTCATTGTATTCCAGTCTGATTCCATAACTGATACTTTACTTCATTCTTCATTCTAGTACTCTGATTCACTTTACACTACTTCATTCCAGTTCCACCATGTCCACTATTTCCATAGTCCAACTTCCACTCACCTCTCACTCTCTTAGCGAGCACCAGCCGTATGAGACCTTTTACGTGATACATTCACGCGGCCATCTAGAGTCATATGTCTCATGTGATGTCATGATTTATGTCATTGATTATGACCCTATACTTGTACTCCCATTACTAACCTTTCAATGAGTACTCTCTACACTGATTTTTGTGACTTACACTCCTTCTCTATTCTACTTTCTGGTTGTCACACCAATGCAAGCACAGCTAAGATGGTGGCCCCAATTGGAACTGCAAACAGTGATCCCGTTTCTCGTACTGGTCCAGATATTACACTTGTTGTAATATCTTGCTTCAATGCCAATAGTTGTAACCCATCCTTATACCCTAAAAAATTAGCAGATACAAATCCCAGTATAATAAGTAAAGAAATGTACATCACCAAAGTGTTCAGGAGACTTTAAGCTATCTTTTTATAGTTATCATGTTCCATTTATAGTTATCATGTTTCCATTTATAAGTATCCTGTACCCCATTGTAACCTCCCTTTACAATAAGCCTCATTTTAATGCCTTGTATCGTAATAGGAGCACCTCCTGTGGCTGTGAAAGAGCGTGTTGCAAAACGGAAGTTAAATGCGTGTTTCAAAAGGAAGTTAAATGCGCCAAAAGAAAGTTAAGTGCGGTTTCAATGGTTCAATGTTGCAAGTTAAATGCGGTTGCAAGTGCGTGAAGAATCTTCCTTGTACCCTCAAGTTTGACTAAATAAGGGCCTCGTTCTGCTCTCTACGCTGTTGTATGATGCGTCCGATCGGTATTCATAACCAAGTCGCATGCCGCATCAATCACGCACCTCACTGTGCAACGACACGTCCTCAATAATGGCCTTAAATGGGCTATGTTCGATACAGCTCATATAAGAGGAGTAGGAGATAACTTTATCCCTGAGGCTGAGTCTAATTTAAACTTGTACGTTTAAACTTCTACAGTTTGTTTAACTTCTTCAGTTTGTTTAAACTTCTACAGTTTGTTTAACTTCTACAGTTTGTTACATAATATCTTTACATATTGAATAAGAATACAAAGAGAATTGAATGTCTAAGGTGGATTCAAGACCGTTACGTCATATTTGGTCATGTGATGCAAAATTTAAATTTTCTCCCGGTCGTGCACTCACCATCGTGCACCGGCCAATTACACCCCTGTTGACGGTATCCTGATATCGTCGGGCCTCTCCTGCTTCTAAATGTCATAACATCATAATCGTCGTTGATTTGTAATTGATCTATAGTCTTTACTCGTTTTTCTAATATTGCACTTTCTTTTAGGGCTTGAGTATTCCACTTTTAACTGTTGCACATTAACTTTAAACTATTGCACTTTGGATCTTATTCTATGTATACAATGGACTAGCCATACTGCCCTTGAGCACTCCCACCCCTAATCAATCACTTTTTAGGATTCACTAATCAATCACTTTTTAGGATTCACAATCTCTAAAGGCTTCTTGATCCGCGGAGTGTGTACCCTTGGACTTACTCCCCCATCCTGAGAAGGCGAAAACACACTGGCAGTATAAGCGTTAAACTTCTTGCTACTAGGGCTACCACTCTCTGGGATCTCCGGGCAGAATTCCATGTCATCCTCTATGTCGAAAGACTTTGATAAATAGTATCTCAATCTAGGTGTGTGAAAGGAGTACCCCGTGGAGGATGATGCCGATGACGGCGCCGTTGAAGGTGAATACGTCACATTGTTGAATAGGGGTGATGTATTGTTGGGCGTGGGATGCAACGAGTTTGGCAGGTATTGGTATGTGTATAGATATTGATTAGACATTTCATAGGTATAGCAATAGGTGATGTGTGGGAGATTTGTGTGATCACTGATAACGGCGCGAGAGGTCGGTCACGTGGGATATTAAGTGATACTCTTGCAAGTTATAAATGACTTTTTGGAACTGGTGTGAGGTTATCGAACACCGAAGCGAAGCGTAGGTGTGAGTTAAGTCGATATTGAGTTTAGTCCAGTCGTGTAAACAATCACATAGAAGGCGTAGGGTCATGAGTTACCTATTGGTTGCTGGTCATCCTAATTAAATATGCTATATGCAGTATCCCAGGGATATAATAGAAACAGCTTTATGGACAAGTCTATATTTAAATGTTTCATAGGTATGATATAGGTCTTTGAAAATGTTAGAATGTTTTTGTGGCTATTGAATTATATTACATTTTGTTAGGTGACATGTTCTTATCTTCTCCACTGGCAGTAATGAATTTTTGTGTTGGCACTGACCCTCACTAATATTTTGTTATGCTCACTAATTTTGAGCAGCTCTCCCTGGTAAGCTCTCACTAATTTGGACACTAAAATTTTGTTATGCTCACTAAATCTGCAGCGGTCCTCACTAAATTGGAGAATTTCTCAGTAATCGGGAAATGCTCTGACTAAATCTAGATAGAATCGCACTAATTTAGATAGTCTCTCACTAATTGGATAAGCTCTCACTAAATTCTTTTAATTTTGTATAATCATTTTACATTGGTTGAAGTTGGCCTGTCTTCCGGATGAAACAAGCGGGTTGTGTCACTGAAGAATACCTAGTGATGATTAAATTATCCATTGTACTTCATGGGATACTTCAAATATATCTCTCCTACGACTTTGTTATTATCATCCTTGCACCTTATATCAGCTTATTTAACAGTAATTTTGTCTTAATGACATCAAAATGAGTAGTGCTAAAATGAACCAAATTTTGTGGCTACGGATTATTTTTAAAATTCTCCCAATATTTAAATAAATTCAATCTTGGGTGCAATTTTGCAATGATAAAATGTTAATAAAATATCAACTGAAACGCTCTTGATTTAATTACATATAGCTCAGATCATAAGAATATGAAAAAAATTATAAAATTGACCTATACAAGGGGTATCAAGGAGAATACTGTAGTTATATGATCGAAATATATAAAGTTTAAATGGGCAATCTTATGATAATTAACAAGCATCTACTAACTTCATAATGAAATTCAATTTCAAGATCATCCCATTTCATAATAGATCTCTAAGTATAGAATGCACGTTGAAAATACTAACCAACTTGCCTTAAACAAGGATGGGAATCTCGTTGTCTTTTTGAATGAAATAAACTTATATCGAGTGTGGATTATTAACTTGCTACAAAAATTTCTACTTTTAAACAATCTTAATACACCACACCAATATGCTAGCCTATAACACATAGTTGACATTACTCACAAAATCATCCCGCCTTACACAAACCCGTAAATATGCAGCCTTTGCAGAAAATGGATCACAAATTTTTTATATGCAGGACCGCCTTAAGAGGTGGGCGGCAGAGAGGGAAGTTGGTGGTGAGAGTGTCCATCTGGCACATTTCATTTGGAAATTTGGAATTGGCGGCAATTGATGTGGTTTGTAGAACGGGGGTTTGGGATTATTTTGCAATTTGGACCTAGTGTTTACGTGTAGAATTGGTGGATTAATAGTGAATTTAGAACGTCAATTTAGTATGGGCCCTCAGTGCCCTCAGTAGCCCTCAGTAGCCCTCAGTGGCCCTCAGTAGCCCTCAGTGACATATGCAGGACAAAATTGTATAGTGAGCGGTAGACAGAGCTGAGGACCTTAGTTGGTGGTGAGAGGGTCAATATGAAACATTTTATTTTAAAAATTAGAATCGGCTGCAATTGATGGGGTTTGTAGATTGGGGTTTCAGGATTATTTTGCAATTTGAACCCAGTGTTTATGTGAAGAATTGGAGGTTTAGGAGCGATTTCTGAGCGTCAATTTAGTATGGGCCCTCAGTGCCCTCAGTAGCCCTCAGTAGCCCTCAGTGGCCCTCAGTGGCCCTCAGTGGCGGTATATGCAGGACCTCTCAGTTGAGAGGTCCTTAGTTGGTGTTGAGAGTGTCAATTTGGCACATTTCATTTTAAAAAATGGAATTGGCTGCAATTGACGTCGTTTGTAGTTTGGGGTTGTAGGATCATTTTGCAGTTTGAACCCAGTGTTTATGTATAGAATTGGTGGATTAATCGTGATTTTAGAGCGTGAATTTAGTATGGGGCCCCAGGTAGCCCCACCTAGCCCCAGGTAGCCCCAGGTAGCCCCACTTAGCCCCAGGTAGCCCCATATAGCCCCAGGTAGCCCCAGGTGGCCCCGACTAGCCCTCACTGGCATATGCAGGACCTCTCACACTACCCGCCAAAGAGAAGCTGAGAGGTCCTTAGTTGGTGGTGAGAGTGTCAATTTGGCACATTTTATTATAAAAAATGGATTTGGCTGCAACTGACCGAGTGTGTAGTTTGGGGACGTAGGATTATTTTGCAGCTTGAACCTAGTGTTTATGTATAGAATTGGTGGATTAATCGTGATTTTAGAGCGTGAATTTAGTATGGGGCCCCAGGTAGCCCCACCCAGCCCCAGGTAGCCCCAGGTGGCCCCGACTGGCCCCGACTTGGCCCCGACTTGGCCCCGACTTGGCCCCGACCTGGCCCCGAATAGCCCTCCTTGGCCCCGACCTGGCCCCGACTTGGCCCCGACTAGCCCTCAGTAGCCCTCAGTGGCCCTCAGTGGCCCTCAGTGGCCCTCATTAGCCCTCAGTGGCCATATGCAGGACCGCCTTAAGAGGTGGGCGGCAGAGAGGGAAGTTGGTGGTGAGAGTGTCCATCTGGCACATTTCATTTGGAAATTTGGAATTGGCGGCAATTGATGTGGTTTGTAGAACGGGGGTTTGGGATTATTTTGCAATTTGGACCTAGTGTTTACGTGTAGAATTGGTGGATTAATAGTGAATTTAGAACGTCAATTTAGTATGGGCCCTCAGTGCCCTCAGTAGCCCTCAGTAGCCCTCAGTGGCCCTCAGTAGCCCTCAGTGACATATGCAGGACAAAATTGTATAGTGAGCGGTAGACAGAGCTGAGGACCTTAGTTGGTGGTGAGAGGGTCAATATGAAACATTTTATTTTAAAAATTAGAATCGGCTGCAATTGATGGGGTTTGTAGATTGGGGTTTCAGGATTATTTTGCAATTTGAACCCAGTGTTTATGTGAAGAATTGGAGGTTTAGGAGCGATTTCTGAGCGTCAATTTAGTATGGGCCCTCAGTGCCCTCAGTAGCCCTCAGTAGCCCTCAGTGGCCCTCAGTGGCCCTCAGTGGCGGTATATGCAGGACCTCTCAGTTGAGAGGTCCTTAGTTGGTGTTGAGAGTGTCAATTTGGCACATTTCATTTTAAAAAATGGAATTGGCTGCAATTGACGTCGTTTGTAGTTTGGGGTTGTAGGATCATTTTGCAGTTTGAACCCAGTGTTTATGTATAGAATTGGTGGATTAATCGTGATTTTAGAGCGTGAATTTAGTATGGGGCCCCAGGTAGCCCCACCTAGCCCCAGGTAGCCCCAGGTAGCCCCACTTAGCCCCAGGTAGCCCCATATAGCCCCAGGTAGCCCCAGGTGGCCCCGACTAGCCCTCACTGGCATATGCAGGACCTCTCACACTACCCGCCAAAGAGAAGCTGAGAGGTCCTTAGTTGGTGGTGAGAGTGTCAATTTGGCACATTTTATTATAAAAAATGGATTTGGCTGCAACTGACCGAGTGTGTAGTTTGGGGACGTAGGATTATTTTGCAGCTTGAACCTAGTGTTTATGTATAGAATTGGTGGATTAATCGTGATTTTAGAGCGTGAATTTAGTATGGGGCCCCAGGTAGCCCCACCCAGCCCCAGGTAGCCCCAGGTGGCCCCGACTGGCCCCGACTTGGCCCCGACTTGGCCCCGACTTGGCCCCGACCTGGCCCCGAATAGCCCTCCTTGGCCCCGACCTGGCCCCGACTTGGCCCCGACTAGCCCTCAGTAGCCCTCAGTGGCCCTCAGTGGCCCTCAGTGGCCCTCATTAGCCCTCAGTGGCCATATGCAGGACCGCCTTAAGAGGTGGGCGGCAGAGAGGGAAGTTGGTGGTGAGAGTGTCCATCTGGCACATTTCATTTGGAAATTTGGAATTGGCGGCAATTGATGATTTAACTAGCTTCATTGGTTTTCACTCGATATTGGTGGCATATGCAGGAGTTGTCAGTGGTCCTAGGAACTTCTCGCGTTTGAACGTACGATTGTCGCAACCGAATTAGGTTGTTTTTTTGCAGCTTTTACCACACCAAATATAACATCAAATGGATTAAAGTTAGAAGAGGTTTGTTGAGATTTCTCACTTGTTAGTTTTAGAGGTTTGTAAAAATTGAGTTGCTTGCTGGAGTTGTATTTTTGCTAATCCTTGAACGAATCATTTCGATTGACTTGATTTGTTAGTTTGATTAACTCACAGTCTAAGCCGTACTAGAGCAATTTTTCACACAAATTACTCCGCTTATTGCTGAATCAATCACCGGATGTACAAACTCATTCAATTACCCAACTCAATCCCAGTCCTAATCATTTCCAATCCAAAACTCACAACCTCCTCATTTTGTACTTGTGTTGCCACTGGATCGTTTAATGACCCTCCAGATACACTTGGACTTGCACATTTTTGCGAGCATATGCTCTTCCTAGGAACAAAGGAATTCCCTGGAGCAACACAATTTAGGTCCACTTTAGATACACATGGCGGCACTTCCAACGCATTCACGACTGGGGAGCAAACTTGCTTTTATTTCGATATTCCCGTAACTGATTCCACCGTCAATGGGGAGATACTTTTTGATCATCTACTAAATAACTTTAGTAGTATGTTCAAAACCCCCTTATTCAATACAAAGTATATGAAACTTGAGGTCACGGCTGTAAATAATGAGCATGAAGCAAACAAAACCGATCTGGGAAAAATACTCTACCATGCAATGCGTTTGGCTGCAAATGAAATGCACCCTTTCAGTAGGTTCGGTACTGGAAGTGGCGCGACGCTACAAAAAAACTTGAAGCGAGTTCGCGAATATTTTGCAGCCAACTTCGACTGCAAAAAAATGTCCTTAGTAATACAGGGACCTCAAAGTTTGAATCATCTTCAAAGGTTGGTTTTGGGATGTTTTGTGGATGGAATTAAAGGAAATGATATTGAGGAAAAAAGTATGGAGAATAATCAAGGAAATCGTAGGATTATTACAAATTATAGCAATAATCAAAGTAATTTCCAAATTGCCCACCAAAACCTACCCAATATACTCCGGCAAAATTATAATTCCCTGGAAGCTTTCCCTAAGAAAAATTCACTCATCCATGTTGAATCTTCCCAGTACTCGACACTACGAATGTATTTCCCTATCTGGGCCCAGTACATCAGTCTATATTTATCTGTTTGGTGCAACATCATTGGGGATGAATCCAAAGATTCACTATTCGACCATCTCACCGGTCTAGGATACATCACTTCCATATACGTTTCCAGTGAGGACATTGCAATAGATAATACGTTATTGATTATAGACATTAACTTTACTCAGCTTGGGGGAAAGCACTTAGAAGAAATTATCTTGATTGTAGGAACCTATATTAATGGGTTGGGAGGTCTAAATTCTGACTATATAAAAGCGTATATAAGCGATATTCATATGATTAACAAACTTAATTACACTTATAAGGAGACTCACGATATCTGCGATTTGGCCCAAAATTTGCAACTTGATTGGAAAGTTCTTGGAATTGAAAATCTCATGAAGGGTATTAAGAATGAAGTTCCTTCAGCGGAGAAATTCTTTGAGTTGACTGATATGTATTTAAGTTGGAACAATTTGAATGTGATTGTTCTCGGAGGAGAAGTTTCATATTTGGGTGTAATTAGTTCCATGAATCGAGATAGAGATTCAAAAAGAGACTCAAATTTCAAGAGGTATTCTGATTCAAAATCAAACTCCAAAAGAGATTCAAGAGATTCAAATTCCAAGAGTTTTTCAAGAGATTCAGCCTCCAAGAGGTATTCTGATTCAAATTCAAAAGACACTTCGTTTGGCGAAATCAAACAAAAGAGAGATTCCAGAGATACACCTTTTCGATCCTACTCTATTCCAAGTTATCCTTTAGCGACTTCCTTTGAAAATACAGATTCAAACTATAACTTCAACTACAATACCTACTCAATCGACCCACTCAACCTTTACAAAAAAATAAGGGCACATCCATACTCACCAACATACCCCAAATTAAATACCAACTTGGAAGCACATGAGCAGCCACTCCCCATTTTGGAATCAAGTGACTTTTACCCTCAAATCTTTAAGACCTCGTCTGTGTCTGAAATTTGGTACAAGAAAGATTCCACAAATTATATGTGTGTTTCATTTCAAATTGCATCCAAGTTGCCCGCAAACCCAGCTAACAATGTTGGGAATGAGTTGCTCTGTTTATTACTTGCAACCAAGCTCAAGACAAGTCTCTACAACACAGAACTCATTGGATACAATTGGGCAATATTTCCCAACCGGATAGGACTTCCCGGGATTTGCGTTTATTTTTCCGGACTAAAGAAAGGGTTCCCCAGTATTTTGCAGCAATTGGTAGATCATGTGAAACGCTATATTACTCATGAAGTTCACCAGCTTGACTACCATGAGTTCAAGAAGGTACGGATCAAGTACAGACAGAACTTGGCTGACCTTATTGGGGGAAATGCTTTGAGACAATCTGCTGTCAGTTCCTTGCTTTTCTTGGAGCAGGGAGTGGATGGTGTCGAAGCGAGAACAGATGCATTAGATGAAATGGGTGTGAGTGAGTTGAGAGAGGTTGCTGAAAACACTTTTGGGGGGATTCAAGCGTTGATAACTGGTGGTGATGAAACCACTGCAACTTGGATAGGAGGTTTAATTGAAGAAATGGTGTCTAACGGGAGTACTGGTGAAAGAAGAATATCAAAAAATCAAAGTCCCTCAAGTTTACTGTCAACCAGTACTCATAGTACCATTACATCAAGGGTAAGAACCAGTGGGTTATCCAATAGGACCGTATCAACCAGCTGGATGTCGCTTATTGAAGATTATTCAATGGAGGATATCATAGAAGCTCCAATGGGGGATACTTTCATAGAAGTTTCAAAGTCAAAGTCAACTGAAACTCCGGCCAGCTTTACCATCAAATCACCCTCGAAATCAGTTGCTCATGGAATCTTCTCAGATATTCCACCGAGTACAATTCTTCCTGAGAAAAATCTCTCTTACACCGTAACCAATTGCAACAAAAGCGACCCCCTTAATTCAGTCTTCTATTATAATCAAGTTGGTTTGAGAGAAAGTGCCTTTCTTCGAGTACTTACCAAGCTTATTTCCTACTACATTTCATTATCTTGTTCCAATGAACTACGAACAAAAAGACAGTTGGGATACGTTGTACTCAACGGGTCTAAAATCAATCGGACAACTCTTGGGATTTACATATTGATCATGAGTGCAGATTATACTTCTCAAGAATTGGTTGCGGAAATCGAAGGCTTCCTAATCGAGCGATGGCTGCAAATTTCGGGGATGACCGAAGGCGAGTTTCAAGTGGACATTTTGCAGCCATTTTTAAAAAGCTTTAAAAGCGAAGAAGAAGATGGAATCCCAAGTAATATGGTTTATAGCGTGGTACCATCTGAGAGTAGTTCTAATTTCTCCGTCAATTCTGAATTATACAAGACTCACAATAACCTCTGGGAGCAAGTATTAATGAAAACCTATAGGTTTGATGGTTTGAATGGGAATGATAGTATTGACCTCAATTTGATTGGTAATTTGACAAAGGAAGGTTTTTTGAAATACTTTTCACTACTCCTAAAAAACAGCTTGAGTATTGGTATTAATGCAGATAAGGAGGTACGAAGAGAGATGATCCGAAAAGCCGTGATTGAGAAATTAAAAGCAAAAGGGTTTGACATAACGGAGATGGATCTTAAATGTGTTTTGGAAGACTGTGACTATGATTTAAGGAAACTACATAAGAAGTTGTGGGGTCATTTTAAGCGACAAGGCTTGGGCATGAAATTCATGACTGCGAATTTGTTGGAATTGGGCTTTGGAATGTTAATGAGAAGTCGTCTGGTTGAGAAAGATCTCAGGGTTGGCTTAGGGGAGAGGGTGAACTTAGGAAGTGTTGAAGACTTTAACCACTTAATCAGGTCTGGGGGGAGTTAGTAAGTAAGTGGTTTCAAAATTGCCTCTAGCTAAATTTAAGTAACTTTTATTTGATATCCTTTTCTTTGTAGTGGCGTCAGCCTTTCACTATGGAATTTTCTTTGTTATTAGAAACTTTATTCTACATGCCTTCCCATCTACTCTTTGCAGCACTCCGGCTTACGTAAGCCTTAGTACTCAGTAATCTCAAACTAATCTTTCAACCACCATGAGCCATCAAGTAGATGACCCAATAATACAGGACAGCCTTTCTGATACTTCGGATGAAGAAGACTTCTACACTCCTGGAACGCAAGAGCTTTATAATGCCAGGCTAACACTACTAAAGTATTCCCTCCCAAGAGCGGGCGCACGGATCAATCTACAGAAACAACAACCCAACCTAATTGAAACACTCAGAGAAAGGAGAAATATAAACGACAGTTTCTCGAAGCTCACACTTCAAGGAACTCAATTGATTCAAGGTAATACCAGGATGGTTTCCTTGGTTCGGTACTCCCCCGATGGGACTATAGGATGTGGGTCCTGGGATGGCTCGATTTACGCTTTGAACGAGAATTTGGAGAAAACCAGCGTATATGCCGGACATGCTGCTAAAGTTGTTTTCGATTGGTCAAGTGAAGGACGGGGACTTATTAGTGGAGGTGAAGAAGGGAGTATAAAAGTTTGGGATGGGGGGGGAGACACTGTATTGCCAAAGGTTGAAGGAGACACTTTAGCGCCAAAGGTTACATTTGAAGGACACACATCCAGAATCACCAGTATACATTATCACCCTATTGGCACTCTAGCAATTTCCACCTCGTATGACCAAACTTACAAGCTTTGGGATCTCACTACGCAAACGGAGCTTGTTCAACAAGAAGGGCATTCGAAAGAAGTATTTTGCGGCAGTTTCCACCCTGATGGTGGATTATTTGCAACCGGTGGCTTGGACGGACTCGTAAAAATTTGGGACTTGCGAAGCGGCCGATTGGTCAGCAACTATGACGGGCATATCCAAGGAGTCTATTGCATGGACTGGTCGGATAATGGATACCATTTAGCAAGTGGTAGCGGAGATTGTTCCGTGAAGATCTGGGACTTGCGTAAGAATGAAGAGTTGAGCTCGATACCTGCTCATACCAAGTTGGTAAGTGATGTACGGTTTAATGGCAAGGTTTTGTTGACTAGTGGCTATGATGGAACGGTTGGAATTTGGAGTGTAGATAATTGGGTGAGGGTTGGGAGTTTGGGTCATAATGATAAGGTAACAAGTGTAGATGCTCGAAATGGTGTGGTTGTCACTGGGGGTTGGGATAGGGCAGTTCGGTTGTGGGCCAGGTCCGACGGGTAGTCCATATCAAACTTGTATTATTGGTTGTGGTAGTAATTATGATTGGCTTAAAAATTCACCAAGAGGATCAAAAAAGGTTACAGTTTGCTCTTCATTTATAGGCATGGTACTGGCAATAAAAAGAGACATTGCAATGAAACGAGGCAATGATACGAGTCATGGCACACGCGACATGAACTGAGACATGGCGACATTGCAAGTAGGTAGAAACATTATACCAGAACTGCAATAGTTAAAAGAAATATTAGATCGCCACATTGAAACGACCAATTGGTCTATTTCACAACTATAACCCTCAAACAAACTCTTTATTCTGTATTTATTTAATGAACTCATCCACAGTCAAATCCTCTATGCCGTCCTGCCGCTCGCAGATCTCGTATTTTCCGTCACGTGCCTATATATCTCCAACCTTTAGCGTGCGCGCACCATTCGACGTACGACCGTTATTGTTTTTTGCAGTGGGTGTTCCAACTGGCCGTACCTTGTATTTGTAGATCATTCAAACCCCCCGTTGTTTGACTGGCTATCCCTGAAGATTTAAACAAGTTCCAAGGTAGATTTAATAATCTTCAATACCGCAGACCTCAGCTCCGTATACTACCTAACAACAGGTAGATCACTGCTACAGTACCATCACTACTAGTACCACAATATACATCTGCATACACCTTCTGGTGCAGCATCGTCGATTACGCGTTGAATTCCCCAGATTTATCTTACTAGAAATTCTGGAGTCCTAAAACTTCCAATAGGTTACCAAGTTCGACCCTTCACCACCTGTTTAATCGACCATTTCCTGTTAACTCAACCATCCGCCTGTCTTTGGATTATTGCAACTGCTTAAGCCGTACTCAGGTTCTTAACTGAGAAAGATACTTCCACTCCAGCTGGAGTTATTCCCTCCATCTGCTAATACTTCCATTTCACAATGAATCTTTTAAAAATCCTAGATGGTACGCCCGAACCACCAATCATCGACCTTCATCTAACTTCCAACACATCCGGGGACTACAACCTTGCAACGCCCATGTATGAATTCCAAAAGGAGCTCACGGACCAAATCGTGTCTCTCCACTACCCCGACATTCTCAAGTACTGCGAAACCAACGACTCCAAGGATCTCATTGTCAAATCGCTCGAGATCTGTATCAACAATTGTATGCTTGTAAGCACGCACCCGTACCTACTAATCAATCACTATATGCCGAAGAACCTTGCAGCCAAGGACATGCACATCAAGCTTGCGGAGACGTCGGGGAAGTTCAACGTCCTCAAGGATTTGATGAACGTAATTATACGAAGCGGTAAACGGAAGAACATTGGGATCATCATGAAGAATGAGCCTAGATTTTTTGATCTTTGTGAAGCACTATTACTTGGATGTTCTGGGAATCGGATCATAAAGCGATACTCGGGTCATAACGTTCAACGAGAGCTGAAGAAAAACCGTAACGATTCCTCCGGCAATCCAACCATCATACATTTACTTCCTCATGATGGGAACATCCAACGTGATGCAGAAGGTATTAATGATATCAACTTTGATACGTTGATTATTTTTGATGGGTATGTGGATACTAGCCATGACTTTGTACGGTCGATCCGTAAAAAAGCTGTGATTATTCGACTCGTACCCATGAAAACAATAGAGCATTCGCTTGTCTTTTACGATAAAAGTGAAGAGGATTATTTATATAAGCTTATTAGTAGTATAGTTTGCTTACGAGAATCGATTGGGAATCTTTCTCCGGATGTGTTTCCTATCTATAATCAAAAGCTTAACTATCTTGGTGGTCGATTCTTTGATCTTCTTTATAAAGGTTATACCCCAGCATGGCCATTACCTGATTTACCCACGATTCCTAGATTTACATCCATAGATGTAGAACGAAGTTTGCTTACGGAAGTTCACTTCCATTATACGCCCTATGATAGTGTGGATCTACTGGTTCCAAAAAAAGTGGAGTTAAAGAGAAGTTATTATGAGATGAATAGGCTTGAACTGGATTATGTTAGTAATCCGTTGAAGAATGATTATAATGATTTGATAGGTGTAATTGGAGGAGAGGGGAATGGGGTTTTAACTCATCGGTTGGTTATGCGTTTGAATGATATTTATTTTGAAGAGGAAAGGGGGGTGAAAGAGGTGGAAGCATTTGCAGCCTCAGCTGCAGAAACAGATAAACCCAATGGAACATCCCAAAATAGTATTGCATCTGACACATCCTCACTCAACGTATATGGAAACCGCTCGCACATCACCACCCTCTTAAGTATAAACTCGGATATTGACAAGATAACCCTTGCATCCGTCACCAAAAAGGAAGCCACGTCCGATATTGTTGCCGAAACCCTCTCAATCCAAGCTGAAATCGAACTACTAAACTCGACCCTTGCTGCCTCTACCCAAACCCAACAACTTGAAATATGGAATCTTGAGTCCAAAATCAAAGAACAGGTGGGTAAGATCAGATCCAAGAATGAGGAGAAGAGTTATATGGTTAGGGAAGTTGATAATGCCACTCAAGCATTGGTTGATGGTGAGCATGAGATAGATCAACTAGAACACGAGTTGGTTATAAATGCTAATAGATTAGATGAATATGAGGAACAAGAGGCTGAACATAAGAAATCGTTCGAAAGGCTAAGGAAAGATTTGTTGAGTCAGGTCAAAAAGGAAAAGAAGAGAAGTGATGAGTTGAGAAAGAAATTGGGTGGCAGCTTGAAGTTTTTGAGGCAAACGGGGCATTTGAGGAAAAGGAAGTATAGAGAGAATCGTCCGAAAGGTTATTATTCACCAAGTGAGGCTAGGTAGTTCTCCAAGTGTGGGTGAGCGGGCTTTTACATTCTTTAACGTATATATACCAATGAATTGTCTGATAGTTGATTAAGTTTTCAATTTTGTATAAACTGTATAATCCAAAAGATTATTCTAAAGATGGCAAACCAATGCCAAAATAGTATGATAACATGGCAGGGCCTATGTCCTCCGCCCATTATAACCCAAACTTTTCTAATTTCACGTAACCGAAAGAGACAGATGAAACACCCCACCCTATAAAGCATATATCGGCATCTCACTCCTCAAGCCATCCAAAACCAAAACATTATTGACGGGACTCTCCCTCCTGCTCAAAAACTGAATCACATCTTGACCCACGGTTCCTCCCAAAATCGCAGCCACTGGCGAAAACTCAGTATAGGCTTGCAGCACAAACTTATCTAAATATTCTTCCGTGATGACTGTTTCGGGTAATTTCAACCTCCTACAAACATCCAACCCAGCTTCCTTTAATTCTTGTTTCGTCACCTCTCTCCTTCCAAGGTCCAATAAGGCAAAAGTCAATGGTAATGCCGACGACAATTTCTTCAATTGTCGCCTGTTCAACTGCTTGGGCAATTCTTCAGATACAAAGATTTCATCAATGGGACAATACTCATCCACCACAGTGATCGTTTCCTTATTGGTGAGTTCATCAAACTTGACGTTCGTGATTGTTTTCACTCGGTTGATTTTGGTATTGGCAACCCTCAATTGGTTACCTGAATCTTTTTCCGAAACACTTTCATGTTGAATCAAGTCTGCTATAACATACCCAAACATTCCATGCATTGCTGTGATATAGAGTGGAATCTTGAGCTTCCTCGTGATTTGGTTCACGTATAAGATCTGGTCGCGAGACAACTCAGTACCAATGATTAGGTCAAAGTTGGAGAAGTAGCCTTCCGGAAGATCTTCCAACGGAGTTGTGTTGATACTTAGGTTGACTCTTTTGTTGAGGTCCTTGATTCGCTCGATTATCACTGGCAATTTGGGTTGCCCTATAATAGCGTCATCATTGGGTAAAAAGAATTGCGAGGAGAAATCCTCTTCTTTAACAGTACTACTGTCTAAAAGTTCAATCGTGCTTAAACCGCCTAGAACAAGATTTTTGACAATTTCAGTTCCAACCCCACCAATGTTGATGATTAGAAGTTTTGCATTCCGGAGACGAAGCTGGGTGGAAATTCCCCAGAGTCGGATTTGTCTATCATAAAGGGCTATTTCATCTGTTTGTTAGTATGATCCGGGGGGGTGAATGCGGTACTACCGTGGTGGCTTACGAATGGAGTAAGCAATACAAACAAAAGTGAATGGACAAACAATCAGTTCAATATGGTTGGTGGGAAGTACCTGGCGAGAATGGCTTTATAATTTGCACAAGTTATCATTGGTACAGAAGTTATTGACACTCCCTTCATTGTCCTACTCTATACTTAAGCTTTACATCCCTTCCTACTCAACTTAAGCTTTACACTCCCATCCTACTCTAAACTCAAGCTTTACACTCCCATCCTACTCTAAACTCAAGCTTTCAATAATCACACTCGTTGGACTACCGTGGTCTTCTTCAAGCTTCTTCGTAACAACTCCGTAGATTGTATCTGTTCAACTTACTACCAAACACCACCAAAACATTCATTGGATTCCCTCAAACACCTTTTGGAAATACACATACCAGCCGATAATTCGTCGTCTTTTGTCATAACGTACACTGGACTTTAAAATCGCTACTGTTGACCTTCGCAGAATTGACTGAAACGATTAAAAGTCAATTTAGCTTTTATTGAGAGTAAGTAGCAGTCAGAAGAGAAGGTTGCATCAAGAAGAAAGGTATTAATCATGGTTTGCAAGCTTTAAACAAGTATTATATAGGGTATAAAGACACGGGGATCATCTCACTTTGTTTAAACTCTACATATCATTCACTCATAATGAAATTATCTTGAACGAGGTACGTCGATACATACTCTGAACAATACAATACAAATTCCCTGAGAACTCTTCAGACAACAGATCTTGAATTATTATAGCTCTCTTTTATTCAAAATTGCTTATGTTATATCTTACACTATTGATCACAATAAATACTACAGCAAAAGGTACAATCGTGCTTTAATGTAAAACCTTCAAAAAATCTTCAAATTTGACATTTCTTCACTACTTCTGTAAATATTTGATCAATTCTGTCAAAATGTTGAAGAAATAACCTTCCCATAAAGAGTGCTACAAAATACTCCCGCATAGCGTACTACATATAACTCCCGAAGATTGATGGAAATTTATTTAATTGTACCAGGGAAACCAAATTACCCATTCAAAAAACATAAATGAAGCCTAATCAAACCAACCGTTCAACGCTTCCCTAAAATCTCATACATACTAATCATTTACTATTAACATTTTTAACAAGATATTAAAACAGTACAGTGTCAAACATCACAAAACCGATTAAATGCCGCATATGCAGGTCAAGACACAAAAATTTATATGCAGTACCGTGAAGTATAGTGGGCGGGAGAGAAAGCAGAGGACGTAGTTGGTGGTGTGAGTGTCAATATGGCACATTCCAGTTTTAAAACTGGAATTGGCTGCAATTGAAAGGGTTTGTAGATTGGGGCTGTAGGATTATTTTGCAATTTGAACCCAGTGTTTATGTGTAGAATTGGTGGATTAATAGAGATTTCTGAGCGGCAATTTAGTATGGGCCC